>CM053405.1:24978291-25060777 GCA_028644305.1 Xerus rutilus | reverse complement strand
CCTTTATCTAGTATAAGGTAACTGTATGTAAGTGGGTTCATCTCAGTGTCTTCTATTCTATACCATTGGTCTACATGTCTATTTTGGTGCCAGTACCATGCTGTTTTTGTTACTATAGCTTTGTAGTATAATCTGAGGTCAGGTATTGTGATGCCTCCTGCTTCACTCTTCTTGCTAAGGATTGCTTTGGCTATTCTGGGTCTCTTATTCTTCCAAATGCATTTCATGATTGCCTTTTCTATTTCTATAAGGAATGACATTGGGATTTTAACTGGATTTGCATTGAATCTATATAGCTCTTTGGGTAGTATAGCCATTTTAACAATATTGATTCTGCCTATCCAGGAGCATGGGAGATTTTTCCATCTTCTAAGGTCTTCTTTAATTTCTTTCTTCAATGTCTTGCAGTTTGCATTGTAGAGGTCTTTCACCTCTTTTGTTAAATTGATTCCCAAGTATTTAATTTTATTTTTTTGAAGCTATTGTGAATGGTATAGTTTTCCTA
This sequence comes from Xerus rutilus, assembly GCA_028644305.1. Taxonomy (NCBI): domain Eukaryota; kingdom Metazoa; phylum Chordata; class Mammalia; order Rodentia; family Sciuridae; genus Xerus; species Xerus rutilus. Next base: position 25,060,272 of record CM053405.1, on the reverse strand, counting down.
ATTTCTCTTTCAGAGTGTTTATCACTGATGTATAGAAATGCAATTGATTTGTGGGTGTTGATTTTAGATTCAGCTACTTTGCTGAAATCATTTATTAATTTTAAAAGTTTTCTGGTAGAATTTTTTGGATCCTCTAAGTATAGAATCATGTTGTCCACAAATGATAGTTTGAGTTCTTCTTTTCCGATTCATATCCCTTTAATTTCTTTCATCTGTCTAATTGCTCTGGCTAGTGTTTCAAGGACTATATTGAATAGCAGTGGTGAGAGAGGGCATCCCTGTCTCGTTCCCATATTCAGAGGGAATGGTTCCAATTTTTCTCCATTTAGGATGATGTTGGCCTTGGGCTTAGCATAGATAGCTTTTACAAAGTTGAGTTATGTTCCTACTATCCCAAGTTTTTCTAGTGTTTTGAACATAAAAGGATGTTGTATTTTGTCAAATGCCTTCTCTGCATCGATTGATAAAGTCATATGATTCTTATCTTTAAGTTTATTGATGTGATGTATTACATTAATTGATTTCTGTATGTTGAACTAACCTTGCATCCCTGGAATGAACCCCACTTGATCATGGCGCAGTATTTTTTTGATATGTTTTTGTATGCGATTTGCCAGAATTTTATTGAGAATTTTTGCATCTATGTTCATCAGGGATATTGATCTGAAGTTTTCTTTCTTTGATGTGTCTCTGTCTGGTTTTGGAATCAGGGTGATACTTGCCTCATAGAATGAGTTTGGAAGGGTTTCTGCTTTTCTATTTCATGAAATAGTTTGAGAAGAATCGAATATTAGTTCTTCTTTGAAGGTCTTGTAGAACTCAGCTGAGAATCTGTCTGGACCTGAGCTTTTCTTGGTTGGCATGCTCTTGATGGCATCTTCTATTTCCTTGCTTGAAATTGATCTGTTTAAGTTGTGTATGTCCTCTTGGTTCAATTTGGGTAGGTCATATTCCTCTAGAAATTTGTCCATGTCTTCAGGGTTTTCTATTTTACTAGAGTATAAATTTTCAAAATAGTTTTTAATTATCCTCTGTATTTCAGTAGTGTCTTGTGATATTTCCTTTTTCATCAAGAATTTTAGTAATTTGGGTTTTCTCCCTCCTTCTTTTCATTAGGATGACTAAGGGTTTATCAATTTTGTTTATTTTTTCAAAGAACCAACTTTTTGTTTTGTCAATTTTTTGAATTGTTTCTTTTGTTTCAATTTCATTGATTTCAGTCCTAATTTTGATTATTTCCTGTCTTCTACTTCTTTTGGTGTTAATTTGTTCTTCCTTTCCTAAGGCTTTGAGATGAAGAGTCAATTCATTTATTTGTTGACTTTTTTACTTCTTCTAATGAATGAGCTTAGTGCTATGAACTTTCCTCTTAGCACTGCCTTTATGGCATCCCAGAGATTTTGATATGTTGTATCAGGGTTTTCATTTGACTCTAAGAATTTTTTTATCCCTTTCCTGATGTCTTCTGTTATCCATGCATCATTCAATAGCATATTATTTAGTTTCCAAGTGATGGAGTAGTTGCTGTTTTTTAACCTTCATTGATTCGTAATTTTATTCCATTTTGGTCAGATAGGATGCAGGGTAGAATCTCTATTTTTTTGTATTTGCTAAGACTGGCTTTGTGATATGACATATGATCTATTTTGGAAAAGGATCCATGTGCTGCTGAGAAAAAAGTGTACCCTCTCATTGATGGATAGAACACTCTGTATATGTCTGTTAAGTCTAAATTATTGATAGTTTCATTGAGATCTAAGGTTTCTTTATTAAGTTTTTGTTTGGAAGATCTATCCAATGGTGAGAGACCTGTGTTAAAGTCTCCAAGTATTATTGTGTTGTGGTCTATCTGATTCTTGTATTTGAGAAGGATTTGTTTGATATACGTAGAAGCCCCATTATTTGGGGCATAGATATTTATGATTGTTATGTCTTGTTGATGTATGGTTCCCTTAAGAAGTATGAAATGACCTTCTTTATCTCTTTTCACCATATTTGGTTGGAAGTCCACTTTATTTGATATGGAATAAAGGATGGAAACTCCTGCTTGTTTGCGGGGTCCATGTGAGTGATATGTTTTTTCCCACCCTTTCACTTTCAGCCTGTGGATGTCTTCCTGTGAGATGAGTCTCTTGAAGACAGCATATTGTTGGGTCTTTTTTTTTAATCCTGTCTGTCAGTCTATGTCTTTTAATTGGTGCATTTAGGCCATTTACATTCAGGGTTATTATTGAAATATGATTTGTAATTCTGGTCATTTTGGTTTGTTTTTGGATTTTACCTTGAGTTGTTTTTTCTTTTGAATGGTCTTTCCTTTGGTGTAGTTCCTCTCTTTGTAAATTTTTATTGTTGTTTATCATTTCCTCCTCATGGAATATTTTGCCAAGAATGCTGTGTAGTACAGGCTTTCTTGCTGTAAATTCTTTTAACTTTTGTTTATCATGGAAGGCTTTTATTTCATCATCAAATCTGAAGGTCAATTTTGCTGGATATAGGATTCTTGGTTGGCATCCATTTTCTTTCAGGGCTTGGAATATGTTATTCCATGATCTCCTGGCTTTTAGGGTCTGGGTTGAAAAATCTGCTGAGATACAAATTGGTCTCCCCTTATATGTAATCTAGTTTCTCTCTCTCGTGGCCTTTCAAATTCTATCCTTATAGTGTATGTTGGGCATTTTCATTATAATGTGCCTTGGTGTAGATCTATTGAAATTTTGTACATCTGGTGTCCTGTAAGCCTCTTGTATTTGATTTTCCACTTCATTTTTCATACTTGGGAAATTTTCTGGTATTATTTCATTGAAGAGATTGTGCATTCCTTTGGTTTGAAATTCTGCGCCTTCTTCTATCCCAATAAATCTTAGATTTGGTCTTTTGATGCTGTCCCATATTTCTTGTATGTTCTGTTCATGATTTTTTACCATCTTCACTGTATGATCAAGTTTATTTTCAAGATTGTATATCTTGTCTTCATTATCTGAGGTTCTGTCTTCCAGGTGATCTAGTCTGCTGGTGATGCTTTCTATTGAGTTTGTAATTTGGTTTATTGTCTCCTTCATTTCAAGAATTTCTGATTGTTTTTTTTTTCATGATCTCTAGCTCTTCTTAAAGTAATCTTTTGCTACTTGAAATTGCTCTCTTATCTCTTTGTTAGAATGATCAATGGTTGCTTTTATTTGCTTTCCTATTTCTTTGTTGGATTGATCAATTTTTGCCTGTAATTGCTCACTGATGTCATTCTTTAATTTACTGATCATTTTAATTATGTACATTCTGAATTCTTTCTCTGACATTTCATCAACTGTGTTGTCAATGGATTCTGTTACAGTAGTATCGAAGTTTATTTGGGGCACATTCTTCCCTTGTTTTTTCATGTTGATTGTATATCTTCCTTTCTTGAAATACTGATCTGAGGTATTCCGGCTTCTATCCTATAATCTTGTATTGACACTTCAGATTACCTGTGTCTCACCTTGGAGCTATTTCTGTTCCCCTTTTGTCCCCAGGTGGGTACTACTGCCACTAAAGTTAGTGGTGGAGTTAGTAAATGTACCTCTAGAGGGCAGTGGGAGTGGCCTTGGCTGGGCTCCTGAGGCGGCCCCTGAGGGCTGTTTTGCCCCTCTCTTTCACTCTGCTGGTGAACAGGAACTCTGGAGCGGAACTGGAGGGGGGCCCAGGTCTCACTTAGGCAGGATCACAAGCAGGAGAGTCTGTGTGTGACCCTTACAGTGAGTGTGAGCTCCCCTGGGGCTAGAGGCTAGCAGGCTCTGGTCTGCCTTCAGCTGGGTACCCCTGGCATTCCCTAAGGGAAGTTTAGGGCCTTCTGTCTCCCCTGACCACAGGAAATCTGGAGCCGTACTGAGGCCTGCCCAGAGCACACTTGGGTGGGGCCTCTTCATGCTGGGATCTCTGCAGCCACTCTTACCCTGGGTGTGCCTTCCTTTGTGGCTGGTAGCTATCAGTCTCTGGTCAACCCTTGGTTGGAAACCTGTGGAGTTTCCTGAGGGTGGATTTGGTCCCTCTGTGGCTCCTGCTGGTCCACAGGAACTCTGGAGTCAAACTGGGGCAGACCCAGGCCACAGTTGGGCAGGGCTGTCTCACGCTGGGGTCTCTGTAGCGACTCTTACCCTGAGTTTGGGTTCCCCAGTGGCTTGCAGCTAGCAGTCCCTGGTCTCCCTTTGGCTGGACACTGTGGAGTTTCCTGAGGGTGGATTTGGGCCCCCTGTGGCTCCTGCCAGTCCACAGGAACTCTAGAGTGGAACTGAGGTGGGCCCAGGCTGCCTCCCGCTGGTGTCTCTGGAGTGAGTCTTGCTCTGAATTTGGGCTCCCCAGTGGCTAGAGGAAGCAGTACCTGGTCTCCCTTTGGTTGAACACCCGTGGAGTTTCCTGAGGGTGGATTTGGGCCCTCTGCGGCTCCTGCGGGTCGGCAGGAACTCTGGAGCGGAACTGAGGTGGGCCCAGGCCTCCCTTGGGTGGGGCTGCCTGGCCCTGGGGTCTCTGGAGTGACTCTTACCCTGAATTTGGGCTTCCCAGTGGCTAGAGGTAGCAGTCCCTGATCTCCCTTTGGCTGGACAACCGTAGAGTTCCCTGAGGGCGGGTTTGGGCCCTCTGTGGCTCCTGCTGGTCCACAGGAACTCTGAAGCAGAACTGGGGTGGACCCAGGCCGCCCTTGGGCGGGGCTGCCTTGTGCTGGAGTCTCTGTAGCTGGGGTCTCTGGAGCGACTCTTACCCTGAGTTTAGGCTCCCCTGTGGCTAGAGGTAGCAGTCCCTGGTCTCCCTTTGGCTAGACACCTGTGGAGTTTCCTGAGGGCACATTTGGGCCCTCTGAGGCTCCTGCTGGTGTATCAAGTAATTTCATAAATGGTTGATATTTTTTAACACGATGAACTTGAACTTGAGAATGGACAAGAAAGCTATACAACTTCCTCCATGAAAGAATCAGGAGACAGTTTTTGTCTTTGGCTCTGGTGGAGAAGTCTTCATGTCAGAAGTATTAATGATTCTGATCTCTTAATTCTCTTTTTTAAGGCCAAAGGCTATTAACTTAGCCTGATGATCTAGTGTAAACAAGATTCTTTATGTAGTAGATTGGATGATCCAGAAGTGATTGTAGTTTTATTGCTTTATTTTTCCCCTTACATAAATAATGTCAGCTTACCCTATATTTTAAAGCTCACCTCAGGTATGGATTCTGGCAAACAAAATCCAGGCCCACCCAATAGAAAATTCCATGCATTTCCTAAATTCTGCATCATGCAGGTTTTGCTCCGCACCTTGCTCTTTATTTATAGTGTTCCCTGGTGTCAGTCTCCATCACCAGTTCATAAGTTTTTAGTACATATTTATGGGACCAGAGCTGTGCCCAAATCCATGTTTCACTAAAGAATTGCTCCTTCCTCTCTCATTAAGTAACTCTAGAATATCAAAACAAGAGGCATTTGGCAGCCAACTTCAGGCAAGTCCATGTAGGGGGTGACATAGGGACTCATAAATCTTTCAAAAACAGAAGTTTCCCTTGTAGAAGTGACTACATTGTACAACTTAGCACTCACAAGGAGATGGTTTTCACACTGAGGAAGGACCAAGGAAGTGTAACAACAGGATAGGATAATATAAGATTAGAGGGTGAGCTGAAGATAACAGAGCGCTAGCTATCAGTTTGAATCTATTTCCTTGTCTGCTACTGTAATCAGATTACTGTTCAAATATGCTAACCTCAGCTGAAGAAAAAACAGATTTAGTTCTCTCAAATGCTTCAAAATGGCCATTGTTTTATAAGCTAAATGACTGGTTCTTGTTAAAGAGAATCAGCCTTACCTATTGATTTGACAATCTTCATTTGCTTATTCATTCACTGAATGTTTACATAAACCCCAAAATATAAAGCTGGGCATCGTAGGGCAGGCTTGTAATCCAGCAACTCAAGTGGCAAAGGCTGGAGGACTGCAAGTTCAAAGCCAGCCTCAGCAAATAAGTCAGTCCCTAAGCAACTTGGCAAGATTCTGTCTCAAAATAAAAAATAAAGAGGGCTGAGGATGTTGTTCAGTGGTTAAGTGACCCTGGGTTCAATCCCTGGTACCAAAAATATGAAAAATAAAACCTCCAAAATATGCCTAACAGTGGACTAGGTATAATGAAGATCTCTAAAAGACCTTCCCCAAAAAAAAAAAAAATTTCAAAAGAGCCCCTATGGATATTTAGAGAGGAATATGGTGACCTTTAAAACAAGTCCACATTTATGTCCCCACCCCTCAGCACATTGCCTGGGTTCTGACAGGTAGGCATCTAATTACTTAACCCAGAGTAGGAAAAAAGAAGGAGGAGGAGGAGAAAGAAACAAAGAAAGAGATTTCCTTTCTGTGGAAAAGAGATACATTGTGTGGCTATATTTTGAAAAGCAATGCAGAAAATTTGAAATAATTGATGAATGAGTTTTACATTGAACCTGGACCATACTAAGGGAGAGAACATTCAATCTGGGAGAAATGGTTGAGACAAAGGAATGATGTCCACACCTGAGAAAGATCTAGGTGTGTCTGGGCTTGATGAGTGGACAGACATGGAGAGGCTGACAGGGCTCCGAAATAAGACAGATCACAGATGCTTTTACTTGTTCTTTTGCACTTTAAAGTCACTTGCACATCAGGGAACTGAATCAACTAAAGCCTTATTTAGGAAGCAGCATTTGGAAGGAACACATAAGGTGACTTATAGCAGGTGACGAAAAGAAAAAAGTGTGTCTGTAAAAGTTTTGGCACTCCTTCCATCAAAAGACAAAGCCTAATTCTCCTCCTTTGAAGATGGGCCACATTAAATGACTCATTTCTAACAAATAAACTATGACAGAAAGGATAGTGTGTGGCTTATGAGGCTAAGGTATAAAAGCATAGAATCTGCCCAGCTGTCTCTCTTGGATCCTTCACATTGGGGAAAGCTAGCCTCTGTAATGTGTGGACACTGAAGCTGCCAATGAAGAAGCCCTGTGAAGAGAAAATGCAGGCCTCTCACCAACAAGCAGCCACAACCGGCCAGGCACATGAACAAGCCACCTTGGCAGCACATCCTGCATCCTGGCAAGCCTTCAGATGCCTGTGTCCCTGGTGATATCTTCACTCTGCTTCATGGGCAAACTTCTGAGCCAGAGCCCCACAGTAAACTGACATCTGAATTTCTGACACAGAAACCATGAGGATAATCAGTTGTGGAATGATCTGTGACACAGCCTTAGACGATGAGTGCAGATGGTAAGGTCAACTAAAAGGCGGTTGTCACAACCTAAATCCTGAAATATGTTCTTGACTGTGTGAATAAATAAATAAAATTTTCCAAGGGACAGTGTTTAGTCATTCGTTGAACAAAGGTGTTGAGAAAAAGAAATAACCCAGAATGGATCCAAGAAAGTATGAGAATGCTGATTCCCTTGGTAGAAATATCAACAGGAAGTAGATAGAAGTGACTCTAGGAGAAAACATCTTTTAATCTTGGCGCTGTATAAAACTAGACGATGAAAGAAGTTACAGTGAGAAGGACAGAATGCTGAATTTAGAAGACTGCTTAGCAGCTGCTTAGTGCAGTCACCCATTTAACCCATAAAGCCAAGACAGTCGCATAAGGACCTGTGTCTAGAAGGGCCCTGTGCTTGGTTTAATGCTCTGTTCTTGCCTTATTGAAACTCTTAATAATTCAACGAGAGGCCCTCTCATTTTCATTTTTCACTTGATCCACAGATGAAGTAGCTAATCTGGAGTACATGCTGTCTTCTCCCCACTGATTCTGGAAGAATTGCTTGATGAATGTGGGATTACAGGTTCCTCGCATGATTCTAAGATTGGGGAAAGGGGCTGTGGAGAACAGGATGACTCAGTGCTTATCACATTGCATTGTCACTAAACTTAGTGTGTTTCATTATCTGTAACCATTTCCGAGGTGACAAATCACCACAATAACAGTCAGGCTGGAACACAGACTGCCTTTAATTGGCTGACAAGTGACATGCCTGAGTCTCGAAGGCAGGTTCTGCTTTAAGGAGATGGGGGATCCCGTGGTGAAGGTGCTGCCACACCGATGAATTTCTGGAGCTAGCTGTGATCTTGCAGAATCTTGTGGGGTATGTCTTCAATCATACAAGTTTACTGAGACTGATAAAATCTTGGGCAAAATATTGAAGAAATGCCACATTCTTCTCAGTGAGTTCTAGTTCATGATAGTCAACTGGATATATTTTTTCTAGAACTTAATATGATTGAGCAAGAATAAAGTATTATGCCAAAAATATAGTTCTTTTGTTGGCGGTAAAGCTTATGGGAAGTAGAATAAAGATACTTAGTTTATTCCAACATTAATCTGTAAGAATCTCTTAATTTCATCATCCATCTACTTTATTCTTTTATTGTAGTCAATGATTATTAGGTAAAGATGTTGAAACCCTATAACTTTATCTAATATAGTACATTTGTAACCATATTTTATTTCTAGAATACCGCATTTTAATTATTTAATATCTATAGTTTCATTTATTGAGCAGTAGGAGGAAAACACATAAATACAGCTGGTAGCAAAAAATAGTAGCAAACAAGCATCTCTAAGTAGAACCACAAAATTGCTTTTAGTAATATTGTTTTGAGCAGAACCACAACACATGAAATTAAACATTCAAAAGAAAAGAAAAATGCAAGGAAATGGGGCATTTCAGAGGGATGTTTTTATGTTTGAATAATCAGTTTTTCTAATTAACTAATTGAGGTGGCAAAGAGGTTTTTCTTCTGGCTACCAAGTATTAATTGCTTCCTAATCTGTTAGAAAGAGAAAGAAAGAAAAGAAAGAAAGAAAGAAAGAAAGAAAGAAAGAAAGAAAGAAAGAAAGAAAGAAAGAAAGAAAGAAAGAAAGAAGGAAGGAAGGAAGAAAGAAAGAAAGGAAGAAAGAAAGAAAGAAAGAAAGAAAGAAAAGAAAAGAAAAGAAATAAAGAAATCCTATTTTGTTCAACAAGCTTTTAATATTGCAATTCAATATTGCAATTTCACATAGTGCTAGAACAGGGCGTCTTAACCTTGGTCTGGCTTTCCAGAGGTCTGTGGACTGTAAGGTTGATAATCTCCCCTGAAGTTGGACACAAAATGTGGTGTGGATATGGATACATGGAGAATATGTGGTGTTTCTCAGCCTGGAATGCAGGCCTTCCTTTCTATCTATCCCATTCCCACTTAGTCCAATAGTCCCAACTCAAACCTCACCTCCTCTTAGAAATCTTCCTCTTCCTAGGAAGCTCTCCTGCCTTTAGTCTCCTGGGGCTTTTTTCACCTACATCATCCAGGTGACCATTGTGGTCAGCTTCCTCGATATCTTGGGAGGTCCTAGAAGACAAGTGCCCATGGGGCACTATGATGGGAAGCTTTCAGTTAGTACTCCATGATGCTGTTCCTGTTGAGAATGTTGAGAATGTCTCAGTTTTAGAGCATCACCCCTAGAACATTCCATTGGATCCAAAAAAACTGTCCCAAATATCTCCCCTGTTCACCTTGCCCCCACCTGCACTTCGACCTCATTAGATTCCTTCTCATGGCCACTCATATTTAATTGGATGTCTCACATTTCTACAATCCCACTTATATTCTGCATTTATCTCATCTGTGTTGACAAGGAGTATTCAGACCTGGGTTTGGATAACAGTATTTTTAGATTCTCTTAATATTGTGTGATACAATTTTTCCAGGGTTTTTTAATTTACCCTAAAGAAGTGGATATTCACTAGGAATATGTGTTTGACTCCCTTTCAGTTAATTTGTGATTTAAAAAGTACTGGAGCTAAATAATGCAAACTAACAGGACTTTCTTTAGAAATCTACAATCAGTGTAGTTGTGTGTATATGTGTGCACGTGTGAGACATTCTTGGCACCTGTGCTTAAGTATTTTGTGAGATATTATTTCTCCACTTTTGTTATAGTACTTAGCAGAATCCACTTTCTATCACAACTGTTTGTACAATTGTTCTTCCTCCAAGTTGGAGAATACTGGGGGATGAAGGCCAGAGCTCATTTTTCTTGGAGTCTTCCACGGAGTCTAGTACACACCATGCTTTACATATGAAAGATTCATGATATTTTAGCTTAATTTGAAAGGGGATATTCACAGTGGATGAAATGTTAAGAGGACCTCATTCAAGCACCACAAGTTTGGGCAAGAAAGCAACATTGGCACATACTTCCTTAAACCACCACTTGCAAATGGATAGTGAACATCAGAGAGGTTGAAGCTGGTTTTCAGCACAATCAGCATTTATTCCCACTTGGGAAAATTGGCCTATCTTGCTAACATGGCAAGTGTTGTAGCAGAGAAATTTCAGAGTCCTAAAGAGCTAGAGTTTGCATTCTCTAACTAAAGTACAAGCAAGCTTTCCCAAGTCACTGCCTAAAAGAGCATGTCTCTAAACAGTTATGGGCAGAACTTTCTTCGTTAAGGCCAAGAACTGCCTTCTGATCCAGCTTTGCCCTTTGACGGGTTTCACTGCACAGAGGCAGAGTCTCCTCTGCCCAGTATTCTGCAGGTGCATGCCACATCTGTGAATCAGTTAAAACCCTGGGTGGAGTAGTTTCATTTTCTTTCAAGCACCTCAGAAACCAATGTCCCAATGCAAAGAGGATCAGAGAGTATCTATGACAAGCATAGACATCTGACTGAAGTGCTTCAAGGTGAGGTCTTGGGGCCCCCTTCCTCCACCATCGTACCTGTTCACAACATTATTGGAGGAGTAAATTAAATTTGCTGAAACTTTTAAGAGTCTGTTCTGGTTATGTGGAACTTTCCTCCAAATGCAGAATGGAGTTCCAGTTTATCTAATCACAAAAACCTTTCCATTCAAACTGTCTCTGGCAAATAGAGAGGAGACTCAGGAATTGAACATGTAGTGCCATCTTTTTTCTGATTTCAAAAGACATTTATCTTAAAGCACCTTACCCAATATAAAGAATAAAAATCTGGCTACTTTCAGACTAAAGACAGTAGCCAATCACTGTGGAATAACTTTTTCGATTCTTACATCTTTTATAAGGCAGATCTATATTATTTAAAGGCTTTATTTTTCTTTTGGAAAAAGAATGTTTTGGAAAAAACCTGCAAGATTCAAATATCACCTCCTTTTCAAATTCTACCCTTCTCTTAGCTATACCCACTCCCTCACCCTGTGCCATTCATGTACAGGTTGTCTCCAAGAGTACTGGCTGGTCAGGGAAGTTCTGTGAGTATTGGTTTTTCAGGTTCATATACATAAACAAAATTCCCTCGCTGTGTTTCCTTATCTCCCATAGATCCATGTGGGCTATTCTATAATTTTAAAGTGCTTGGCAAATTTCTATCTATTTAGCATCCAGCTAAATTATATTTTGCTCAAGTTTACTGTAAAGACTAAGAAAATAACACATCAGCTTAGAGGAACTCCTTAGGGGAATTAAGTTGTGGATGTCTCTTAACATATACTTAGTTTGAAGAAAAACAAAACTAGATATCTAGATACTCTTAGAAACTACCAGGAGACAAAAATTGAAATATATACAATTGGCTTCTCAAGCACATCCAAGAAGGGGCCCTCAACAAAACTCTGCCAGGAGCAGAGTAGATTGGGCCATTGTTGTTGGTAGTGGTGGTGGTTCAAGAGAGAATGGTGAACTCAGCTCTTCTCCTAGGCTTTGGGTCTCACCCATTATGGCATTTCATGCCTGATTTATGTTGAAAATGCCAATATTGAACTCACAGCTTTCCAGTTATCAGTGGGGTCGACACTGCAGCAGCTCTGTGTTTCATTGTAGGATGAAAGGTTATCTTTCTTACAGAGGAATGTCAAGCACTGGCTAATTTGTGAGGAAAAGACTTTTCTGGAGATGAGACATTGCTATACAGAAACTAGGTACTTCCTCTGCATAAAGGCTCAGAAGTCCTTGCCAAGTTCAGAGGCATGTGTCCCCATGGACGTAGTCTTTCCCAAGTCAGTAGAGGGAGTAGATAATATCTTACTTTAAAAGTCTCTAAAAATATATTTCTCTGGACCTGGTCTTAACTTCCATTGGCTCCTGTACTCAAGAAGAGAGAATGAGAGGCAGCGAAGGAAAAGGAAGATGTAAAGAGGAAAGGAAATTTAAAGAGGAAGGAGGGATGGAGGAAGAGAAGGAGGAAAGCCTGAACTGAGAAATTATTTTGTTTTCGGCACTGTGTTGCATGCTTTCTCACAAACAGAGGGTGCGAAACTGTTATTTCCCAGAGCCTCATTCCTAGTAGGGGGCGGGGCTGGCTACCTCCCTCCATGGCTCCTGTTCCTCCCACAACTCTACCGCACACTGCCTCTCCTCAAAATACTTGCCAGCTTTTAATTAATGGTGATGGAATAAAACAACTCCCACAAACAAAAGCACAAATCCAAATGCTTACATATGCTCTGAAGATTGTCCCTTTAAAAATGTGCAACAAATGTAGAATGATCTGACTAATGATAAATTAAAACATGTGCTAGGGTTATCATAAAGAATATCATTGTTGTTTGATAATTTTATTAAATGTTGGTAACATAATGAATGGTCTGTTCTAGAGAAGACTTTAAAGGGCTTTCTGGTGCCAGAAAAGGGAGATGGAGTTTTATAGCTATGTCTCTGAGATAGTTATTACTATCCCCATTTAACAGATGAGGTAATGACAGCTCAGAGAGATAAGCAATTTCTCAAATAGCTTGAGTTACCAACTTGGGTGGCAAATGAAGATATTTTTATTTCCCAGTTCACAAAATTAACCTCTACTTAGACTATTAGCCAGTGTTGTGTTTATACGTTGTGTTTATACGTAAGTAAAATTATTAGCCTGTGTTATAATTGTGCCATATAATGTTGAAATCTGGACCATTAAATGCAGCAATTAGACATTACATAATTTTATCTTGTGAAGAATTCAGTATACACCACTTTAATGATAATTATTCTAAATTGAGAATAAATTATGTTCAAGTCATTTGTAACTAGAGTATTAGAAACCATACAACTTTTCCTGCCACAAGATCGGAGTATTTTCTCTAACAATAATAACAAAAATTGGCTTGCCATTCATACATGCTTGATATCATTCTGAACATTTAATTAACTATATAAGTACCCACCCACGTGCACATGCGCGCTCACACACACACACACACACACACACACACACAGGAAAACAAAGGAATATGCAAACCCACTAGTAAAAGCTAATTTAAAAAAAAAACAGTGTAATGTAAAGCAGGTGATTGTTGTAGAGTAAAAGTTAAGGAAACATAATATTCAAATGCAGAACACGATCCTTAAATATATCCTGGTCTAGGAAAATCACATATATGCTCAGCTCTAAAGGACATTTGGGGACCATTTTAGGAACTTTAAGAGGTATATTACTTTAAGAGGTATAGAACTTTAAGAGGTATATTAGATAATATTTTTATCTCAATGCCAGATTTCTTGGCTGTTATCCTGCGGTCATGGTTCTCTAGGAGAAGGCCTGTGTTCTTAGTGCTGCGTGCTAACGTATTGAGGATTGTACTCTTGTAGTGTCTTCCACTTTCCATCAATAATTCAGAAAAAATACACATACAGAATGAGAGTTAAAGCAACTGTGGCAAATATTAACTGATTGTGTGTGTGTGTGTGTGTATTTATGTATGTGTGGTGTGTGTGTGTGTGTGTGTGTGAAGATTTCTTTCCCTAAATCTAGAAAGCAACCCGTTCTTAGCTATTTACTTCTTAGTATTTCCCTGGCCCTTATTTCCCTCACATGCCAACTTGGATATGATTTCTTGCAAATAATTCACATTTTAAATCCTAAACAGGCTAATTTCTTTCCTTAGGTTCTATGCTCCTTCCTTCCCTGACCTCGTATGTCCACAGTTCATTTTCTTACAGTTTATCTCCTGAAAACTGTGTTTTTCCCCATGGCTCATGCTGGATGAGTCACACCATTTTGACATAGAAAGAGCCTGCCTATTGATGTGTTTTTCTCACTAAGGTGCTATGTTCTGAGGTGAGTGGTAAGAGGGATAATACATCCCCAGACACTCACTGCAAGGCTGGTCTGAAGTCTGATCAGGATTATGAAATTCTCTTGGAGTCCTCATAGATATTGAGATGTTTAGTGTAAGATAAACTTGTCTTCAATATCATTATGTCTAGGTCCCAGTCTTTCATTCTCTACTGGTTTTTACGCAACTGAAGGAAAAAAAAAAAAAAACTCTGAATTTGATGTGCCCTGGCTTTGTTTTGGAACTGTCTTCTGCTTCCAAGCACTTCCAGAAAACCCCTGATGAGGTTTTATAAAAACGAGGGGTATTCAGGATCATGTTCTTGGGTATCTGTTTAGAATTCTTTATGTCATTCAGGCAGAAAAATAATGCCAACTGTAAATTATATCGTGAGTGATGAAAAGTAAAAGCATGTCCTTTATGAGAACATAAAGGGGTTTTTCAACACATGAATACTTTGCTTCTCTAACCAATCAACAGTGATCAAAAACATAAAAATCAAAAAACAACATTTCCTGTTATCTCTAAATTTAAATTTGTCTTTTGCTGATGACCACAGCCAATTCTAATTCCTACCTTTAATCACTTGGTCTCTTATTTTCTTTGTTACTATAAAAGAAGTGAAGTAGGAGAGTGGAGGTAATACAGGGGATGAGAGTGGAGGTTATACAGGGGATGGGAGCTGAGATTTCAAAATGTGTGAAGAGGGTGTTGGAAGCAGGATAAACCAGGGATGGTGTTTGCAAATGCACAGAGCAGCCATGAGGCAGCACAAAGCAGGAAAGAAAGACCAAGAAGAAAACCCCCTCCTCTCTCGGCAATTAGAATCTCCATGTGTTCCCCTGGAAACATGGAGTTCCATCAGTTTAACTTTTGCTTTTCCATTTTTAATAGTGATTTGAGCACAGAAAAAAAGCTATTTTTCTAGTCTAACAAAAATAGCAATGCAAGTGAAATAAGAAATGGCTGACCAGTGACTTCAGGATAGACAAGGAACAAAAAGTCAGGAGGAGAGGAAGGTGAACTGGAAGGGACAGGTGTCACTTAAAAGGGAAGACACAACTCAGCACAGCAGTGGACAGGTGAGAATGTGAACCCCGTGGGCATGGTTATAGTATGAATTTTGGTGTCCTCAAAATGTATATGTTGAAACCTAAAACTCAATGTTATAAAAAAGGTTTGAGGGAGCTGTCTTGTGCTCTTTGGCATGTGAAGACACAAAACAATGTGCCATGAATGAGAAAAAAAAATAACCCTCACCAGGTCCTGAATCTGTTTTCAACTTTATCCTGGACTCCTCAGCCTCCAAAACAATGAGAAATATATTTCTGTTGCTTATAACTTATGCAATCTAAGGTATTTTGTTATAGCAGCCTCAAACACAAAGACAGGAATAACTAATATTTTTCAAGAAAAGCTACAAAATCAATTTTAAAATCTTGGCTCAAAATCTTTGAGGCCAAAGAAAGAAGTCTATGAGCGGCATTTAACTTCCATTCTAACGTGGTCAGTGTGTCCTGTTTTATAGATAAATGAAGCTCTATTGTATCAGACATCGAAACCTGAACTATGTGATCATCTTAAATTGCAATAGAAGCATTCGAAATTTAGCCATATGGAAAGTATTATTTCCTGGAAGATTTGTGAAATTGATCAAGATGGTTGTACTCTCAAGAAAGGTGCTTATGAGGGGCTGGGATTGTAGCTCAGCGGTAGAGCGCTTGCCTCGCATGTGTAAGGCACTGGGTTCGATCCTCAGCACCACATAAAACACAAATAAATAAAGATATTGTGTCCATCTACAACTAAAAAAAAAATTAAAAAAAAAAGAAAGGTGCTTATGAGAAGAATAAACACTAAGATACTCTTTCACTAGATGAAACCAACCTGACTTCACAATAGCAATGTAAAATCCTGTGGTAATCAAGGGCTTGTGGCTTTCTGAATTCAGGAAGAAAATAAGCCATCTGACTCAGGCAAAGAAGTAATTTCTACTTGGCCTCATAGCGATCAACAGCTTAAACCAGTTTCAGTGTCGCATGACAGAAGGCAGGTGGTACAACTCCAGAAAAACAATCACTTTATTTCAAGTACAATTTGAGATGGGTCCCCTGAGTCTCCACGGACAGCTCTAAGGTCTGTCTTATCACATAAACAATGGGCAATGTTGTTTGTCTTTCAGTCTGAATGCAGCGCGATATGTTTCCCTTGGCAGCCATGTCCTCTCTGTTAAAGAAGCCCTGGCACACAGGATTTCTGTGAATTGCCTGATCTGCCCTTGCATTATTAGTCAATAGGAGACAAGAGATAATGTAAAGAGTCCAAGGGGGAAGTCACACCTCCATCCAACAGATGATCCATTTCTCTAACTGGAAATGCTGGGGTAGACTTTATCTGAGTTCACCCCGTGTCCACCATATGGAGAAAAATTTAGTCTCATTATTTTAGCCAATAAAGGAAACCTGCAGTATGAGAGAGGGCCCAGGAAGGCTTGGAGAAGCCACTGGCCATAGGCTGCTTTGACAGGAACTGGTGGAGCACACAGCCTGTCTGGTCTCCAGCTGTGGCTCAGCTCCTCTTAGCCCTGGCAATGGCTTCTTTTTCTCTCCCAGAAAGTAGTTTGTTCCCTCCACCATATGTTGGATGGAGAAAATCTACCTTCCCATTAATTTAAAAAAAAATTTAAGGAAAAGAACAGTGAATAAAATGAGAATTTCCCAGGTTTTGTCTCTTTTTGAAGTTTTAAGTTGTCAGTATGTTGATGACTCATTTAGAACGAGAGTGACAAGGCTTCAGTGCTTCTGAAGGCACCTCTCTGCCTCCATCACCTGTCTCCTATGGCAGGCCACCCCAAAAGACACACTCCAGGGCCAGGAAACCAGTGGATGGATGGCTAAAGTAAAAACAGGCAGGACCCAAAGTACATGTATGTGGCAAAGCAAATCTGTGTTCCCAAACTGAAGAAAGCCAACCAGCCGAAGAGGGCAGCAAGCCAACAGTTAGGTAAGAAAAATGCATTTGTTCCTCCTCTTTCCTCCTCCACACCTCTTCTCTCTTCCTCTTCTCCCCTCCCTCTTCTCTCTCCTCCACTTATTCTCTCCACTGCGGAATCATGAACCTGAACTTTGAAGACTAACAAATTTCAAATCCCTGTGAGAAAAGTGCATCTGGGCAATGTGTTCTTGGTTTCCACACGGGCCATTCTGACCCCTCTGATCCCTGTGAACTGGGTTTCCAAAGAACCTATGATTTTTTTTTTGCTTTCCTACACCTCGAGATGCCACTGTATACGCTCCACTGTGCCTCTGGTCACGGCTGTAAGTTTTTTACACACTCCCCTCCCCCTCCCCAATACTTCCCTGCAACATAAGGGTAAAGAAAATAAGCAGTGAATGAACACTGAAGGAACATCACATCTTCCTATCCATACAGCATCCCCAGCTTTGGTCTGGGAAATGACTTGTAGGTGAAGAAAGGGGCCTGCATTATACCTTCTAGATCCAATCATTGGCAAGTTGCTCACTTAGAAGCCCTATCCTAATTTTTTCATGTTGTAAGTCCAAGACAAGAATAGAGTAAAATTACAAGCAAGCTGGGAAGGCAGGCTCTTAGCCTGTTCTTGCTTCCAGTCTATGGGGTGGGGGGAGTTAAACAATAATAAAGACAATGGTTAAGAAGTCCTTTAACAAGATATCCTAGTGTTAATTTTTTTCTTCTTCTTTTTTCTTTTCTTTTGTTTTTCTTTTTCTTTTTAGAACTGTGTTGGAAAGTGGCACAGGCCAGACAAGCCTTGGGAAGTCTGTGTGTCGTGCTGAGATGCGAAAGGCAAAACAAGCTAAGCCCTGATGCCCAGAATGTGGGTAAACTGGCATGTTGATGCTTTACTAAAGCCGTTTTGTACTGGATCAGTCTCCACCACCTGCAGAACCTCAGATCTTCACAGGTTTGCAACCTGGCTTTTCAGATGTATAAGAGGATTTGGATTCCTTCTGCTCATAAACCAAATTGCCAATGTCTGACAGCTGTTAGCCTTGCAGAGGAACCCATGATGTCATGGGGCCTGCCTAGCCTAGCCTAGTTGTGTAACCTGGGGGCAGCCTGGGCCTTGATCGTCTAGATTCTAAAAAGGACAGATAAATTGATCCATGATTATCAAGTGTCACAACCTAGAGTGAAAACTACATTTTATTTCAGGATCCAATATAAATATAATTTATGTATTTTAATTTCACTTAATAATAATATGTATATTAAATATACACGAAGTGAAATACTTTTTAAACAAAATCTACCCTTACCACTTGCAATACACACTGATACTTTTTTCTTCTTCTCTCTCTTTAGTGCTGTTCAGAAGCCATTAAATTAATTTCATGATTTCTTATGTAGGTTACAGGCTATAGCTTAAAATCTGTGATCTAGATCACTAATTCAGTCAATTATTTAGTAAACATCAACATGTACCAGGTTGTCATGTATTCATCAGTAAATTAAACAACAAACAAACTTGCCCTCATAAAGCTTACAAATATGTAAGTAATAAACTATATAAGTTCAGGTGGTCAGTGGATGTGGATGCCTCACACATGTCCCTCCTCCCTGGTGTTTCAGAGTCCAGCGTCTGCATCTCTTTGCTTTGGGACTTTTTTCAAAGTCACAGAAGCCTTATTTGACCACCTTCAGGAGAAGTGTCAGGAATTCACACTTCCTAAGTAGCCCACAACCAAAGGTGAATGGAAGTCAACATGTCCCTACCCCAAATCCTTCTCCTCTTAGATGGGATAACTGCACAACATCAACCCAATAACACCATACTCAAATTCTTGACACAACTTCTATATCTGGGTCACTCAAACTGTGAAGTAAGATAAGAAATGCTATGGTATTCAATATAGGACAAGAGAAGAGAGAGGTCATTTTAAATAATGAGGTCAGGAAAGACCTCAAAGATGGGAAACAAGTGATATATGAGGGAAGATCTCAAGGACTATGACCAAAAGACTTAATAAGAGCAATTAGAGGATCAAGTTTATTTGGGGGCTCATGTTTTCATAGGTCTTAGTCCATAGATGGCCAGCTCCATTGCTCTGGGCCCAATTTGAGGCAGAACATCACGGTGGAAGAGTATGGCAAAGGATATTACATCAGGAAGCAGAGAGAGAGCTCCACTATCCAAAGGCACAATATATACTCCAAAAGAACCTCTAATGACTCACCTCCTCCAGCCTCACCTTACTTGCTCACAGCTACCACCCAGGTGATCCTTATCAGGGGATGAATGCTCTGATTAGGTTAAGGCTCTCATGATCCAGTCATTTCACTCTGAACTTTCTTGCATTGTCTCACACATGAGCTTTTCCGAGACACCTCATATCTAAACCATAACAGGGAGAAAGACCTATGAATATGGGCAAGAAGGGTATCCCAGGCAAAGGGAACATCTAGTATAAAGGCCCAGAGATGAGAGTAAGCTAATCAGTACTATAATGGACTGAATGTTTTATCCCCCCAAATTCATATATTGAAATCCTAATCACAAATGGGATGGTATTTAAAGGTTGGGTCTTTGGGAGATTATTAAGTGCTGAAGGTGTTATAAAAGTGAAATCCTTGTGGTGGGGGGAGTGAAACGAAAGGTACTCTATCTCTTTCCTTCATTTGTGGGCCATCTGCAGACCCCACAGAGAGCCCTCACCTAGAGGAGGACCAGGCTGGCACTTTAACCTCAGACTTCCAGCCTCCAAAATTATGAGAAATGGATGTTTGTTGGTTAAGTCGCCAGGTCTATGGTATTCTGTAATAACAGCTAAACTGACTAAGGAAAGCCATTGATATAAGCAGGGAAAAACAGTAGTGGGAGGGGATATCAGAGCTATAATGGTCATGATTAATTAGACACTTTCAACTCTTAATATACTTTTTATGACTAGATGATGATTGAGGGTTGCAACACCTGAAAACCTGATTCAAAAATAAACCTCATCATTTAAAATCAGGAAATGTGGTAACAGCAGGCAGAAAAGCTGATGGAGGTACAGTAGGCACTGCAGGGGAACATCTCTGTACCTCTTCCAGCACACACCTGTGGTTTTGTTAAGCTAAGCTTTCTGCATTGACTGGCATCGTTTCCCGTTATTAACCAACTCTGATTGCCAGGCTTTAGGATGCCCTGGGAGCTTTCATGTTCCCAATCATCAACTAATCTCAACCTTTTAGCTGGCCCAATGCAACAGGCCTTTGGCATCAGTTTCTTCATATAAAAGATGGCTCTATCAGCTCTGACCACCACTGACCTATTCATGCCTATTTGGGAAAAACAGCCATTCCCCTTGGAGTAGGAAAGCAGAAAAAGCATTAAGGTGGATGAAAAGCATCCTTAGGTTGTCAAGGAGAAAAGAGAAACTCACTTACATTTCTGGGGTCACCTTTTAGAGAAGGGAAGTCCTTCTGTGATGCTCTGAACAGAGACCATCTCAATTCTCAACCTCTATTCATTAGATTACAATCTTTCCAGTATGTTTTGTCTCCTTCAATTTCTTTCATCAATGTCTTCAGTTTTCAGTGTACAGATCTTTCACTTTTTTGTTTAAATTTATTCCAATTAACTTTATGCTATTATCAGTAAGATGATTTCCCCACATTTCTAGAGTATAAAAACACTTCTAATTTTTCTCAATATTTTAAATTAAGTTCCAAAGAACTTCCCAAGAAACCTGGATGAAATATCTCTTTCATGTGATAATCCTTTATACACTGAGCAAAATCAACCTATTTCCTGTTATATTTCCTGGGTTCAACTATCATCAGGTCTACAGGACATTCCAC
The DNA here is from genome assembly GCA_028644305.1 of Xerus rutilus. Lineage (NCBI taxonomy): Eukaryota > Metazoa > Chordata > Mammalia > Rodentia > Sciuridae > Xerus > Xerus rutilus. The sequence continues at coordinate 25,039,426 of CM053405.1, read as the reverse complement.
ATGTGATTATATTTCTAGCACTTGGACATAACTTAGAGAACTCACATGTCAATGATAATACTGACCTTAAAGGTTACTGCGTGCCCAATGTGTTTCTAAGCACAATTATGTTGATAACCTCATTTTAAGGACAATATGACAAAGTTTAATAATTTCCCCAAGATATATAACTATTAAGTCCTGGAAACAATCACCCAGACTGGCTAGTCTGACTCAAGAGCCGGTATTATTTAGAACCACTTCACTCTGCCACCTTTCCACCAACAAACCCATGGCTAGTTAGTGGAGTCCAAATAAGACTCAGACCTCTGGTTCCCAGTCCAGCATTCTTTCCTCCATATCCTGAGTATAGACATAATTACCTTGGGAGGAACGAGAGGCAGGCTAGGGAGGAAGAAGTAGAATACAGAATTCTTAAGTCCAGACCCAGGAAAATGGTTGAGCCTTTGCTTCTGTTAGCAAAGGTAACCTTCTCTGCATGTAAATTTAGTCAAAAAAAAAAAAAAAAAAAAGAACATTGGCAATGACATAAAGGCAGCCTTGCTCCAGAAAAGACTGTGAAACTCTAGCTAATTCCCATGCCTTAGGCACCAGTGAAAACAAAGCTCAGCAAAGTCTTCTCCAAACAGGAAGGAAGTGATAGCCTCCAGGCAGAGGTCCTCCTCACCTGAGGCTGTTGAGATGGTGAAAATTCATTGGTGAAAGCTTCCTTTGTATATTGTTTTCCTTCTCCCTCAAGGAATTGAGGGGTGGAGTAAGAAGAAAAGGATGGCCTCAGTTCACAGAGCTGATCCTGAAAGATTTCATCAAGAAAGCAAACTTTCAGGAAGAGCTCAAGAGGCAAAAAATATCAGAGAAAGGAATCAGAATGGAGACAGAGATGACAGCTGTCAGTAGTATTGAGGATAATCCATCCTAAGTGCAGGTCAGTCGGCTCATGCTACTCTGCACAGCTCTCCAGGGTCCTCCCTCTCTTCTTGTAGGAAGCTGCTATTCCAGAAAGCTGCTGCATATTTATTGTTGTTTAGATCTTGAAAGTTCCCCCAAAAGTCCATGTGTTAAAGGTTTGGTGTCTGCATCCCACAGTAATGTTGGAAAGTGGAATCTTTGGTAGCTAAGGACTAATAGAAGGAAGTTAGCTCACTGGGGAGATGACCTTGAAGGGAATATTGGGCTCTTTCTTGTCTCTTTCTTTGCTTCCTTGTAACCGCTAGGTTAACAGGCCTCCATGGCCACACTACCACCAGAATGAACTGTGCTGCCACAGGCCCAAAGCAACAGGGCTAAGCATAATCCATGAGATCTCTCTTCCTCAGGTATTTTGTCACAGTGAAAAGTTGACTAACACAATAATCCTGAGTCAGGGTTCCACACAAGTTATATCATTACAGAGGCCGATCCTGACCCTCTGGACTTAATTTGTAACCCCTTATCCCTTTTCTCTGTTTTACTTCTTAACACCTTCTATAACCACCTGGTATATGAATTTTGTTGGTGTTGTTGTTGTTTACAATGTGTCCTTCTACTATTGGAATATAATACCTTGGAGGAGATTTCAGATTGAATCTAATTTTTTGTCCTATGGCAACCCAGCTCCAGGGAAACTGGCATTTGCTGATGAATGAAAGAATGAAAAATAAATAAGTGAACAAAACTGAGAGGAGAAAAAAAGAAATGGATAAAGAAGATGGCAAATGATATTCTCCAGCTCCATCTATTTACTAGCAAATGCCATAACTTCATTCTGCTTTATGGCTAAGTAATATTCCATTGTGTATATATGCCATATTTTCTTTATCCATTCATGTGTTGAAGGGCACCTAGGTTGGTTCCATAGTTTAGCTCTTGTGAATTGAGCTGTTGATTATACAGCTGGTGTAATTTTACATCATGTACAACCAGAAAAATGAGCAGTTATACTCAAATTATATATAATGTGTCAAAATGCATGTGATTATCATGTATAACTAAGGAGAACAAATTAAAAACAAAAGAATATGACAAATAGATGAATGATCTCAACCAGTAAGATGACTTAAAACAAGGTGTGTAACCTGAATATGAATAGGGAGATGAGGCAAAGTGAGAAGAACTTGTAAGCCTTTGTGTTTCAAAAAGAGGAACACACACATCTTATCTGTAAACTAACTAGGGATGTATTTTAATAGCCCTTTCTCTGGTCTCCACCAAAGGAAGGATTTTAATAGCATCTATTTATTGAGCCAGACACCTGATCTGATCTGCATTAGCTCCAGTCCTTATGATGCCCATGAAAGTGATGATTTATTATCTCCACTTTGCCAATGAAGAAAGTGGGCGTACAATGTTAAGCAACATGTTCACAATAGCAAAATGTGGACACAACCCAAGCGGCCATTAGTGGATGAATGGACAAATGAAGTGTGGCATATTTATACAATACAATACTATTCGGCCTTGAAAAGCAGTAAAGATATATGATATATTGTGCGTATAAACTTTGGAAACAATGTGCTACGTGATAGAAGCCAGACATAGAAAGTCATATACTGTGTGGTTCCAGTTACATGAAATAACAGAATGAGTAAAACCATAGAAACAGAAAGCAAATTAGTGGTTTTCAGAGTCTAGGGAGAGGGAGGGGAAGTCATTGCTTAATTTTTACAAACAGGGATGCTTGGCAAACATCCACTTTAGGAATGATGAAAATGGGAACGATAGAGAGAGGACGGTTGTACAAAATAGTTAATATATTAAATGCCTCTGCATTATACACTTATAAATGGTTATATATTATTTGAATTTTACCTCAATAAAATATATTAAATTAAAAAGCTAAGAAATTTTCTCAGGGTCATAGAGCTAGTATTAGTGAGAATTTCCTGGGTAGCTTATAAATCCATGCTTTGAACACTTTGCCTTGGTGGTTTTAAACCTAAAACAAAGTTCTGGAGTTGACATCCATTTAGGCCTATCTCCTAAAGTTTCTAGTACAGCCTAATAGCCCAGTAAGTTATGCATCCTGCACTGGACTTATCCACTGATGACATCAAAGCCCTTATGATCCAATTCTCTCTCACACGCTCCAACTCTGACCACTACTGTCCTGGGAACCAAGCTTTCAACACAGAAGTTCTTGGGAGACATTTCAGATCCAAACGATAATGACTGGCTACACAAATTCAGCTGGAGTATTAAAAAATTCATACTCCATCAGCAAGTGGGGTTTCTCTTTGGGCTGCAAGGATGTTTCAACATACACAAATCAATTAATATGATACACCACATTAACACACTGGAGGATGAAAATCACATGATCAGCTCAACAGTTGCAGAAATATTATTTGAAAAATTTCCACCCCTTTTCATGATTAAAAAAAAAACATGAAGAGAATTAATCAAAATAAAAAAAAAACAAACAAACTCAGTGGGGTACACCACTTGTCCAGCATTTCTGAAACCCTGAGTTCAATTCCCAGCACCAAAAAAATAATTTAATTTTAATTTAAAAAATGACAGTTAACGAATGAAAGGAAAGTACCTTTTATTCTTAGTTTACTGTAGAAATGTGATATCTCCAACTTTGTTCTTCTTCCTCAAGATTGCTTAGCTAATCTGGGGCTTTTATTTTTCCACATGAACATTAGGATAGTAGTTTTTATTAATGTTTTAAAATGCCATTGGGGTTTTTGATAGGCATAGCATTAAATTTGTGAGGATGTAGACAATCTGGGACCCTGTACAGTTCATAAGTGTGTGAAATGATGCAGCCACTATGGAAAACAATGTGGAGATTCTTCAAAAACATAAAAAATGGAACTACTGTATAATCCAGAAATCACACTAAGGGGTATATATGCAAAAGAAATAAAATCAATATCTCAAAAAGATATTGGTATTTCTGTATTTATCAGCATTATTCATAATAGATAAGATACATAAATAATCTGAATTGCCTTTGACAGATGAATAAAGAAAATGTAGTATATACATACATTGGAATACTGTTCAGTCTTCAAAAGGAAGAAAATCCTATCACAGGCATGACAACATGGATAAACCTGGAGGACCCTGTGGTAAATTAAATCAGCCAGAAACAGGAGGACAAATACTTCCATCTATGTGAAATTTTCTAAAATAGACTGACAGAAGCTGAGAGCAGAAGAACAGTGGTTGCCAGAGGCTGAAGGGAAGAGGTAATGTGGGGGAATTTTGTTTAGCAAGAATAATGTTTCAGTTATGCAAGATAAACAAATGGTAGAGATATGCTATACAACACTGTGCTGTATTTAACAATACTGTATTGTATACTTAAATTTTATTAAGAATGGAGATTGCATGTTAGGTGTTCTTACCACAATTGAATATGTGTGTGTGTGTATGTGTGTGTGTGTGTGTGTATGTATGTATGTATTTATTTCTACAGGCCCCAAAACAGAACCAAATACATTTACCTGACAGCATGCTTCCATTCATATGAGTCCTCAGTTTTACAGTCTGGAAAATGGAATTTGTAATGTCAATCTGTCTTTATAACTCCTGGCACAAGACAGAGATGGGGAAGCAGGTAAGTGTGAGCCAGTTTTTCCCAGGTGCCAATGGGGATTTCAGGAAGAATACTCACTTTAGCTGGGCACAGTGGCACACACCTGTAATCCCAGCAATTTGGAAGGCTGAGACAGGAGAATCACAAATTCAAAGCCAGCCTCAGCAATGGTGAGGTGCTAAGCAACTCAGTGAGACCTTGTCTCTAAATAAAATACAAAATAGGGCTGGGGATGTGGCTCAGTGGTTGAGTACCCCTAAGTTCAATCCCTGGTACCAAAAATAAAAGAGAATACTCACTTTATAATCACCTTTATAGTCACCTGGGGTTTAAAAACCCTGACTATAAAAGCACCTCTCAAACTTCCATGTTCATGTGAATCAACTGGAGATCTTGGCAAAGTTAGATTCTAAGCCAGTAGTTGTGATGCAATGTGGGGGATTCTCATTTCTAACATACTCTCGGGCAATGAAATAATTTCTGAAAAAATATTTGATTAGCAAAATGCTCAACCACTGAGTTTTGAACACTGTGTCTGCCGAGTGCTTGGCTAGTTGCTTCTGAGTCTTCTGGGGAAATATTAAATTCAATTCCCCAGGTTCTTCTTTCCTGGCGACACAGATTGAAGAGAACTGAGTAAGACTTGGAATCCGTGAACCCAGTGCCTCACGCATGCTAGGCGAGCACGCTACCACTGCGCCATTACCCCAGCCCCTTGGAATCCGTGTTTTAATGGCTACTCTGTGTGATCCTGAAGCGCGGCCATGTTTGAGAATGACAGCTTGAAAAAAGAAAATAATATGTTATTTTTTCCTAAGAAATAAAGGAATTAAGCTTTGCTGATATTTAGCATTGGGATTTACAATGGTGTCTTCACTCAATTCTTGAATTAGCTCAACACAAGTCCTGGAAGCTACTCGAAGTATCTCCGGAATAGGAGGGAGTCCAATAAATACATGGTTGATGCCAGGGAGTTCCCACTTGCTGGTTTGCTATTTATGTACTTCAGGCCATCACTGGTGTATTTTATTTTATAAAAGCAAGACTTTTTAGAAGATGAAACTTAGCAACATGCTGTAATAAAATAGTGTGAATATAAAAACGTTGGATACCACACAGAAGTGTCCTATCTCATGGCAAGTAGTAAAAACAGTTGTTGGATGTACATGAGTTGTCTGTTTTCTTTTACCAAGACATTTTTTCTAGCAGAGCCTGGTGGCACATGCTTGTTATCTCAGCTACTTGGGAGACTGGGGCAGGAAGATCACAAGTTGAAGTGAAGCCTGGGCAAGTTAGCAAGACACTGTCTCAAATTAAAAAGAAAAATAGTTTCTAATGGGCTGAGGATGCAACTCAGTGGCAGGGTACTTGCCTAGCATGTGCAAGGTCTTTTGCTCAATTCTCACTAGGACAAAAATAAAATTAAATTTTATCTTACACTTTAAAATTGTTATCTAATTTTGAAAATTTGTCTCCTTTCCTTAATTTGTAATGTCATAGCAAATATACAATTATAAATAAAAAGATATTTACATATTTGAGAAGAAATGCTCAAAAATAATTTTACTAATGAACAATGAGCCAAAAACTATGGAAATCACTTTTCTAAAATATAATTTTTCAAACTTGAATGTGCACATGAACCACCTGGAGCTCTTGTTAAACTACAAAATCTGATTGGGTCTGATCCTGAATTTCTAATAAGTTGCCCTTTGATGACAATGTAGTCGGTCCAAGGACTACACTTTGAATACAAAGACTCACAGTACAATCTCCTAAAGACACCCATGTAGCTATTGTAACAATCACTGCATTTTATTCGGCACATACAGTACTTTACCCTTGGGTTTATGAAATAGGAGTCCTTATTAATCAGCAGCCCAGCTCCTTTGGCACCTTCCCATGCACATCCCCGAGGAGAAAATTATTCCCATTTCAATGCTCAATAAGGGTTGGATGCATGTAGCCTCTTTGCTTATCTACCAGCTTCATGGGCTTCCTTGGAAAGAAGGAAACATTATCTAATAATAGCAGTGCCATATATTTACACATTTTAAAATTTACTGAATTCATTCACACGTGTCAACTCACATCAGCCCCATGATGATCCTTGTAAGAAGAACAGAGTGGAGGTATTATAAACCCGCTTAGAAGTGCTAATGGCAGAAGCAAGCAGAGCACTTTCAGAGTTAGCACGATCAGGAATAACTTTGAGATCAAAGCACCATGGAGTCTGGAGATCAAGAATGGATAGTTTTACACACTTTGGGAAGCTGAAACAGGACAGTCATGAGTTCAAAGCCACCCTCAGCAACAGCGAGAAGCTAAACAACTCAGTAAGACCCTGTCTTACTATCTCTACGTAAAACACAAAAATAGGCCTGGGGATGTGGCTCAGTGGTCAAGTACCCCTGAGTTCAATCCCCTCCCCCAAAAAAGGATGAATAGTTTTAATAGATAAGGAGTGGGAGAAGTATCATTGTAAGGAGGGAAAGTGTAGATATATATTGAGCTACTACTCCAAAGTCCAATAAAATCATCAGGAGAAAAGATGTTTCTACTTTATTGTGTGGGGAGTAGGTAACATTAAAAATCTTAATTCAGGAATTGAAGTAAACAAATTCACCTGGAAGCATTTGAGTTTGATGCAGGCAGATCTGGTGAAAGTGAGTCTATTCGGGAAGCTATTCAAGGGGACGGAGTAAAAATGATGACGGCGTGAACTGAGGCGATGAGAAGTGGGAGGTGAAAAAATATATTCACGGGTCTTTGTTCCTGATTGGATATAAAACAGGAAACATTGACAGTTGAAGCAGAACAAAAAGATAAGTTTTTATATCTCAAGAGCTATAAAACTGCATGCCCTTTGATCTAATTATGCCTCACCTGCAATTTGAGTCTAAGCAAATAAATTCTCCAAAGACAAAGTTGCTTGACACTTTCCAGACCTGTGTTCATTTCCCCTTATTTATAAAAATGTGAAAACCATCTACATGTTCATAATATGGAATGATTAAGAAAATTATTTGCATAATAAGATTATAAAGACATTAAAAGATTAAGGAAAAAATTGATGGATAAAAAGAACCAAAGGGAGATTAGTTCTTCCTATCCAGGGAAGAACTTTGGGAAGAACTAATGCCTTAGCAATATCAATTCTTCCCAATTAATAAGTAAATGTAACATAATGCCAAAAAACTATTTTAGTTGGACAAATTAATTATTAAATTTTATTAAAAATAAATACATCACATTTACTAAGAACATTTTAAAAGGAAAGAGTGAGAAGGTGCTTGTACTCATGTACTAACCATTTGGGCATCTACATAGGCATCTCAAAAAAAGAGTGGTGTGCACAATACTTATAAACATGGAGATGTAAAGCATAAGTGACACAAAAAATTATGGACTTTTTTCAGTGGGGTAACAGAATAATTGATTATGCTGTCAGAAAATAACTTCCTACTTTAGTTATATCTGAAAATAAATCATAATATAATTAAAGATCTATTACAAAAAGAAACAATACTTCCATCAGTATTAGATACAAAGAAGCAAGACAGAAAACCAAGAAGGCCTCACTGATATAGTAGACAGATTTGACTGGATAAAAATTAAAACCTTTCCCAGTGAGACAGTCTAACAAAATCAAAAGAAATATGACACACAGAGAAATGTCTGCAATATGCTTAACTATATCAAATAAGTGACCCCAAAATTTTGTTTAAAAAAATACCTCATAAGAAAGATAGGCTTTGCATTGAATAACCACAACACAAAAGAAAATTTCAAATCATAACCAGCATGTACACTCAACCTCACAAGAAATCTCAAGACTGCAAATTATTACAACCAATGTCATATTTGCTTGTTAAACTCGTAAGATTAGATTGATAAAATCCAGTGTTTGCAAACATGTGAGAAAACATGCTTACTAGGAGAGTATATTAATACACATTTGGGGATAGAAGTAAGAGGCATATATGAAAATTTAAAACATTCCTATCCTATGCCTCAATAATCTCACTTTTAGAACTTTCTCCAATGGCATTTTTGGAGAGTAATTCAGTAGCTATCTATCAAAAATTTAATGGTCACTTCCTTTGATCCAGTAATGCCATTTTTAAGCATCTACCTTAAGGCACATGGAAAGATAATTATAACAGCATTTCTAACAATAAAATATTAGAATAACCAAAGATCTAACAAGGGAGGAATGGAAGAATAAATTACTAACAATGTAGCCACTGAAAAGAATGGAATATATCTCTAGATAGTAACCTAAAATATGTAATTGCATTAAGTTTTGAAAAGACCTGTTATGGAAATTATTGCAATTTTCGTTTTAAAATAAATGCACATGCACCTAGAGACATAACAGTATAGACATATGAAAAGAACAGGTATGTGCCCTATGTTAATGTTGATTTGTTCTGGATGAGGGTTTGAATTAAAGATTAAAGATGCATGATTGGGAAGGATTGGTGTTTACTTTATAGATAAAACGAAGATTTTTTTTCTTAGCAGTGTGGTGATTGTGAGTGATTTTTGTCTCTTGTTAATTTTAGCAGTTTTCTATTTTGTTAAAGAAAGAAAAGTAGTCTTCAAAGAAGAAAAATGAAGAAAGAAGACAAAATTGTCCCCTTTCAAAAAGGAGGAGAAAGAAGAGAGGATATGGCAAAAACCATCAGAGATGCCACAGAGAGGCAGAGGGAAATCCAGGGAGTACGGGGGTCTGAAAGCCAAAGAAGGAGAACTTCCTGAGGAAGGAGTGAGGAGAGCAGAGTGCTGGGGAAGAGGCCCAGGATTGCCCAGAGATGAGTAGCAGTTTCTAAAGACAGGGCACAAAAGGGTTAAAGGGAGCTGTCTGTGCTCTTTGTAGAAAGAGAAGTCAGTACCCCACCCTGACCCCCTTTGATTAGAAGCTCTGCAAATGACACTCAGACAAGGCACATTTTGAATACCTGTAGATGATGCTGGTATACTGACAAGACTGAAAACCACCAGTTAGGTCTTCCAGAGGGAAATAAGTAAGAAAAGCAGTGAGTGTGGATCATTCTTTCACTAAGTTTGACAGATGAAAGAGGCAGTGAACTAAATGGTAGAGCTACCCAAAGGGCTCGCAGTGTCAGTGAAGATGTGAGGAAGTTGTAGGCTGAGATGAAGAAGCCCATCAGGCAGATAAAATATGCAAGACAGGTAGAGGGAAAGGGAAGGGAAAAAAAGAACTTAACGTTTCTAGACTTTGTTAAATTATAGACATTTTACTTATGTTGTCACCATTATTATTACTTGCTGGATTTTTGAGCCATTCATTACTGTTTGTGATTTACAGTGATCAAGTGAAGCTCAGAGTAGACCAATGAATAGCTGAGACTCAAACCAAAGCCAATGTCTGAGCTCTTCCCCTGCATTGATCCATGCAGCTAGGTTTTGGAGAGAATGAGCAGATATGAGATCCAGGGGGAGACTGGAGGTGTCATCCACTGAGACAGGTGCACAGATGAGCCAGAAGAGAACACAAGAAAGGGGAAAAGCTTGTCAGTGTGTAGGGAGGAGAGAGTGATAACAAAAATAGTGGGGCCAGAGGAAACAGGATGAGGCCCACAGCTGGGCCTCATCTCAGTAATATGGGCCAGCTAATGCACTGACAATAAAAGCCATGGCTTAGGAACACTGCCTGTATGCTGCATAACAGAGCAGAAAGCCACCCTTGACCTTCTCTCCCAGTGAGATGAGGATTAGTCACTCAACAACCAATCTGTCACCTGCTGTGAACCACGTGTACAGGTGCATTGAGTTGACTGCTCCTGGATGGGGTGGGGGAAGAACAAAGTCCCTGCCTCTTGAGGGCTGTCAATCCAGAGTTGTCTAGAGTGATTTTTTTTTCATTCTCTTTTGAAATACTCTGATTAGAAAAACTATGGTTGAACTGAATGATCCTTGGCTTTGCAAAGGTCATATAGAAATAAAGACAGTCCCCAAAGGATGGTGACTTTTTTTTTGAGCTTTTTAGTTTTTAATGATGCAAAAGCATCCCTATGTAACCATTGTGTTAAAAAGAGGCTTTGTGTTAGATAATTTTGCCCACTTTGCTACTGAAGTGTTCTGAACATGTCTAAGGTCAGCAAGGCTAAGTTATGATGTTCGGTAGGTTAGGTGTTATTAAACGCACTTTTGATGCAAGATACTTTCCATTTAGCAATTTGTGACACAGATTAGTGGGCCATCACCTCATCATTCATCCAGAAGCATCTGTATTCTGTCATAGAAGATATTGCCCATTGGTTTTGAAAATACATAGAAATCGCATGTTTACACGGACACTCGTGTAAAAGAAAATACACCTCAATCATCATAGGTTGTATAAGAGGAAACCAGATGAATTCTATGGTTCAACTTATTAAACAGGAAACACTAGATTATTAAGCTTAGACCGGTGCCTCTGGGCTTCCAATCCAAAAGGATCACCAAAGCATCATGGGATTTTTGGTGGCTTCCTGAGCCTTGGCAGGTAGCCACTACTGAATATAATTTGCCAGTTATTACAAATTCTCCTTCTCCTCCCTCCTCCTCCCCTTCCTCTTCTTCCTACTCTCCTCCTCCTCCTCCTCCCCTCCTCCTCCTTTTTCTTTTCTTCCTCCTCCTTCTCCTCTTTTTCTTCTTCAACTCTATAATCTTTGTTTAAAATGCACCCTTGGTAGCCCTCTAGGTTGTGTAACAATAAAATTTCAGTATTAATTAATGGCATCAGACACTAGCTATTTATTCAGGAAAAAATTTTGATTCAGGCAGCTGCTATTATTTGTTTCAGTACAAAGATGCAAGAGAAATTTGGCAATGTGTTTTCAAAAGAAAAGGTGGAGGTTACATGTGGCTTTGTTGGTCTCAAAAATAAAATAAAATTCAGAACATATAATCCCATCAGGAAGAGAAATTTCTGGCATACAAAGGTGGGTTATTTAGGCACCATTGATATTCCTGTATTATTTTGATATGACAGAGCGTAAACCCCAGCACCCTGGAAATTTTGGCTGTAGGTATTTAAAAAGAAAGCAAAATTTCTGGGGGTCACTGACGTTTTCTTTTGCCCCTTTGCTCTGACTTCTTAGGGGAGATGAGATTCAAATCCCTGGAGCCCCCATCAAGTATGGTAGCTCAGAAACAAGGAAAGAAATTTGACACCAAGAATCACAACATCTTGGCTGCCCAAGAAACATCATATTTGAGGTCATTTCACTTATGAAGACATTTTTATGATTGTTCTTTCTGTGTTCTGGGACAGTCTCAATGGAAGATGTGTGGCACTGGATCATGCAAAACCAATGTGGGGAGAATCCGTGATTTCTTCTCCACATCTCTGCATTCCGGCTGGCTCTCCCAACTACCTCTGTCACCTTGTAAAATTGGCAAGCTCTGGACATTTCACATGCTGAAGAAAATCACTGTTTTGCCTCCAGCAAGGAAAATAAATGTTGCAACTTTGACTCCTCCTCTAATGAAGAAAGAGCGAACAAGTGCACCGAAGAGTTGAGCTTCTTCTCACAGAGCCACCGGGCTGGGGACGCTGGAGCGGAGGCTGCAATCCCCAGACGCCCCGTCTTCTGGGCTGGGCTTTCCCCGCCTTCCTTTTCTGTCTTACTAGCTCCTCTCCCGCTCTCTGGATTTACTGGCTGTTCGTGAAACAGCTTTACACACAATGGGTCTCCACGTCTTGGTGCAGGAAGTGCTCCCAGCCTGATAGGGCAGACTTCGCTCCCCTGGAAAAGTGAGTACCCAGAAAGGGCTAAGCCCGTGGCAGGCGGGCGGGCGGGCGGGCACCGTCCGCGGCCACCGGTGCGAGGCCGCGTGCCGGAGGGGAGCGAGCGTGGCGGTAAACACGGCCGCCAGCAATATGCCTGCGAGCTGCCAGAGCCGTAGCCGCCGGGAAATCCCGAGCTGTGACCGCAGCCAGCCTTGATGTCCCTTTTCAGGGGAGCTAAAAACACTCTGAGGTGGTTTGCCACCCCACCCCAGTTTTCACAACTGCGCTGGGCACTCTTTAGTGTTTTGAAAAAACACCTGCACAGTCTTGACATTGAGTTTCCGCGTGGTTGTGGGATTCTCCGAATGTACATTATTTATGTCAAAGTGAAAAGGAGCAAACAATAAAAATCAAAAAAAAATTTTTTAAAAATTATCAGGGAGGGGGAAGGGGCTCAGACCATGAACTTGAGGAGTCTCCCACCACTAGCCGCATCGCAGCACCCTCCCAGGTGTCCAGTGGGGAAAGTTTAATGTTAACCAGCGCTGACCCAAAGGTGCGGCTCTCCCGCAAAGCTTAGCGGGTAGTGGCAGGTGAGCAGCCCCGAGGCTGTAACCCGAAGGTGGACGCAGGCGAATGGAGGCGAACGATCCTAGCAGAGGAATTCAAACTTGAGAGGAAGCTGGAAGGACAACCGGCTGAAGGAGAGAGAGCCGGGAGAAAGGGAGTCAGGCAAACTCAGGTAACCGAGAGCCAGAGTGTTATGGAAGGAAAAGCAAGAGCTGGAGTTCTGGCTGTATAAGTAGAAAAACATCCTTTTAGTGACCTCTACCTGCATCCTGGGGAAGCAACCCATCTTGCCCTAATAACAAACAATTTGGGATTTTCTATGATTGGACCATTGAAAATGGTTGCGAAACACTGTAGTTAATCTGGAGGAATCCTTTGGTCTTCATTCATTGAGTTGACTGGCAAATTCCCGCCGAGTCTCTTGACCAATGGAGTGTTGCTGGTCCTAGCCTAGCCCTTTGTGCAACCTAGGGCAAGACATTTACCCTCTCTGAGTCTGTTTTCTCTGCAAAATCTAGGGAAACTAATCAGTATCTTATCTATGTATAAATGTTGAATGGGATAGAAGTGCTGAACAGTGCAAGAAGTAGATGAAAATTTTAATTTCAGTGTTTTTTTTTAAAGTAAGGGTCATGGGTCCTTTTAAGAACTAGCTGTGAGTCCTCTTCTGGGGATGGGGGCACTGTTCTTATGGAATGCACATAGAATTTTACATGCAGTTCCTGACGGTTTGTGGATCCCCCCCGCCCAAGAACATGCCTGAACCCCAGGTGAAAATCCTTTGTCTTTAAGGACCTGCATAAGGACCACCTGCCTAAGGCCCTGCTGGTAGCTGGGCCCACTTTGGGAGCAACCTGTAGCCTTCTCAAGGAGGAGAGAGAGCCGGGAGGAGGGGAGTCACACTACTGAAAGAGACAGCCCTCCTTTCCTGTCAGCTTTCCAGACAATCTGTCAATGACTTCAACAGTTTTTACTTTGCTTTCTGGGGACTACTACTTACAAGTCTTCAAATGACCTTCTTAAGGTGATGGTCCTTATCCCTAGAGCTTTCCTGCCTACAGACAGCACTGGATAGCCATCTGAATATGGTCACTGTCCAGGTGTAAGAGTGCTCTTTTGGTCACCTTGCTGGATGACTTGGCTGCAAGACAGTGGGGCCAAGGCTTTTTGGAAACAAAGCGCAATCGGTTCCCAAAGCATAGTATGACTGGGTAACGGTGCTTCTTTGGACCTCTGTACTTTGTCTTAAAGGGACTGTCATCTTGTGGGGACCTAATCTTCCACTGGCAGTATAGCAAGGTGTCACAGAAAGCACACACAGCTTTGGAGCCCCATAGACTGCTTCAAATTGTGGCTCCCACACTTTGACAAGTCACTAAATTCTGAGCCTCACTTCTCTTGTCTGCAAAATGGGGAACAATACCAGTTTCCTTGTATGGTTATTGGAGAATGGAAATATTATTTGTCAGGCCTGATCCATAGTTATTATGAACTCCTGTTTTTTTTTTCAGAAAGGAAAAAAATGAAACACTGCATTTGAAAACAACATAATCACCTATACAGAAACTGAATAAATCTGAGATTACTAGAATTAATAAGCTAGGTTAGCAAGATTGCAGCATACAACATCAATTGCAGGACTGGATGCTAGAGAGCACTTTCCCACCATGCATGAGGCCCTAAGTATAAACTCCTATTCTTAATATTGAATAACTTGAGGTTATAAGTATGTGTCCACTGGTCTCTTGCTTCGTTAGAGCTGCTTACTCTTTCTTCTGTGGGGCTGACATTAGGAGAAGTCAAAAATGGGTAGAGGGTTCAGACACAGGGTCCAGTTTACTGTTTGACTCTACTGTGTCAAGCAGAGCACTATATATTGCCAGCAAGTAAAATATGCCCAGACTGGCATGGATCCTCAGCCCTTTTCTAAGTTCTCTTTTGGCCCATAATCTTGAATAAAAAACTGTGCCTGTAGCTACAAATAGCTAGGCATGAAAACAAGAGAAGTCCCATGGCTGGATCCATCTTCAAACACACCAGAAAATGTCTCTGTAAAGAGAAATGTTTCCATTGTTATTTTTCACTGCTTGGCATAGAATTAGCTTGAAACTCAGCTCATCCCCCCCCCCACTCTCTCCCTTAACCTGCCCTCCTCTCAATAACAAGTGATCAGATAATGAGGAAATGTGCGAAAGGAATATCAGCACCTATAAATTGGCTAAAGGTCCATCAGCACTCAGTGGACAAGCATTTCTGTAGGCAAAGATGGCAATATTGATCATTGAGCCTTTAAGGTATACAAGCACTCCCATACATTACCTCAGTTAATTCTCATT
Organism: Xerus rutilus; assembly: GCA_028644305.1. Classification (NCBI taxonomy): domain Eukaryota; kingdom Metazoa; phylum Chordata; class Mammalia; order Rodentia; family Sciuridae; genus Xerus; species Xerus rutilus. The sequence continues at coordinate 25,024,251 of CM053405.1, read as the reverse complement.
AGCAACACTTTAGAGTTTGAGCTATCTTCTTAAGCTTTACAAATAAGAAAACTAAGGATCAGAGACATATAATTTTCCCAGTCTGTGTAGCTCAGGATCCAAGCTCAGGTCTGTCTGACTTTAACACCCACTCTTTTTCCACTCCCCAGTGCTGCCAAGTTCCCCTGTATCAAAAAGTTGAATCATGCCAGTTTGATTTGGATTCTTCTCAAGGTCAAGAATAACCAAATATAATTTTAAGTGGTATGATCATATACCTTGCTTGTATTATAATGAAAAAATAACCTGTTGGAAAATAATTTTCTTGACCATTTCCAAAACCAGCTGATAGATTCCAGACAAGCAATACCCAATCTCACTCAGCACATGAGTCTAGCTTTCTGCCTCTGACTTTCTGAACAGTCCTGGTAGGTTAAAAAGAGCTCGGGAATTTTCATTCTTTACCACCTTTAGCATTAGGGCACTATTTACATTTACTTCTCTATTGATTTGTTTAACAAATACTTGCCAAGCTCTGTTTTGTGCTGGGCATTTGATGGGGAATAAGAAAGACAGGATCCCAGCTCTTCCAGAGTTTCAATGCAAGAGCAAATGACAAATAACAGGCCAGTGAGAAAACACAGAAAGATCATCTTAGGTATGGATAGATGTTCTAAAGAAAATAGAGACTGGGTGTTAAAGAGTAAGTTGCTTGGGGCAACTTTAAATATGCACTGAGAAAACTTTCATAAGAAGTTCACCATTAAACTTAAACTTGAATTAGAAAAGACAAAGAAGCTTACCCTGTGAAGCTCTTGGGAAAGAGTTGCCTTAGCAAAGAAATCTCAGAAAGACCCTGAAGTGGAATAAATGAAGCAATGGAACTTCAAATCTGAAGATGAGACATTTAAAAGTCAAGTTTAGTTTGACATAAGGAGCATTATTGTTTGATCCTAAGCTGTGCTGTACACTTCATGCCTATTTGCTTTAATCTTCCCAACAATCTGGTGAGTTAGCTTATTTTTGTCTTGATGTTAAAGTCAAAGAAACTGAGACAAATGGAGGTGAATCCACTAGCTCAGGGTTACAAAGCTGGTATTTGAATTGCTTAGTTCATTTTGCTCCAGAGCCCAAAATATTTTGCCAACACAGCATGTGGCCTTTAGATAATCTCTTCTGGGAGATAGTGAAAGAGCCAGGAGAAGGAAAATATAAAAATATATTAGGTAGTTAAATGTTGACAATGATTTTTATCTGTAGTCTCAAATTCCAGTCGGTGTATCTAAACCTGCACTCTCCAATACAATAGCCACCAGCCCCATATGTCTGCTGAGCACTTGAGATGTGTCTAGTTCAAGTTGAGATGTGCTATGAGTGTAAAATACTCTCTAGATATCAAAGACCTAGTAAGTACCCCTCCCACAGAATAGTAAACTATCTCTTAATTTTTGTTTTTGTTATGTCAAAATGATAATATTTTAGACATACTGGTTTAGATAAAATGTATTAAATTAATTTTACTCATTCCCTTTTAATGTGCTTTAACATGGTTTATAGAAATTTTCAGTCATACATATCATTCACAATCTATTTTCATTAAATAGCAGTGGTTTAGACCAATAAGTTGACAAAGATATAAGAATTTTCCCCCTTCTTCCAGACATAACATTTTCCTCTATTCTTGGAAGACTCCTCAAGCCTGCCCTCAAACTCATTATTTGTTATAATGAGAAGGTAGAAGTCTTTCTCCTCCTTTCCCAATCTTGTCCTGCTGGTGAGCAGGTGATAATTTGAATCCTACTATATCATGTCACTATTAAATTTGATGAAAGAAACTCTGGTTTCATTTGTTACCAGAACCTATCCCTTCACTCAAGAAACATCAAGAGACTTTCATGTGTCTTATGACCAATGGATCATTGAAAATCTGGATTAAAAGTTTTACTTTTATTTTGTTTTTGTGGTACTGGGGATTGAACCCAGGACGTTGTGCCTGTAAGGCAAGCACTCTACCAACTGAGCTATATCCTCAGCCCTAAAAGTTTTGCTTTTAAGTCACTTCCTAGGACAGCATCTTTGTAATTTTTGGGCACTTTGTGAAATCAGACAAGGAAACAGCCAAGGTTTTATGATTTCATGCAAAGCTCGTTAAATAAGTCATCTCATGTGGTGATAGATGTTTCTCTCTCTCTGTCCTCTTGATTGAAACAGCTTATACAAGAATCAGTCCCGGTTTCCAGAAAGGCTGCTTCAGGGGCATCACAGAAAGATTCTTTGGTTTCTTTTGTTCACTAGCTAAAGTGGCCCTCAAATTTGGCAATGAATCAAAGATGTAATTTTGGTTCTGCAGTTTTCATTTATTCCAAAGGGAAGAAAAGTGAAATTCTGGTGTTGTTGGACGTGAGAGATCAGAGACCTGGATTCTGTTTTTGTCTTCTGATTTGCATGTTAATACCCTCCTTCCCCTAACAATCCTGCAGCAAATTTACAGTTGATGGGATAATGCTACATAAAATGCTAATGGAGAAATGTGCTATAAAAATTAGCCATGGTTATCATTGATAACCTGAACACTGATACTTCTGTAGATATTTGCCTACAGGGAGACATTTCCTCTGTGTACCTAGAGCAAAACACTATGGAAGATGCTCTTTGTGATACACATAGAAACAACATTTGTCCATTTCCATTTCAAATCTAAATCTTTATATCTATATCAACAGCAACACATATTTTTCAGCATCCTCTAAGCCAAGAAGTCTGTGCCAGACCCCAAGGGGAAAATGGAAGAACAAAACAAGGTCCTTGCTCTGAAGAAAGGGAGCAAGGTGGAAATATGGACATAAACATAATATATAATAGCTATGTAAGTGAACATTTCAAAGTGTTATGTGAGTGGTACAGTTAGAATTTGGGGATTCTAGAGGGCAGAAGGTTATAAACTCTAAGGTGCATGGAGAAAGATTACATAAAATTGGGCATTGAGGGACGGAGGGTTAGAATAAAGACAAAAGGAAAAGAGAGAGGGCATTCCCTGTAAGGGAAAGTGCACAGGCCTATGGCAATGGAGAGGTGCTTGTGGTATTTTTGGACCAAAAGAAAAGTTGGTCCTAGTTCAGTGGCTTTAGAGCCTAGTTTACATTAGAATCACCTGGGGAAGCTTTAAAGTTACTGATGTCTCAGTCTCATCTCTAGAATTTTCATTAAGACAGTCCAAGATGTGGTTTTGTTTAAAAGGGATTAAAATGGACAAGGAAGGAATGTGGTCTTTGTGGAAATTGTACCTACATATGTATTTATATGTATTCTTTTAAATTCACAGATAATTGCAGATAGTGATTCTATAGACTTGGTTAATGTGGCCAAAAGTCCTTTTGTAAACAGTCTATTCTGTCCTCTGTGTGCTTTGGGGTGCCCTATAGTTAATCTCTGTCAAGTGTGAGGCAATTGCTATCTCCCACTTGCTTATAGCCACCAGGCTTTGTGTAACCATTGCACGGGGCTTTATAATCATGCCCATTAGAGTCCACAGTAGCTATTTCATAACAATCTATAAACTTATCTCGCTGGTTTTACAAATTGGGAAATACAGTTTAATTACTTGCCTTGGGTCGTGGGGCTAGCTGGTAACAGGTGAAATAAGAAATCTCAGTTAATGAATTCTCCCTAACTTATTAGTCTCTCAAAGTGAGTCTGCCTTATGTTTTGTTGGAGTCAGAATACATTACCCTAGAAACATTATTTCTGACATGAATGAATTGGTGCTTTAGGTCAGTAGGTGAAGACAAGTAGTCTATCTAAACTGCCAGTCCTGTGGCCATATTAGTTAGCAGCTGGAGGGCAGCCACAGCAATCCCAGGAGCCCCACCTCTGCTGCATCGGAGCCTTCATTCAAGGAGGTTCGGTCATGCTGACCTGTGCTTCATCGGCTCTCCTCTGTGGGAAATGAGCACTCTGTCTGGGTTCCTGTTGCTCCCTGGTCCCAGTGCTTGACACGTGTCCTGATTTCTCTTGTCTGAAGTTCCTGCTCACTGAAAGGATATTGATTTCTTGTTACGAATATGAAAAAGGAGAGGAAATCCCAAGATTTTTTAATAGCTGCATTTTTAAAGAAGTGCTTCTGGGTTCATTGCCAATGGTGAGACTAGGGGAAGGGGAAGTCCTTCTGAAGGATGGTGGAAGAAAGCTAGACTGGGTAAGAGGCCATGCAGCCTCTGTAGGACAAGAAGGTAGACCAATTTGCGCCATCCCAGTTTTCTTTTCCTCTGTCTCCAAATCCATTACTGATTTAAGAACAATTTCCAAATGCTTTCCTTAGCTATAGCAAAAAGACTGGTTGGTCCTCAACACTCACTGCATATGATAATCACCTTGAGAGCTTTAAAATTCATCTACAGACGCACTGCATCAAGATTCTAGGAAATGGGCCTGAGAATTTGTATTTACCTACAGTCCTCCAGGTGATTATGATATACCTGGAAAGAGAAGAACTGCCACTCTACTAAAATCCAAATGTTACTTACATCAATTTCTTCTTTGGCCTTGTTTTAGGTCACATGACTCAGAAGCATCCACATATTTTTTAGACAGCACTTGATCATTCTATTTTAGAGGAAGCATGATTTTGAACTTTTATAAACAGGCTCCATCCTCAGAGCTGCCCTTAACAGGCTTATGACGGAAAGTTCTTTTGTGCAATTTGTAAATCAAGTTGCCAGAAGCTCAATAAATATGAGATTGAAAGATAAAAGTTAAACTTGCCTTCCACCCATATATTAAATTTCTCAAGTGCTATGTTGATTTTTAGTTATATAAGATTTACTTTCTTGTCTCAGTAATTTTAAGGCCAATTAAATCTATTCCTATTCACACCCTAATTAAAAATATAATTATAGCAGTAGTCTCCAGAAGCTGTCATTGGTTAGACTTTATCAAGGTGGGTTGGCCAAGAAATAATTAGGTTGTGTAATACCCTCTCACACCCAGATAATCACTTGGGTTGCAGAGGCTGGGCTAAGTGGGCAATGGATTTTGGTTTGAAAAAGGGTGACTTCCAATTCCAAGTCACTTTAAATATGGAAAAATCTAGGATGTGGAGAATGATTCTAGAATCAATAACTCAGGGTCCAGTTAAGTCCAAGACTCCAACTCACAAAGTTATATTAATACCAAAATAGAACAAGATTTTCATATTAAACGTGACAGGAGAATGAAATGATGAATAATAATATGCCATTTTCATTTTTTTGGCTTTCTGAGACTGTAGGATTAAGAGAAAATATAGGCATTATTAAGGAGATTGACAAAAGATGACAAAGACCTGCTATTAACCAAGCATCATGAGCATCAGAATTTTTTATTCACTCAGTTACTATTTATAAAGGTCCTACTATGTTCCAGGTACCCCTTATAGGAGCTGGAGATTTGATAAGGTTTTTGGTTTTGGGGAGGTTTATATTTCTATGTGAAAATAAAAACAGATATGCACATTTAAAAAAACAAATAAATACAATTAAATAAATTACTGATGAGAAGAAAAATAAAACTAAATAGACAGAATAGAGTCTTATGAGAGATACTTTAAATAGACTCAAATGAGTTTTCCTGTCTCAGGAAGTAGCATTTGAATTAATACATCAACACTACAGAGAAAACCACACAGAAAAAAAGAAGACACGAGCTAGAGATTGGAAAAGGTTTGGCATGTTGAGGAAACAAAAAGGGAGATCAGTGTGGCTGGACTATAGGAGGGATAAGACAGACAGCAGGATAAGACCACAGAAAGCCTGAGGTCATAGGATGGAGTTAAGATTTTATCTATTTTAAGAAGATCATTGGGAGATTTTGAACAGGGGATGACCACGTTTTGCATTGCATTTTAGAAATCTCACAGGCTTCTATGTGAATAATGGGTTATACATTGGAAGTAGAGGGACCAAAGGAGGCTGATCAGAGGTACAAGCAGAGGGGAGGGTGAATTATGCCAAGGTGACAGTGGTGGGGTGGAAGAAGCATTGAATTCAGGATGGAATTAGGAGGTAGGGCCAGCGTGGTTTTCAGATGGATAGGGCTGGTAGAAGTGGTAGCAAAGCCAGTCCTGTTGGAGATAATTGCCCCACCCTATCTCCACTTGGACCATTTGTTTTGAACCAAAATGGAATAACATCTAGTGCTATTCAGAAACATTAAGAATTTTGGCCTTAGCTTTATTTAAGCAGAATTAAACAAATTCCCATCCACGGAGAAATTTCTGTTTTCTACTTTTTAGCATAAGAATGTCATCCTGTGTCAAGACTGCTCTGATGGGGCCTCTTGTTTTTGATTACCATCTTTCATGAGTGCTAGAACAGTCACATTCACATTGCTAATACTCATTTCTGAGTATTTTGATACTGGCTATATTTACCAAGTTTTTCCTGCTGTCAAATATTTACTGCTTTTTACAGTCAGTTTTTCCATATAAATCTTAACATCATAATAGCAAGCATTCAATGAGTCCTAACCATATGCAAGAATGTTTTAAGAATTTCATGTTTTGACTCATTCAGTCTTTCTACCACTCTTTATAATAAGTGGGTACTCTTATTATCATTTTATAGGTGAGGAAATGAGGCAAAAAAAAAAAGAGGTTAGGTCATTTGGCCAAGATCACATAGCTGGTAAATGACAAAGCCAGGTTTTGAACTGAGTCTGGCTACCGAGTTCTGGGCTTTTAGCCACTATGTTATGCTCCCTCTCATCTAGCTCTGTTTAATCCTTTCCTTTATAACTGAAGCTGTAACCTTAAAGTAGACATTTTTCTCCTACAAAAAAACCCTAGTTACCATAAGAAGGCATTTCATCGGCATACTGTGAAACTGGTAGGTAGATAACATAATTCGGGGGTTGAATTGTTATGGTTTGGATCTTCAGTGACCCCTGAAAAGTTCATGTATTAATGCAGGAATGGTCAGAGGTGAAATGATTAGATTATAAGAACAGTAAACACATCAGTGGATGAATCCATTTGGTATATTAACCATGTGAAAGGACTACCGTAGTAGGTAGTAACTGTAGGCAGTTGGGTGTGCTAGAGGAAGTAGATCACTGGGGGCATGGTCTGGACTATATTTTCTCCCTTTCCTTTCTCTTTCTCTCTCATTCTGTGTCCTAGCTGCCATGAGCCAGCAACTTTCCTCTACCACCCCCTTCGACCATGATGTTCCACCCCCTTCAACCATGATGTTCGACCTTAGCCAATGGAGCTAGTTGACTGTGGCTTGAGATTGCTAAAATTGGGAGCACCCAAAATCAACTTTTCCTCCTCTAAGTTGTTTGTGTCAGGTATCACAGTTAGAGAGAGGAAAAGTCTACTAACAATGATCCATCCCTTCTCCAGGAGGGTTTCACATTTGATCCATTTGCCAACTTCCAAGATGGGAGGATAAACCCCTATGTAAGGAGCTGGATGGATGTGGTTGCCAAGGCCAGAGGACTGATAAGCAGTCTTCTCTTCCCCTCATGCCCTTTCTGCCCAGTACTCATACTTTCTGTGTTGTAATACCTACCTGCCCCTTCTCATGGGCCTGAGGAAACTGGTTACCATGCAGCATATTCTAGCTCACAAAGCCATCTCAAGCTAACTTTCAGAAAATATTTTTAAAAATCATTGATTTGTTACCACATTATTTGCTTTCAAAATATTAAAGATGTCTCTCCAGAGTTTTATTAATAGACTTGAAATAAGGCCTGGGGAACATAGTACTCTGTCTTCTCTGCCTTCCATGGTGTATCTACTTCCAGAAAATTCTCTCTCAAGTCACTTAGTTTTCCAATAATTAGCACGAAAGTAACCGACCCGCTAGTGATGCTAACAACAATAGATTTAGCAGAATTGAATTTTATACAAAGAAAGACATTAGTATTTTCTTTAACCTAAATTATGAACTCATTAGCAATGGCTGTAAAGGCAATAATTGTGATGATTCATCTTCTACGCTGTAAGTTTCAGCTTGATAAATATTTTAATCAAATAGAATACATTTTTGCTGTAATTGCCATAGGGTAATTTTCAATAGAGACTGACATGCATTATTGGAAGTGTTGAATTTTATGATCAAATCATCAATCTGTTCATTCAGTTGTTTGATTTTCAATCAGTGTTATTTAAAAATATTATATCATATATGTAGATATTTCTTGTGGTTATATTAACTTTCAAATTTAGAACTGCAAAGGAAAAAATGAACTATAGATACTGTAGATATAATTGCATTAAACTATTCTCATAATTAAGTTTTTAAGATTGCAGAGGCAACATCAAATAAAGTTTAAAAACCATGTCACATCTTTCTTCAAATAGCTCAGAATTCTATAAAAAGCTTAATTTTCAGATATTCAACTTCAAACCAATAAATGTAAATCCCTTACTTTCTGTTGATTTTTTAACCAACATAAAAAGTAAAATAAGGGTATGTATCAAAAGGAAATATATCCTTAGCTAAAACCAAGCCATTCAAAGAGCAGATCAAGGTGATGGTGGTTATGTGATCATAAGAGGGGACTCTATCACCTTATTCAGGGTTTGACTCAAGTTTTATTCTTCTTATAGAAACTTTTCTGATTTTAATTTTCAAAAGAAATCATTTAAATCACAACAGTGTTTGTATCTGTGGTTCTTAAATTTTTATTTACTTTTATACATGGTTTAAAATTCAAAGGGACAAAAATGAAATTATGAAAGATGTCTCTCACTTTTACAAAAGTACATCATGTATATGAACATAGGCCAGATGTCTTCTCACTAATGAGATGCTAGACTCTATGAAGCCAGTCTACTGACCATTGCCAACCCCCACACTACTACTAGCATGGATTCTTCATTGATCCTGGGCTTTCTTTCTAAACTCCAGTATGTTTTTCAGTGTGACTATTGTAGGATGAACAGAAGTATTTTCAGAGATGGATTTATGTGTCAGGTACAAAGGAGGAGATGAAATTACATCAGAGGCCCACATCTGGATATTAGTGGGCGTGTGCTCTCGGTGGTGATACCACAGAAAATGCAGATGCGGTTGTTAAGTATCATAGTGAGATTCCTGGGATCTAGGTGCTCAGCCTCAGTTCTTGTTCAGGGACTTGGGAAGTTTGGCATTCACTAAGGCCTCCCAAACTGGCATGCATGCCCACTTTTAAGAGGCTAGAGGTGTAAGTTCCTCCATCCATTCTGAGTTTCAGTCATTGCAGATCTTGGAAACCTCCCAGCAGAATAGGATGCATGGATTTGGATATTCAGAAGGGTGGGTGGAACTGTCAATAGAGCTAGCTATTGTTAAGATTAGGAAAGAGAATGAAGGAAGGCAAACCCTGTGACCTGAAGAAGAATTTTAGAATGTATTCATCTATCCCTGGCATTACCTCATCATCTTTATCTATCACTTGGTGTCATATGCTTCTTGGTCAGCACCATTAAAATATAAGCAATCTGGGGCAGGATGATGACCAATTCTCCTCCCTAAACTGTCTTTCAAATTCCAATATTTAATAAATAGGTTAAACTTAATGGAAATTTCAAGTCATCACAAATTACAGATGGTTAAAAAACAAATCTTTTTCAACCCAGCTAAGTTTGAAACAAACCAGCAATTCATGTAACCTGAAGAAATGGAATTGCTAATTACCTGTATAGTTCGGGACTGAAAGATTGCAAGGCAGAAAACTGACTTTTGTGTTGATCTATGCCATAGGCTGCCCACGGTCATCACACACAATGACTATTATATATATGTCTCCTCCTCTGAACTGAATGTTCCTAAGAATGTGCCAAAAAACCTGATAAACCATTCAGGTCACTGTAGTTCAAGCAATAATCACCTCTAGCATTTTCATTTTCACAGCTGTGGTTCTACCTAAAGTAGAACTGATGAAGCTTACTAGCAATTAAGTGGGGGACACATTTTGAGAGCAGGTGAAGACCTCTGATTACACCTTGTGGGAGCTTCTTCTGATGCCTCTGTGGGATGCTACAATAATCAAGAATATAAATAATAAATACTAGTGAGAATATGGGGACAAGAAACACTTATGCACTGTCAGTGGGATTGTAAATTTGTACAAGCGTTATGGAAATAAGCATGGAGGTTACTCAAAAGACTAGGAATGAAACGACCATATGAGCCAGCTATACCACTCTTTGGTATTTATCAAAAGAACTAAAGCTAGCATACCCTAGTGATGTATACATCCCCCTGTACATAGCAGCATAATTAACAATAGCCAAGTCATGGAATCAGCCTAGGTGTATTTCATCAGATGAATGAACAAAAAAAACTATGGTGTATATATACAGAGTGAATTTTTCTCAGCCACAAAGGGAAATGAAACTGTCATTTGCAGGAAAATGAATGGAACTGCAGAATATTAGGTTAAGTAAAAATAAGCCAAACTTAGAAAGTCAAGGGTCATATATTTTATTTCATATGTCAAAGCTAGGGAGACAAAAGAAGAAGATACAAGAGGGAAATTTATGAAAATAGAAGGGAAACCAGTAGAGTTGAGGAAGGGGATCAGGGGAAAGGAGGAGGGAATGGAAAGGGGAGGTACTAGGCAGTGAAATTGACCAAAACTGTTATATTTATCTACAAATATATCATGATGAATCCTACTATTTTGCATGTGCCACTTTTTTAAAGGATAAAAATGTAAGCCCTCAATGCCAGAGCCCTTCCTAATCTTAAATATCAATGGATCAGTCTCTTCCAAGGACCTAGAACTTGCCTTAAAGATGAGATTCTTTTGCATGTCCTGCAAATGAGAAGATTCACTGGGATCAGGCAGCATAAATCTCAGCTCCTGATTTTTCAGGGGTGAAGCTATGGAGCAAAGTTGGTTGTCTCTACCTGCCTTACTTTCTTCTCTGTCCAATGAGGTTACTCAAACATACATTGTCCAAGGTTGCTGGGTGAATAAGATAAGGTACACAGAATACTTGGCACCAAAAAAGGACTCAGTTCATGGGAGTCATTTGTATCACCATCAGTACCAGCTTCATGACTTGGTGGAAGAGATCAACACATGTACAGTTAAGCATGGGGAAGAGTCAAGTCTGAGGTCAGCATAGATCAGTGAACCTCAAAGTTCCTTTCAAGGAACCCTTGACTGCTCAGTTCTGTTCTTCTTCCTTCTTGCATTTCACCAGCAAACAAACACTGCTCTGGTTGGCAGTTCTTACCAAAGAATTTACTTCTCTGAATGCAAGAACAATACATTTCTTCTTTCTGTTGAGTTTATTTCAAGGCTATGCCGTTGAGCAACTGTGAGCCATGGCAAGTTTTCTGAATTTCTCTTGAACCTCAGGCTCCTACTTTGTAAAAAAATGGAGAAGTTAGCGTCTACACACTAGGACTTCTTTGAGGGTTGAGTAAAATAATGGATTGGGAAGGTCTTCATGTATTGTTGACCCTCAATGAAATTTTCCTTCTCCTAAGACCACATGGATACATTCAGATGACTTGAACAGGGAGGAAAGACACTGGAATGATAACAAATTGTTTATTTGGTGCTGTGTCCACTCAGCCACAAATGGCATGCTTTCAAGGCCATTGTTCTTGCCAAATACTTATCTTGGAAGCTAGGTTATGAACCTTTGGAATCCAAATCTGATAACTATGCAGGAAAACTCCTCAAGAGAGATGAGCTAGATTAACCACATATACCTTCATTTGCCCTACATTTGATGCCAGCAGGCAAAGCAAAGCTGCTTGGACAGTAGACAGTTCCCAGAAATGGAGAGGATAGAAGCACCTGCTCTTCCTCTGGTAAAACCAAGGCAAATGGAAAAGCTCAAAAATACATCAACACTATTGGCAGGAGGCACGGTAGGAAAGACTGGGAAAAAATCTTTGCTGGTGAAAGCATGACAGAGAAGAGAGCCTGTCAGACTGGCCTACACTGGACAAAGGCCTGAGTGGCAAAGGGCTGGGCTAGACCAGCAGGAACAGAGCTCTAGGCACTGAGGATTGAAAACCAACATAACAAAGCAGATATGTTTTCATTGGTGACAGATGAAATGATACGGGTTTTGTGACTCACTGAACCACCTGGAAGGCCCTACAATTACAAAAGAAAAGTGCCTGGCTTCCTTTGGCCACATGGAGGGGCCCTCACACTTGGGTAGCTGTGAGCCAATTGCTTGGAATGGCTGCATCAGTAGCAACAGTAAGGTTTTGATGCTTGTTCCTGTTTGCTATTTAATTTTGGTCCTGTCCATCTACTTCTAAACTGTAATTAGTGCTATGTGAAGGAAACTTTCATTTGTGAAAAAAAAAAAAGCATGCAGTAAAAATCCAGTAGTAAGAATTTAGGAGAAACTACAACAGTGTTTCATTGTTAAGATGGGAATCAGTAATGCACAGGGAATGCTTTGAAATCTGAGGCATAATCCATGTATAATAACTAAGAAGGTTGTGCTTTCTTTTAAAATAATAATTATACGTGACTTAGAGAAGCCATCAACTGAAACATAAACAATGCTTATGTATTCTTGCCAAGTTATCAAGACTAGATACCTAAGGCCTTAGCAAATAAATGCATGTTTAAATGTAAAACATCTTCTTCCCACCGGAGGATTTTGTACTGACTTCCTTTACAAAGTGGCCATTGACTGCGACCTTTTCATTGATATTCCTTTGGGCACAATGAATTTCAAATAGGTTGTGATTATTGTACAATGTGATAGTAGCTCTGATTATCCAAACAGCTAAGGTATTATTCAGTTGCAAAGCATTAGGCTTCTCCAAAAATCTTTCCTCTGTATAAGTAAGTAGGCTGCTGCTATTGAGACTTCCTTTTTTCAAATGAATTTGTCCAATGAATGGCAAGCATTCAATGGGAGTGGAGGAACGACACTATTGTTGATTCAATAATCAACATCTTAATCTCATACTTAGATTTGGCTATGGAGTCAGAGCCCAATACTGAAAGAACTTAATCATGTTATTTCAAAATTTAGCTCATAAATATTAACTGCTGTGGCTCTTTCTTCTTTTTTATGATGCTGGGGATTGAACCCAAGGCCTCATGAATGCTAGGCAAGCACTGTACCATGGAACTATACCCCTAACTGTTATTTTTCCCCCCTCACTTTTGACAGAAAACTTAAACCTTTGTCTTTTTAGAAAACATGAAAAGATTTTAATAGTGTCAAGCCCAAAGAGCAACTCTTCTCCTAATTGATATCAACCTTCCAAGTATGAACTCAATGCCATTAAGAACTCTCTTCTCCCTTCTCCACCTTTAACAATTATCACTAAATTCTGAGCACTACTATTAGAAGAAGACTTCAGGGATCTGTTCATAAGTGAAAATTTTCATGGTTTATTATGCAAAGCAGGAACAAAAAAAGCCCAAATGATGGAATAGTTCCTATTCATTTTCTGATATAACTTTCAGGCAACATAACTGTTGTGCTCCCCAAATTCCTGTTAGAATACACAGATAAAAATTGATTTCAAGCTGAGGGAATTCACTAGGAAAAAGAAAGTCCACCATTTCTGAGGACTATCATTTAGTTTCTTTACGGGTAAAGCATGGCTAATATATTGGGAGACAGGGAAGTATTTTTTATGTAAACATCAGAAACCCCTGATCTTAATTTCAGCTAACCTTATGACATCACTTTCTACTTCTGAGTTTCATTTCCCAACAATTCCATGATTTTTAGTAGATGAGGAGCCCAGAATTGAAAGATATCAAAAACAGATAAATAGGGCTGGGGTTATGGCGCAGTGGTAGCGTGCTCGCCTAGCACGCGGGAGGCACTGGGTTCGATCCTCAGCACCACATAAAAATAAAATAAAGATATTCTGTCCACCTACAACTAAAAAATAAATATTTAAAAAAAAACAGATAAATATAGTCAGAACCTGCTTAGTTACCATATTCATAAAATTCAGGTACATCTTTAACTTTATTACCAACTTCATTACCTCCAAAGGCATGATGATCAGACAACTGGTAAACGTGTATATTTTCAAGTTCTTCATATGACTATCAGCAATTTCTGCTCTTGCCAAAATTCTACACCAAGGGGTGATATCTAGAGAATTTATTTTAACCTTCTTAACAAGAAGGACCTCAACACTAAGGATGTTCCTAATATGTTCTAGATAGGAGTCAGCAAATTGTTCTGTAGAGTCAGACAGAAAAATGATTGTCAGGTTTTGTAAGCCAGTTGACCTCTATCAAAGTTACTCATCTCTGCCATTGTCACACAAAAGCAGTTACACACCATGCACAAATGAGTGAGTGTGGCTCTTTTCTAATAAAACTTTATTATGAAAAACAGCAGACCAGTTGACCCATGGGCTGTTCTAGACTCTCAATGTCAAGTAGTTATCTGTTGTTATAGCCTAGATTAATTTATTCAATTCTAAACTATCAATATTTTTTCAATAATTATATTAATACCTGAATCTGAATCTGTTGTCATGTCATATATACATTTATCTGAACATTTACTTAACCTATTAAAATTTAACTACATCATGAATCTGTTGTCGTATGTGAATTTTTAAACTTTTGTTTGCTCCATCGTATTTGTAGTCAGTAATGAACACACCTTGAGCTAGCAACTATTTTTAGTTAATTATCTATTGGGTTACATAACAGATCATCTCCCTTTTTCTTAACTTGTTCTGATGCAAGGAGTCTTATGTAATTATATGGGGAAATAGTTTATTTAGCTTACCTTTATCTATCTTGATAATAAGCATATACCATGATAGCTCTTATTTCTAATTTCTAATCTTCATGATGTATCTTTAAGCTCCTCTCACTCTCTCACCTCCCTAGTCATTTTATGCCTCCATCACTGAGCCCCTTCTGGGTTTTTTAATCCTTTCACCTCTTCCTAATGATGCCCAGATGTATCTTTTGATGAAAGTAAGCCACAAGAAAGAAAGTCGAAGTGTGAATGTGGGAGAGAAATTGAGAAAACTCAGAATTTTTGAGAGAGCAAAATAAACTACATGAAAGGAAAACATCAACTCTTACAAAATGCTCTGAGCTGGCTACTTAAGTGTTCCATAATTCTTTTAAGCCTTAGTTGTGACCATAATTAAGCCTTTTCAAGTGTTGAAAAGAGTAAGAATAAAACCAACATCCTGCAACATCCTGCTTTGTGTAGGCATGATCTTGTAGTAATCAAGAGTCAAGATCTCTGGTAAGAGTTTGTCCCTGTTGGGTACCAAACATGCCAAGAATTTATACAAACCACATTCTTTCTATGGAATTAGTAAATTTAAGACATAATTTAACATAATGGATACATAACTGGACTGTACTCCATTTGCCCAGATAGGATTATCCTTCTAAACTGGGAAGTTCTACTATTGCATTGAATGCTCTCCTCTGCCCTCCTAATCCAGTGGGAAAAGTTGCCCCAAATTTCCTGAAATTAGGTATAGAAGGAAGTATGTTATCATTGAAAGTCCTGTGCAAAAGTTCAAATTAAAATTTATCATGGTCCCAGCACTTAGGGAGGCTGAGACAGGAGAATCGGGAGTTCAAAGCCAGCCTCAGCAATGGCGAGGTGCTAAGCAACTCAGTGAGATCCTGTCTCTACATAAGACACAAAAGAGGGCTGGGATGTGGCTCAGTGGTCAAGTGCCCCTGAATTCAATCTCTATTACCAAAAAAAAAAAATTTATCATGGTCATTATTAGGGATTATTCTGTAAAATTTCTAAAACAATGTCTATTAAACCCTGGACACTGTGCTGAGACCTAGGATAGTGAGCTGAGCTGTCTGTGCCCACACAGAGCTTATAATAGAATGAGGTAGCATATGTCAATCAAATTCAAGTATACTTTTAAGTATGATAAAATAACAATGAAGAACTGATATATTATTCTCTAAGAGAGCCACCCTGAGAAAGTTATGACTGATCTAAAGTCAAATGAGAAGACCAGAATTTCTCAGTAAAAGAAAAAACACATGCAAAGTCACAAAGGCAGAGAGTGTCTGCCAACACAAGGGAATAGAAGCAGCAGACTGGCTGAACCAAGTTGAACAAAACGTGAAAATAAGCTAGACAATGAGAGCTCAGGCCACTCAGGATCTGGAGGACCATAGGAAGCCTTTAGGGAGTTTTAAATAGAGGGATAGCATGATCTCACTGTTTTGTTTTGTTTTTTTCTCTTTTATAAGAACCACTCAGGCTACTCTTTGAAGAATATTTTGTGAGGTAAGATTACATGCCTATGAAATTACTAAGAGGTTAAGGCAGTTGGTAAGAAAGATGAGTAATGCTTTTTAACAAACCTAGTAGGACTTTTTTCTTATAGACTTGAAGGTGGTCCAAGACAATATCCACTATATAGTTAAGATACTTTCTTTTAGGAACCTGTGGAAACAAATGGTGTTGCACATCACTTGACCAACTGCCCTATCAAGTTTTAGTACTCAGAGATCGCTGGCACATACTTTAGAGTCTAGGGAAAGAGATTTAATTAAACTCTGTTTAGTAACTCAGTAGACGTGATTTGCCTTAATGTCTACTTGGCATTTTATCTCCATGAGTTATTCCCACCAATAAGCCAACTGTAGTTGATTAATCCCCCAGGACTAGTCAATACTTATCAATGTGTCTTAAGTACTCATTTGGTCTTTTGAAGGCTTGCTTTGTTTTTCAGTTATTGGTTTTGCCTACCTCTCTATTCATTTTGCCCCAAGGAAAGAATCTTTAAATTTTTTATCGACAGATGAAGTCTAAGGCAGTTTGATTTTATTTGGTACTCCAAGGAGATATGGAAGAAAGTAATTTGGCATAAGAATATCAATGCCCACTGTCCAGCATATTATGGAGTGGGTTCCTAAAGTAAGTGGACAGTTAGGAAAATGGATTTTTATGTATGTTTAATATTATATAACATTTTTATTTCATTATAGAATGGAATAAAGAAATTCAATATCACCTATAATCCCATAAACTGGGAAAAAAGTCACTGTTTATATAGGGCCAATTTTTTTTCTCTTTCTCACTTAAAAAAATTTAGGAACATATTGTACACATATTTTTCAAACACTTCCTATTAAGCTGAATGTTATTTGATGCCAATACTAAATATATACGTATATTTATATACCAATAAACAGTTTCTGAAAATTGTTTTTAAAGGTTATATAACATTTCATCATATGAATATATTAATTTTGCTAATTTGATAAGTCTAACATTCATTTCCATTTCTTTGATTTCCAAGCACAATAAATCATCTCATATATTTCCCATCCTTCATATTTTTTCTTTTATGAATTTCTTTTTTATATTAATTACCAAGATATATATTTGGCTCTTAAGAGTAATTTTTTAAAAATAAACTATCTTTTCAGTATATCTATTCTCTGTAATATTTATTATAAATATTTCCTCAATTTGATGTTTCTCTTTCAATTCTGCATAAAGTATTCTGTGACAACTAGTATATTTTTGTGGCTTGTAGTCATTTATCCTCTGTGATTGTTTTTTAGCTATTGATTCAACAAATGCTTATTGAGTGTTGGGCACTAAGCACGGTACTAAGTGTGAAGCACAAGATGGTTGCCTTTACCTACTGAGAGCTTATTGTTTAATGAGGGAGGAGTCAACAGAAACCAGACCACTGTGAAATAGCAGATTACAAACTGCAAGCGGGTATTCAGGGTGATGTGAGAACCTGATATAGATGTGGTGGGCAAAGGAAGGTTTCTGGAAGCAACTTTCTAATTGAGAATGAGGAGACCCTAGCAATGTGAATTAGAGGAGAAGAAACACTGTGTACTAAAACGGCTATTCAGTGACCTAAATATTAAATGGTTAAATGTCCTGTGTATAGAAGAGAGAGAAAGAGAGAGAGAGAGAGAGAGAGAGAGAGGGAGAGTGTGTGTGTGTGTGTGTGTGTGTGTGTGTGTGTGAGTGAAGAGATGGGAAGACCAATGGTCAACAGTGAGCAGGAGACCATTGGAGAGGCCACAGCAACATAGAAAAGAACAAAGGCTGAAGGGTCTGGAAAAATGCTAAGTAACTCATCCTTTTCCATTGGCTAAGCAATGGTTCAGTGAATATTTAATTATTGTTCATATCATACTGTCTAGTCCAAAATAATCTATTTGTTGTATTGATATACCAGTTCTCAGGCCAATACCTCATTGGTTTTGAGTTTTATGAAACATTTAAATGGGTAAGGCATGTATCCTATCATCACTTCTTATTTTCAGAATTGATTTATCTACTAATGCCAATGGATTCTCACCAGTACATTCTAGTATGATTTTGAAAAGTACGCATGTGTGTATATGTGTGTTGAAGATATGTGAATACATATATATGTTAGCACATATATATGTATTTGTGTATATATGTGTATACATACACACACAAACACAGAGGTAAAATCTCATATTGGTGACTTGCTTGGGAACAGGTTAAGTCTACAGACAAGTTGTGGCAGAACTGTATTAAACATCTCTCCACTTACTTGAACCTTCTTTTATATCTTTTAAAAACTTTAGAGCTTTACTCATATAGGTACTGTATATCTCTTATTAGGGCATACTTAACATAGTTTACAGTTTTTCATTATGAATGAATTTCTTTTCCATGGCTTCTGCCTAGTATTTTTAGACTATAGGATAAATAGTAATGTTTGTATATTTACTTTCTAGCTAACTAACTCATCATAATTAATTATGAAGTTTGTAATTAACCATAGGAGTTTGAATCATGGTATCTATAAATAATGATAATCTTCCCTTTCTAATAATAATATCTAATTTTGATTTGACATCTTTCCACATTAATGCTAACTTGTACTGTTAAATAGCAATAATAGTGAACATCCTGCCTTAAGATCAATTTCAAGAAGAATATCTCTCATGCACCATTTTTCAATGTTCTGTGCACACTAATAAAATAAACTTGGAAAATGCTTCCAAATGCAATCTTCTCAGAAGTTCATAATTCATATGAATAGATAGGAATCTGAGATCTACAATTAAGAAAAAGTCCAGCTGACCTTAACCCATCACTTCTGAAATGTATTTGACTTCAGAGAGATTTTTCTCGCATTTAGAAATTTATAACAGTTATGACAGTCAAAACTATATTAATTTGATTTCACGTCTTTCCATTTTTTGAAAAAAATTTTGTGTTTCCTTGTCTTTTCTTTGTGATGTTGTTTTGCTATATGGACTATGATCTGGTTTTGCTTTTAATTTTCCTAATAATTTAAAAGATAATTATTATCTTTTTTAAAAGAATTTCTACAAGTGGTTATTCTTTTTTATTTCAACATGTGTTTCAAAGCATTTCTCCCCATAGTTTGTACTTATCATAGTCAAACGTGGCCATACATTTCTCTAATCAACTTTACAATGAACTTTTATCTTTGAACTACCCCATCAAAAATGAGAAATTTAATCCATTTCTTCTTCCTTCCAACCTTTTTCTCTGTATTTATAGGAATACTTAACATTTCTTATTCATGTTACTATCAGCAACTATTTTATACTACATGACTTCTCTTTGGGGAATCATTTTGTCTATTAAACACTATTCTCATTTTATGATGTTTCTAGGCAGTTTTATGGTTATTTTCTGTGTCTCTTTTTTTTAACCTTTTAATTTATTCCTCTCTCAGGTAGCTGAAGGATATTTTCAAGAACTGCCCTGAGGGTCTGGGATTGTAGCTCAGTGGTAGAGCGCTTGCCTCGCATTCATGAGTCACTGAGTTCGATCCTCAGACCACATAAAACTAAATAAATAAAATAAAGATATTGTGTAAAAAAAATAAAGAACTATCCTAAGCAGAACAAGTAGGTCATGAATGTTTCAAATCCTTCAACGTGCTTGGAATGAATTTCTGTTGCCTTTAGACAAAAGAACAATTTGTCTGAATATGAATTTCCTGTTTCACCAACTTTCTTGGCTTTTGCATTGAGTCACACCACAGAAAAACTCAGAGGACACCCATAGCTGTGTTTCTTAGTAACCATTTTATCATAGTAACCTGTTTTTAAGTTTCACATAGCCTTCATATTTCAAATATTTTGTCACAACGTACATATCTAGATGTGAGCTCTTTTTGCTGATTTTGCTTAGGACTTGCTGAATCATTTCAGTTTGCAGGCTTAGACTTTCCATTACCATGACTGCTGGGACATTTGTTTTTTAATTTTGAATATTTCTTCCATTACATTTTTTTTATTTAAAATATGTTTTTAAAATTTGAATGCCTTCTTTATACAGGTATAATTTACATCCAATGAAATATGGAGAGTCTAGCTGTGCCGTTTGATCCATTTTGCCATATTTCATTTGATCAGTTTTGCCAAATACATATATCTGCATAACCTTCATCTCTACTATGTTTCTATGTTTCTATATTTCCATCACTCCAGAAAAATTTCTTCATGTCCCTTCAGAGGCAATCCCACTACCAGAAGCAACCTCCTATCTGCTTTCTATCACCTTAAATTAGTTTTGTGCATTCTGAAAATTGTGTAAATGACTCATACAATATTATGCATAAGAATTATTGTACTTCTTTTCACTTCTTTCCCTTTTGTTTTGAGATTTGAACCTGTCATTGCTTGTATTCATAGTTCATTTCACTAATTGTTGCGTAGTTTTCCATTATATAATTATACTTGAGTCTCTTGTTTGTGACACCTTGGATGTTTCCAGTTTGGGGCTATTATGAATAAAACTGCTCTTAATATTTTTATCAAGTTTTTTGGGGATGCAGTTTTTCATTTCTATTAGATAATTACCTAGGAGTAGAACTTTGGAGTCGGAGGCTCTATGTTTAATTGTGAAGAAACTGTCAACAGTTTCCAAAGTGTGTACCATTTTACACATGTACCAGCAGTTTCTGAGAGTTTTGGTGACTGCATTCTGGAAGTATGTGTTGGTGTCGCGCTTTCTTGTCACCTATCCTAGTGGAGGTGCCATGCTAGCTCATCGCCATCACTGGTCTCTTTTTCAAAATCAAAATTAGCACTAATTTGATTCTGCTCCCCATTTTATATATCTACCATATTTTATCTCACTTATTCTTTTTAGGGAGTAGAATGTAGGGCGTCTATATTTTGGTGAGTGCCCGATTCACTTCCCATAGTGTCGGTTATATCTCTCACTGTGTTCCATGAACATATCAAAATGATTATTTTATTTTTGGCTACCCCGTGATCCTTCCTTATGTCACCCAGCACATTTCCTCCCATCCTTTTATCTCACCACGCTTACCTGTCCTTTCCCACAGCATTTTCTACATCACCATACGATGAAAAACACTTCCTAAATTTGTCTTATGAGATGATGTTTTTAGCCCTCTTGTTCTGTGCATTTTCCACTGTCTGCTAAGTATTTGTCATGCTTACTCATCCGGGAGTGAATGAAAAACCGATCTACTTAGATACAATGTTTGTGAGCACTTAGCATGTACGATGTGTTCTTGAACCTGATCAATATGTACGAGGACATAAGTTCTCCAGTCCACAGCTGGAGGGCAGAATGACTTGTCCTAGTTCAATATTGGCTTCTAACACAAATGCCAACAGTGCAGCTTTCTACATTGAGATATGATTTTCTCTTCCTTCACTGCCTCTTCTCCTGCATGCAAAGTAGAGAACTCAAACATTTTTCATCTTTGGGATTCCCTTCTTTGAGGACTCTTCCTTTTCTCCCTTCCTCTCACCCTTATGGTCTGTACTTATACTTACTGGCTGTGTGCTCCAGGACTCAACCCACCACAGCTCAGTTGTCTAAAATCCTGCCTCATTGTTTCTGAAGATTACAATTTTCATAAGATATGGAAGAGATTCTCAGCTGGGTTGAAGATGCTTCTGTTACACTGAGGGATAGCTGAACAGTTCAAAACAGGAATGAGCTATCTCCTAACTTTCTCTGAAGAAGCCAGTTATTTGTGTATTTGCTTGTTGCTTGTTTTTTCAGCAGCAAATGAATTGTTCACTAATAGTTCTGAGTCTCAGTTCATTGCCATGGTAATGTTAGCTATGGCACATCTTCAACATTTCTGGCTACAAACTGACCATAGGTCTTGGGTTTTGGCATTGTCTGCAGTTTTCCTTCTCCCTCTTCCCACACTGTGTCTTCTAAGTTGTAAAAAAAAAAAAAAAAAAAAAACAGAAAAAACAACACAGACTTCATTCCAGAAACCTAATAAATGTCTTTTTAGTTCCTCTGTAATTTTAAGATTTTTCTTATTCAACATATCTCTCTCATGAATGTTGGCTAAATTCCTCATTAACCAAGTCCATGTTTGTATGCATAATTAATATGTGCTCTATTTTACAAATACTTAAAGAAATTTGACACCATAATGAACTCTCTAGCAATGTTTAGCATTTTGGTGTGCTATCTCACTTGGGAAACCTTTTTGCATATTATGGGGAAGAAGGACAGTGGGAAGATAGTTAATCGTATTTTTGTTACTTTCATCAAAGAGTAAAAACTGTATGTCTACAAAAATGTGATTCTGTCATCTCTGAGCATCACTTACATTCAAGTCAACTAATCTTTAATGAGGGCCTAGGGTGTATCAGGCAATGCACTAGAAATTAGAGTGGAGAAGGCATGGCATTTTGCTAGAATCATTTAAAGTCCTTTTAACTCTACCATTGTCAAACTAGTGAGTCCAGTCTGTAGAATTTATGAGGGTCTCTCCCATTGTTTTAAAAACAGTATTTTAACTCTCATACAAATTTATTTTGGTCTCTATCTCTTAGATGTATATCCTTTATGACTACTGGAAAAACTGACTCTGAAACTAAATTGTGTTATTCCATGTGGGTAATAAGATTGGTTCAGTGAACTCTTTCAAGAAAAACATTCCTTTTAGTATCAGCCCAGACACTGGGGCTGAGTCTTCAGGACAGGTCTTAAAACAGCCTACAAGTGCCTTCTGTGCTTATGGGACATCCTAAATCGTGTTCCCTAGAAAAGAGGCCTACCCTCATTAGAAGATTAGAAACCTAGCTAGACATCTCATCTTCTGACCTGAGTATGTTATAAACTCTTGGTCCAGGATACTTTCCAACCCAGGAGTAAGATGAGAAAGTTTAATTATGATCTTCTTCTAAGGGAAATATTTCATGCCATTATCCTTTGAAATACACATTTCCTAAGGACCGTGAAAATATTACCCTGTAAAACAAAGATTCTAAGAAATGCCCCTCCCCCTGGTATTTTCCTCAGCACTAATGAATATTAGAGCTGTGCTGTTCTCTTTGGTGACAACTATGACCCTCAGAAAAAAAGTCAATTTGACTCTCTCAACCTTGACTTTCAACACCATGGATACAAAAAAGATTTGAGGAGAGAAAGCTAAACTACCTACCCAAAATTTTCATGTAGCAATACTGAGTTGTGTTAGTCAGCTTGTCACTGCTGTGACCAAAATACCCGATAAGAACAGCTTAGAGGAGGAAAGGTTTGTTTTGGCTCACAGTTTCACAGATTCCTTCCATAATCAGCTGGTCCAAAGGCAGAAACATCATGGCAGAAAAGTAAGGTAGAGGAAAGTTGCTCATGGCAGCCAAGAAGTGGAGCAGAGGCACAGGGAAAAGCTAAATCCTTTCCAAATACACCCCCAGTGACCCACTTCCTTCAGCAAGTTCCCTCCTTCCAGTAGTTCATTCAGCTATCAGTGAGGTCAGAGCCCCTGTGATCCCATCGTTGCCTAAAAGCCCCCTCTGGACCTTGCTGCATTTGGGACTATGCTTTCAACACATGAGATTTTGGGGGGACACTCCAGATACAAACCAAAACCCGAGTTTGTGGTAAAGCCTTAAAATTCCCATGCTCTTCCACTAGATGAAAAAGAGGAGTTTTATTATCAGGAAACTATACTCACAAAGTTAATTCCACAAATACTTTGCTCAGTTACAGGAATTATTGCTCTATTGCTCTCTTTGCTTGGATGTTGGGCAAGTTACCAGTAAAGCTGTATAAGACTAGCACAGAACCTGTATTAATGACTCCAGGCATCGGCCTTCTATTCTGGAGGTTTCTGCTCACCTCTATTTTAGACTACAGATGGACAGGATGGTGTTGAGTCCAAAATTCTGGCACAAGATGATGTCTCTATAAGACATGATTTCAGACACAACATAATGATTCCAACTATCTTTTTCTGGCTATGGCAGAGAGCTCAAGAAATCTTGGTTATGTGTATCTATTTTTTTTTTCCATGTGATAGGTCTTGCTAATTTCATACTCAACAAAATGTCCTACTGAGCAAAACACCTGCTGTAGCCATTATCACCTCTGACATAACAAGATATTTGATGGTAACTAACGAATTCATTAGTTAGATCTAGCTTTGCTAAGATCATGAGTTTTATAGCATGAAAATTTATTCAGTTCTGTTCCGCCTCTAGAAAAAGACAGCTTGGTCTCCTGAAAGGATCATTCTTAAACAAGGAGGCATCTGAGGCAGTATGTCAGCATGGTGGCTCAGTAACTGGTGTTCCTTCCAGAGCCAGATAACAGAATATGGCCGGCTCACACCCTCACCTCTCCTCGCTGGCTTTTGGGTAGTATCTCTTCAGGACACCACTGACCATGAGAAGCTATCAAGGATTTACAACATGTGTTTTATTGTCAGAGACAGATGCTCTATTAACAAAGGAATTTGCATTGACATTTTCAGGGACACATAAAATAATTGCCACTTGAATGTTTTTTCAGGCCTTCAAAGGAGTCTAGGAATGTCCTAAGACAGCTTTCATGATTATAGTGAGGGTGTCATTGTTTATTTATGCTGTATTATTACTTCATTTTTAAAAGGATGCCCTTGCCTATTTTTCTAAAATAAAAGGAGACATATTATGATCACCATTCTTAAGAGACTTAACAAAGATACATTCATTCAATCTCTCAACCCTTTGTAAATAGCTGTTGCCCAGCTATTGCCCAGCTATTTACATATTTGGCCCAATACACTGAACTGGGCACAAATATGAAAAGGTGGCTGTTCTGTACCCTAAGCACACAGCTTAGAGGAGGAATAGGTGTAATTTAATCCTCTGCAGCAGGAAGACGAGTTTTGAATGAGTAGGAAGAGAACAAAGAGGAGATTCTGTGAGAGGAAATAGCCCACAGAAACTTGCAGCAATTTTCAGGTCCCTGACATTTTGGCCAATCCCAAGTAGTCCAGCAGGCAGAACACATAGTGAAGTGTGGATGTGACAGCAAGGTCAGCTAAAAATGTAGCTTGAGGTCAGATTGTAATAATCCCAGAACACTGTGCTAAGTGGTCTCTTCCATGATTAGAGGAGTGACCATTAGTAGGGGACTTGAACTCAGGTCTCTTGATTCAAAAGCCATGGTTTTCTCTGCTCTATGGCACTCATCCCTCCAAATGCAGTGTGTATCACACTGAATTTCACCAAAGATCTCTTGATGACAATGTTTAAATTACCTGTGAGAAGCAATGTGCAGGTCCTCTTGTTATCATCTGCATTTTAAGGATGAGGAAACTGAACCATAAAGAAGTTAAGAAACTTGTCCAAGATCAAACAACTAGCCACGTGATTTCAGGCAGTCTGCCCACAGAGTCTCTAGTCCTACCTACAGTACTTTACCCCATATTGACCTAGAGGACTTCAAGCATTTTCGTGTATTCTACCAATGCTAGTATTAGTGAGGAAGGATGCCTTCCAGAATAGGTATGCTAAATGACCAAGTTTGAAACCGAAAAGATTAATATCTATGATGACATAGGCCTTGGGGTTAAGGAATGAAAGGAACTCACTCCAATCATATTTCCAAATGCTTTCTTCCTTACCTGTTCATGGCTATTTGATAGCACACATCTGGAACCAAGCAGCTTCACTCCATTAGGGCAAAATGTCCTCGAGGGATCATCCGAGAATATTGATGGATTTGACAAAGACCTTTGAGATGCTCCAAACACTGCATTTGTATTTACTAGCCAAGACATTGAAGAGTAAAGGTTACAAATCTAAAATAAAGATTATGTGCCTGGTAAATATTGGTTGGTTGATTTTCTTTAAATCTTCATGGAGAAACTGAGTATGAGCTGAAGTCAGAAAAGGATAGACAGGCCTTACAAGTGTTTCTTTATATATGTTGATATTAGCAACCTCCAAATAGGCCTTAGGTCTAAGTTCTTAATTTCCAATTACCAAAGGAGTAAGGTATCATTTTCCTTGGAAGGGCAAATGTTAAATATACTAAAATATTGTGACTTCATAAACTTCCTACTGTGTTTTGATGATCTATGGTGTTCATATCCTTTATTAAGGTCAATATTTGCTAAAAAGTTCAATATCAAAGATAGCTTGTATGGAAGAAGGAGAAGGGACCACAAAGACTAGAACCAGCACAACAGGGATTATTTATATTTAACAATACAAAGAAAACTTTCAATTAACTAGTATTTTGATATATTGCAACTACTAGGCAAAGCAACTGCTCTTTCCCCCAGAACAGTTTGAGCAGAATGAATAAGTACTAGAGGGTAATGCTAAATATGGAATAAGAATGTGATGTCTCTGAGGCTGGACCAGAGTGGCCTTGAAGATTCTTCTAGCTCTAAAGTATTATGAAATAATATACAAGTACTGCCCTGCATAAAGATCTTAGGGTATCATAATTTCTCATTTGGAGTATGTAACTCAGTGGTAGAGCCCTTGTCTAGCATGAGGTCCTGGACTCAATCCTCAGTACCACAAAAACAAACAAAAAATAAAAACAACAAAAAATGTTTACATGGCTTCTCAAAGAGAAAGGAATATTCAATTCACTCTTAGGAAGTAGTTGTCATCTTCATGTTCATTGGTATGCCTTTGCAATTTTAAAATATGCTGAATATTAAGAAGATGTTGTATCAAACAACCTTTACCATGTTTTATTCATCCTCCTACCATCCTTACAAAGTACAACATGGAGGAGTATGCCTATGCTTATATTTTAGATAAAACACTGGGGTCCAGTGTCTTCCCACATATATTCTATCATTGATGCTTGTTGGTAATGGATCTTCTGATAGTCCTCATTTTATATGTGAACATTTAGTTCCACTTTAATTAGAATGAAATCATCATATGGGGAGAAGCCATGCACCTGCAAATAACCTTCTAAAGTGAAACTTTTTCTCTTTATCCCTCAGAATTCATTCTTCTTGCTCCAATAACCCCTTTCCACACACATAACTCATATCAGGAAGCATGTGTTAAAATGAGTAATCATATTAGGACCTTTTTGGGTCACAGCAAAATGAGACTGCACAACTGACATCTGATGAAGCAACTACAAGTCAAAGTGTCATAATAGCAGAGCAAATTTCAGACAATATGATGCTTCTAGTAGTAACATGATAGAAGGAACCAGATAAATGAGAATGGATGATGAGACCTGCCTTCTGTCCATAAATCAGCTCTCCTCTGGGTCAAATGATAATTTCTCAGAAGCATTTGCAAGAACTGGGTCCAGCTCTTATTGACTTGGGGAGGAATATAAAGCAGACATCACTGCTGGATTAAAAGGAAAATAAATTCATTTTCTTTTGCATTATCAAGAAGCAGTGGTAATGGTTTGCCTGGACCCACCTAGAGAGTCTACAAGAAGATTCTAAGACTTCTACTTGGAAATAAATTCAATTAAGAAGTCAACTTTTTTTGTGCTTTGGCTTTTCATGTATAAGAAATCTTACTCAAGGGTCAACTACATATTTTTTAGGCTTGTGGTTTTGCAAGAGACAGGGGCATGTTCTCCCAAGCCAATGATTTCCCTAAGAACTGAGTGTCTTCTAAGATTGCAAATGTTCCTGAGGCATCTTGGTACACAATCAATCAAGTCAGCCTATTCACCAGGACCTGTCTGTGCTCCAAGCAAGCACTGGCTTCACCTCTTCCCATAAAGACTTGTTTGCAGTACTCATCAGTCATTTTTCAGGCCATGAACTTAGTTAGGCAAGCTTACATCAGTGCCAGCTTCCCTAAGCCCCTTTGCATTCACTACTGAGATGCCCCAACATAGTTGCCCAAGGGCTCTACTCCTGAGCTACATCTCCCCAAATGAGAGACTATGATACCCTAAGATTTTTATGCCCCAACATAGCAGCCTTCCCTCTTTTTAGAAATTCCAACTTTGCTCCTTATCCAGAAATTAGCACTTCTCCCTTTCACCTTACTCCCTTGCTGCAAAGCAATGCTTGGTATGCTTATGCTACTTGCATTACAGATTCTCAATATGGCACAAGGAAAATGAGCAGTTTACCTTCTATAATTGTGTTTTATACAATTCCCTGAATCATAAAAGATGGATCCAAGTTTTTGGCCATTTTGGGGGGGTAGAAATTTCTTCAGGAAAATACTTCATAATCAAAGCACAGAAGTAGATCAGATTTCCAGTGAGTGGATTTTGCTTATACCTATATAGAGTCTTTCCTTTGCAGTGTACTTCCAGGATCTTTTTATTTTTCATTTCACACTCATGGTATCTCCAGAAGATAAATATTATTAGCTTCATTTTGTAGAGATGAAGAGACTACAGTAAAATGACATATGTGTGGACACATGGTTGAGAAGAAGCCAGACCAGGGTGATCTGACAGATGTTATGGCCAATGCCCTTTCTTCTACTCCATAGCAGCCTGCCCTATTCTATGGGAATTTAAGTCTGGAAGGGAATTCAGATCGAAATAACAGCAATAATAATAAAGTTAATAACTTTGTAGTTTTGCTATGTTCTAGATACCATGCTAATAACTTCATATGTATTATTGGTTTTAGTCTGTATAAGTTTGAACACTATCATTATTTCCCCATTTAATGAAGAACATAGAATTCAGAGAGCTTAAATGACTTGCCCAAAGTTACACAACTTGGTAGAGACAGAAATCATGCCCATACCTGTGGGTGAAGCTAAAAATCAGCTAGTGCCAAACAGTTAAAACTTGGGAGGAAAAGGTAGGGCTTTGTGAACAGAATCCTGGGCATGAAAGACAAAAGATCTAAAGATAAAGTACTCTGCACCCTAAAGTTCTAAGTTTTAATCTCATTCTGTTTTTATTCATCTGTGTGGGCCCAGCTCCCCAGTCTGTTTGCTTCTTATAAAATCGATGTGCTTCGTTTTGACTTGATATCGCTCAGATGAGGATCCAGTCAGGCTAGGCATTCTTAGGATCTCTTTAGCCTCAAGATCACTCTAAAAAGGAAAGGTACTATTTTTTAGTGTTAGGATTGGAAATACATTCCTAGTGTCCTGAGTCCTGTATCAGTTCCTACATACTCCGGGCTCTTACTTAGGTCCTATACTCTTTCTTCAGCTGCCAGGCTAGCATACTCAAGAAAAGCTTTATTCTTGGATAAGATGTCTTTAAAATTATATTCATTTCCTTGCAGTATAAAAACTCATTATGTGAAATTAGGCTGCCCTTTACAGAGTATGTTTTTGAGAGCCCATTTACTTGTTCCTGGGCAAAGAAATGTCAGTCTGTAAACCAGGTAGATAGAGTCTCTGCCTTAAGGGCATTTCTATTCTGAGAATAACTAGCAACTTACCTCACCCTAGAGCAAACAGAGCTTTCAAAGGGCAGGATGTGGGACACCTTGTGACCCAGACCCAGATGTAACCGATTTTTTTTTTTTTGGTACCACGGATTGATCTCAGGGTCATTCGACCACTGAGCCACATCCCCAGCCCTATTTTGTATTTTATTTAGAGACAGAGCTCACTGAGTTAGCGCCTCACTTTTGCTGAGGCTGGCTTTGAACTTGCGATCCTCCTGCTTTAGCCTTCAGAGAGCCACTAGGATTATCCTATGCCCGGCCATTGATTTGTTTTTGTGTCCAAGGACATGACTACCATGAGAATTGCCATTTACTAAGTGCCTCCTTGGTACTTGATATATGGTACAGGTGCCTTAAATACATGATTTATAATCCTTGCTATAGCCTGTGAAGTATTTCTTAGCCCCATTTTACATTGGTATAAAGTGAGGCTCTGGGAGACATGGCCTGGGCCTCATAGCTAATAGGTTTCCCACTGGCCTTCCTGCTATTCTGTCCACCCCCTTTGCCTAAAGAACAAGCCACTTTCAAACCAATTTCACCCCTAGTCTAGTGACACCACTTTTCCCTAGTCAGTCATTAGAGCTATCTGGGGCTTAAAGGACCATGCTGGCAGGAAAGACCTTGTATTTTCTAAAACTCGCACCCAAACTTTGGCTGGGACTATTGTCAACCCCAACTCCTACTGTTTTTGGCAATTCATCAAAGCCTTTGTTCCTCCTAAATTCATTTAGTCCTGAGTTTCTAGTTGCTTATGATGATAGATATAATATTTGGGGAATGTTTGAAGACTTGGGGTACAAATTTGGAATCAAATGGTTGAATAAGGTAGCAACAAAATACTGTGAGAATGGGAAATATATAAAATATTAATCTTTTTTTAAAAAAATATTTTAATACCTTTATTTTGTTTTATTTGTTTTTATGTGGTGCTGAGAATCGAACCCAGTGCCTCACACTTGCGAGGCAAGTGTTCTACCACTGAGCCACAACCCAGCTCCTAAAATATTAATCTTCAGGCATTGATACAGATTAATAATTATTTTATTTGTGACTCTCAAAATAAGTTATGTGGTTTTTATATTGTTCATATGATAATTAGTTTCTATTTAGAGAACTATAAAGGATAAAAGTAAAGCAAGAGAATATATTTCAGTTTTTAATTTTCTCATTTTTAAAGCAAAGTTGTATTTAAAACTTCTAAAAATTTCCACTAAATTTTACTCCCTTTAAGGTAAATTTATAGCTATTAAATCATATCTTGAAAACTTTTCTCTCATAACCACAGGAGATAAGAATTATTATTGCTAGCCATACAGTACCACAAATCAGATCACAGCTGTTCCTTTCAGAAGGTGGCATTTATCTTTCAACCAGGTATATTGTCTATCTCACAATCATAACCACTTTCCCATCTAGGGGTTCTTAAATTGAAAATACCCACAAAATTACACAGCCACACTGAGGGTTTCAGGAGGAAGCAGATTCTGTATCAAATCCTGTCTGTCGTTCTGTTGGCAGACCTTATTTATGTTAAAGAAAAGGCCATTAATTTAGGACCTGGATGAGCCTCTGTAACCTTTTGCAAAGTTTGGGGTATAGGTCCACATTTCTATGCTTTCTTCCTTGCCTGTCCCTGTTCCAACACAAGAGCTTTCCGTGAATGGCCCCTTCCTTCCCTGTCGCCCACTCTGAAGAGCCTGAAACTTGGCAGGAGGACCAGGAGCACAGGCAGAGGGCACTTGTTCAGCTCCTTTGAACTTGGCTGTTGGTATTCTACTAGCAGTTGTCAGGAGCAAAAGCTTCACGGAGGGTAGATGAGTTGGCTGTGGGGAGGTTTTTGGCTTCTTATTGCAAGCAGATTATTAGACTTAAGTCAAACTTACCTAGAGGGTGTTTAAGGATGTGTGTCTGAGATACTGTTAGAGCTACAGTGAATACAGTTCAAGGGACTGATTTTATGGCCCAAACCAGGTAGGTGTTCCATACTCTATTGACACAGAATGGGCAGGGAGGGGAAGAAAGAGAAAACAAAGACCAACTGGTGAAATCTAGCAATAAAAACAAAACAGAAAACTAAAAGAGATTGTTCTTTCAGCACCCAAGATATTTTTCTGTTTAGAGGACTAACACCTCCTACTTAACCACAGGTAACAACAACAAAAATAGCAAAAAAGAAAATTAGATTAAGTGGCCAGTTTACTAAGTAGCAGGGACAAGGGAATTTGGGTCAGGAATTCGTGGTCTTATGTCTGAAGAAAGCACAGAGGTGTTGGAGGTGAGACTCCATAAACTTCCTGCAGAAGTACACATTTTGTCCCATGCCAAGGAAACCCACTAATGATTATCAGCTTCATAGCATCACTTGGAACTGAGGAATGCTCCATCAAGTCAAGGGCACATCATAATAAAGTGTTCTGTTTGTTTATTTTGGCAAGCATAAGGTGATTTTACTAAGCGATACTCTGATAGGGCCCTGGCCGACGCTGTTGGAGCTGGAAAAGCGAGTCTTCCCAGTAAAAAGCTTCCCAATCTTCCTGCTGTCAGCCTTGCATTCAGGGGCTTGGAGTGTCTGTCTGCAGAAGAATAAACTTTGTCAGCAGCATTGGCAAAATGCTGACATAGAACTGAGATGCCCAAAACACCGTCCTGACATCAGGGTGATGGGAAGGGAGGCCAAAAGACGCTGTAGCAGAGAAGGGCTGGCTGGAGCGGTGATCCCCTCAGCTTCTGCCATATACAGCACTCCCTGCTCTATCTTTGACAGGGCAGGTATCAGAGGCAGGTTTTCCCTTTAAACACAATGTGTGTGGCCCTTCAGCTTGCCAGGCTCAGTCCTCCTCATGCCATTGAACCTCCTAGAAGTGCCCTCAAGGACAGACAGTGCTGCAGATCTAAGATGGCAAAACCAAGGAGGAAGGAAACCCTGAACCTTCCTTTCACAGTACTTTGCTCCAGTCTTGCAGATTTACTACGGTGCATCCCCTACACAGCAGGCTTCCTAGAAAGAGCTCTAGGAGTTCTCAGCTCCAGGCCTCAGTGGACTTAGGGGATGGGATCAGACTACTTAGTTGGTTAATCTCCATCTTCCTCATGAAATTTAGGTCTTTGGATCCTTCTTTCCAGCCTTCCTTAAGAACCAAACAAGTGGAAAGAGGTGACTGGTGTGAGTGACAGAAGTCGAGTCAATGAGTGGTGGCACCTATGCAAACCCAATGAGAGTGATATTTGGCTGAATCAATCATTCACCTAATCAAGGGGGTCACTCCCAGATCAGAGCAATGAAGAAACGCTCCGTTGGGGAAGCGTGCCACATGGGTGGACTGTAGGAGCAGCCAGAAGAGGATGAGTTGGCCTTGTGTTTGATTAATGTTCAAAGACAGAAAAAAAAATTATAGTTTCCAACATTCCCAATGAGCCTGTGCATCCCCTGCCCCATGGCCAAGCAGATGGGTTGGGCCAGACTCTCCCACCTCCCACTTATGACTTTGGATTCCTCATCATGGTTGATATGCTGAGAAAACAAATTCACCTTAGATTAGAAATAAATGTTGGGGTCAGAAGAAATGATGCCCAAGACCTACACTTCCTACCGCTGAAATGGATTGATGTTGTATCCATCCCTGCCCCCAAATTCATGTCAAAATCCTAATACTTGGTATGATGAAAACTTTGCAAGGTGATTAAGTCATGGGGACAGAGTCCTCATACATGGGATTAGCATCCTTATAAAAGAGACCCCTGAAACTTTCTCATCTCTTTCTGCCATGTTGGGACACAACAAAAAGTCAACCATTTACAATGCAGAAGAGTACTCTCTCCAAACTCCTGATTTCAGATATGCAGCCTCCAGAATTGTGAGAAATAAATTTTGGTTGTTTTTAAGTCACCCAGTTTATAGTGTTTTATTATAAAAGACTGAACTCACTAAGGCACCCCTGAGACTCCTTCCCTCCTCCGGGAAGGTCTTGCTGGCCTTCCCCTCACCAGCCTGTAAACACATTACTATGTCTTCCTTTTGACTTTGGGCCACTGCCTAGTCTTCAGGCAGGAGCTGCAGGCTTCCCTGCTACATGGTAATCTTCATGGGACAGCCTAGAAGGTGGAAGAAAAGGATTTCAGCAGGAACCATATGCCTGAGGAGGCAAGAGTTGCTACAGCCAGGAGTTGCTTCTGCTAGAGCCTGTTTCATGTTCTGCTCTGGTCATGGAGGTCCCAGCCTGCTCCCTGCCCTACATTTATTTGCCTTCTAGCTCCCTGGTGGATGCTGATGCTTTCTCTCATGCAAGACTCCTTTGCCATTAGGCAAAATAGGCCAAGGCCAAACCAGTTCCATATTTCGAGAATGATTTTGAAAGAGCTTCCAACTAGGCCAGCCATGGGCAACTTCCTTAAAGGAACAACAGAATTTCTCCCAAATGGCATTACAATAGCTTCCTTTGGTGGCCAAATCTATAAACAGAACAATTTGGGTACTTCTACTCTAATGAGCAAAACCCTGTTGACTTCCCTGTGTTTCTATCAAGAAACCAGGGAATTGTTAAATATATCACACAAAACTGTCATGTCTTCTTTGGAAAACTTGGAGCCATTCTCCAAGGACTGTGACAGTTTGCCATGCCCTGGGCATCCTCTCATGCTGGGGAAGGAGGCAGAAAAGGAAGCTCTGCCCCTCACACCACCACCTCCACATCCCACTTTGCTCAGGCAGAGTAAACTCAGGATAACCAGGGAAGGAGGGACTGGTGACCTCCAAGAAGCCAGCATCTGTCACAAGCGGTTCAGCGATCATCTGGAAGCTTTTGTGCGACCATGCATTTACCCAGCGTTTACTGAATACCTAATGCATGCCAGGTCTTATGCTGGGTTCTAGCAATATGAAGGTGAATGGTCCTGCTGTCTAAAGCCTGGGGTGTTGGAAGTTTAAGGCAAGACCCTTAGCAGGGGAATATTCTCTGCTCAGAGCAGATGTACCCCCATTCACTCCACTGAGTGGCAGCGGGAGGGGCTGCTCCCCTTGCTGGCTTCTCCTGGTGGGAAGAAGGGTTGAGGCATAAGAAGGGAAGGTGCAAGAAGGTTCTTCTCAGGTTTTATAGAATTCCTTTAAGAGTCTCAATCGGCCTTGAAGACCCCAAGATGTGTTTGCTCTTAGAGAAGTCATCTTCTCTATGAGTGTCCAGATCCTGAGCAGGCTGATGACACAAACATGAGAACCTTTAAGATAAAAATGAGAGTGTGTTTCATTACCTTTGCTTTTTCTCCATTTTCCCCCATTTCACCTCCTTTCCTTTCATCACATCCCTGCCTAGAAAACCAAGTGGCTCCTCACTGGTGGCAGAACTGAGCCTGCACTTCTCAGCTTGGCCTTTCCTGGAGTGTGGTTCACTGTAGGCCTGTTGAATCATTCTTTTGGTCTTTGTTTTTCAGAGCCTATAATTTATAAGAATTAATGTACTGTTTTTCCTAGAAAATTGAAAAATAGTATTTTCCTCCAAATTTAGTTTTTACTTTTTAACTTAAAGCCTATTCAAGACTAAGGTCCTCCCCTAACCTCTCTACCCCTAGTCAAACCCAGTGGGTACATGTGATCAAGCATTCCCTGCATCCTAACCTCCATTCCCTGGGACCATCTGAAACCAAAATCTCTTGCAGTTTTCAGCAAGGGATTGTCCTGCTGTCCCTATCCCATAAGTGAGTACTAAAAATCCTCCGTTCTTCAATGTGCAAGTCAATCATTAACAGTGGGCTGCGCCTTCCACCAGGTTGTAAAGGATGACTGGTTAGAGCTGCTACATTTTCATTGTCAGTGTAGGAAATGCTGAAGAGAATGAAACCTCAGGCCCCTTGACTCCAAGATTCCTTACCAAGATGTGGCAGGCTATAGCCAACCATGCAGGTGAGGTGGCAGACAGCAGGAGGACCACAGGTGAGAGAAATAAGCCACCTTTCCCTTTTCTCTCTACCCATTCTGATCTTCTCCTTTTGTCTTTCTCATCTGGATACCAGTGGCTATTTTAATATCCATTAAGGTATCAATGGTGGGCAAAAGAGCACATGGGCTGTTCTGTTTGAACAAGGAATGGCCAGGGGGACAACATGTTGACTTCTAAGGCCAACATGTAGGCTCTTTTGAGACACCAGGAGTTCCAGGGAGAAAGCAAGGGTCAGGCATAGAAGCAAAGATCACTGTAATAACACACTGGTCACATGGCAGAGCAGTCCTTCTGGGGCATAAAGGATGCCAGGAGACTATGAGGCCATGTTGGTATGGAGCTGAGAACATCTTCAGATCTTACTAGAAGGCAAGGAAAAGCTCCAAAGAGCTGTTGGAGTCTATACCAGAGTGAAGTCTGGGTGATTTGGCCTGTTTTTTAAACAGTTTTGTGATAGTCTTGACTTCACAGAAAAACTGGGTAAGAAGAATAGAAAACTCACAAAATCTCCACTCTCCCTCCCCCAGTTTCCTCTGTTACTAACATGGTGGATTCATGGGGTATATTTATGATAATGAACCAATACTGGCATTATTATTAACTTAAGTCTATAGTTTACTTTGGGGTTAGTCTTTGTGTTGTATGATTCTATGGGTTTTAACAAATGCCTGATGACTCATATCCATCATTACAGCCTCACACTGGATAGTTTCACTGTCCTAAAAATCCCATATTTCACCTGTTCCTCCTTGACTTCCTTCCTCCAAATCCCTGACAACCATGGTCTTTTTACTGTGTATGCTTTTGCCTTTTATGGAATGCCATATAGTTGGAATCATACAGAATATAGCCTTTGCAGACTGACTTCTTTCACTTGGCAATATGCTTTTAAGTTTCCTCCATGTCTTTCTGTGGCTTGATAGTGTGTCTCTCTTTTTGACCCTGAGTGATATTTCATTGTATGGATGTTTATCCTTTTAGGTAGACTTTCAGCAAGGTAAGAAACAGAAACAATGAAAAGAGTGGAGGAAGAGAAAGTAGCAAGGGACACAGGACTTGGTAGAAGTAAGAAGCCATGTGGCTTTGGAGAAATGGAAAAATAAAGATGCCTAAACTAGCAGAAGGCAGGGTTCTTGTGGCCAATGCTCAGGGATAGAGGCCAGCCCCTCACCAACTCTTCCAGCTCATCTTTGCTCTTAGAGACAGAGCAGGAATCATACCAGCTTCATTTCATAGGTAAAGTGAAGCATCCAATAATTTGGGGGTCAATTAATCCTCCAAAATCTTTTATAATGAACCAGTTCTTATAGACACCAGAAGAGCCCTATACCAGTCATCTTGGAAGGGGTCAAGCTGCTTTCTTGGCCCTTCCATGCCACAGGGTGGGAGAAAGCTTCCCTGGGGAATACACTCTTGGTCCCACAGGTAAGATGCTCTGTGGATAGGACCAAAACACTTCATCTCTCAACCCAATCACAAGAGAGTAGAATTAGTCCAAACAACTCTGTGGAACAGAGAGAGCCAGCAGTGTGGTTGGATGCTAAGGGGAAGCTGTGAGAGGATGATGAGCCAACTGTGCCTTCCAGATGTTCACATTTGGGAGGAGAGAATGCCTGTGCAACAATAGCAGTAGCCCACATGCAGCGATGTGGGATCGCAGCCTGAGGGTGCAGCTAACAGTCTGAGTGGAAGGGGAGAGCTCTTCAGGAAAACCAATAAGTCACCTAGAAATTGAAAGTCTAATAGAAATAGAATACTAGGTCAGTGATGCCCCCATCCCTATGCAAAAGAGCTTATCCTCCAGACCTGAGTCTTGGTTCAAGGTCATTGCTCAAAATCAGGTTCTATCCCAGGGTATGGTGCTGGTGTCTTGATATTTAGATCCCTTTCTCTCCATGTGACGGAAAGGGTGAGTGAGTCTAGTGCAATGAATCTAGAGCAATTTGCTTTAGATCTGTTCACATCCTTACCCATGTTTGGGCTCACATGACTTACATAGTCAACACAAGACTAGAGAGCACTTGAGAATTTCTTACCTAAGAGAAAGAAGTTGGAGACTACTTTCCTCAAAAGCCTGTTTTATAAGATGGGGCTCATCCAGAGACATTTGTCTTACTCCTTGTCCCTATTTCTGTTTATATAACTAGAGGAGTTGAGGGTCACCGCAGATGGTTAATTAGACACAAATGACAGAGATGGGGGCCGTGAGTTGGTCAAGGAATAGCCGCTTCCCACCTGGAAGCCTCCTGAATAGGAATCCCTGATGAATGAAGACATACCTGCAGGAAGGAGGACCTGTGATGATTGTATGTGCTCCAAATATGCTGACCTAGAGTTTTTCAAATCATGACACAGCAGAAATATCCCGAATGACTTCCATGGAATCAGAAATGCAAGTAGAGGAGAGACTGTCAGATTCAAGCATAGCATCAGCCTTGGGGACAGCTGGTCCCTCCTAATGCCTCAGCATCTATCCACTTCTGTGGCACCTTCAAACATATGGGTGGTCATTTTCAAACATATGGGTCACCCAGAGAAGAGAAGAGAAGAAAGGAGAGGAGAGGAGAGGAGAGGAGAGGAGAGGAGAAGAGAAGAGAAGAGAAGAGAAGAGAAGAGAAGAGAAGAGAAGAGAAGAGAAGAGAAGAGAAGAGCTGTGCTCTTACCATTAAGTTCTTTGTATCTGGGTTGGCATGCAGCTCGGTGGTATAGTCGTTACCTAGCACACAGGAGGTCCTGGGTTTGATCCCAGCACTGTGTGACTTAGGTGTGGAGAGTTCTCTGTGTCCAAAAAATGTCTGTGAGAAAAATACAGTGTGTGCGTTTCATAGGAATCTGTTTTCATGAAGCATCTGCTATTTGGGTGCTAATCAGATGATTTTTATCTCCTTTTCTTGCTCATTTGTATTTGCCTTCCTTCATGGGAGAGACTTGTGAAAATTCATGGCAAAGCCCAAGATTTGGTAGTAGGAGAAACAGAGAAGACAGAGTTCTGGGATGTGTTACACTGTCGGGGCATGTGATTCATTCACTATGCAAATTCTCTTCCTCCTCTTATTCACATTTTTTCCTTCCTGACTTTGCAGAACCCTCTCTAGACTTAGCTCCTTTTATCTTATTCTGTGCCCTTTATTTCCACTCCACCCTGTATTTCTCAGCCATAGACATTGCAGCACATTTAAATGTCTACCTATAATGAAAATAAAACCTCTGCATCAGGCGAGGGTCCTCAGGAAATCAGGAAGTGGGCAAGAAAGGCGGCAACAGCTGAGAATGGCTTACTGAGGCTGACACCACGCATTTACAAGGAGCCCTGTGTCTCTAGGGACATTGGAGGACAAGGACTCATGACAGAGCCCAAAGCTATGCCATTACTGTTTGTAATCTTAAACTGTGGGTCATTCATTCACTCACATATTCTCACCATGTGGGTTGATTGAGCACCAATTACATAGCAGGGCAGACCAATACAAAGATGATTGAAATGTAGTCTTTGTCCCCAAGAAACTGGTAGGAGAGACAAGCCATGGGACCATAAAAGTGATGGCAAGTGTGATGAGGTCTGTGATCCTCAGAGACTGTAGGGCCAGGACCTGCAAAGAGGTCCTGGAACCCAACTGTGCAGATCTGGGAAGAATTCCTCAGGACTAAACTTGATGGTGAAGTTGGGAGAAGAAAGATTCTGGCTTGGGTGCTCCTGGAGGAGTTCACTGCAAGAACAAAAGCATAGTGTTGATTAGAAAACTGGGGATCAAGTTACTGGAACCTTAAAATTTGGCCTGGGGAGAAGTGAGACCTAGGACAGAAAGGCAGAGCCAGCTTGGGATGGACTTTGAGGCTGGGTAAGAAAGCTGAAGCTAAGGAAGATTTCGGAACAACTGAAGACAGGAGAGATATATAATCAGATTTGCACTTGCAGAAGGAAAGTTCCAGTCGAAATATGGAGAATTGTTTGGAGGGGACAAGACAGAGGACATGGGGATGCTTGGGAGTCTGTTACAATAAAATAGGGTGGAAATGATAGTCCTCAGAAGTCTCTCTCCCCACACCTTCCTGGTGGAGGCTTTCTTGAAACAACTCATTCGTTAATTGCGTCATTCCTGTGCCATCAGTGACTCTAATGGTTTTGTTTTACAGCCACTACCATGTAAAATCACCTTCGTGTAAATATTTCCTCCTGATAAAAGCGAGCTTCTCACACCATTTGCCCATTGTCCAGCTCAGGGACCCACCTATCTGACATTTCCTCACAGCCGCGGCTAAGAAGTTTCCTCTTTGGTTGTAAGTGGATACACAATTGTTAAGACACTTGTTCCAGCACAAGAAGTTAGAATGTGATGGGCTCACTAGGGAAAGATCATTAACCAGGAAAGAATATATTTATTTATTTCTTTATTTCATGATTCTGCTCAAATTAACCTGCGTCTCAAAGGAAAAACATTTGATTGTTTAGGCCAAAGTAGAATTATTTTTAAATTCTTAAGAGGGAAGGATAGTAGAGAAAACTTCCTGACATGTTAGTTGTGGGATATTGAGAAGTAATTGTTCTGTGACTCAGTTTCCACATTTATAATGGGATAATTACTTTGCCTACCTGAACTGTCTGTGGCTGCCATAACAAAGCACTACAAACTGAGTGGTTTAAAACAACAGAAATGCATTGTCTTACAGACACGGAGGCTGCAATACTGAAATCCAGGGGTTGGTTGTCTCCTTGGGGCTGTGAGGAAGAATCTGTTCCATGTCTTTCTCTTACCTGCTGGTGACTGCTGACAATCGTTGCCATTCCTTGGCTTGTAGAAGCATCACCTTGACCTCTACCTTCATCCTTACTTGTTGTTCTTGGTGTATGTGTATCCAAATTTCCCCTTATGACACAAGTCATAATGGATTAGGATCCACCCTAATGACCTCATCTTGGCAATATCTGCAATGACTTTGTTTCTAAGTAACGTTCCATTCTGAGATGCCTGTTGTTAGGACTTTAAGTATGAATTTGAGGGGGTGGGGCAAGGAGGCACAAGTCAACATAAACACCACCTAATAGACTTTTTCAACAAGAATTACATGATTTAACTCCTATAAAGTCCTTAAAATAGTGCCTGGCACTTAAAAAAGCTCTCAGTAATCTTAGGTTATAACAGATTTGGATGAAAAGCTCCCACGATAGCAGCAGGTAGTGCCATTCAAGTAACCAGTACACCTGTACCAAGATGGGTTTCACTGTCCTTTAAGACTCATTTTTTTAAATTTGTCAGAGGTTATACAATACCAAAACAGTATTTTGAATAATACTCCTGTCTAAAAGGTGCAGAGTAAGAAGGGGCAGACACATTGAGATCTGAGTTTTCTTCCCTGTTCTCCAAGTTTGTGTATTATACAATGCAACTAGCCCAGGAGGGGTTGGGGGACTGTTATTTCTTTTAAAGAGGAAACCAGTGAAGGCCCTCTCTTCTTTATGCACCTGTAAAAACAAGCTCCTCAGTGTCTGTGGCTCTGCCATGGGGGCTGGGACAAGCTGGAGGTGCAGCTCACTAGAGTGTGCGTTCATTGTTCTGACCCCAGGCAGCCGGAGGAAGCCACTGACGTGCGTGTTCTCTTACCTCAGATCACCTTAGAGTCAGCTCTTGTAAAAACAAATAAGATATGTTGATTTTTTTTTTTTTTGGTGTGGATGATTAAACAAATCAGGTGACCCCAAATGAATTCCAGGTAGAGAGAAAAAAGTGGAAATGTCAGCAAGCTGCTGAAATTAGCAAGAACTGGGCCTGAAGAGCTTTTCAGGTACGGCAATCTCTTCTCAGTGAGCCCCTGACAGCTCTTGGTGGTTGTGCAAGGGGGCTACCATGGCAGGAGATGACAGAGACAACACCTGCTTAACAAAGGAGTAGCTGACATAATGGGCCAAAGTCAAACCAAGCGGCCAAGGAAAAATGATTGTGGATATAGTTTCAGTTAAGGAATATGCCAGAAGGGTTATTGTCCACAGAGAGGTTTTGATGGGCCGACTTTGCTGCTAACTGACTCATATCAGAAGTGTGCACTTCCTGACCCCCAGGCCAAAGGAACGGAGCTTTCTCCCTCTTCCTTCTGCTGCTGGAATTCCTGTATCTCCTTTCACTGGTAAACAGGGAGGCTTCTGTGTTCCTGTAGGAAAACCCTGGACTGGGAGGCAGGATACCTGCTCTGATTCTGCTACCTCAAAGTTGTGTGACCTTGGACAAGTGGCTTAACCTTCCTGGGCTAATTCTTCTATTTCCTCTATTATTTGAGAAAATCATGGACTTTTGTCCATGAAAGTAATCTTGGGAATCTAGTTCAGTCTACTTTGTAAATAAGTAACCTAAGACTCATTCCATTAGTAAAAGTGATCCCTCAACTCTTGGAAGTGTCAGAGTGATGACTGTTTCCTCATAACAACCATCTGAAGCAGATATTCTTGCACTCATTTTACAGCAAATTGGCTTGTCCAAGGTCCTCCAGCTGCTGGATTAATTGGAAGAGACAGGACTTCTTTAGTTCAGTGCACTTTCTGCTGCACATTATTTGCTTCCAGTTACTCTCAGATAATCCTAGCCTCATGCCCTTATGAGTGTCCTGTTTTAGGCTGGTACCATCTCTAGCAGGAGCAAGAATCTGATTCTTAAGAGCAAGAGTGTTTATCATAGGGGAAAGGACTGACAGGGAAGAACACTTAT
Source organism: Xerus rutilus (assembly GCA_028644305.1). Classification (NCBI taxonomy): domain Eukaryota; kingdom Metazoa; phylum Chordata; class Mammalia; order Rodentia; family Sciuridae; genus Xerus; species Xerus rutilus. Next base: position 24,982,068 of record CM053405.1, on the reverse strand, counting down.
TCCAAGCAGCTACAAAAAGTAGCATTCTTCTTCCCAGTGTGAAGGTTTTCAATGTATCAAAGAGATTTTAAAGCAAGCACATTTTATATATCTGATACAACAAATTAACTGTTTAATCAGGGGTGGAGCAGAATGAGTTTGTCTGGGGTGCCCTTGTGCTGGTTGGAAGGTAGCTGCCTCAGTATTCCTCAACGAGGTGTTCAATAGACGAGATGTTAAATACTGCTTCCCCTGCCCTCTTCCTCTCCACATCATCCCTGACTTAAAGGAACGGGGCATCAGAACACCAATAGAACTAGCACCTCTCAAAGCCTTAGGGAAGAATTGCTTCTTCTGAGTAAACTGAGGTCTCAATAAGGCATTGATGCCTCCACTATGCCAAGAAGAGACACCCTCCAAGATCTCTCCATGGTGAGTCTAGATTAAGTTCTAGATAGTTGGGCAGCAGTGGCCAGTATGACAACAAACCGCAGAGAACATCCAGTCCATATGACACTGGAGGAGAGCCGCCATGCGAGACTACTGGTCTTTGTTACCAGCATTGCCAAAGAGAAAGGGGAGCCTCAAATCTAACTTTGAATTTTCTAGCAAAAAAAAAATGTAAAAAAGAAACAGGTGCAATTAATTTTAGTGACATCTGTGTTCATTCCAATATAATCCAAATGTTTCAGTATAATAATATAGTTATGAATGAGTTATTTCATATTCCCTTTTTCATACTGTCTTTGAAATCCAGCGTGTATTTCACACTGGCAGCACACCTCCGTGGGGACTGGCCTCAATTCAAATGCTCAGAGCCACATGTGGCTCTGGGCTACTGTGAGGGACAATGCAATGGAATAGAAGAGCACACCAAGGCCAGATGCATGTTTTGAGCTTGGTGGCCTCTGAGGTTCCTTTCAACTTGGCAATTGATGAGTCTGGGAGCACTAACTTGGTTGGAAGTCCTTTCATCCTGCTCTATATCTTGTGAAAAGGAACAAATGCAACAAAATAATCCCAACTCCTCTTCTCTCACCATAAACTTTCAACAGGCTGCTCTTAAATATTCCTGGTCGGAGTTGAAGAACTGTCTACCATCCACCTATGCTAGGGCAGTGGGCTAGACTGCCAAGAGACCAAGAAAAGGCACTCAGAGATGACAAGATAGATGTTTATGGGAGAGGTAGAGTGGCGATGGTCAGACAGGTGCTTCACCAGAAGGCCCAGCAATGACAGGATGGAGTGGTGTACCTCTATTGCACACAGTGCCTCTGGTACCTCACCAGAAAGGAGCACCTACTATCCAGGGCTGGAGGGGTGGGCTGCTAGGATGAGGACTTCTCTCCTATGGTGCTCTGGTCCATAGGAGTCATCACAGGGAGAGAGGTTTCATAAATTAGGTTACAGCATGAGTGGCATCATCAACATTAGCTTGCTTGGAATCCCAAGGAGCTGCTGACCTGGAGCAGCTGCAAAAAAAATTAGCTTTATACAGTTAACACGAACTTTCCCTAATTCCCAGCATTCATGAGAAAAAGACACTGTCCTTCAAGATAATGTATACATATATCTGTATATATTGCTCTTATTGTTTCCTTAACATGGCTAGGTTTTGGGAAAGGAGAAAGGGCACTTCAGGAGCATGGGGTACTGCTAGCCCCCTTTTCGTTAACATGACACAAGCCTCTACCTCCAGTTCTCAGCAGTGGATGTGTGAATCATAATCCTTGCCTTCTCCTGATGTGACTGCCATGATCCACCCCTACTCAGAGTTCCAGAGTTAATTATTAACAACCAAACAACTTCACTGAGGGACGGGGATAGGCTTTGCCTTAAGGTCCCTGAGTTTCCTAGAAGTACGTGTTGTTGAGGACTTTGTCCCCCTGGATCCAGGGCAGAGTGACACACAAATGCTAGGCCTACAATTTTATTACAAAGGCAAAAAATGTGCAGGAAACCCATCCAGAAGATTTTTCTAGGAAAGTGAACTTTGCTATTTGACATCTCAACCAAACAGATGTTTTGGTTGAGTAAAATCACACTGCCTTTGAGGAAACTGGAGTAGACTGGACCTGACTTGTGGCATAAAGATAATTTAATTAATTATATAAAATAACTCCAAAAGAGAGTGAATTCTTAGGATATTTGATTTACTAGGACATAGACCCACCAGGAAATTAACCCATGCTGGAGTTTGAAAGGGATGTGGGAGTTAATTCTGTCCCTTCTCAGTGGATGGATGAGACATCCGAAATGAGGAAAAGACCAAATCTAGCAAGAAAGGTGCATGACTCATAAGACAGTTGGCTTCCTAATCAGGGAGAGCTGAAAGGGAAAGGATGCTTCCCGATGTCCAGGAGTTATTTCTCTAAAGTCCTTATAGTCCTTGAAATTATGTTCATACAAAACATAGCTTTCCTTTGTTGATATAATGCAGAGATGAACCTTGCCCTAATTCATGTCAAAATATCATTTTAAATTAATGACACTTGCTAAGCATTTGCTGTTTGTATGGCACTATGGTAAGCTGAGGTAAATACTCCACTTCCTCAAGTATAAAGGTCAGATGAAGTGCCTCATGGTTCCTTGTGTTATTTGGAAAATTGAGTAAAAACCTGTAAAGTGCTTAGGATTCCATCACTCCATGTCATCTACAGCCTTGGTCAGTCACTACCGTGGCCAAGTACCAACGAGGAAGGGAAGGGGGTAACAGGCAGGGTTGTCCTAACAGGTGGACACAGTAGGTAAGGGTCACAATAGGTACCATTGCACCACACCTAATTCAATCATTCAAGTCCACTAGGACTGCCTGTTTGCTTGTGTGTTTGGTTTTTTACATTAAAAGTTTAAGGGTCCCTTATTTAATGAAAATGCTTTTCTGTGGGATAAGTTTTTAATCAGCCAACCATTACAAGAATTCCTTTATATCTTTACAATCATCTAAAAGAGTAAGGTCTTAGAGATAAGGGCACAAGAGAAAGGCCAAACGTCTGATGCCTTAGAATTCAGACCATAAGTAGAGAAGGTCATTTTCCATTTAGTCTTACACATTCTAGAGTGGGTTTTCTATATAAACTAAATTCAAGTCTCTTGGAGTTGCTTTCTTTCAGTTGGGAAAAATACTTTGAAAATTCTTAGGCTCTGAATGGGAGACTTGGCAAAAGAAAATAATGAGGTCCTTCAAATACCGTGCTCCTGGCTGTTTTTTCAGAGACTGATCATCCCATAGCTCTGAGGCTTTGACACTCCACTAAGTTCTTTCCAAACTGAAACCACCACATGCCCACACATGACTACAGCCAACTCAGGTGAGCTCACACAGGGCCAGAATTTCATCTCAGCTTTCTGACCCTTCTCCCGAATAAAATGAAGGGAAAACATAGGGAACCTTAGGGTTGTCCATTTTTGGTGTCCCAAAGTCTCTTGGCTTTGGTTAAACAAAGCAAATGAGATGTCATCTTTGAGAAGGAGACCTAACCCCAGGGATCAGGAGACACTCTGGCCACAGGACTCATGCAGTGGAGCTATGAGCCTGAGTGGAGGATCCAAGATTTAAGGCCAGGACCTATTAAGAGCCCTCTAACCAGCTGGGCGCAGTGGCTCACGCCTGTAATCCCAGCACTTAGGGAGGCTGAGACAGGAGGATCGCGAGTTCAAAGCCAGCCTCAGCAATGGCGAGGCGCTAAGCAACTCAGTGAGACCCTGTCTCTACATAAAACACAAAAAAGGGCTGGGGATGTGGCTCAGTGGTTGAGTGCCCCTGAGTTCAATCCCCAGTACCAAAAAAAAAAAAAA
>CM053405.1:24945386-24977791 GCA_028644305.1 Xerus rutilus | reverse complement strand
ACATCTTTATATGCACTTTCAATGAACAGTATATATATATATATTTTTATATATATTTTTATCAACCATCTTTACTATACCCATTCCCCTTTCCTGCCCCCCACCTCCCCCATGTCGCATCTAGTGTTTCTCTATTTCTCTTATGTTTCCCATTCCCACCTCCCTTATTCATCAGCATCCATTAATCAGAGAGACCATTTGAGACTGAGACTGGAAGTAGCAGGGTGCCATCTTCCATCCAGTTTTTTGGCCGCTCTCTGCGCCTTGCTGCCCCACACAAGAGTCTCGCTCGTGTGAGTGAGCGCAGGACCACTGGGAGGCAGCGATAGCCGGGAGGTGTGGCTTCGGCGCCCACCCGTGGAGTGCAGTTGTGGTGGGGGATCCGGCCCAGGGCTTCAGCCCGGAGTTTACCCCGGGCGTGCCGGGCCTGCTTCCGCACAGGGTGCCTACCCCCAGTGCCCACCCAACCACGAGAGTCCGCTAACAGTTGCTTTTGTGGACTGACTGTCCCCTGAGCGGAACCCCAGATATCGTCCTTTGTGGACCACCCTCTAACACAGCGGAACTTCCTACACACCAGGGGGTGAAGGTGAACACCTGGGAGCAAACCTTGGCCACGGTGGAACAGCGACTCCACCAGCGGCCCAGAGTTTCACCTTGGCCTGAGACCAGTACCAAGGATACCAGCCGGGAAAGTCCAGCTGTAACACTATCTTAATTTCTTTTCCTTTGTCTCTTTTATCTTTTGTTCCTTGTTAAATCCCTTCTTGCCTTTTTACATTTTTTGATCAATGACATTTTTCATTATTATACTGTCCTTTTATTACCTTGCTATTTAGGCCTCTGCTGTAATTCTCATAGTCATTACCCAAGTATTACAACATTGTCTTTGCCTTATGACAGTCTACTTTAATATTTTTATTCCTTCCTGAATAATGCAAGTAGCTTGCAATAACTTAATACCATTTATAATCCTTTGTCGTTTGTATTATTGCTGTGCATTTTAATTCTACATATATTGTTAAAACCACAAGACATTATTATTACTGTTATTGTTTTAGATTTATCAACTGTGATCTTTATTACTTCTCCCATTATCATACTTTTTTTCTGCCTGTATAAATCCTATTAGCATTTCTTCTAGCTCAGAGCTGCTGGCCATGTATTTTCTCAGTTTCAGTCTAGCACTTCTCTGTGGTTTTCTCATCCCAGGGTTATTGCTGTTCAAGACCCAGTCACCTAGGCAGCCCTAGCCCAATACAATAGCCTCAAATCCCAGGGATATTTATTCAATTTCATGTCTGTCCCTGCTCCAAAAATTGTCTCAAGGAGAAAAGAGCAGAAGCCAATACAAGAATCACCTTATACCATTTCCCTTTTCTGTGGGATACTGGATCCCTCTGGTTGCTTTTAAACAGTTGAGAGAGAAGAGTAGTGAGTCTTAACAGGAGTGTTGTGTGAATAGTGTGGAAAAAGCTACTGCCTCTTGGCTACAAGTGGAATTACTCTCTATAGAGAGAAAGATTTTATAGCACTGAATTTATCATCATAAGACAACCTTGAATGTTAGGCCACATAGATTGCCAAGACTTTTTAATATACACAAAACATAGAAAACACCATTTCTTATGTTATGGTTTGAATCTAAAGTATCTCCCAAAGGAGATGTACTAAAAGCTTGGTCTCCAGCTGATGGTGATGTTGGAAGGTGGAGGTGGGACCTAGTTTGGGAAGGTAGACCCAAGGAGTGTGCTTCTGAAGGATTTATTTTGTTCCTGCCCCCCTCCACCCAGTTCCTCTGCCTCTCCTTCTCCCTCTCCCTCTCTCTCTCCTTCTCCTTTTTCCTCCCCCCACCCTCTTCCTTCCTTCTGGCTACCACAAGGTGAGCGGCTTAGCTCCACCATGCCCTTCTGCCATGATGCTGATTCACCCCAGGCCCAGAAACAATGGAGCCAACAACCATGAACTGAAACCTCTTAAACTGTGAGCCAAAATAAATCTTTCCTTCTTCAAGTTGATTTTCTCAGGCATTTCATCATGACAACAGAAAGTTGAGCATAACATATGTTTAATGGTGTATATTAGGAACCAAGTTAAGATTCCTATGACTCTCATTTAAAAACAATATAATCCACAAGTAGAAACAGCGCAGTCAATTGATAAGTTTTGCTCTGATTGTGAAAATGGTAAGAGTTCTACCATACAGCTCTTAGGTTTGAGCTCACAACTTATATTCATTACAGGCCTCTTTTAAGAGTCTCTAGTTATAAGTCTATCACCATTTCTTATGCCTGCTCATATGAAATATCATAGATTTGTCTCATATTTCTCTTCAAGATTAAAAGGAGAGGGGCTGGGATTGTAGCTCAGCGGTAGAGCGCTTGCCTCGCATGCGTGAGGCCCTGGGTTCGATCCTCAGCACCACATACAAGGCAATAAAATAAAGACATTGTGTCCATCTACAATTAAAAAATATTAAAAAAAAAAAAAAGATTAAAAGGAGAATATTGAATGATAATACTACAAACATCTGCAATCACCATCTCAATGCTCCTAATCTGAACATCTGCATTTTCAGGGTTTTTGGCAAAATCAAGCCAAAAGTTCACCTCCAAGCTGGTTAAATTACCTAATTAACTCTGTGGGCCCCAAAATCTAAATGGATGTGACAAAAGAAGAAAGTTAAGACAAATCAAGAATATATAACTGAGAAAGCAAAGTATTCTCAAGTCAATCTCATGAATTATTTTCCCCAAGAGTGTCATTACAGGATTCATTTGTCACATTTTACAGGCCATCTTATCAAAAGTAGAATTGAGGGGCTGGGATTGTGGCTCAGTGCTAGAGCACTTGCCTTGTATGCGTGAGGCACTGGGTTCAATCCTCAGCACCACATAAAAATAAATAAAGATATTATGAAAAAAAAAGTAGAATTGATTGTGGCTGAGCAGTTACCTCAATGTCATAAAGACTTGAGACAACTATAACACATGCCAGGCAAAGTAGACTTAACCACAATGAACCCTAACCATGAAGCCTTGGACAATAATTCATATTTATTTTGAAGAACTATTCTAAGGCACAACGGAACAACTGTGGAGGGCCCCATCTTAGTGTCTCAAAGCATCATCTGTCCCACCTCAGACCTCAACCTTAATAATTATAGCTCTAGATCATTATTTATAATACATGCATGTTAAAAGCTATCATTTCTGACTATATATGCCTACATGCCCTTAGTTGTCTTTTTCTTTTTTTTTTTTGGTACTGGAGATAGAACTCAGGGGCACTCGGTCACTGAGCCACATCCCTAGCCCTATTTTTTTTGTGTTTTTTTTTTTTTTATGTAGAGACAGGGTCTCACTGAGTTGCTTAGCACCTCACCATTGCTGAGGCTGGCTTTGAACTTGCGATTCTCCTGTCTCAGCCTCCCTAAGTGCTGGGATTACAGGCTTGCACCACCATGCCCGGCTCCCCTTAGTTGCCTTTAAGGAATATATAGATGGAAACCCTTACTATCAAGCAAATAGTCATGTTGAATATATTTGAAATATTGGTCTGATAGAACTTGTTCAAGACTGGCCATGAACAGGTTCCAGAATATGACTTCATCTTCACCAGTAGGCTGTAGTTCTGCCAAATGAGTCATGGAGCAGCACTGGCTTAGCTATCTCCCCCCATGTTCATAAAGGTTCTTAAGGCAAGAAGATGATGGTCTACATCACATTCTTCAGCATTTACTCTTCATATAGTTTCCCATAAGAATTAGCCTCTTCAAGAAACCCTGGAGCTATACTAAGGTGAGATAACTGAGCCTGACTCATACTAGGTTCCAAGGGCCAATGGCTTAACTAGGCACTACATGTTTATAACCTAAGAATATGATCCCACAGGAACAAAGTGACCAAAATAAGGCCATCAGAAATCCCTTCAACAAATACCCAAATTGAAATATGTGCTTCCAATTTCTGAGAACTAGTTAAGAGTCTCAACATTAAAGAAGTCATTATTTCCAGAAAAGAGAAACTCCTTGAATGGAGTCATTTGGTTTGTCCTTGCCTATCCAATGCACAGAACTTGTTAAAAGGTGGCCATTTGGTAAAGAACACTGTTAATTCATCAGAGAGAATCCATATTTTGCAGCTGTGTGGAATATTTTTATACCTTTTGAGCTCTCGGGTTTTTAGATCCTATGATGGGGTGCTGTAGTGATGTGGGCAGGGGTAAGCTGATGCTTGAAGGAAAGAAAGAATGCATGGGAAAGTCATTCCAAGTGGTTTTTGTCCCATTAAATGGCTGGTGGCATTCTCCATGAATTGCGTAAGTCTTGACCCTACAAAAATGATTAAGTAGAAACAAATTCAGGAAATGTGGAGTTTATAAAAGTTGTATATCCATTCCTTAACTGACATTGCAAACTAAGTGTACAAAGGGAACTCCTTATTTCCCTTTTCCTAATAAGTGGACCATGCACAATCCAGAGACACCATCCTTAGTTACTCTTTCTCCCATTCCTTATATTCATTCCATTAGCAAATACTATTGTTTTTATCTCAATTCCCACCTCTTAGGACCAGCTCTGAGGTCCCTAATCATGCCATCATCTCTGAACTGGGACCAGACCTCTGGCAACTGGATCTCTCTGGTTCCACTCTTTTTTCCATCCTCTCTCTCTCTCTCTCATACATCTTATGTACAGTTGAAACAATGATGTTTAAAAAAAAGAGGTATCACTAATTAAAACCCTGAGAGCTTCTCCATGTACTTTGAGTAAAATCCTAACTTAAACACCTGATGCCTTCAGCCCCTACCTGACTCCCTAGTCTCATGACAGCTCCTTTGCTCATAAACTCCAGCAGTGCTCACCTCTGGGGCACCTCAGGCAATCCAAATGCTTTCATGGTTCAGTATCTTTTGCACTTACTGCTTACTCTTCCTGGAAGGTTTTATTCCCAGGATCCCATGCAGTTGACTCCTGTCCAGTTCTTAGGTATCAGCTTAGGTAGTTAATATTCACAGACTCCTTCCCTAGTAAACTATCCTTGGCTTCAGTGGGTGTGACAATACCACATTTACTTCCTCTATGGAACTTCCCACCATCTATAATTATTATGGTCATCCACAGATGTACTTGTTTCTTGTCTCTGACTGCTGGTAGAAAGCAGGACTTATATATCCACAAACTGGTTATGTAAGTTTTCATTTTGTAGTTTATATACTCTTTGAGTAGCAATCACATACTTAGTAAACCAACTAAGTCAGGTAGTCAAGGAGGCTCAGTTATTCATATCCATCTTGAAAAATTATTCCAAGGCAAAAATGCCCTGACTGACAGCTTAAATAAGTTCAAAGCATATCTAGCCCCATTTCTAATCTAAGCTTTAATAGGCAGGCTTTCAGCCAGATATTTGAAGCATATAGATTGTCAGAGCCTCCTGTCAAGTGGTCATGGACTGTGTCTCCGTTTACAAGAGCTGCAATTAAAAATGACCAAGTCTGTCTATTCATCGCAGTATCTCTAGCAGAATTCCTCTACCTAGTAAACAGCCAATAAGTATTCAGTGCATGCATGAATGAATGAACACATTTCTCAAGAATATTAAGGCCAGAGAAATTTGAAATTTAAAAAGTTAGGAAACCTCACCACTTGAGAAGCATTAGGAAATTAAGATAATCTGTCTTTGATATTTTAATGAAAACCTGAAACTCAATTTACATATATCATTTCAGGAATACATATGCTTCATTTAGTCAAATACGTCTTTGGGTGGCATTTCACATCTTTCTGACCTTTTTGCCTTACAAATTTCACTCCAATAATGCCAACGTTGAACAGATCTAGACGAAGGGACAACCGTCGCTCCTTTCACTCATGCCCTAATGCATGCCTTTCTTTGAAGTAACCTGAACACATAGTTCATTCATTTCATCATTATCTCTCATCTCTGTCACTCCTCAGTTACTAGTGTTCATCTAGATATGCTGAGTTCTACTGTTTCTGAAAAAGAAAATTCCATGACATTCTGGCAGACTTTCCAGAAGGCTCAGGGCATTGCTGCCTGGATGGTGCAAATAACACACTAATTGCAAAGGAAAGTCTGGTCCGATGAGACCTACTGGTAGAAAATGTAAATATGTAAGCTTATTCCAGGTGTCTGGAATATATCAGTCACTGTCCTCGTATTCACCTGGCCATGACTGAGTTTGATCAAATTATGTTATGAGCATGTATGAATATGGCATAATGAATTCCACTATTATGTACAATTACAATGTACCAACACAAAATTTAAAAAGACAGTTAACTATTTCAATTACAAAGTGTCACAGTACACTTGACATGGGAACAGGTAGTCCTACGGCTGGCAGGCTGCTCACTCACGCGGGTCAATTCCCTCCTTGACCTCTCTTCAGCCAGGGTGTGAAATGAATAGGAGTGGCGCATCTCAGATCTCTGCCAAAGCCAACCCTCTTTTGTTTGAAAAGCATTGAATTTTGAGACTGCACTGCCAAGCAAACATCTCAGAAGGGTGCATATGTATTTGCATACTTAGTATTCTCAAAGGGTTCCATAGGATGGGAATCGAGTGAAATATATTTTTGTGCTGCTCTTGTATTCCAGCCCATTTTGAATGGAAAAATCCTTATATATGCTTCCTCAAAATATGAATGAAAAGTACGAAAATGTATCCTAGAGTCCAACAAGCTTCTTTGATTAGAAGTAAGGTTGGATTCTATGAATTTGGGCTGCTCGATCTTTGTAGATTGTGAAGCAAATCTTGATTTAAGATAATTTATGACCTAGCAGAAAGGTAAAATGAGATAGAAGCTTACAAATTAGTGATGCTAAGGTAGGTCATATTTTATTTTGTGTCACTTAATGTTGGAACCAGAATTTCTTTCACCTTGTTGACAATCCTTTTGTTACTGAGAAGGATAAAAGGTTGGCAAGACTTGTGACAAATATTAGAATTAAATGCCCAGAGTTTTTCTTCACAGAGTAAGTCACTTACATTTGATGACTCAGTGAGTCATCTATTATGACCATGCATCCCATCCACAGAAGAATATGATTAGGTGCTAAATTCAAGCAGCTCAATGTTTTTAAAGCCTTGGAAAATTGACTTTAAAAAGAATTGCCTGGCAATTGTCATGTTTTCCTTTCTCACAAGACTTTTGGAACAGGATTGGGGTCAACAGTGTTTTCAGTCTCACAAGGAAAGGAAATCTCTTGCCAAATTTTCTTCTGTGCAATTTTGAATTTCCAAACTGGATCTAAACTGCCAAGCATGCTGGCTGTAACTGGATTTCATTAGTCAAGTCAGATATTTATCCAGCTAATCCAACCCAGTGCTATCCCCTCCGAAAATGAAAAGGAGTTTGCCTGACAAAGCAAGGAGCCTCCCTGACTCCACCAGATTAAAGCATCCCCTGTGACTGATACTATAATCAGGTATTGTCAAGGGAGAACACTTGGCAAGCTGGATGCCATTCAGCCAGTTTCTTTGATTTCCTACTTCACTTTGCTTCTGTGGTTATGACCACAGTTTTGAAAAACAAAGTCATGTGTGTAGTTTGAGGGATCAGAATGTCTCTTAAGAAGATAGCACTGTATTTTTTTTATACAGAATGATCACCCTCCCCTCGCATTAACCTGTGGTCATGGAGAATGGGCATCCAACCACCAGTCCATCTGTCTGCAAGCACACATTTGTTTGAACAAATGACTTTAGAGTTAGGATAAAATAACCAACTCCACAATGTGAATAAGGGGAGGAAAGTAAAGCCAGCATAGAGTTACATTGCTCTCTAGGGCCACACAGATAGCTAGGCATGAAGCCGAGTGAGAACTCTGGTTGCTCTTTGAGCATATCAACATAATTCTCTGATGTCTGGCAAGGAATAGCAATATAATCCATAGCCCAGAAGAAAAAATAACTTTGTACAGCAGGGGTCGGCAGATTTTTATTTTGTAGTGGACAAGTTAGTAAATACTTTTGGTTTTGCAAGTTACGTGATCTCACTTATGGCCACCCAGCTCTGTCATTGTAACCTGAAAGCAGCTAGAGAAAATATATAAAGAAACAGGCATGGCTGTGTCCCAGTAAAACTGTATCAATGAACACTAAAATGTAAATTTTAGACAACTTTTATGTCTCACAAAATATTATCCCTTTGGATTCTTTTCAACTATTCGAAACTATGAAAACCACTCTTAGCTCCTGGTAGACTGGATTTGTCCTAGGGCTATAGTTTACCTGCCCCTGGCTATAGTTTACCTGCCCCTGGTTCTCAGCCATAGAGAATTGATTGTGTGCCTTTTTGGCACCATAGTAGCCCCTGCAACCTCACATCTCTCTTTTCTTCTGCCAGGAGGGCTGTCACCTTAGACTGTGAAATTTGTCACATTGTATTTCAAAAGTGAGTTATTTAATAAAAGTCACCCTAGATGTGAATAAAATCCCAAAACACACTTAGAAAAGTGCTGAGGGAAGATTCTTTCTAACAAATGCAGAACCAACCACAAATGCCAGTGGCTTAGTCAGTGAGCGTCAATGGCTTGGATTGCACTTAAAAACAGATGGCAGGGCTGGGATTGTAGCTTAGCAGTAGAGAGCTTGCCTTGCATGCGTGGGGCCCTGGGTTCAATCCTCAGCACCACATACAAAGCAATAAAAAAAAAATAAAGACATTGTGTCCATCTACAACTAAAAAAATATTTTAAAAAAAGAATTTTAAAAAAAACAGATGGCAAAAAACATTGTAAATGTTGCTTATGAGCATGGCTTTATTGGAACACAGAAAACACTTAAAACTCCTTGTTAAGATCCCTGACTACTTGGATTTGCCTATAAACAAAGGTCTCAAGGAATGTGCCACATTCCTGGAGTCAGTGGGTGCTCTGTCTGCCCATTCCTTGCACAGATCTGGTTTCTTTGCTTACACAAAGAACATAACAGCCAAGATTCCCTCAAAATTCAAGGACTTTGTCTCTTGCCACCACTGTGTATTTGTCAGGAGGATGGAGATCCCTCTTTTGACGCTAGTTTTTTTCTGAGAATAAGCATATATATACAGGTCTGTGGTTTTTCTGACTTGGTTAGGGTCAACAGGACTAACCCAAGGGAAAAGCATTTTGTTGTTGTTGTTTTTCTGCTACAGTTTGAATATCCTCTTCACAACTCAAGTTGAAATTTGATTGCCATTCTGATGGCACTGGTAGATGGGACCTTTAGGAGGGGACTGCATCCTGAGGGCTCCACCCACATGAAGGGATTGATGCACTTATGGTGGGAGTGGCTTAGTTATAAAAGTAACTAAGAGTTATAAAGTAACTCTCACAAGCCTGTTTACTTGCCCCTGGCCTTTCTCTGTTTCGCACATGTCTCTTGCCTTCCTGCCATGTCTGAAACAGTGCCTGAGGCCAGCACCATGTGTTTGGACTTGTCAGCCTCCAGAACTGTTAGCCAAAAAAACTTATTTTCTTCATAAATTACTCAACCTGTGGTATTCTATTATAGCAGAGAAAATGGACAAAGACATTCTCATTTTGTTTTTTGACTCAGAAAACAGCCATGAAGTTTCTTAGGAAGCCAGGAAAGGCTGAAGGATATTAAAACCATCAGTTGCTATAGTAGTGACTTTTGGCTAGAGTCACTGTAGAATGAAGAGGTACGAATAGGTCAGAGAACTATAATTCAGGTCTTTTCCATGAGTTAAAAAGTCCTTGAGTGTCACTGGCTCATGTTGCTCTTGCCATGCTCTGGAACATGACTCCTTTAAAAGCACTTACAATGATACAGTGTTGCGTATTATAACATTAGATTTATCGAGATGTTTTGGTTGCAAGTGACAGAAATTCAGTTCAGCCTGACCTATGAAGAAGTAAATAACTAAGTAAGAATCATTAGCTGAAAAGTCCAACGTGTCCAAGAGCTATCATCTTTCCTTGCCTTCCTCTCTCTTATCTCTGCTTTTCACTGAGTTAACTTTATGCTCTGACAAACCTTCTCCATGCAAAAAGACGGACAGGTTCCAGCCTTCCTAGGCTCATAGAGTCCTTGCATCTCACAATCTCAAAAGGGAAGATATTCTGCCTCAGCATCTGTCTCAGTAAAAAGAACCTAGCTGTCCCTGCCTGAGTCAGATGCTCACTTTTGGACTTCTCCGGGAGTCCAGAGGGACAAAACACCCTGACTGACCAGCATGGGTCACATATTCTCCCCTTAGAGGTGAAGTAACTCCTTAGATTGACTTTCTCACTAAATCATGTGGAGTGAGCAAGAGGAAGAATGCAGGACAGACATATATTAAGAGCTATGCACTATATAAGTGAGTCATCTTTTGCATTTAATAAGAATGTGGCTTTCACAAACAGCAAAACAAATCAGGAGCCACCTTGGGAATCATCAGTTACCTCCAGACTCTCCCTTATTCCTTCTTCATTCCCTGGTCTGCTTTCCTTTCTTTCACTGGATTATGAGCTGAAGTAATACAAATGAAAAAAGATCCTATTGTGCTTTATATACTCGCAATCCAGTTCAGGAGGATAATGCAACATGTATACATATAAATTGCAGTGGCAGTCACTGTGGTTTGAGTGGGCCCCCTAAAGTTCATAAATGGTAAATGCTGCTATCACGAGAGGGGGTTTGTTATAAAACCAAGGACACTCCCCTCTTGCTCTCTTGCATTTCTGCTTTTGTCTTCACCATAAGGTGACAGCAAGGAGGCCTTTGCCAGAAGTGGATCCCTTTGCCTGGGCTTTCCAGCCTCCATAACTGTAAGAAATAAATCTCTGTTCTTTATAAATTACCCAGTCTCAAGCAGTCTGTTATAGCAGCATGAAACTAAGACAACTGTGATATGAGCTCAGAATGCTGGCGATTCATTCTTCTGTGGGTTAGTGAGGACAAACATGAGAGAATTCATCTTCCTCTGTGCTGATGATAATTTATAGAATGCAGAGACTTCAATACCAGCACTAACTTCACAGTTTCACAAAAAGATGCCCTAGTTTAGATGAAAGAACCGTCATCTTTGGCACAGCCCCACTGATTCTATGAATGCATGAAACTTGTAAATAGTTGGCTTGCAGAGGTTTTTCATACCATGATGAAAACAGAGCAAGAGAGGAATGAATTTTTAATTAGTGTATTAATGGAAAATTAATCAATATGTTCTTCATCTGGAGGAAATTATTAGAACACATTAAAAAGGTTTTTTTCTTTTTTCATATTTTATCAGTGCATTATAATTATACATAGCAGTGGGATTTGTTGTTACCTATTTATAAATACACTCACAATATAGTTTGGTCAATATCATTCCCAATATCTCCCCTTTCCCTTCCCTCCGCCCTTCCCTGAGCCCCCCCCATTCTACCAGTCTCTCTTGTATTTTCATGAGATCCCCCCACTTAAGGTGCCTTTTTAAAACTACCAAAAATGACAAAAAGCAGTATTAAAATATGAAGACAAAGGTCTTTTTGAGAAAGAAAATTAATTCCTAAGAAAGTAGGGAATAAAATCATCAAGATTTCTCCCCTTGTTTCTTTCTTCACCTTTTCCAGGTTTTTCTGTGGCTTTAAAAAGGAGAAAAGGCTGTGTGTGTGTTGAGAGTAGAGTCCTGAGGGTCTTGGAACTTCAGGTTTCCAGGAGTAAAAGGAGGCATTGGATAAATCAGGGCCCACAGTCCTGTCCAGTGAGAACTTGCTGTGATCCTGTGCCCACCTTGCTGACCCATAGTCTGGGCTTGCAGTGGATGTGGTAGGTGCAACCCCTACGAGCTACAGAGCTCTGCTCTGTTAAGGAAAGAGCACAAGTCCTTCCTGAAAGCTGTCACATCCATCAAGAAATGGTTGCCCAGGCTGGATGTGGTGGCCTCTGCACCTCAACTCCCATAGAGTATCCTGAGCCCCCCAGAAACCTATGCATTGCATAAGAGGTCAAGAGGATACTGTGCTACTACAAATATGAACCACCAGTGAGTACAACCCCAAACCTGGTAAGAAGTGCAAAGTTCAGATCTAAGGCATTGCCCTGGCTCCAGATAGATAAAGTTCCATTTTAGAGAAGGGTGAAGAAAATGATGTTTGACATTATAAGGAAAACTGAGCCTGAGACATCTCCGTTATTACTTCTTTTACAACAAAAACTTCAAGCAATATATCACTGTCTCTGGATAAGAGTTGCATTGTTTTTGCAAGTTGAGTATGTCCGTCAACACTGGGAATACGGAGACGACATTTTAGTTTGATTTTTCTCTCCAGCCAGAGCACAAAGCAGTTTTTCAATATGTACATGTAGAATGGGTGGATGAATGAATGCTACTGCTGGAACCCAGACAGGAAAACAAAGATTTAAAACATGGCAAGGAATGTTGATTTTGCTACATAGTATAATAAACCTCATGGAAGGAATGGATCACTTATGAAATAAAATAATGTCCCTTCCAGAGAAATCAGAAGATTTATGATTTTAAGCAAGTCAAAGTTTAGCGCAGAAGACTGTGATTAAAAATGAAAACTTTGAAGGAAATTTGCAGCCTGGTATTGATGTATTCCGGGACAGAACCATCAGGAAGGGCATTCATTGGACTATTTCTTGGAACCTAAGATTGACTTTGAATTAGGGCCTCAGTGAAGGGCAATGAGACATCCTGGGAGAAAGAGGATTGTCACCAGACTTGAGGATGCTTTGGTGAAAAGTAGGCCCATGTAGGCTCTGCAGTTCTTCCTTGAGCTCTCATTCACAGTCCACGTCTTGGAACTGGGCTCAGGGCCCTAGAATAGGGAGCTTTCAGTACTGAGAATGTTTCATACAAGTAGAGAGCAGGGGAGATTTGGGGCACTTTCTCTTCCTGCCTAGGGCAAAGGGAAAAATTGGTAAAGGACCCACTGACATGGTATTCTGGACAAGGAAATTGAGAGAGAAATCCACAGAGGATATTTGAGGAAAAGTGTTGTAGATAGCAAGAATAGCAAGTATAAAAGCCCTGAGGTAGAGATATGCCTAATATGTTCCAGAAGCATCCAGAAGAAGAGCCACTGGAGTAGCAAAAGTGTGTGTGGTGGGAGACAGGTGATTTTACAGATTCTGGGGGCTAAAGCCAAGAGTCTTAAAGCTCATTGTCATAATTCTTTTTTAGTTGTAGATTGACACAATAACTTTTATTCATTCATTCATTCATTCATTCATTTTTGTGGTGCTGAGGATTGAACCCAGTGCCTCACATGTGCTAGGCAAGTGCTCTACCACTGAGTCACAACCCAGCCCCTCATTGTAATAACTTTGACTTTCACTTTGGATGAAATGAGAAGTTGTTGGTAAATTTTGTTTTGTTTTGTTTTGTTTGGAGTTTTTAGATTTATTTTTATTTGACACACAAAACAGTATGTATTTATTGTATATATACATTGCAAAATAACTAACAAGTAAACATATTACCTTGCATATTTATCATTTTTGTGGTGAGAACACTTTAAATCTATTCTTTTACCATCTTTCAAGAATAAAGTTTATTCATTATAGTTACCATGTTGTACAAAAGATTGCTTGAAAGTGTTCAACCTGCATAACTGAAACATCGTAACCTTTGATAAACATCTGCCCAACCATCTCAGACCCTGGTTGCCCACCATTCTATTCTGTATAAAATCAAATTTTTTGATTACACATAAGAATGATATCATGGCAGAATCTGTCTTTCTGTACTTGGTCATTTCCCAGAACATAACATAATATCCTCCAGGTTCATTACTCTTGTCACATATTACAGGATTTTCTTCTTTTATGGCTGAATAATATCCCATTGTGTATATATAAACATTTTCTTTTTCCTTTTATCCATTGATGGACGCTTAGGTTGATTCCACTTCTTGGCTATTGTGAATCATGTTGCAATAAACATGAGAGTTCCATTATCCCTTTTCCATACTGATTTGATTTCCTTTGAGTATATATTCAGTAGTTGAATTTCTGGATTGTATGGCAGTTCTATTTTTAATTTTTAAAATATTTTTAGCTGTAGATGGACACAATATCTTTATTTTATTTATTTATTTTTATGTGGTGCTAAGAATTGAACCCAGTGCCTTGCACATGCTAGGGAAGTGCTCTACCACTGAGCTACAACCCCAAGCCCTATTTTAACTTTTTTAAGAACCTCCACACTCTTTTCCATTATGGCTGTACTAACTTACATTTCCATCAGTGATGTGCAAATGTCCCTTTTTCCCCATGTCCTTAGCAACACTTGTTAATCTTTTCTCTTTTTAATAATAACTTTTCTAATGTGTGAGGCAACATCTGATTGTGGTTTAAATTTGAACTTCCATGATGATAGTGATGTTGAGCGTTCTTTTCATATGCCTGTTAGTCATTTGTCTGTCTTCTTTTATGAAATGTATATTCAGATCATTTGTCCATTTTTCAATTGAGTTACTTGTTTTCCTGTTACTGAGTTGTTTCTGCTCCTTTTATGCATTTTGGATACTAATACCTTATCAGATGTTTGGTTTGCACATATTTTCTCCCATTCCTTGGGTTGTTTCTTCAATCTATTGGTTATACCCTTTGCATGCAGAAATTTAATTTTATATAATCCTATTTCTCTACTTCTGCCTTTGTTCATTGTAAAGTTTTGAACAGAAATGTGATATGCTCTAACTTGTGCTTTAAAAGAATCATATGGACTATTATCTTGGAAATACATAGAAGAGAGGCAGGGGAAAACAGGAGGCTAATACAGTCATCCAGGTAACAATAATCATCCAGGTAAATGGCAGTGAAGGAAGCAAGAAAAAGTTGCTTTTTAAATCTCATCTAGAGTGAACAGGATTTGCCAATGGGTTAGATGTGGAGTGGGGCGGGCAGTCAAGGATGATTCCAAGGCATTTTACCCTGGGCCACCAGAGAAATGAGGCAACATTTTTATTTTACTTTGATCTTCAGTAACTTAGAAGTGAACATAATTATAAACTGCATTATAGGCTACTGTCAACATAAGCACCTGAATGATAGCAAAAGTAGACGTTATTAAATGAGAGACAAAAACTTTTATTGTTCTGCCCATATAAGCAAAATATAAATATGTACGTATGCTTATATTATTCAGTACTTTGATATTTACAATTGAAAAGAACGACTTGCAAAATCATGAAATTGTTCATTTGAACTTCATTTTACTAATGAATTAGGAGGATATTTGCAAGCCGTGTGTGTCTTTGTTCAAAAGATCAGCACCTACAATTCTTGAGGTACAGTGGATGCGCCCTGGTCCTGCATTCAAGTCCTGGGAATGGCTCGTCTTAGTTTTAGAATCTCCAGCAACTTTTTAATTTTATTGAACCATTCTTCCTCCACCTTAAAATAAGGGCAATGGTGGCTCATTTCATCAACTCTGAGAGCATGTAAATCCCAGGTGCAAGGACCAGTGACCTTCATTTGAAATAGGAGTTTAGTTTAAAAAATGTTTGGTCTTACCTGTGTTATAAAACACACCTTGTTCATGTTCTTCCTGGCTATGAATAGTTGATTTTATATTTTTAGCTGTGGCTTATGTGAGTGAAAGGTGAAACCAGTTAATTCGGTTGTTTTCTGAAATTAATGAGGTGGATGCTCTTGTTATATGCATGCACAAATTAGCTTTGCTGTTTCCTGGCCCCGTGCTCACCTCAGCGTCACAAATGACTGAAATTGATTACAACATGAATAAGGCAAGACAATGCAAATCTATCACTGCTCCTGAGAAAACAGTTTAAAAAGTCAAGCATCCCTGCTGGTATTGAGTAATAATTTTAATATATAAAGGACATGACCTCAGATCATTTATGATTAAGGCAAAGAATAAGTAAGTAAAAAATAAGAAAGACTGGGAGACTAAATAACTACCTATTGTAGGTAATTAAATAGTTGAAAGTTCTTTTTCATAGCCTCTAAGAGTTTCTATACTTTACATTATTTGAGCTTCCAGTGCAAAGTCTCAGTCTTTGTTTCCTCAAATGTAAATATTGGATGAAAGAAGTCTTTCAGCTTCAGAGTTCTATTATTCTGTGAGTCTTCTACCTGGGAACCCTTCCTTCCATTTAGTGTAGGAAATATATTCACATATATTTTATTGAATCCCAAAGTTTGGAATTCAATGGTGATTTTTTGGTATTTAAAAGTGCCAACATATCCTGTGGGATCTGAGAATATTGTTATCAAACCAATTAAAGGAATCATCCAGTCTGTGTGATTGATTTTGAAATCTGTCAGGTGAGCACTCGGGGAGAGAGGAACCTCATTATCAACAGGTTTTTCCACATGTAAACCAAGCTAGGAGGATAGCTGGGATTCGATACTGCTTCAGTTTGACAATCATCCTTGGGTCCAGAGGATGGCACTGGGACAAGACAATTAACTTTCTATAGCTTTGCAAAAACAATGTGTGTGTGTGTGTGTGTGTGTGTGTGTGTGTGTGTGTGTACACATTCATACGTGTGCAATGTGGGGAGCAGCTAGCAGAGATGGGCAAGAAAGGGGAAAAGGCAATCATAAAAACAGCAACCAAATCTGAGCAAATCAAAGAATTTTTTGAATGCAGCACTATCTCCGTGTGTGAATAATTGGCTGAAAATCACTTCTCCAATTTTCTTGTTATATAATAGCAATCATTGCAGTGTCAAGACAAAAAGTCCAGAAGGAAATTACTTCTTACTGGCCAGTTTTGAATATGTCTTCTTGTGTGGAATAAATCCTTAAAGGTGAGGATAAAAACTCTGACTCACAAACCTAGACTGGAAGATTTGAGATTAATAAAACATATCTTTGGGAGAAGGACTTCCAGATGCACTGGCCCCAGGAGCAAGATGAAAGGGCAAGCAAAGGGGCATTCTAAAGCCTATATCTAAAATGCAAATCATAGTCATGTCAGCACATTATCAAGAAGAAAATTAAATGCCAGATTTTATAATGCAAGGGTTACTTAATCTGTGAAGCTTTGTGATGAAGGTGTGATTTTCCCACCTTGACTCCTTGAGATGTGTATCATTATCCCCCTATTAAAGTGAAGGAAACTGAAACATGGAGGAGCTAACAGAGTAGCTGTAATTTAATTCCAGGTCTTACCAATACCAAATTCCATGGCTTCTCCAATATTTTAGCTTGCCTCTGTTAGCAAATGTGTACATCCCCCTAGTGTGTGGGCTCTGACCCACTGCTCAACATTCCACTACCTTCTTTTGTGAGTGAGATAAGAATAGCATTGTCTTCAGAGTAGGGTTGGTCCCTTGCTCTGGATGGGTTTTCTTTTTTGTTGAAGTATTCATTTTGGCCTTTCTGCATATGAACAGTATGCATGCTATACTTTCTCTCAGGCACATGTCTCCTAACACATCGTGAAGAATGAAAACTGGCTCACAAAGTCTAATTAAGAAGCCGTGAACCAGACTTTAGAACCTAAAATTAAGCTAATTAATTACTATTATTAGCACATGCAATATTGACAGTTTTCTTCTATGCTTCTATTTCTAGAATCCTTGCTTCTAAATGAACTGTGCTGTGAACTCCTAAGTTATTCTAGTGGCTTTTTTTTTCTTTTTTGGTACCAGGGATTGAACTCATGAGTATCGACCACTGAGCCACATCCCCAACTCTATTTTGTGCTTTATTTATTTAGAGACAGGGTCTCACTGAGTTGCTTAGCGCCTCGCTGTTGCTGAGGCTGGTTTTGAACTCACAAAGTGCTGGGATTACAGGCATGTGCCACTGCGCCGAGCTTCTAGTGGCTTTTTGTGTTAAAACTTTTGTGCAAATAATTTTAGCCAGGAGCAACATTTACTAAGAAGTCTCTAACACAGATATGATGGCTAGTATCAATTAATCATCTCACAATATGAGCTCCCCATTTTCTTCTGTGTATTTTATCATGTATAAATATTTTTAATCTACTGAATGTTTCCTTGAGGCACAGAAGTATAAAGTTATTTGCAGAATAAATCTTGTCTGGATGACATAATAAAAATTGCTGTGCCCCAGTAAATTCAGTTTATAAAAACTTGCATGAAGAATGAGATACTGGAACTGTTGTTTATATTTAAGAAGAATGAATCACTCAGATTAAACCTATAAAACCTTCCCACAGGGGCTGGGATTGTAGCTCAGCGGTAGAGCGCTTGCCTCGCATGCGTGAGGACCTGGGTTCGATCCTCAGCACCACATACAAAGCAATAAAATAAAGACATTGTGTCCATCAACAACTAAAAAAATATTAAAAAAAAAAAAAAAAAAAAACCTTCCCACAATGATGATATCACATACGGCAATAACACCAAGAAACTAAAAATAGTATTTTTCATCTTTCTGTTAAGGTGAGCTAAATTGTGATATGTCGGCAAAGAAGTCCTACCAGTGTGTTCGAGTAACCAGCCGCTTTATACCAAACCACCCCAAATATTGTGGCATAAAACAATGATGGCTTTGTCATGGTCACAGATGTGTGGGTCAGAAAATGAGACACAACACAGTGATGATGAATCTGTTGTGCAATGGCTAGGGTCTCAGCTGGACACTCAAAATTCATGGGGGCTGAAATCATCCAGAGCCTTCTTCACACACATTTGGTGCCTGACTGAGTTAACTCAGAGTAGCCAGGACTCTTGACAAGAGCTGCTACCCGTGGACTCCCTAAGGTGCTTGGGCTCCATGGTGGCTGGATTCTGAGAGGAAATATGAAGACAGCAAAAGTTGCAAGACAGTAGATGCTTCAGGAGAAGTGTCCTGGCCTTTTCTTTTTTCTTTTTTTTGGGGGGGGGATGGTAGGGAGGCAGGGACGGATACCAGGGATTGAACTCAGGGGCACCACTCAGCCACATACCCAGCCCTATTCTGTATTTTATTTAGAAACAGGGTCTCACTGAGTTGCTTGGCACCTTGCTTTTGCTGAGGCTGGCTTTGAACTCGCCATCCTCCTGTCTCAGCCTCCCAAGCCACTGGAATCATAGGTGTGCACCACTGCACCGACTGTGCTGGCCATTTCTGATCTAGTCTTGGCATTCATGAACTATCACTTTCACCACCTGGCTGGAGCAGGGATTTGACCCCTCCTCTGGATGAGACAGTGGCAAATTCACACAGAAAAAGAACATGTTGGACAGGAGAGATTGTTGGCCATGTAGATCATCTTTGGAACATACCATCTGCCATGCATTGACTTACAACAGCAAGGGTTTATTTCTTTTTCAAACAATATCTGCTGTGTATCTGGGCAATTCTCAGAGCAACTGTTCTCCTCTTGGCTTAGCAGTCTAAGCTGCTTCTCCCATCTGATGGCTTTTCTGTGTCAATTCTTAATTCCTCAACTGCTGCTACAGAGAAAGAGTAGAACATCACACATGGACTCCTAAATAATGCTACCTGGGACAGATTTACATCATTTCTGCTTGAATTTTATGATTCACATAGCCATGCCTAAATTCAGGAAAGCAAGCAATTATGGCCCTCCTTTGTGCCCAGAAAGAAAGGAAAGGGACAATTGCTGATAAATGGTGATGTTGACCACAACCTAGGAATACTGCCTGGGTGGTAAAACTCTGTAACTGCCTTAAGTGCTGATTTTTAGACTTTATCAAATCATTTATTCCTTCATCCATCCAACAAATATGTTTTAATATGCTTTCTGTACACAACACATCAGTAGCTGGTTTCTAACAGCAATGCAGCTGCTCCTAAAAGACATAAAACTTAACCCAGAAAACCAATTGAAATGTCAGTTGCTTTGCCATTGATTAATGGCAAAAGGGGAAAATTCTCCAATAACCCCTATATTGTCCTTATCCCTTCCAAGTCATATGAAATAAGGCTTCTTTTGATTCTTACCACCTATGGTCATTGATTGCAAAGTTTTCATATACTGCTGTCAATAACAACTCTGCATTTGATATTCATATTTCTTCCCCTTGGGGGCCTTAATTTTATGACACACTGTGGAGGATGCAGGATTCAGTCATAATTCCAGAAACTACAGGTGGTTACTATTAATCGAACACTGCCATGGCAATTAACTTTATTATAAATCAAATCATTTTCATCCATCTTAGAGGTACCATGCATTATTAGTCTAACAGCATGATTCCACTTGTTGTTTTAGAAGACATTTAGATATCAAGGCTGCAAACAGTAGATAATATGGCCAGGACTCTTTTTTCCAAAAGGAGAGCCCATAGCTACATTTCAAATACAAAAAGCAAAAAGCAACAGAAGTTCTGTTTTAGGCCAGTTCATATTTCAGTCTTCAGTTAAAAAATTGTGTTTCTAGTAGAAAGCCACAAAGCAGTCCTCATTCCCTGTTGATAGAGAATGAAGAGGAAGAAAAAGTCTCTATGATAGACTAAAGCAATGATACCATGCACTTGTCTGAGTGGCTTTCTTCACGGATGGCTTCAGCTAGGTAAAAAATCACTTCTATCCTTGGTTAATCCATGCACTGAATTATGTTGTAGAATATCCCACTGAAGAGTTCCAAAGTATTAATGATTTGGGGCAAGTTCTTTTTTTAAAGACAACTAATGCAAAATAAAAACAAGGGAATTCACTGGAAGCACACACTAGAAATATAATAGTATCTTCAAGATGTGCTTAAATAAACCTGTATATGGTAAAACTGTAAACTGAGGCCAGTATGTCTTTTTGGCAGAGACCCTTACCTTTGGAAGCACACTCAAAATGGCAAGAACACGTATTTGAAATTGTGTGAAGTTTAGTTTTCTGGTAGTCTGTTCTAGGATTTTATGTGTAAGCTGAGTGGAAACTAAATATTTATAAGATTATAATTAAAAGTTTTAGTTTGCTCAAATTATACAGCTTCCTATGGTCTGCCAAACTAGGTCAAACAGCACATAGATCTGGAGTAATATATGTGACTTAGCCAGAAGAAATAAACAGAAGATACTATCAAAAATCACAAGCAAAACTGATAGTAGGCATTCAGATGATAACTTCACTTACCACAATAATGAAATTTTAGGTCTTTTAAGGTCAGTCAGATGTAAACTAAGTAGATGCTGATTATATCAAAAGAGAAAGTTACTAAGTAACTAGCATTTTGACTTCCAAGAATTTTAGTAACATCATGGTAGATAAAGATTACTCACTTCAATTATTTGGTGCTTTGCAGTCAAAAGTACTGTTTCACAGCCTAAAGCTTTAATTTTCAAAGCCATACGTCTTCTTGTATTCTTCCAAAACGTGGAGTGTTAATCCATTCTCAAAAATAAAGGAAATTGTGTGTGTATAATGTATGTATATATATTACATATATATTGCACATATATATTTGTATGTGTATATATATCTGGAATATTAAAATTCTGCATGTAGATATACTTCTAATAGCCCCCAAACATATATGGTACCTATACTTTCTATTTTTTTGTGTTCTTTTTTAGAGCTTTAGAATATATTTATCCAAGCATAAACCAAGACTTCTTTTCTGAAAGTCAATGGTACTTGGCATGTCTTCTATATTCTAGTTTTTTGAAATTGTGGTTGTTTTAAGTTTGACTTTCCTGATTTTGGATTTATCTTTCTTTCCTGTATTTATTTATTTATTTATTTATCTATTTATTTATTTATTTATTTATTTATACTGGGAATTGAACTCAGGATCACTTAACCACTGAGCTACATCTCCAGCCCTTTTTATTTTTTATTTTTGAGACAGTTCTCGCTAAGTTGTTGAGGGTCTTGCTAAGTTGGTAAAACTGGTCTTCAACTTGCTATCCTCCTTCCTCAGTCTCCCCAGTCACAGGGATTATAGGCATGCACCACCGTGTCCAGTGAATTTATTTTTTATTTTGGGGCCCTGACTTTTACAAAATGTTTTTCTCAACTAATCCTGAATACATCGGACAATCACAGCTTTTAGTTATCATTAGTCCTATTATTGTCCAGCCTCCATCAAGCTCTGTCTCCTGAGATGTAAATTCTCTGATTGTCAATATCAATATTGAATGAAAAATGGTTGGACTTTCTCTACAGTTCACTTCAACATAGGCAAGAAACCCTCTTTTGTAAACTATAGTTTTATGATTCCTGAGATGGGAAGGTCAGCATATTCCTGTGAACCTGAGAAGGCATTACATGCTTCCAGAAATGAGGAAGGAGTCATGCAGTAAGTCGCCCAGGCACAATTGGAAGAAGGGCTCTAAATCTCACTGAGTTGAGTCATCAAGTAACTGGCCTCAGAAATGTAGGAGCAGACCAGTCACACACCTGACCAATCGTTTTCCCAGCTGCACACTACTGCAGTCAATCTTCACTGTCCTTTCTAGCTGGAATGTGTAAGAAATTGTGAAATGGAAACTTCTATGAATCATTATGCCATGGTGGGACAAGCAGGGCTGACTTTAATGGCCTGACAGATGGGACAAGGTTGGAACTTCCTTCAGCATCCTGCTATTCTCCCCTACATCATTCCCATTGTGGGTACCAAGATTTAGGCATAGCAGTACGGGTTTTGTGGGTATAATGAGGGGTTGGGGGTAGGAGGTTCTTTCCTGCTGCCAGGCCAGTTTTATACCTCCATCTTCTCTCTTTTTCCTTTTCTCCAGCTTCATTCTAAAGGAGCAAAGTCTTGCTTCAGAAAGATTTAGGGAGACTAAATAAAAGCATAGAGTTTTCTGCAAGCCAACCCGATTGCCCTGGTTACACACTTGCTCTTAAGAAGCCTTAGTCTCTGATCAGCCCTGGTGCTGCCTTTCAGCACTCTAAGCCTACACATCCTGAGGCCCCTGTGCAGAAAGGAATTAAACATCCACATATCTAAGTCGTCAGCAGCCTTCATGGTACCCCATTGTGTTCCTGACTTCACACTCTCAGGAGTTATAATGATGATACACATAGTGAAGACATCGAGGTGTTCTCCAACCTCAATTAGGAAATGAGGTTGCCACCAGCACACTGAAATTGTATTTAAGAAAGGACTCTGTTGGGCTGGGATTGTGGCTCAGCGGTAGAGCGCTTGCCTCGCATGCGTGAGGCCCTGGGTTCGATCCTCAGCACCACATACAAAGCAATAAAATAAAGACATTGTGTCCATCTACAACTAAGAAAAAATGTTTAAAAAAAAAAAAAAAAAAGAAAGGACTCTGTTAAAGTGTGTATCTTCATAGGAATATAAAGGTCTTTACAGGAGTAACATAATCTCTAATGTAATAAAACAATGTGATGTATGATTAAAGAAAATAACTTGGGCCAGGCGCGGTGGCGCAAGCCTGTAATCCCAGCGGCTCCAAGGCTGAGGCAGGAAGATCTCAGAGTTCAAAGCCAGCCTCTGCAAAAGGGAGGCATTAAGTAACTCAGTGAGACCCTGTCTCTAAATAAAATACAAAATAGGGCTGGGAATGTGGCTCAGTGGCCAAGTGCCCCTGAGTTCAATCCCTAGTACCCTCCACCTGCAAATAAAAGAAAATAACTTGTCTCAAAATCTACTTCAAAATCTGTATTGCAATTGATTTCTTGCATACCTATTTCCCACTATACTGTGAAGCTCTTTAAGGACAAGCACTACATTTATTTGATCTGTACATATTCCTATTGTATCCTTCACTGCGGTGGCTAACATAGTCCCTTCTAAGTACTTAGTACTGCATAGGTCATATTGCATGCCTGCATTAACTGATTAGTTGGCTGCTAGAACCACATTAGCAATGACTGAGCTGATCTACAGCTTTGAAAGAATTCTATCATCCTAGATGCAAAGATTATGGCCAATCAAGTTGTGCTAGGATTTATGGAAGGTCTTTGTCAACCAGCCACAGCACCAACAGCTTAAGGAAATTTTATGCGGTCTGTTGTGAATGGTCATACTTAAAGCA
The DNA here is from genome assembly GCA_028644305.1 of Xerus rutilus. Classification (NCBI taxonomy): domain Eukaryota; kingdom Metazoa; phylum Chordata; class Mammalia; order Rodentia; family Sciuridae; genus Xerus; species Xerus rutilus. Next base: position 24,953,934 of record CM053405.1, on the reverse strand, counting down.
ATTAGAAAAGACAATTAACATGGGGGGAAATCTCTCAACTCCATGCATTCATATATCAACCACATTAGTCATATTTTGAAACTATTTCCATGGGACTCAACCCTACTAACTCCCACTGAGTATGCTGGTTTTTCATGACTCTTCTTCCTTCTCTGGGCTTCTTGTTCTGATTATGATTATCTTAAGGTGGTTATTCAAAATGTGTGGTATTTAGGACTAACTATAACCAAGAAAGTGCATGATCATGTTAACAAGCCCAGGGCCGTGACTATTTCCATTTCCATTTTAAATGCTTTGATGAATTGCTTAGCCACTTAGAGTCAACTGGACTCCAAGGTGGTTTAGAACTCACCTATAACTTTAGCTTCTAAACTGTCCCTTAGAGTGGTACCTGAGCCCTCCAGCTCCCTCAGTGATCGTCGGTCTACACGAGGCACTGAGTCTGCCCCAAACTGATTGCAAACTGAAATGACTTTAAAGCTGGGAAACTACAAACCGTATGCTCACTAATGCTTTTTCTCTTAATTTGATGAATTAGAAATGAATAAAGCTTCAACCACTAAGACAGAAATGGGAGAAAGCTCACCTTCAGTATGTCACTGGCCCAGGAAGGGCAGCAAGTAATGAAAAGCTAACCTAATCTTACCAGGTGCTCATTGCATATACATTTTCAGGGCATGGAATTACTTTTGGCACATAAAAGTCCACACAGTCACCAAGTATGCTATAATGAAGGTTTAACTATTTATTTTCTTATCTCAACTCCAATTGTGATAGATAGATAGATAGATAGATGATAGGAATTTCTCATTTTTTGTTTTTAATACAGTTTTATAAAAAAGTTTCTAACCAAAGAAAAACAGATTTTGTTCTAAAGTGTGAAGCTTTTATTTATTTTTTCATTCAGTCAGCAAACATTTGTTGAGTCAGGCAAAGTTTTGAAGACACAAAATGAGAACAGTTCATGGTGGTGCACACCTATAATCCCAGCGACATAGGAGGCTGAGGCAGGAGGATTTCAAGTTCAAGGTCACCCTCAGCAATCTAGCAGGATTCCCATCTCAAAACACAAAACAAGACCAACGGGCTCTACTGTAACACCCCTGGGTTCAATTCCCAGAACCATGAACACCAAAACAAGACCCCTGTCCTGGTGGTGCTTATGATGGGTAAAACAAGCACATTTCTCTAAGTTGCAAAAATGTAACAACTGTGTTGTGCACAAAGTAGAGTGGAAGTCTGGAGAGGGTAGTGGAAATGCTCAAGAAGAGTTCTAGTGTGTGAAGTGCCACCAGAAGGATCTTAAACCATATATTCGATAGGAATAGGAAACTTCCAAAGATTCCTCCCATCTTACCATTCTAAGAGCTTTGCTGAGCTGGCACTATTCCCTGAACCAGGAGGAAAATGGTTGCTGGGTGTGCAGTTGACACAAATTGGTGCTATCCATCTGCTCCTTGCTGTGACTCTATCAGAGGAGCACAGGCTAAAGAGAAACATTCCTCTTATTCTCTTTATTTTATTCTTCTTTTATTAAATCACCCTCAGGACAGCTGCATGCTCCAGTAATAGGTGTCAGAAAAAAAAAACAACAACAAATGATATTTCTGTGCAGTCAGAAAGCACCTGTGCTGTGCCACCAGCATGAAGCATTTATGAAGTCAATTTTCCATACCTGTCGGGTCTGGCTGATGTGAGAACCAGCTTTCCACAGCCCATCCTTGGCATTCCTGGGTTTGACAGGACTGATACTTTATCACAAATGCAAAGGGGATGAGCACTAGTCTCCTAATATATTCATTACTTGCCTCTCCAAGCCTGTAAACAAAATGCATATGGTAATTTGAAAGACACAGTGTTCCCACTGATTTTTTTTTAATTCTCGGAACTCTGGCTATCTTTTGCAAATGCTGCAAAAATTGAGGGCAAAATTACCTCAAAATTTGATTTGATTTTCCTCCTATTCTCACTTTTTGGCGTCCACATGAAATACATTTCATATTGTCTGTTTCGACCTGCTTTTAGATAGCAAGTCATCTTCTACTTGCACTATTATTGTAGAATTTTCTAGAAAAACTCAATGGAGTATCCATTTGTTCATTAACAAATATGTTAAGTACTTACTGTGTGCCAGGCACCGTGCTAGAGCTTAAACATAGAACAATAAGAAATGTGGAAGCATCGATGCAGGGACTGTGTCTTTCCAACTTTTCCAACATCTGTGGCATCAGAGTAAGACAAAAGACCATGAAATGTGTGCCTCAAATGGAAACGGATTAATAATGAATGAGAAGAAGCTAAGAGAATGTGAATAATCTCTAGAATACACGATTTCAATACACTTATTAGCTTAACAGAGTAAACTAATAAGCTAAAAAAAAAAAGACAACAATTAGGTCAGTGGATTTTGGAAAGAGTCCTTTTATGAACTAGGCAGTAAAAGTTGAAATATAGACCAGTTTTCTTAGAAATAAGAGAATATGAAAAAATGTTTTACTGAAGGCGTGACATTTATTTGGATTAAACTATTAGAAGTGATCGGAATGTATTAGTCTTTTGTGGTCAGTGATTCTGTCACTGATGTGTTTAACATATATTTGTTGACCTGCTGCTGTGCATCAGTCATTGTCCCAAGCAGTGGGAATTAAGGGTCAGTTCCCCCTGGAGTTTATACTCAGGTGGACACAAGAGAATGGACACAGATACCAGATAATTAGACATCGTGCAAACAGGACTCAATTTCCAATTCTCAGGAGGTGTTTTACACACAGTAATCAGGGAACCAACCATATCCATGGGAGAGGGGAAGAACTGCAAACAGAATACAGAATAGTTACCTATTGCTGCCAGAAGATAGCTCTGCCTGGACAACAGCAATATACAATCATCTAAATGGAAGTTGATGGGGGCTGGGGTCATGGCTCAGTGGTAGAGTGCTTGCCTCACACGCGCAAGGCCCTGGGTTCGACTCTCAGCACCACATACAAAAAAATAAATAAATAAATAAACAAATAAGTAAAGGTTTTTAAAAAAATAAAAAATAAATAAATGGGAGTTGATGAACCATACCCAGCAGACCAAATTCCACCCACCATGCTTTTATAAAGTTTTACATCTGACTTTGTAAGAGTGCTTTGGAAACCCAGCCGTGCCAGGTTTTTTTACATAGTGCAGTGATTCTTTTCATACTATGACAGTTGAGTTTTATAGTTTCAACAAATACCCTATAAGCAGCAAAGCTGAGAATATTTACCACCTGGGTCTTTCTAGAAAGCTTGCTGATGCTGGCTCTAAGTCATCCGTGTACATAATTATTTTGTCTTTTTTTTTCTTAAGAAGTGGTGTCATGCTGTGTCTAATTTTGGGGATTCCCTAACTCCTAGATTGAAATAAGCCTCCTGCCTCAGCCTTCTGAGTACCTAGGACAGATGGGTGCCACTACACCCAGCTGTTTTCTTTTTTCTTCTTTTGATTTTAGCTCTATATGTTCACACCAACCATTCGTAGAAACTCTATTAAAATGTACCTTGAGATGATGCTGAGTGGAATAATGTCCTAAGCATTTTCTAAGTACTTTATATGAATTGCATTACATTTAATGTTCAGAATAGTCCTGTGTATTGTTATCATTCTAGTTTATAGATGAAGAAACTGAGAACACAGAGAAGTTAAATAACTCCTTGATGTCACACAGCCACTAAGTGGTGAATCAAGATTTAGAACCAAGCCAGGATCATTGGTGCATGCCCAAATTTCCAGCAGCTCTAGAGGCTGAGTCAGAAGGATCATGAATTCAAAGCCAGCCTCAGCAACTTAGTGCAACTGAGTGAGACCCTGTTTCTAAATAAAATACAAAGGGCAGGGGATGTTGCTCAGTGTTTAAGTGCCCTGAGTTCAATTTCCAGTACCTCCCCTGCAAAAAAACCACTCGATATAAGCAGGTTCTAAACTGTCTTTAATATTTAATATTCTGCAGTCCCTCCACTATAATAGATCACACTCTCTAAAATTGCCTATCTATTCTAAATTTCCCACAAATAAACATCTTGTGCCAAAGAATTTAAAACTTGCTTTAGAACCAAAATTTACTGTTTATTCCTTGCCTAGCATTCAGAACATGAAGATTTCCAAGTAATTTCCTCTTAAATTTCATTGAGAAGCATTGGGTATATAATTGGGGCCTTTAAGAATGCCCCTGTCTGTTCTGCCAAACTAGACTCTTTCTTCACTTATCTAAAAGTGCTCACGTTTCTGTTTATGGCCATTCTGCAGTCCTCTCCCTCGCTGTGGCTCTAAGGTGTGCCATTAGAGGAAATATTGCCTATTCCCCTCCTTTCCTAAGTGTCCAACATAACCTCAGCATTCTGCTTAGGTTCGCCTGGTGGTCTCCACTAAAACCTAAGATAGATTTGGTACAAACATGAGCAAAGTGACCTGAAAGCCCCAGTTCTGGATGTTCAGTTCAACCCAGGCATCTAACAAATCCTACCGCTGACGCAATATATACTTGTATCCCTGAGAGCTGTCTGTTTTGCTAGATTTTTTTCCAGACTATTTGCTTTTTAAGAGATTTGCTATAAGCTTCCAAAAGGTTTCCCCATAAGCCTCCAGAAGTCACTGTACTTAAATGTTCACACACCCAATGACATGACTAGACATTTCACAGTTGCCATTTTTCTTCCCACGCCTGAGTGTGGGCTGAGCATACCCAATTACACAGGTAGGCATGATCCTCACCCTCCTGGAATGAAGGGGTAGGGATCTCTTAAAGTTCTGTCCATTTCATAGTCCTTTCAACATCCCCACAACTTCATGTGGGATTTCCCACTTTTGGACCTTAGGGTAATGTGTCTGCTAGAATGTTATTGTACTATATAAACAGCAAATTGACAGATAACCTAGCAAGTGCCATAATGAATGCAGGATGATAGCATTGTTCAGAGATACACACCTACCTAGGACTTGGGGATGGAGGGCATGGTCCAGGAAGGCTCCCTAAGGACCGATTTATTTTAGTGGTTTTTGTTCATTTCTTTGTTTTGGAGGTGATGGGGATTAAACCCAGGGCCTTGTGCATGCTAGACAAGTGCTTTGCCAACTGAGCTACATCCTCAGCTAAAAAACAGATTTAGAAGGGGGTATTTATCAGACTGTGATTGAGAGGACATGGAGAATCAGAAATCAAGTGGTCAAGGATGACATTTGGTGTTAGCGATTGATTTGTTTCATTGGTCGCCTTTTCTCAGCATGCGTTTCTGGACACACCTAGAATGTATGTTTACCCTTTCAAATGGTCATCTGGACCTTAGGGTAATGTGTCTGTTAGAATGTTATTGTACTATATATATATATATATATATATATATAGTACAATCTGTAATTTTGCAAGATGTGATGACATTTCAAGATGCTATGAGCTTTACTTTATCAGTAACCAGCTCTGAGCTTTTGGACAAGTAACTGAAATTTTCTCAGCCTCAGTCTTTTTTTATCTTTATAAGAAAAACTTTAAACGATTTTTGTGGTTACTTTTACCTCTAAAATTCTACCTTTTAAAATTCTACCCATTTAATAGTGCTTCTGTGACCCCTACAGTTTCATGTGGAATTTCCCAACTTCAAATGTTAAGATAGCATTTCTATTAGATTTATATCATATCATGTGTCATGGCAAACTTGATCAACCGGGGACAAGCAAATTAGGGAAAAGTAAAACTTTTCTTGGGTATTAAGGGATACAGAGGAAGGTGGTCCTTAGACGTGAAGTAGTTGAGCAAGGCCATCAGGGACCCAGCCTTCTTTCATCTTTCCTCTTAACCATCCTGGATCCCAAAATAGCTTCTCCATCTCCAGCTTCCAGTCTGTATTCCAGGCAAGGAAACAGAGAGACAAAGGGCTAAGTCAGGGTCACTTGACTCAGCTTCCTTTGAAAGGACCTCCCCAGAAATTCATAGTAACATTTGCTCAAATTTTGGTCAGACTGTGCCACATGGCCATCTCTAAATGTAGGAGAGACCTGGAATTGCTCTTTTATCTAGTTAGGCACCTTGATCCACCAAATAAATAAGGTTCATATTGGTAAGAAAGCAAAAGAGAAGGGATATCAGAGAGATAACTAGCATCATTATTCAGATGAAATATTCGAAATATTTATACAAGGTCCGGCACACGGATCAATCAGAACAGGGGCCTGCCAGCACACCATAGCAGTAGATAGAAGGGAGCCCTGGTGCTTTTCTGCCTTGCATTATATTCATTATGTATAGTTCATCCCTCTTCCTCCTGTAGAATAAAGCCAAAATCCGTCAAGGACAAGATCCTATTCTGCATGTATTCTTTCCAATTCCAAAGAAAGAGACATGTGTCGAGAGTGTTTGCTTTTGCTAAAGGGTATGAGTCATTGAAGTTTTCATTTCTGATCCACGGATAAGGCAACCAGGCAAAGTGTTCACATTATTATATATTCTATTTCCTCTGGAATGAATGACTTCTCTGAATGGCAGCTGTATCAGCCAAAATGCCACGCAATGATTGATTATAAAGCTGCCAGATGGATATGGACTTTGAAGATTGTTTGAAACTCTTACAACTGCTCAATAGAATTATTATAGACTCAAGAAAAGAAAAAAAGGAGCCTTGCCTGAAGTGAAAGGCTTCCAGCATTACCAAGGGTCAGAAACCATTTCCCTTCATTTAGTAAGTTGAATGGACTAATAAGAAGCCATCCGTCTCTGCAAAAGAATGAAAATCGGTTCCTTAATGAGTTGCATCTGGTTCTTCCAGGCTGTAATGAACCAGCAGTGTTCATTTCTTTTTACTCAAGTCTTGAGTAACCATAATGCTGAGGTTGGAATGGAGCATTTTAGTTAATTATTTTTATAAACTTGAGGTTAACTCCAAAATTCATGGGTCAATATTCTCTAGAAACTCCAAAATTCGCGGGTCAATTCTCTCTAGAAAAAAGGCTTTATTTTTTAATGTTTATGGATTAATTTTCAATAGTTTAATTATTATTCTTTCCATGTATTTCTTGAAATGCAGTGCTAGCATATACTAAACTATTTAGAGAATTGATAATGGGATACTAAGAAAAAAACATGCAAAATCCAATATTCAAATAGTTTGTTTTGGTAAGACCTCTCTTTGAGTCATCATTTCCATTAAAACACCTCTTAACTTCAAATTATTCTATGCTATCTAAAGGTTAGAATACAATGGGTACTTTGTTCTCTGACCTAATTTTTAACCTGTCACTTTGCCTACGTTTTATATTTGAGGCATATACTTATATCTGTGGCCTTCATTTCTAGGTTCTTCCTTGACTATCTATGTTCATATAGTGCAATAGATTGTCTTTTTTCTGCCATGAACTATTTTTTTTCTTTTTCATGATTATCAACTGCAATTCATTTTATTACTAGCACTTATTGAAAATTGCAGGGCTAATGAGATTATTCAACCTTCCTAGAACTCAGGAACTTCTTTTAACTACATGAAAAATATCATCCACATCAAATATTAAATTCAGGAGAACTATTTTTCTGTATTTTCTTTTCTGTGTGTGTGCGTGCGTGCATGCGTGCATGTGTGTGTACCCTTTAACCACTATCTCCCTTTTTCCCATGGTAATAACTGTTTTTAATATGTTTTATTATCTTATAATTTTTGGCACACCATAATTTATTTGGAAGATTTTATTGGTACTAAATAATGATAACAAAACAACTAATAGCTTCAGAGATGCACTGAAATAAAGTCATCTCCAACAGTGATATTATGCTTTTACAAAGTTCTGATTGACCCAGGAAGCTTCTCTGAACCATATGATTGCTTCCGACTGGTGCCCTGTTATATCCTAACCAAAGTGGAGTTTAAGTCTTTGAAAATAGGAAATAAGACAGAATCCATGCATCGATAACTCTTTTGATTCTCTATACAGAATTTTTTCTCAACCACAATTTTTGAATATCTGACTTGTGCCTTTCATGTAACTAATCAAAATATACATCCATTTCGCAGCCTTTTTTTTTTTTTTTTTTTTTTTTGTGATGCTAGAGATTGAATCCAGGGCCTTGTGCATGCGAGATAAGCACTATATCAACTGAGTTATGTCCCAGCCCCCTGACCTATTTTCTGTACTTTCCCAATTCCCTTTTCATTGATCCTAAAACAGGAAACAAACAACAAATGAGGAATTCCATGACTGGCCATCTACTAATGAGTATGTATGTACCATGTTACCTTTTGTTGATGGTGGCAACATACACGTAACATAGAGCTTACCCTCTTAACCATTTATAACAGTACGATTCAATAATGTCAAATACATTTGCATAGCTGTGCATCCAATCTCCAGGACTCTCTTCATCTTGCAAAACTAAAACTACCATATTATCTTTTAAAAGGCAATTCTTAAACTTAAAAGACACAGTTTTCTTGTGTGGAATTGAAGTTGCTCATCCCCACTACATGCCATCTACCCTAGTTTTGTCAGAACACTTTCACATAATTCAAGTCTCAAGCCTGAGGTTAGCCTAGCCCAGCCCAGC
>CM053405.1:24923494-24944886 GCA_028644305.1 Xerus rutilus | reverse complement strand
AAAAAAAAAAAAAAAAAAAAAATCCAACTGCTCACAAAGGCGAGGTGGTATGATCTCTCCTACAGCATTTAATCTTCTCCTTTCTCACCAGAAGCCAACGCATACAAAAGCTGGGTAAGAGGCTTGGAGAACAAGACAGGCCTCCCTCCCCAAGCATGTGCAGGGAGGCCAAGCACAGGGCTGAAGGCAGCTCGGAGAGATCTGGCTTATCTTTTCGCTGCCTGTTCTCCATATGCCTTCCTCCTCTCACTGGCCCTCTCCGCTTCCCTTCTTGGTGCTGTCCCCTTAGCTGATTGCACGAGGATAGAATTATTTTATTTTCCTGACTGAATGGTAAAGGAATACTTGCTTCCTAATGCTTCATTTTGAAAACCACAGAATAGAACTCTCTAAATAAAAATAAATTTTAAAAAAACTCTCAATCACATTAAATCAGTTTTATTTATGTAGCCTTAGATGGATTGTTTTTCTTTGGGCCAAGAGATTCAAAGGCAAAAAAAAAAAAAAAATTTTTTATCCTCAACTCAGCTGGGTTTAGGTAACTGTTCTGCATCATCTCAACCCCAGGAAATATCTTAGAGCAGTAGTTCCCAAACTCTGCTGCATGGCAGCACTCAGCGGAACCCTCTGCCATGCAATCGGGAAATCTAGGGTGGAAGCCAGACGTCAATGCTCTTAAATTTCCAATATGCAACAGATTTTGGGAACCAGCATCTTAAAGACTTGTTAATAAAGCCTGTTACTGCCTTGCTCTCCTGCTGCTTTACTTTTGCCAACAAATGGAATGTAACAACAACAAAGAAAAAAAACACATTTTTTTTTCAGTTAATTGAAACCCCAGTAGTTCCTTGATGCTGTGTTCTCGTATCTTGGCAGAATGGGACTAAGCGAGTATTTGCTTACTTTAGCCAAAATAGCAGTCAAGCCAGCATTTGGCATGCTATCCCCAAAACAGTGAGTAGTGTTTGTTAGTTGAATCTTCAGCTCTAGAGCTCATAGTTTGGATTTATCCAGACATGGCTTTGGATCTAGAATGAGTAGAGAACAATGTAGTCTCCACAGCCCCAGACCTTTGTGGGCAATCAGAGGACAAAGTGCATCAAACTCCTCAAGCAACATTTTGCCCGCTCAGTAAATATTTCAAAAGCTTACTCAATTTCAACTCTAGGCCTCCTGGATTCTCCTTCATCTTCATATGTGAAGGGTTTTGTTGTTTTTCAATAAATACAGTTAAAAAGGCCAACTTACAGTAGTTCAATGGGGCCTGTTTCTGAGTACTATCTACTTGGCCAGCATGTTCTCACAACCACTTGGCAAAAATAATATCATGACCTTTTTTTTGCTCCAGCACCCGTGTGTTTTGGTAGCCCATAGATTTGTCATTTGTTTGTCCACAGTCCTGAAGGAGAGCAAATCTTGTGAAGAAGGGATTGTATTTAAGACTGCCTGATCTGGTAGGAAAAGCCTAGCATACAACTTGATAGTCTCCAAAAGCATGAGGAATTAGTAGAAAGAAAGTACTAGCTATTGGATCTCTATTCCCACAGAGGAAATGAGCTGAAAGTACAGTTAACTGGCAGCAGAGGAAGCCCGGAACAATAACTGCAGAATCACACAATAGATTTGGCTACTAAGAAAGCCAGTGGCATCCTAAACAGACAGGCTGCTTGGGATTGCAACTCAGAGAAATGGATGGGTTACGATTCTTCTTTGGCCCCTGCTCACCATGTGACTACACAGGTCAAATGACCATTCAGACCTGTGTTACTCCAGGTACTCCAGAGAAGCAGAAACAACAGGATGTACTGTATATACAATGAGATACATTATGGGAGTTGGCCCAGGTGATTATGGAGACCAGCAAGTTCTATGATCTGTCACCTGCAAGCTTGGAGACCCAGGAAAGCCACTGGTATAATTCATTCCAGCTCTGCAGGCCTGAGAACCAAAGGAACTGATGATATGACTCCTACTCCATGTCCAGAAGCCCAAGGACCAGAGACTGAAAGACTCAGAGTCTTAAAACCTAAGAAACAGGAGCTCTGACATCCAAGAACGACAATGAATAAGGTTAAAATGAATGTCTCAGTTCAAGGAGAAAAAGAATTAGAGGGGCTGGGGTTATAGCGCAGTGGTAGCGTGCTCGCCTAGCACGTGGGAGGCACTGGGTTCGATCCTCAGCACCACATAAAAATAAAATAAAGCTATTGTGTCCACCTACAACTAAAAAATAAATATTTAAAAAAAAAAAGAATTTGAGCCTTTCACCATGGTTTTGTTTTATTCTGACCCCAAATGAATTGAATGATGTTCACCACATTAATGGGGCAGACCTTCTTCATGCTCTCTTCTGATTCAAATGTTAATCTATTCTAGTGTGTCAACTCTCCAAGACACACCAGAAATAACATTTTTTTCAGCCATCCAGGCATCCCTTCACATAGTCAAGTTGACAGAACTTCAGTGTCCCCACCTGTCAGGAGAGAAGTTGAGCAGGGTGATCTCTGAGGTCCTCCACACTAATGCTTTATGATATTTAAAAATAAGACATCACCTACTGCCTGGAGCAGTTTAGATACTAACAGAAGTTGTTTATTTGAGGATCCTTCAACCTCAACAGCTTGCAGAGTAACCAATTTGTTTCCTATTTTGAATTGCAAAAATACAAACAGCTGGGTGTGCTGGTGCAAGCCTGTAATCTCAGCACTTCCGGAGGCTGAGACAGAATTGTGAGTTCAAAGCAGCCTCAGCAATGGGGAGGTGCTAAGCAACTCAGTGAGACCCTGTCTCTACATAAAATACAAAACAGGGCTGGGGATGTGGCTCAGTGATCAAGTGCCCCTGAGTTCAATCTCCAGTACCAAATATATGTATAAACAGATCCATACTAGATGGTACCAAAGGATTACTATTAATTCTGTTGAATATGAAAATAATGCTATCATTATGTAAGAATATGGTCATAATTGCTAGAGATGTATACTGAAATAGATAGGGATAAAATAGTGTCTGGGATTTGCTTTTTAGAAATAATAAAATAAAATAATATATATCCAGATTCCATAAGTTACCTTTGGATTGGGAACTTTTCTAAATATAGAATCTGTGTTCTGGAAAGAAGATTCAGAGGCCTGGAGGAAGCAGATGTTAATGATCTTGGTCCTAGGCATAGAATCAAGATCTGAGATGTGGAAATTGAATTTATATTTCCTTCTCCCATGTTATAGGGATATGTTGGTAAGCTGAAATAATTTCTTATAAAGAAAATGGAACCCCTGCAAGATTTAAATGATTTTGCTAGGAATGCATGCTAACAGTAACATCAAAGCCAGAATGAGGATTAACAGGTGAAGTACTATGACTACCTACCTCCCTTACCATCCTGATAGGAAAGTACCAAGGTTTGGGTATCTTTTGGCACTATTTGTCCTGTGGGGATGTGTCCGTCCACTATCTCATCAAACATTCTTATAGTTTCTTCTAGTAGTTAGAGGTCACCCTTAAATAAAATTAGCAAGACATCATTGCAGTGAACTCAGAACTCTACCCACTGACTTCTTACAGGAAATTAGCAACTTTCCCACTGAGCACTGAGCATAGATATGACTCTCAAACAGGACATGCGTTATGTCCACAATGGTCAGGTCAATTAAATCCTCTACCTTGCAACTATTTTCACTGTTTGAAAATACTATTCATTTTTAATTGGTTCATATAAGAAGTCTGCAACAGCTATAGAGAGGGGATTTGTAAGCATACCCACCCACTCAGACACAAATCACCTGTGTATTAGTTCTTAGGGCTCCTGCAGCCAGGTACCACAACCAGCTGGCTGAAAACAACAGAAACTTACTTTCTCACAGTTTGGGAGGCTAGCTGGAATCCAAGTTTCAGCTGTGCCACGTTCCCTCCGAAACGCTGGGTAGAATCTTTCTGGGCCTCTTCCCAGCTCCTGCTGAGGTCCACCAATCCTTGGCATTCCTGGGCTTGCAGACGTATCATTCGAATCTCTGTCATCACATAGTAGTCTCCCTGTGGGTCTCTTCTCTTCTCTTTAGAAGGACAGTAGCCATCTCGGATGAAGGGCTCACCCTATTCCAGTAAGACTTCATCTTAATTAATTACAGCTCCAATGGCCCTACTTCCAAACAAGGTCATGCCATGAGGTGCTAGAGGACTTCAACATCTCTTTGAAGCAGTTCAACCCACACCACCATCCAAACAAATGACATCATGCGAAGGCTTCCATTTGCATCCTGTGCAGCGGCTAGGTTCCTAACCTTACAGAATTTTTGAGCTTAAAATTCCCTTTCTGTCTGGAAAGTGATTTTTTTAAAAAAATATTTTCTAGTTGTTGATGGACACAATGTCTTTATTTTATTGGTTTGTATGTGGTGCTGAGGATCGAACCCAGGGCCTCACGTATGCGAGGCAAGCGCTCTACCGCTGAGCTACAATCTCAGTCCTGGAAAGTGATTTTTGACAAGGATTGAGGGAACAGCCCAAACTCCATGGCCAACGCTCTTCTCTCATAAATGCATTCCATGCTGTGAGAAATGATCACATATCCCAAGTGAGGAGATTCTGCCAGTACAGTGGAGACAGAGTAGACTTGAGCTTCCAGTGAAGAGATTCGGAACTCACCCCCTGGAGCTTGCCTTTGCTCCTCTTACCCACGCAGTCCCAACTCCTCACCCTCTGGCTCATTTCACAGTCCCAACTCCTCACCCTCTGGCTCATTTCGTCTGCTTTGCTGCAACCATAGCTACTTTAAATCTAGCCATTTGATTCTGTTGCAGGTGTGCTGTAAACCAAATCAAGCCAAACCAAACAAATTCAACCCCGTGATAAGTTATCCAAATTTTTTTTTTTCAATCAGGGAGGGACAGTAAGAACCTTATATATCCCAAGGCAAATATTAATCTGCCTAAAGAGTCAGCTCACCAATGGGTAATCAGCAAACAGGTTGGTGCTCATTAGAGCTGTGCAGGCTGGTCATTGAGGATGTTCAGAGCCAGGAAGAAACCCTAGCAAACAGACACTTTGAGTAAGTCTGGCAAATTCTGTATTTTTACCTTCTGCTTTGTGAAGCAAGCATCCAAACTTTGGCTTATGATATGTCCGGGGTAAGTTACTGAATTTTTTGAATTCTGGGCTCCTGTTCTTGTGCTACAAACCGTATTCCCTCTCTCTTCCTAGCTTTTGCTGGTGGCCAGCAATCCTTGGGACTGTGTGGCTTGCAGCTACATCTCTCTGGGAGGGCAAGCAGGGGAAAGATTCAAGCCCTACAGTCACCACTCCCACCCAACGTGGCTCTGTGAATGCCCTCTGTAGGTAAAAAGAAAGCGGGAGTCAAATTACTCTATCATTGGCAGAGGATGTAGTTATAAAGAGAAGAGGAAGAAAATGGCAGAAAGGTCAAATAGGTACCAAAGAACTGAAAAGAAAACATTAACATGTGGTCAAAATTACTAAGACTTATCATTATAGGATATGCTAATGTCTCTGAATAATAGAGGGAGTGAATTTGACTAAGCTTGTAGAATTTTTTCAGATTTCAGGACCTCTTCCTGTCTTGAAATCAACTGAGTCCCAGCTGCACATTTGCATGGTTAATCCCTTAACCTTCCTGTAAAAACTTCCCTAACCTTGTTGGGCCAGAGGTGTGGAATATAGCAGGGGAGTTCTGCCAGAGCTGTACAATTCCAGGGTGACTCTTCCTAGCAGCCAATCTGTGGACATAGGAGAGTTGAGCAGAGAACAACACTCTCTCAATAGTTAGAAACAGGGCTGATGTCCTAGTCCATTTTCTATTGCTATCCCAGAATACCATAGACTGGGCCACTTAGAAAGACAATCAATTTATTTATTACAGTTCTGGAGGTTCACAAGTACAGAGTCCAGGGGCCGCATCTGGTGAGCGTCTTTTTGCTAATGGGTGCTGCACAATCCCAAAGCAGCACGGGGCACTTCGAAGGAGATTTCCAATTTGGATCTCTCTTCCGCTTCTCATAAAGCCACTAATGCAATCAGGAGAATCCTATTCCTGTGACCTTATCTAATCCTAATTGCCTCTCAAAAGTCCCATCTCCATACCATTAACATAAGACTTGGGAATTAAGTTTGAACACAAATTTTAAAGGTGACAAACACCCAGACCGTAACAATTAACATCTCGGTCTAAAGGATAACTAAGGTAATGTGCTATTACTTTAGTTACCTATACAGTAAATTGAGCAAAGTCAAAAATACTGAGAACTTTTTTCTCCGCAGCGGAGAAAAAAGAAAAAGTATGACGCTATTTTTTTCCTCACCAGTTTCGAATTTTTATTCATTAACAAATGGCTCTAATTCCCTTTGAAATAAGGAGTCTCACAGGTAGAACCAGTATTCTGGTTTGGAATACTGGATCCTCGCCATCTAAGTTTTAGAAGGGAATAAATGACAATATGAGGAAGGGGCCAGAAATGGAGACAGACTTGAAGGCTGGTCCTGAGAGTTGTGCTTACTAGACGGAGAGCCAATTATCTCTGGAATTCCAACTTCTCACCAGTCAAGGACTCACTCCATAAACAAAAAGTGAGGAGAGAAGGACAAGATTAATTACCAAGGCTTTGGGAGGAGGTAGGTAAAATACCTCCATTTTCATCACGCTTCATTCATAACGGGCTGCTGAGCACACAACAAATGCGTGTGTGTGTGTGTGTGTGTGTGTGTGTGTATACTCACATACATACATATATATGCATATGTGTATTTTATTATTTTTACAAGTAAGTAGGAGAAATAATAAACTGGTGTTTTTAAAACATCTTTATTGTGATATAATTTGTATTTCATAAAGCTCACCTGTTTGAAGTATACAATTTGGTGAATTGTGGTCTATTTGCAGTGAGGCAACCATCACCATACCATAATCTCACTTTAGAACATATTGCCAGCTCAAGACGTGGGATGGTACATTAGAAGTCACTGATCATTCTCTGATATCTCCCCATCCCTGCTTCTTCACCACTCCCAGCCCCTGGCAATCATTAATCTACTTTTTGTTTCTGTAGATGTGCCTTTCCGAACATTCCACATAAATGAAATCATACTACATATAATCTTTTTTGTCTGACTTCTTTCACTTAGGATAATGTTTTTAAAATTCCTCCATGTTGAAGCATATATGAGTTCTTCAATCCTTTATTGCCAAATGATATTCCATCATAGGGATAAATGACATTTTGTCTATCCATCATCAGCTAATGGGCAACACACTGTATTTTAATCAAAATTCCTACGATCTCTGCATCTGAATTGTACACCTTAGATTTTGCTGTGCATGTGACTTAATACAATTGTTCCTGACCTTGATATCTTACATTTAAGGATATCAGTATTAATAACAAAATGTTTTCTATTTCAGTTTGTGCAGAGTGGATGTTTATGGGTGACCTAATAAAAATAGCATAATCAGGTCATAATATTTATATTTTGTGTTTTTCAGTCTTACTAGAGTTGTCTGTATTTAAGGCTTTCTACACTTCTCCTCTAATAAAATAATTTTAGGATATCTGAAGTTCTTTTTAATGTCATGCATAGGGGACATAGCACCTGCCTCTGTGTGCTCAGCTGACAAGTTCCCAGCTGAGTTTGAGGCCAGGCTCCAAAGCTGATCTGTCAGCCATCTACTGGTCACACAGTTCTATCTGTGTGCCAGTTTCACCTTCTCATTGCTTCTGGCTCTTTATGATTAGGGATGCATGGAAAAGAGGAGCAAAGAGTGTTCTATGAGTCTTAGAATTTGCCCTGGGACAGAAAATCAGGGAGTTCTTACTCAAGGTGGCAAAACCCTTCATGCCCACCATTGGTACATGGGAAGTAGTGGCCAGCCACTGAAGGCTCTGGAATTCTGGCATGGCCACTTCATATCATTGGGGCTTTAAGCAAGTACTTAACCTGTCTCTTTTTTTGTTCTCCTCAGCAAATGAAATAATAATGATTCTAATACCCTAGAGTTGCCTTAAGTATCCTCATAATTCCTGACACGTAACAAAGGTGTAATCAGTGTTAGCTATAATACCATTGGCATGTATTAGTTACTTGCTATTTCCTAGATACTATGCATCAAAGCTCACAACAGTACTATGAGGTAGCTATATGTATTCCTACTTTACAGATGAGGAAACAGACTCACAGAGCTTTATGTCTTACTCAGGATCTCATGGCTAGAAAGTGTTACAAATTATATCACTTTCAGTCTGATTCAAAATCCTATACAGGTCCACTAGACTATGCAGCCTATATGTAATGAACCAGGCCAGTCAACATTCTGTATACTGGGATAACAGGTACAATAACATATAAAAAGAAAACATATATCTTCTAATTTTTGTCTTAGTAAAAAATGATTGTTTGGTGCAATTGGACCATTTTGGGAAATGTTGTCACCAAAACCTATGAGAATGAAACAGAAGTGAGAACCTGAGAATAAATTTGGGGCTCAAAATTCCTTGGAGTTAAGCAAACTATCTGGTCCAATGTTCAATCTTGCCAGTTCTGGAGAGTCAGACCCCTGGTTTACAGGATATAAAAGAAACTACATATGGCACTCGCCGGCTTAAAACAGTACTTCAATTCACTTCCATCAGCTGAGGAATAGTCTGTGGTGTCCCTGTTGATATTTCAATCCTCAGCTTAATGGTTTAAGATGTTCCCATTACCACTACCATTCACTCACCAACAGTACTTTTAAATTAGCCTTGAAAACAAAAGAGTAAACAGGAGCACAGTTTATCTTACTGCCAAGTTCAACTACCACTTACAAAAGCAACATCAAATAGTGGAACAACCAGACTGAAAAACAGAAGTCAGCATTGACATATGCTACTAATTTGCCACTCCATGAAGGTCATTAACTGTGTTGCCCCGAGAGAGGAAACGATTCAAGGGCCTGAGACAAATGGCATTTACTTGGTCCCCAATGGGGCCTAAATAACAGAAAAATGAAAACAGATCTTCCTACCAACATTTGCCTCTAACACATTCTCCCTGATTATACCGTGTAAGGTAGGAACTCTTTGGGCTACCAATCCTAATTAATCCTAAACCTTGGATGTTAAGACCAGGAAATATTTATTCTCTTATATTTCAAGGTAAAAAGATGTTCTCAATTCAGCTCACCATGAATGTAGCAATCCTCTATTTTAATTAAAAGAGAGTGTTCTTTCCCCCACTTACAGTATTAGTGGCTTCCAATGCGTAAAAAAAACTTGTCATAAATCCCCTCATGGGGATTTAGAGATCAGGACAAAGTTAACATGTTAAGAATGTTCTTATTATTGCAATCAATTGAGGATTATTTTTTTCACAAAATCAGATTTTTTCCCCTGATTCTGGGGATTGAACCCAGGGCCTCACACATGCTAAGCATGTGCTCTACCCCTGAGCTACACCCCCAGCCTCTGGGGATTATATTTTTAAACCAATTCCTCAGTCTTTCTAGATAATGTCTTTTCATCATTTGGAGGTTGTTTTTTATTTTCAGTTTCCATCCACTTTAAATTATCAGTGTTGGGGGATGAGGATGTAGCTCAGTGGTAGAGTGCTTATGTAAAATGTACAAGGTTCTGGGTTCAATACTCAGTACTGCAAATAAGTAAATAAATTAAATATATTATAGTGTATCTATAGCTTGTAAATGCTCTTCAGAGTCTCTGGGAAGGTGAATTTTCACTTGTGGCCTCTGAGCTAAAGTAAACAGAAAGCCATTTTGTTCAGGTCCACTGCTGGTGGCCACCTCATCTCATCCCCAACCATGGTCAACCTGGTCAATATTACCATTGTTCAATTTCTGCAGAACCACATTCATTCTACATTCACTTAACGAGAATGACCACCTGCTTTTTAAGTGATCCTGATTCGGGGCTCTGGAGCTTGTAGAATCCAGCTCTAAACTCCAACATTCCCTGATGGACAATCAAGGAATCTGGATTCTTAGCTATTTTAAATTCTCAAAAGTGCTCTTCATTTATTTTGCACTCATTCCCAAAGGATTTGAAGTAATTCACTTCAGATATGACTCTGCAAATAACCAATATTGTGACCTTGGGTAAGTTATAACAATAGTAAAACTTCTAATCTTTTAGTGTTTCACTCTTCGAATATACTTTCCTACACCTTCTTTGGTTAAAGTTAAACCCTCAGAAAATACCAGTTGCCCAATATGCTTCTGATAAAGCTAGCAGATGGAATACACTTGGAGAAATGAGGAGACTGTATAAATGCAAATGCAATTCTGCTAATCCATTGGCTGGTAGCACTTGAGTTTCAATGTGATGGTCCAACTTTGATTTCAACTGACTTGCGGAAAAGTTCACATCCTGGATGTTTGTCAGGAATGGGGTTTCAGAAATGCCCAGAGCTGGAGGTCAGGGGGTGTATTTGTCAAGCATACATACAAAGAACCTCTTGGAAAGAAATGGATTGAGGAATTTGGCCTGGATGTCAGTAGCTGGAAAAGGGCCTTTAATTTCCCCCAGCAGATTCCTGCAGGAATACCTAAATTCTGGAGCAGAGGTTAGAAACTACAGATCAAATTTGCAAACCTTCAGCCTCCTAGAATCATAGCATTTCAGAGTTGAAATCCCCATCTTGATTTTTAGCCCCAAACCAAGTTGCTAATCCCTATAGAACTTACTAAGATCTCTGCATAGGAATCCACAGTGGCAAGGAAAAGGAAAATATTTTCTATCAGAGTGGCCATTCCATCCTTAGCCATAATAATTAAGAAGTGATTCTGCTTTATAACATGGCCCATTTGTTCTAGCTCTGTCAGCTAATGAGCAACTGCAATGTTCAATACAACACTCCATTATCCTTTTATTGAACCCAAATCTGCCTCCATGTGATTGCCACCATTTAGAGTACACTGTGGTTTGAATGAATCCCTTTGAAAGTGCATGTATTGGAGATATTTAATCCCCAAGGCAACACTGTGGGGAGCAGGAGATGGGCCTAATAAGAGGTGCCTGGGTCTTAAGGAATCTGTCCTCAGGAACCTAGTAATGCCATTATCACACAAGTGGTTGAGTTTGTTATAAACGAAAGTCTCACCCCCTTCCTCTCTTGCTCTCCGTAGCTCATGCCCTCTCCTGCCTTTTTTCATCCTCTCTTACACCATGGAATGACAGCAAGAAGGCCCTCGTCAGCTGTGGGCTACTTCACCTTGGACTTTGCAGGTTCCAGGACTATAAGAAATATATTACTATTTTTTATGAATTATCCAGGTTGTGATATTCTGTTACAGCAACACAGAACAAACATGGAGTGGGGGCCTCCCTTCTTGGGCCTTTGAATGTATCTTCATGGTGGTCAGGACAGCACCCCAAAGCTCCTGAAAGGCACATATTATACTTCCTACTCTACCTCGCCTTGCCTTCCACATCATTTGCTGCCATTTGTATCCAGATAGTTCTTCTAGAAGAAGCAAAAGAAGTCAGTTAAAAGAAGTGGAATTTGGTTCAAGCCCTGACATATTTCTACCTCCAATGCCTCATAAATATCATCATTTATCTGATAGAGTGGGAAGGTGTAATTATAAATAAACTGCAGTTTATTACCATAAACTGCAATATGTTATAAAGAGCTACTGAATTGAGGGAAAGGGGAATGGGTACAGTAAAGATGGTTGATTGAGATGGTCATCACTACGCTTGGTGCATATATAAAGACACAAATGGTGTGACTTTATCTGGTTTGCAACCAGAGAAATGGAAAAACTGAGCTCTATATATGTACTATGACTTGAAATGCAACTAAATAAACTGATTTTAAAAAAAGAGAGATACTGAATTAACATTCAATTCTAAAAGACCTCATGCAGCCAGGCACGGAGGTGTACACCTGTAGTCCCAGTGGCTCAGGAGGTTGAGGCAGGGGAATCACAAGTTCCAGACCAGCCTTAGCAACTTAAGCAAGGCCCTAAGCAAATTAGTGAGACCGTGTCTCAAAACAAAATAAAGCGCTGGGGAGGTAACTCAGTGGGAAGTGCCTCTGGGTTTAATCCTCAGTACATAAATAAATAAATAACCTCAAGCTCCTTTTTTGACCTTAGAAGACAGTAAAGAGAGAAGAAAAGTGAACTGTTCAAGGACCACTGGATCAGATAGAGACAGAGCTAGAAACAGAACCCAGATTTTCCAACCCCTTGCTCCTTCCATTGCCCCTGTTGGACAATGAAATCAATACAATCATGCACGCAAAGCCCCTAGAAAAGTGCCCAACATGCACTCGATGCTCAATAACTGTTGGCTGAACAAATATGTGACTGAACAGATGAATGAGTGAAGGACTAGGATTCATTTTCGGTGATGACTTTTTACAGGTTCCTTCCAAATGTCACTTGTGTTTTTAATCATTTTTTAATTAGCTCTCTATTAAAGAGCTTAGTTCTCAAAGTGTACTTAAGAAGATTAGATGAACTCATGCATTAAAGTACTTAAAAACAGTGTCTGGCAGTCAATAAATTTTAACTAATTATTTTCTTTCTGTTTTCTAGTCATTCTTTTAAATAAGATTGTGCTGATGCTGTCAGGACTCACTAATCTAGAAATCACTTTATAATCCACTAATGAAAGGAATAGGAATTTTGGAATTGCAGAAGTATTACTGCTAATTGCCATCTCCTATCCTGTGCCTATCCTGGGTCACCCACACCCACCGCTTGTAGTTGGCAACAAGCAAGATACAAACAAAATCCTGGATTCTTTTGCTTCCTCCTTTGAGCTTGGGTGTACTCAGCCCCTGATGTCTGGGCCTTGTCTCCCACTCCCAGCCCACCTTTACCTGTTGGACCTGACAACTGAGATGACTTGATTCATTTGACCCTTAATGTTCTCGTTCCCTTTTCTTTCAAAACCAACCTTAATCAAGAGTTTGGAAGTTCCATTTCATTCTGTCCATTCCCAACCACCCCAGAAGCCCTATTCTTAACCAAAGTCCATTCCTTTGACTCAGCTCAGTGTGTTTGCACCTGCCTTGTAAGGGTCAAACACTAGTCATAATTGTGGCAGTCATTACAAACATTGAGCTTTGATACTCCAGACAGGGAGATAGAACTGAGACTCTTTATATTTCTGTGTTCCAGGAAAGGGGAAAATGCAATTTTACCAAGTATTATTTTTTATACTTTAGTTGTTGCGTTAACTGAACTGGCTTCCCACACTCCTCCTTCCCATCTGTCGCCTGTGGTCACCCAGTCTGGTGCTGCTCAGATTCAGCCTGCCCACCAAGAATGGCTCCCAAATGCCTTATTGGATGCACTTGTTCTTTTTCTTTGCTTCATATGCATGTTGACAAATTGCCATATGTGATCTAGATTAGTCACCAAAATACTGAAAGCTTCTTTCTGATTTTCTGCTGTATATATCTGAAAATTTGTCAGGAGTAAAGACTTCACTTGAGCTAATGTCAGTAAACAAGGAAGAGCTTTGGTAAATTCATCAATTATGATTACACTGACAGTTCTGGTATGGACACAAAGTACTTATTATCTTTTTAATCTCTTTGTCTTGTGGTAGATTTCTATTTATTATCTTTTCATCTGTTAGTTATATAGCAAACTCCACTCTATCCCACCCAGAATGTGAGTTTCTTTAGTGTATGGACTTGATCTGTTTCTGTTCACAGATTTATCCTCAGCACCCATAACAGTACTTGGGAAATAACTGGCACCCATCAGTATTTGTTGGGTACTGAATTAATGAATGAGTGAATGAATGAAAGGCAGATGGAACTGGCATTAGACCCCAGAATTTGGGATCAAAAAAAATATCAGTTCAAGTTTGGGTACCACTTGCCAGCTATGAGAATGCTCTGAATTCCAGCTTCTTAGCTAGGAAAATACCAGTAATAACAGTGCCCACCTCATAGGTTTTGAGGGAAGAGTTATAGAATAATGCACATAAGGTTCTTAGCACAGTATTTAGCATATCTTCAGAACTTAGTAAATGTTGACTATTATGTCTATTATTTCCATTCAAAATCTTCATATGTTGAAGTTTCTAAGATGTAATTGAACTAATTCAATATGACTTGTAGCAATGACTGTACAAAAGACAAATTAGTTCAATTAATGTGTCAGCAAGATTTTATTTAGTCAAGTTGATAAAAAATTGTATTGGTCACACTTACATATTTAAAGCACTATAATAGGCTTTCAAGAATAAGTGAGATGAAAAGATGATATGACACAGCCCCTTCCCTCAAGGAACATAAAATCTAGAAGTCTTGCTACGTGTGCAGTGCTATGCTGAGTATACATAAACATGAGGCAGTGTTACCTCCCACATCATACAATTTACTCTCCATGCTCTGGAGAAAATAAGTCTACAACCCTCAGTCTCTGCTTTGAACCCTTACAATGATAAGAAACCCACTGCCTCATGAAATAGCTCATTCTATTGGGGAACAGTAATCACCATTAGAGAGATCTGCCTGAAAATTAGCACAAATCTACTTATAATTTTTACACATTGATCCAACTCTTGCCTTCTAAACATACCTAGAATAGCTCCATTTTTCTCTTTATATCAGAGATCAGCAAAATAAGGCCTCCAGGCCAAATTCAGTCCACCTTTTATTTCTATTAATAAATTTTTATTAGAACACAGCCAAATTGACTTATTTATACATTGTTTATGACTTCTTTTTACTGCAATGAAAGAGTAGTTGCAACAGAGAACTTATGGACTACAAAGCTAAAAATATTTACCATCCCAGCTCTTGGGGGAAAGAAACTTGTTTCATTTCTGTCTCCAACCTTAAAAACTAACATGTCTTCTCTTAAAATAAGAAGTAAAGGAATAAGCACAGATGTCCAAGTGGGAACCAGTGAAGGCAAAATTAAGTAACTTCAGCACCTCCTTGTTCTTGATGCCGTACTTCAATAATGTGGCCAGATATTAGATTGATCTTCGATTCCCTATAGAAAGTATTAGTTCACTGAGATATTTTCCCTGGAGCTTCTGTTATGTCTCCCCGCTTTGCATTGGTAGACAGAAAAAAACATAAAAAACTTTACATCTGTTTAGTTTGTCCACAGCCATCAAAAACAATTAGGTATATATCCAAGGGCTATCTCAGTCAGGGTCAGATGGGAAAAGGATGGCATCCTCAGCTAGCATTTTTAGAGAATGTAACAAGGAGAGTACATACTTGAGTGCAGGCAGCATTGAGAGAACATGGAAATTTGTAACTACCTCTTGTACATGAAGAGGAATGGAGCAGGCAGAATTTTGCTGGGGACCAGGGATAGTTGGAGAGGAGCTGCTCAGCTAGAGATGTGGTAGGAGAGACCCAACCACTGCTAGACTCAAGCCATGGGGAAGGCAGGTAGGGAGTAAAAGAGATACGTGACATGTGTCTCTCCCATCCTCTGCTTGCTGTGAGTAGAGCCCCATCTGAAGCTGAAGGGAAGGGAGCTATAGGAGCAGACCTATAGGACTCCACAGGTGTGGAGCAGGTGTGGAAGCCTGGGCAGAGAACCGCCAGGGCTAAAATGGTGTGCCAGGCATTTCATACACACCAAATGAATAATGTGAGTAAATGATGTGAACTCAAGGCCTAGCACTCAATGAATATTTGTTGAACTGCAGAAACCGTGATCCCTTATGGCTTTCTTCTCCAAAGCCCTCATTACTGCTGTTCAGTGTTCCAGATTTTCCACCCCCAACACACTCCCACTCCCTCTTTGTCCTTCCCTAACCTCTTCTAACCTCAGGTTTTCCATGAAAAAAAAAAATTTTTTTAAAGTCTGGATTTTATTTAGGAGGTAACAGAAAGGAACTGGAGCTGTTCTGAACAGAGCCAAGACACTATCAAAAAGAGAGCTGTACTAATTCCCAGAATCTCTAAAACGCACACTAGAATATTCAGAGACTTGAAAATGAAAATTTCAGTGTCACTGTACCCTATGAAGAGAAATGGATTATTTCTGAGAAGCCTGCTCTAGACATCTGTGTCACAGGCTCTGGATTCACAGACACTTCATTACCAAATGCCTTGGGACTGGATGTCTTATGCTCGAATGAACTTGTCACATCCTAGGTTTTGGTTCCAAAGATGTGTCTGGGATCCTGATTCATGATGCCAATGGCAGCAGCAATATTGAAACTGTGGTGAGTGTGTGAGTGAGATGCTCAGTGGTGTGAAGCCACTGGTGACCATCCGCAGCATCCTGCCAGTCACTTCCTCCTGCGCCAATTCAGTTGCTGTGGAGAATATTCACCACTGACTTCCTCCAAGGATGATGCTTAGAATCTTGGATTTTAAGGACATAGAAATGATTCAAAAGCCTTGTTTGGTCTGCTATTCTAGTTAGATTGTTTGCTCATTCATGGAATGTGCAAGATAAAAATGGGCACTAAATTAGGCATTGCTATCCACATATAAAAGCTAATTTTAAAAAGTAGCTGCAGACATATATGGGCCTATTTTGTATTCAAATTCTGAAATCATTTTTTTCCTAACTCAGATCTACATCTGTAGTGTTTTCCTGTTATGCCCCACAGACCCAGGCCAGCCAGTCCCCAGAGTTTAAGCATTCATTCATACACAAAAACTAGAGCCAGAAATGCCAGCAGAGACAGGATGGGAACCTCAGTTCCTGATGAGGACAGCCCAACCTACGTAAGCCTGAACCCCACAGCCCAGTGCACCACTCCTTTCTCACCAAAAGTTACTCACAATTCAAAAAGCTTTCTCTTAACAATGCACATATAAGCCAAACTGGAGCTTCAAGTTATACTGGCCAAAGTCCCAGTTCAGCTGTGGCTGTGTCAGGATTTGTCAATAATTCCATTCAAGATCTCCAGGATCAAATTTCTGAAAATCCAATCTCAACTGGGTTGACTGACAAAATCTGAGTAAGATGTATAGATTGGACGATAATACTGGATCACTGTTAATTTACTGATTCTAATCATTGTGCCGTGTTTATATAAGAGACTGTCCTATTCTTAGGAAAACAAAATGAGATATTTAGGGGTAAAAAAGACATCATGGCTGTGACTTATTCTCAGAGTATTTAGGAAAAAAAACAATCATTTTTGTACACAGCAGAGAAAAGATGATAAATGTGGCAAAATAGTAACAATTAGGGTATGGGAGTAAAGGGCACTTTTTTAACCATTTTTACATCTTTTATAAGATTTAAGTAACTTCATAATAAAGTTGACAAAAACCTACTTTCAGAAAATGAGAGCCATCATGTGCCTTTCTCTGAACTGACAGCACTGAGCATGATAAATGCTACACAGAAACAATATCTCCTGCTTTGTCCTGTTGGAGCTAAAATGAGTCATTTCCTCTTTCAGCTGAAGAAGCCTTCCCCTATTCATGGAGGCCAGCACTAAAGATGCTTTGCACATGAACACTGAAGGTAAGAGGACTTGATCCTGTGCCCTCTGCCACCCACCCCTGTTGTCCATTTCATCCAGCCAAGGGCAGGGACTCACCTGATTGTTCACAAAGATCATCTCAAACCCATCAATGTCCTCACCAAGCCATTCTGTTATCCTCAAAGGCCTTTTTCAACCTCCCACCCTGCCTGGCTCAGAAAACCTGATGTTCATCCCCTTCTTCATTTTGCTCAAAGCAAAAACAGACTTATTAATAGTGAATATCTCCTAGTGGTGCAATTAGGGAATTCTTATAGTTTTCTGTGCTTTGGAGGTTTTCAACAATGACAGTGTTGCTTTTATAATCAGAAAGAGAAATATTGTTTTCCTTTATTCGCCAAGGCAGTTCTACACAAATTCTGTCACAGCTTTCTGGACCCCTTCTCTGCCTCACAGAGAAGGGGTGTCTCCCCACACCCAATTGGCATGTCAAAACTCATATATGACAGGATCTGAATCGTCCCCATCTACCAGTGGCAGGGAAACCCTAGGATACCAAGACCAGCTGGTAAATAGGTCATGAAGTAGTATGACTCCATTTTACAAATTGTGAAAACAAGCTCATGGCTTGTCTTTGTATTCTAAAGTCAAATGGAATCTCCAGTTTGGGCATGTGTAACCCTGAGGCTGCATGTGTTCTTTCAAAGGACTTTAAGAACTCACAAAGATAGGAATCCAACTATGTTACTGGTTGAAGAAATTTCTAGGCCAAAATTTCCTGGAATTTCTTAGAGCCACTTCATGTTGTTTTCTAGTCTTCCAAACATGAAAAAGTGATAGCCCTTTGAGAGACATCTTCTGCTTCAGTGTCAAGAATCAAATCTGAAACTTTTCCTCTGGGCCAGACTTTCTGAAACACTGTTCACATTCTAGGTCAAATGATTCTTTGGGGACTCTTCTGTGCAGTCTAGGATACTTAGCAGCATCCCTGTCTCTTCCCACCAAATACTAGTAGGATAGAATCCTAACTCCCACTTTAACAAAAAAGCAATGTCTTCAGACACAACCTAAGGTTCTGGGAAGGTCAAAATGTCCCTCAGAAGTGACAGTAATATTTCCAGACATTGCCAAATGTCCCCTTGTTGGGGCAAAATCTGTAAGTTACCTTTGCTTTTTGTGCAAACAGACTGAAATATATAGTGTTCAGAGTAACATTACCAAATACATAGAGAAAAGATGCTTCAAGTTATCAAAAAATGCTTTAGGTACAACAGGACCCTGTGGCATAATAACTCTGCCTGGGAATATCAAACTGTTGAGTCAACCCATTAGACTTCTGCAAGTTTCTTTTCCTCTCCAGGCTCTGTCCCTTGCTGCCAAATGCCTCATGCTACTTACTGGAAGGACAGGCAAGGGAGGGAGAACAATGTCATGTTGAATACTGTGATAGTCCTTCCCTTTAGGAAATCTAAGAGGTCTGGTAACCACTGTAAACTCTGAATGAACTGATTTCAAAGTACTGGAGTATTCAGCTGCAATTTTAAAATTGTTCTATGTACTTATTTATTGGCCACATATTTGCACATAAGATTTGAAATTGAGTTTTCAACTTACTTTGTACAGTTTGCTAGTTTTTAAACAAATAGGCACACATTCTGGACAGTGGCTTAACCAAAAGTCCTTTTTCCACTCCCAAAGTAGTGTGGAGCAGGTAAGGTGGTGGTAGCAGATTGGGAAACTGAGGGGCTGAGATTAAATCTGAAGCACTCTTCAAAGTCCTTTGATTCCTTGGTTGACCTCCTTTCCTGGCATCTACTCCCCATTATCCTCCACCTTTCACCCAACCTGGTATTTGGTTTGCAAAGGTGCTTCCGATGCCGGTGGGTATCTGTGAAAGCACAGGCAAGAACTTGAAAGCAGTTATAAGATTGGCTAAGAGAAATAGAAACACAGCTCAGTTTCAGGGTGGAAAAAAAAAAAAAGGACATCGCAAGGAGGGTTTAGAACTCAGAGTAGAATAGCAATTTCTGTCCAACACTCAGCCAAAAGTGCCACAGTCCATCCTGTGGCCTTTAATCTGGTTTCTGGTCTCAGACTTAACTAACTTTACAACTGTGTCCCAGTGGTGAGAATTACTGCCTACCAATCACTCCTTGGCTCTTCCTCCCCAGGCTGGAACAATCTGCCTGGCATCCTGGATACTGCCTGGCACCCCAGATTCTTTTGCAACAGTTCTGGCATCCTTTAGGCACAGCACATTCTAATTCTTCTACCTCCAGCCCTTTTCCAAATGCCCACCACACTTCAGCCCTTAATTCTCCAAAGATTACAAGAAACTGGAAGAGTTTAGAAGCAACCCAGGGCACTAGGGTGTGCCCATCCATCCAGTGTGTTTTGAAGTATATCTAGAGCTCTGTCCACCTGATCTATTCAACCACCATACTTCCCTGCCAAAGTCCCTCAAATTCCTATTATTTGAGCTGCTGCCTTGACTAAAGTATAGCACTGTCAAAACCTGCTCACTTACCTAAGAGGGATAAGATCTTAGTTTATCAATAGCAATTTGTTTATGAGATAGACTTGCTGATGCTTCTCTAAAAAGGGGGTCCGGATTAGAACTCAGGTCAGATCAGTTCTAGTTGCAACAAAAAGACTGAAATGATTGGAATTTGACCTATCCTGTCTAATCCACAAGCCACTAGCCACATCTGGAAAATGTAAATATAAATCAATTTAATAATATCAAAAATTTAGTTTTTTGGTCTCTCTGGGTACATTTCAAATATTCAATAGCTATATGTGGCCAATGGCTACCATATTGAACAGGGAAGATCTAGAACAATTCCATGATCCCCTAAAGTCCTAATGGACAGCACTCCTCTAAACTGAACAGATTCTTCCAGTGGGGAGTTCTGGAAAGGAGAGACAGCCCACCATCACAAGCTCCATTGGGAGGATGGAGAAGAGCAGGAGAGGGATTAGAATTCCAAAGGCAAGATGACAGGGGACCAGAGACTAGTGTGCTTTGCCAAGTGCCCATCCCTGAGCAAACAGGCATGAGTCTTGCCACAAAGTTTTTGAAAATAAGGAAGTGAATGTGATTGACTTTGAGGCCCATTTTGTCCATTGTCTGACCGTGGGCTTCTGTGAGCTTCTTGTGAAGCAAGAGATCTCCTAAATCCTGAAGCTTTGCTGGCACACAGGTGCCTGTGGGCTCCTAGCCAAAGGGAAATCACCACCAGGCAGCTGGGCAATATCCAAGAGTCCACTCAGAGCTGGGAGTCTCCAAATCAAAAGACACTCCAGGGTAAAAGAGCATCTTCTCCACCTGGGATTAGACCTCTATAGAGTCTAAGGAACATGGATGGTTTCTAATGCAATTGTCACCCTTTCTGATGACAGTGAAGGAGAAACTGCCACCTTTTACCAGTGTCAGTGGCTCCTATTTGCATAGCACTTTGCAGACATGTGGAGCACTTTCACAATAATCTTTTATCTTATCCTCAAAATAATTGAGGAAAGTAGGGCAGATGTGACCCTCTCCACTTTATAAAGAATAAATTCATGCTCAGAAAGAAGAGAGGTGTCAAAGTCAATGTGGCTGTAAATAGCAGAACCAGCCTTAGAAACCTCCTGCCTCTTCTGTTTGCAGGTCACATCAACTTTCTCAAGTGATATAGGGGTTACTTAGTAACTGTCCAAGTCCCTAAATATGTCAGCCTAGGGCGTGTGACCATGGATTATGCTGTAAACTCAGTTCATGCCCATCCCCAAGCCAATGGGCAATGAGCTCTTCTTTACAAAATGACTCCTCCATTGTTCCCATGTCCTTCCCCACATTATGGATCAGCATCCACTTATCAATGAGTACATTTGGCATTTGGTTTTCTGAGATTGGCTTACTTCACTTAGCATGATATTCTCCAACTCCATCCATTTACCTGCAAATGCCATAATTTTATTCTCTTTTATTGCTGAGTAATATTCCATTGTGTATATATACCACAG
>CM053405.1:24828408-24922994 GCA_028644305.1 Xerus rutilus | reverse complement strand
TTCCCCACATTATGGATCAGCATCCACTTATCAATGAGTACATTTGGCATTTGGTTTTCTGAGATTGGCTTACTTCACTTAGCATGATATTCTCCAACTCCATCCATTTACCTGCAAATGCCATAATTTTATTCTCTTTTATTGCTGAGTAATATTCCATTGTGTATATATACCACAGTTTCTTTATCCAGTCATCTATTGAAGGACATCTAGGTTGGTTCCACAGTTTAGCTATTGTGAATTCAGCTGCTATAAACATTGAAGTGGCTGCAGCACTGTAGTATGCTGTTTTTAAGTCTTCTGGGTATAGACCGAGGAGAGGGATAGCAGGCTCAAATGGTGGTGTAAGCGGGGAGGGGGCATAGGGACAGTAAAGGTGGTGGAATATGATGGTCATCATAGCCCTAATTTTATGTATGACTGCATATATGTTGTGATTCTATACAACTTACAACTAGAGAATTTATATGTTATCCTCTATCTATGTACAATGACTCAAATTGAGCTCTGTTATCATGTAAGCCTAAATAGAACAAATAAATAAAATATGAAAAAAAAATGACTCCTGTGAACTGATGGAGAGGGCAGAAGGCCTCTGGGCTAGAAAGCTGGTGTGACTTTCCCCAGCAAAAATCCTCCCCAACAAATGCTAATGTTCTGATAATGGCAAGGGGAAAACTGTGCTCAAGGCTCTGTGAGCACCAGGTCTACTGAATCTGTTTTACCATGCAAAAGGCTTGAAAAAGGTGATGCCTTCCTCACTCCAAAATAGTCTGCAGTGAGAGATCCTTGAACAGTCCAGTGGATGTTGTCTTCTAGAAAATGATCCAGAACACTGGATCATGGCTGTCCATTTATAAGCTGTCAGTAGTCCATGGCTAAATATATGTGACTTATTTTCAAATTTGAAAGAACTTCTTGCTCACAATGTACAGAAGCCATTTACATACTTGGCTATATAACAGATCAGATTCTATGTTTTCTTTTGACAGCATGCATGTAAATCAATAGATATGCAAACTAATTATTGAACTTTACTTCTAATGAGCTCTAACATTAAATCAGCCACTGTCGAGAAAATTTAAAAGAAAAAAATCATAGGATAAACAAATAGACAAAGCAATATTGAGAACAGTTGACAAAAATCAAATGATCACTTTTAATGTGCCTAATAAAATAAGAACCCTAGCAACACACTCCTTTTTCCTTTATAGAAATATTCCAATACTTCTCCATCGACATCCAAAACTTTCTCTACCTCTAAGCCACTAGATTTCAAAATTAGACCATTGAGCTGTCCATGCCAAAATGATGAAATCTCCCCAAGACAAATGGGCCACGCTGGGCTACTTTGCTGTGGGAACTCTACTTCCTCCCAAGGCTGACTAAGTAGAGATACTGAGCCTCGCTCCTGCATCCTCCTGTGGCCCAAAGCCCAGTTAGAATGCTCTGAGCTACAAGCAATAGCACGCCTGGCTAAAAGTAGATTAAACACTGGGCATGTAACACTCACCAAGTCCTGAGAAAACCATCAGAAGGTTTGACTTAGCAGCTCATAACATTTACAAAGAGCCACTCTTTCCACTTGAGGAGGCTTCTTCCCTCCCCATCCCTCTTTTTTCCAGAGAGGAAAGATTTTCCTAGCAGCCTCCAGAAAGCTTTTGCTATATATCAGTGGCTAGAACTAGATAGGATGACTAGTCTTAAACCAATCATAGACTTAAGGCAAATGAGATGACCATGATTAGCTTAGACTGATACTTGCTCATCCCCTGGGGCTAGATACCTGATGTCTGACAAAACAACTCTGCAAAAACAACAGAAGTGGTTGTTGGAGAAGCAACCAGCAGTGCCTGCCAGACCCGGTTATACACGGGATTGTGGCAGAGAAGGAAGAGAGGCTCTCTACTCCTTGTCTCCTAAGCAGGCTCCCAGGGAAGGCCCCTTCACCTCTTTGACCAGTTTAAATCTGCCCACTTTTAGCTCTCATGGAAACTGAAGAGCTCATTCTTAGTACTCAGTTTCATTTACTTTTAAGTGTTTTACTATATTCTTTCTCCCCCAGACTGAAAGCATGAGAGGAGTTATTTCAACATAATATTGTATTCTCAGGGCCACCTTGCCTGTTGCATCAAAGGGCAGCTGGATGGACAGACAGATGGACATTCCAGCAACTAAATAGGTCAACCCTACAATTTTCTGAAAACTCACTAAAAATGCCTGAATTTTAGTCCTCTCCCCTTCCCACTATTCTCATTCAGTGATACTCACTGGGAGTATCTTCTGACCAGCTCCCAGACCCAGCCTAAGGAGGAGCCCTGGCCATTACCTCTCTGATTGGACAGGTGCTTTTCTATTTAGAGGGAACTTCTGAAGACTGAGTGAAATTGAAGAGAAGAAGAAAAAGAAGCAGAGGAGGAGGAGGAAAGGGTGGGGGGGAGAAGAAGAAAGTGAATATAAGCCAGTAAGAGAGACAAGCAATTATCTTGCTAGATAAGTAGCCCAGATGTTTTAAAAGAAGAAATAAGTTTGAAAGAACATCTTATACGTGAGTAGCAAAGGGTAACTCAATCAGGTAGAGACAGAATATTCTACAAGACGAAGCAAAGTGAGAGGAGAGAAGGACTTTGAGACTTGTGAGAGGGGTGCTCAGACTTCACTTTCTTGGCTTTTAATACACCCTGTCCCTTTCTTCTACCACCATTTGATTTTCTAATTCCTCTTCCTTTGTATAACAAGGCCCAACCGAAGCAGAGAAACCAGAGTAAATTAAGCACCACTTTCTTAGTTATTAAACTCCTCTTCTAAGATGGCCTAACCCTTCCTTTTCTGAGGCTCTAGAAAAAGAGATTTCCTGTGAAATTGCCTTCCACCCACTTGTCAAAAAGCTGAATAGCAAATAAAGGCGAGGCATTTTAAATAACCTTCAGACAGATGTAGTGAGGGAATTCAGAGAAGTGGGACCAATTCTTAAAAGTAAGTGAGCAGACTGTGGGATGTCAAGAACTGTTGAGTGTTCATTGTAGCCCAGAAGACCCGTACATGCTCAGCTACACATGACAAACATGGGATGTCAGCTGTCACCCACTACTGGACATTTTGCCACAAACATAGGAGTAATTTCTATTTTCTACCCCAGTGGGAACCATCTTCATATATTTGTACCACTAAATGCCAACTTTTCATTAGGGAATTATTTTTGTGGCATTAACGTTTTTATTGGGATTTTTCTCCTGAATTACAAAAGTAATAACTTTTAATTTCATTTAGGTATTTTAGTAATGGTTTATTTGATTTTATTATAAAAGTCATCATTTTTGCTTTAGAATCATCCTCCCAGAGATTCCCACTGCCAATATATTGGTGTTTATGTGTTTCCACTCTCTCTCCTGTGCACATGGGCACAGCCCTATGTTAGAATCGAGATTCAACACATTTACTTCCTACACCCAATTCTTTTTGTTTTTTACATG
This sequence comes from Xerus rutilus, assembly GCA_028644305.1. Lineage (NCBI taxonomy): Eukaryota > Metazoa > Chordata > Mammalia > Rodentia > Sciuridae > Xerus > Xerus rutilus. The sequence continues at coordinate 24,919,521 of CM053405.1, read as the reverse complement.
TTTCTATTATTAATAACTTTATTACATTAATTTAAGGGTAAAGCAATATATCGTTGTATGCCTATGTCCTGATCTAGTCAAACAATCCTTTGTGATTTGGTTTAGATTTCTCCCTAGTATTCTGTTTGTAAACAATATTGTGGGGAATCTCTTCATTCTGAATTGTATGTTTTACATCTCTGTTCATTTGGATAAATATCTGGAAGTGTATTTTCTAATTCAAAGTATACCTAACATTCTTAAATTCCTAATATATATTATGATAAAGGTTACAACAATTCACATTCAAAAGAACAAGATGCTGCACCTGTCACAAGTGGCATGTGCAATTAATAATTACTCAGAGATGGATTATCTTTAAATGCAAGTGTATGTTCAATCACAACAATCATCAAATATAATTAATTAATGCAAAAAGTATTGGATGTGCTGGAGCACCCCAACTAGCATTCAATGTGCACTAATTAAACACTATAAGTAAGTTACACTATCTTAGGGCAACTAAACTTCACAAGTAATTTACACAATCCTAGGGCAACCACAAGCCCCAAAATACCTCCAATGCCAGGTAACTTCTCTTAGCCAAAGAGCAGACATTTTCCTTGTCTAGTGGTTCTCTTCAGCTGAGAGCTGGATGTCAGAAAATAATGGTGGAGTTGATCCAGGGACGGACAGCAAGGTGGCTAGTCTCACTGATGTCCTTGGAGCAAAGCCCATAATGTGGCAGGGCAAGCAGTTTAAATGCAATTCCAAGTTGGTGGTGTGAGCTGGTGATTGGTTACACCCCGTAAAAGTCAACATCCATTGGTTATGTCCAGTGAGATAGTATAATTGCAACTGGACCTTTCTTTGTGCATGTGCATGGAGCTGAGCTCCCTATCAATTGTAACCAGTCATTGCTAGGCAGGCCTATGGTTAAATGCCCCTTACAGCCCCTTATCAATTGCAAGCAGGAATGACTAAGCAAGCCAATGGCTGCTGTTCCTTATGGCCAGCAACTTAGTGAGTCCCCAGCATGTCCAGGCATATCTATGGCATATGCTCCTTACAGTCCATCCCCTGGAAGCCCGCAGACAAACAGAGGTACAAGGGCTTCCATCATAATGGAAGAATCATAGGATATATAACAAATATTGTTACAGTTTAAAAATCAAATCACATCAAAGCAAATCAAAATATATCAAAGCACATCAATCTCATACATTAGTATCTTCATAAACATGATCATCAGAATCTGGGATTTGAGCAATCATGGTTTCATATAATGAATCAGCAGTGAGCAAGTGTACTTTGACATTATCATGAACAACAATAGCATTTCTAATCTTGCAGTTACAAAAGCACAACAATAGTTTTATTGCAACATAACACACAGCAAATAGGATAATATAATGAAGAATCCACTTAACAAAATTTAATGGGGAGGGCCAATGTAAGCAGACTATATTGAAGCGCAATAACTTTTGGATAGCCATAAAAGGGGCACATGGTGAATTTAGGGTAGCAACATCTTGTTTTAAGGCAATAGTATTAGTGTAGAGGATATGTATCAGGTCATTAACATGGGAAGTACTATGTTTGAGATCTTTTAGCTCCGTAGAGGCTTTGGTCTGTAAATTTTGTAACTGTCTTTAGTTATCATCTATGTGTTTGTTCACTCTATCATGTTTGTCCATGAAAGAGTGGAAGATCTAATTGGGAACAATTACAGAGCCTATTCCCATAGTGGTGTTTGTTTGGAGGTGTATGGTAGACATACTGGAAAGAGTGCCACATTTTTGAGAAGACATGGTGACCTTCCATGCATGATTAATCATAACACAGTCATTGTGTATAGATACATTATATATATATTACATTATATATATATATATAACATATATATATTATATATTACATTATATATATACATAACATATATATATTATATATTACATTATATATATACATATATATACATATATATATGTCAGTGTCATTGTAGCCTAGGGCGGAGATGTTTGCTGTCACATTAGAACATGCAACGAAATGGTAGCTACCTAGATCATAGAGCCTAAGTGGAATAAATGTAGTCTGTACCTGCATAAAGGAAAGCTCTGGCTGTGGGTCATGTAAGACCAAAATTGCAATGGGGATAGTTGTGTCAAAGACTCAGTACTATACAGCTTGCCATAGATCTAGATAGTATCTTCCACTGGCAATACTGTAAGTTCATCAATTTTCCTGGGGTATTTATGTGTCTTATAGCCTGTGGCCTTTTTAAGTGTAGAGATTTGCAAAAGATTTATCAAGCAAAAGTCTTGATCACATCCAGGAGGGTTTGCGGGGTCCAAGAAAGATTTGGATGTGGCAGTGTGTACAGCGATGCCTGTCCTAAACATTTCTTGTAAGTCTGTGTAGGTTTGAACAAGTAACTGTCTCATAGTAGCACAAGTATTTACCTTATGTAGTTTGTCAAGTAGAGCCTCTAATGCCTTTTTAGTGGCCTTATCATCCTCATATATTGCCTTGTAGGAGTCTGTGAGGATCTTAGTTTGAATATTAATATTAGTAAGTAACAAAGATAAAGAGGAAAGTGAATTAGATAGGGCTGTGATAGTTTCCACCTGTTAGATATTTTGTCAACAACTATATGTAATTTTCCTATCTCATTGATGAGTTCGCCTGCAGCAAGTCCTGCTATGGAGATCCACTCAAAGTGGAGTAGTTTTCTGGGCCTTATCAACAAAAGGTGAGGGAGTTGTGGCAGGTAAATAGGTGCATTGGGTGTGCAGTATGGTGCAAAAGAAGGGAAGCATAGGACACGAAGGTCAAGGTGGATGTTGAGCCTGCGTATGTCCAGTTGGACTAGCACCGAAAGTGGGGTGTGCACATTAGGGACATAAAGTGGAGCAGGAGATATAAGAGGAGGGTGTTCATAGCCCTAACTATATGTATGACTGCATGTATGTTGTGATTCTACATCACATACAACTAGAGAAATGAAAAGTTATGCTCCATTTGTGTACAATGAGTCAAAATGCACCCTGCTACCATGTAAACCTAAATAGAATAAATGAATGAATAAATAGATAGATAGATAGATAGATAAAAAGAGGAGGGTGTTTAAGCCTCTGGTGAAAAGCAAAGGCAGGTTTATAATGAGCTATAAAGAAGCAGTGGTAGTATTGCAAGCACCTCGCAAAAGCATGCATAGCCCAGGGGAATTTTGTGACACATTGCATCTAGAGAAAGAAATGGGTAAAATGTCATAACATTAGATTTTAGTTAAAGCATATTTAAATGCATGGTGGTGGTGGTATTTAGTACCAGGTTGTGGGCTACCATATCAAAAAGGTGCCATTCATTGTTGAACGAAGTAGCATCTGGATTGTATATGGCAAAAGTGAAAGTCGATAAGTATATATATTTTGGAAACTTGTCCATAGGTAGTCCAAAATGTTAATGGACTGTTGTCTGTTTCCTTAATGTGGTAGCATACAGTGCCATTAAGAAAGCTGATGGGGCAATGAGAGAAAAAGATAGAAGAAGCATGGACTGAAGGGGGGAAAATAGTCCAAGGAGGAAATATTATAGCAGGCAGGAGATTAGTGGGCAAAAGAATAACTGGAAGACTTGTGGTTATAAACAGGTTCTTCAGAAACATCTAAGGGGATGAATGTATCAAAAGAGGAGTTATGGGAATAAAAGATGTCGTTGTACACTTGGTAAATATTTAAGATAAGGTAGCAACATGGGGTAAACATACTTTGGTGGAAGTTAGATGTATTTACCAGAGGGTCAAACAAGAGTAAGGTATGGAGGTAAGAATTAATCCACTTTTTAGGTAAAATTGTGTAGGAAAGGTTGAAAAGTGCAACTTCAAAAGGGTTAGAAATCCAGTACATGGGCATAGAATCTGAGTTATGCCAGGAAATGTAAGTGCTCCCAGATGCATTAGAATAGAAGATCCCAGATGCATTAAAATAAAGCATGGTATTGTCAACCTGGGTGTTTTGAATGTTGATTTGTATCATAGTTGTGGTACCCTGGTAAGTCCTAATGAGATATGAATGTAAACCATCAGAAGAGAAATTGACAGTGGTATTTAGAAAAGGAAAGAATCCAGGAGGTGATGAGAATTGGCTTGTATGAGCTTTGGAGTTTGGAAAACAAATAAAAGATGAGGTTGCATGAAATGTGTTAGAATAGTTAAGTTGAAGGTCAAGTCTGGAAACACCTGGTGTAGAGAGTGCTAACATCCAAATGTGGGAAAGGCAGACACAAGGGGGTCTTGGTGGAGGCTTAATCAGTGCCATGTTGATAGGTTGTGGTAATACATCTGTCAGGGCCACTGGGAAGTGCCAATATTGAGTACCAAGTGCTGCATATCGATATCAGACATTCATGGGTGCTTGGGAAACATTATAAATCGGCGGGTCCCAAGAGGCATATGGTGGTATATTTCCAATGGAGAGAAGAATAGTAGGTTTGAAAAGTTGACCACACATAACACTAAAGTGTTTGGGTTGTTGAATTCAGCGTGTCCTTAAAGAAGTCCGTTAGGCTTCACTAAAAGGTTCCAGGAGTTGCTGGATGCTTTGTGGGAAGTCAGGCGGGATGGTCCAGTCAGAGGCATCTGGAAAGTATGGGGTGTTTGGGTTGTAATCATCTTCTTCCCCTGTTTTGTCATTTCAGGCAGTTAAGTTTGTATGGTCATAGTAGTCATAACTGTTGTTTCCACCAGTAGGCAGGGAAAATCAAAAATCGAGTTCCATAAGGAGAAAAATTTTACTTTGGCAGCCAAGTTACAATAGAATGATGGGCTGCTGTGCATTATTTCTGTATATGTACAAATGGTGGTATCACCACTGTAGTTGAAGGAAAATCATAGGAAGATGAAGAGAATGAGTGAAAGCAGCATGGGTAATATGCTGAAGCTGCAGTAATTTGTCTCCATGCTTTAAAAGAAGAACAATGATGGGGATTTGGGTCAACCCAATTAGTGACGTTTGGTGTATTATCGAAGAAGGTTTGATGCCATGAGCTATACATTTTGGTGGCTGCATAACATTGAGTGCAATATATTTAATCTGTGTCTGCAGAATGCATAATTAGCCAAAAGAGATTTCAGGTTGTATTGGATATGATAATGACCATGTGTGCTCTTCCAAACAAGGAGCACCTTGGATAAATTTACATATGTCCATGGTGTTGGAGTAACATGTGTAAAGTTCCAGGTATGTGGGAATTGTGAATCTAAAGGGATGTCCTCCTCATTAGTAGTATTAGAGTCAGTTGAACTGGCATTGTGTGGCCAGATCATATGGTGGAGGAGGAAAAGGAAACAGTGTCCATTGGAATGGTGACCTCATGTTGGGAAGCCAAATGTTGCAGGTGTGTTTGCATCAAAGATACTATAGAGACAAATGTGGACAGTGATTGGTCAAGGGAGACTCTTGGGAGCAATTGTGCTAGAAGGTCAGAGATTATGTGGGGTATGTCTGAGTGAAGGGAGACTCTTGGGAGTAGTTGTGCTATGAGGTCAGAGATCATGTAGGGGATGTCTGAGGTAGTGGGTTGGAGTAAAATAAAAAATGGGGAAGTGTGATATGTGCGAATGTTGTTGTGTTGGTCTCCCAGTATCACAAAACACCTATATCCAAATTAGCTGCAATGATAACCTCTGGTGTGATATCCTGAGGTTTTATCAAGGGGCTAACATGCATCATGGGACAAACAATGTAGAAGAGAAAAGCAATAAAAGGGATCAAAATGAGAAAAATCAATAAGGGTGAAGGAGGCAACACATTAGGTGACTGGGAGGAAGTCAGGGAAGGGATCCAAGGCCAGAAAAATGGCCACGCCATAGACATGCAGAGATAAAGGGAAACATTCAATGCCAGGTTTCACAATAAGTATGCGAAGGACCAAACAGTAGGTGTAGACGACTGGAGGAGTTGGGTAGGGGTCAGGTCAGTAAAGGCTCCTAGAAGCCAGAGGTCTTCGATGAGATCCTATACCTGGGTGGGAGAGAGTTGGTCAAGGTCTATTGAAGGCAATTGGTCCAATTCATTCCTGAGCAATGTCAAGAATTTCTCAAAGGAAACCTGAAAGAGAGACATTTAAATTCACTATAAGGTTTCTATAAGGCAGAACGTGTAATTCACTAGGAATTTGTGTTACCAGACCTTGGAGTACTCAGTAGAGTCTGTCCAGGTATAATGTTGGCAAAAGGTAAAATGTCCAATCAAGATGAGGGCTAAAAGTAAAATGCAAAGGAAGCTGATCAAGTAGATAACTTTAGAAATAGCTCTCCAAGGCCAAAGCAGACAGTGAAGGGTGATCTTCATGGAGAGAAAGAAATGTTGGTGCATTTAGTCAACTGGAGATGGCCTTTGGCGCCAGTTATCCGAAACCAGCTTTCATCTGCAGATATGACAATATCCTGTAGGGAAAGGGAATTGTCTTTTGAATTTTTAATGAGTGCTCTGGGTGGGATGGGAGCATTGTTTATAGGTTGTGTATTGGGTAGTGTAACAGGTGGGTCACAAGGAAAAGCTGTCTGAAAAGGAGAATTTCTGTTTAAACGAGGTCTATTATTTAATTCAACGACTGCAATTGGGATGGCCTTAGCTAGAGACAAGTCAGTGAAGGCCATAAGTTTAGTTTAAGTAGTCCATTCCATTGTTTGATAAAACCACTGGCAGTAGGATTATAGACAAGGTGATAATACCATTGTATGCCCAATGTATCAGATAACTTTTCAATTTGGGATCCTGTGAAATGTGTTCCCTGGTCACTTTCAACAATGTTTGGTAATCCATAATGGCTAATCCATTGCCATAAAGTTGTTATGGTGGCTTCCTGGTTGGGTGATGAACAAGGGTTTGCTAGTTCCAATCCAGAGAAGACATCTACAATTGTACATGCATATTTGTTGTGCAAAGGTTGCAAAGGTCCTATAAAATCAATTTGAAGCATGTAATTAAAAATGTCAGGTTTGTACCTGTCTGAAGATGAGGTGTATCTGAATCATAATTGAGCATTAGAACAATCCGTGCAATGTTGGACAACAGATTTACGTTACCATGATAGGGGAAGGTTTCTTTTGGAAGCCCACTGAAACAATGCAAGTATACCTATATGCTCGAGCCATTTGAGTATATGCAAAATCTCTGCATCAGATATAGTGGCATGGTTTTGGGATGGGATTTTGACCCATTTATTTAAATGAGATTGTGTTGTGTGGTTTAAAATTGCCATCAGGGGGCTAGGGTTATGGCGCAGTGGTAGCGTGCTCGCCTAGCACACATGAGGCACTGGGTTCGATCCTCAGCACCACATAAGAATAAAATAAAAGATATTCTGTCCACCTACAACTAAAAAATAAATAAATAAATACAAATAAATAAAAAATAAAATTGCCATCAGGTTGTCAGAGCATTTTTAAAGTTGGTTTAGCTGTCCATTGATTTGTGTTTTGTAATTTTAAGTGCAATGTATTGATTTGTAGTTTAGAGAGGTCATCTACCTTGCGGTTATGTGCCAATGTTTTGTCTGTGCGCTTAATGTGTGCAATACATGGGAGACATATATTATCATGCCACATTTTGCAAGATGATCCCAAATATCAGGAGACCAAATCGGCCTACCATTAATAGTCCAATTAGAAGATTTCCATTTTCGTGACCAAATGACAATGCCATTTGCTGTGCACCAAGAATCTGTGAATATATATATATATAATTTTGAGTCCCTCAGATTTAGAGTGTCCTATAGCCAATTTCACCGCATGGAGTTCTGCATGTTGGGCTGAGCATTCTGTCCCTTCATCAGTCAGAATTACTCCATCCGAGGGTTTATAGGCTGCAGCTTTCCAGCGCAGCTTCCCATTTATTACCGTAGCAGAGCCGTCAGTGAACCAGGCATTTTGTAGCTTTTCTGACCGTTTCTCAGGTCCCCAGCACCCGATTGGTCTGCTGGGTGGTACAATAGGCTTATGTTTTGGGACAGGTGCAATTGGCTGGGCCGCTATGTGCTCAGTCAGTTTGGCTACCATCTTTCCCATTGCTGTTGGTCGTTCCTTCTGGAACTCCTGTATGTACCATTTCCATGTCGGCACCTTAGGTTCCATCTGTACTCCGCGGAGTGCTTCTCCAGGCGCAAGGGCCCATGGTAATATCGGTATAGTTGATCGGATTTTTATGGGTTGATTCTGACAGTGGGGAAACAGTGTGCAGAGCCTCATACAGTGTCCATATGGTTTTCTCAAAAAGATAATATTTTGATGATACCCATGGGAATTTCTTGCAAAAGAATGCCATGGGGAATCTCTGTCTATTAATGGTGGTATAAAATCCCTACTTACCATAATCTTGAAATATAATATTATATCTAGTGTAAATCATCCTTTTCCAGGTACATGTAAGTGTTGGTATTGTTTGATGTATTCTTTTAGTGTGTTAAAGGCAGAACATTGTAGTTCTCCCCCCAAAAAATCTACTGCTGTCCTTGTCACTTCATATATGGGGTTTTAAGATGATTTGTAAAAATGGGATATGGTTTATCCAGTAACTAAATAAGCCAATTAGGTGTTGGGCTTGTGTTGTGTTTGTGGGCTCAGGGAGAGCTATAATTTTATCAATGGTGGTAGGTGGAATTGATTGTCCAGTGGAGTTCCAAATTACTCCCAAAAATTTTACTTGGGTTGTGGGTCCTTGTACCTAATCTTTATTAATGGTCCAGCTATTTTTAGTAAGTTCTGTGACCACTGTATCAAGTACTTCTTGTAACTCAGGTATATATTGCCCATAAATTATGATATCATCTACATAACTTAATATTTTGACCTTTGTGTGTGCTGTCTTAATAGGGTCCAGGTATTGTGAGATGGTAGCATGGACTGTCATAGGACTGTTCTTATATCCCTGAGGTAATCTCTTGAATCTATATTGCTTGGCATTCCACGTAACTGTGGTTTGCTCTCTGGATTGTTCATCTATGTGTATACTAAGGAACATATCTGTGAGGTCAACAGTAGCATAATACTCTGAGCTATCCTGAGTAATAGTATTCATGATTTCTTCTACTTCTGGGAGATTTCCTGGTAGTGGGGGTACTCCTCTGTTTAGATTATAATAATCAACAGTAAATCTATAAGAGCCATTGGGTTTTAGAATGGACCATACTGGACTGTTAAAGTTAAATGATTGTGTTGGTTCAATAATGTTATTTTGTAATAAGTCTTGTATTTTGTCAGAAATTTCCTTGTGACCCCCCTTCAGTAGGTATTGTTTTGTAAAAGAAGGTGTAGCTGGAGGAAGTTTAACAGGCTGCATTTTAACTGTGGACAAACATATAGAAGCTTTGAGCCTTTTTTTAGAGACAGTAAGATTCCAAATATTCTGGGAATATAATCCATACCCAGGATACTATGTGGGCTTTGTTGTATAACTAATAAATCAGCTGCGATAGGATCTCGATTATATATAAGAATATGGGCCTTAATAAGGTAACCTGCAAGTATTCCTCCGGATATGCCTTCTATTTCCATCTGTCTATTTGTTTTAGCAAGTATGTCTTGTTTAATAGTTATTTGACTACCTGTGTCTATAAGACAATTTAAATTATAATTTTGATTTTTGTATAAAATGGATAAGGAGATATATGGTCTATTATCTGTGCTAGTTATGCATATCTGGGTTGGTTTCTCCAATTTGTTATCCTCCCTGGGGCAGGTTGTTGTTGAAAATTGTTCAGACCTTGGGGGACCCCGATCCTGATGGAGGGGTCCCCTCCATATATTTTTTGAATTAAATGTTTGTCTATTAGGAATAACTTGGTTGGCATTTGGGAATTCCTTTCTTCCCTATTAGGCCTTCCACCTGCATCAGCCCATCCCTTTCATACAGGGTGGACCTGTTTGTGTTCTTCCCTTGTATTGACTATTACACCCATTATACCTGGGATTTCCACATCTGCTACATCTGTTAGGCCTGTTTTGTATATTTATATTTTGAAATTGTGTTGGGAAGAACATTTTCGCCTGAGTAATAAATGAGATGGCCTTGTCTGTCTCAAGGTTTCTGGCTTTTCATAATATTCTATTATGCCATTTGTTTGTGGCATTAGCTAATGCCACTATTAATGTTAGCCTTGAATGGCTTGGTCCTCCTTTAATAATTAAATTTTTATCTCCTGGTTTATAGGAGCAGCTAATGGTGTAGTAGCCTCCTCAGAGTATATCATTACAATAATCCCAATCTTATGACACAGTTTTATACACTGCTCTGTATTAGCCCAATGTAACTGCATACCAAAGGACAACAGATCCATCATTGGAAATGCCTTAGTCCAAGCTTGGACCACCCAATTAAATATGGAGTATGACTCAAGAGATTGATCATCAATTAACTTTAGTAGTGCATCATGAATTTGTGGATTCTCTATGATACCTACTAGGACTGACATTTCTCATCCTGAAACTATCACTCCATTTGCTCCCCTATTCCAAAGTTTTAATAAATATTTGACATCTCTGGTTTCTTTCTATGCAAACTCACTTCTATATGCCTATATCTCCGTCCTGGTTAAGTCTCTAATTCCAACAGTTTGTTATGGATTTTTGGATCTCCCTGGTCTAAATTTGTGATGACTAGTTGGCATTCTTTAAGTTCCTGGACTTCCATTATGCCCTGTAGGAACAGATTATTTTTACCTCTTTCAATAATTCTCTTGGCTAGCCTTTTTCCCTTTTGTCTATCTTCATCTACATCTGTAATTGTTTTATACAATATAGCAGGTATTTCTTTAAGATCTGCTCAAGCAATTATGAGTTGCACTACTTCAGGGTTTGTTAACATGACTTCTACATTCGTCCCCTTCTGGAACTTTGGGAGCTTTTCCTGTGTATCCCTCTCTATGCCTCGCCATTGGTTTTGGGATTTTAATTTCTTTAAGGTCCTTTTCGACAAGAATTTTAACTTCTTTAGTTTTACCTTAATTTGCATAATTTTTGTAACTTGATAGCTATCTGTAATATTACCTTAATCGTGCGCTTCCTACAAAACCACCATATAGTGCTATCGGTATATACCCTTGACAGAGATCATTCAATCAATAATACTGCATGTCTATATAATCGTTTTATTAACCATTCCCACATGTGCCATTTGGTATTCGTGACATCTCCACGTTTGCCATTCCCCTACCAGAGCTGATCTTACTACCAAGAGACCCCGGGGGGCTCTAAACAGGTGTCATTTGGAGGTGGAACATGGCAACACTGTAGCCTAAAGTGCAGACAAGATCTCTAGGGAGTAGTCATAGGCCCCCACCAGAGCCAATCTTACTGCCAAGAGACCCTCAACAGGTATCTTTTGGAGGTGAACCATGCAACCTGCCACTGTACTTGAGACTTGGTCCCCCTCTCAGGGAGCTGCCTTCCACTGATACTTACTGCCAAGAGACCCCAGGGGGCCTCTAAACAGGTGTCATTTCGAGGTAAACATACAGCATGCAGTGTTATTAAAAGCTGCTTGAGTTTACAACTTCTATTTCAGCCAATTACCCATAAATTTGGAAAATTAGATAATCCTGCCAACTACGCCAACTGTCACGAGCAGCATGTGCAATTAATAATTATTCAGAGGCAGATTATCTTTAAATGCAAGTGTATGTTCAATCACAACAATCATCAAATATAATTAATGCAAAAAGTGTTGGATGTGCTGGAGCACCCCAACTAGCATTCAATGGGCACTAATTAAACACTATAGGTAGGTTACACTATCCTAGGGCAAGTAAACACTACCAGCAATTCACACAATCCTAGGGCAACTAAACTTCACAAGTAATTCACACAATCCTAGGGCAACCACAAGACCTAAAATACCTCCAATGCTAGGTGACTTCTCTTAGCCAAAGAGCAGACATTTTCCTTGTCTAGTGGTTCTATTCAGCTGATGGCTGGACGTCAGGGAATGGTGGAGTTGATCCAGGGACAGACAGCAAGGGGGCCAGTCTCACTGATGTCCTTGGAGCAAAGCCCACAATGTGGCAGAGCAAGCAGTTTAAATGCAGTTCCAAGTTGGTGGTGTGAGCTAGTGATTGGCTACACCCAGTAAAAGTCAACGTCCATTGGTTATGTCCAGTGAGATAGTATAATTGCAACTGGACCTTTGTGCATGTGCACGGAGCTGAGCTCCTTATCAATTGTAACCAGTCATTGCTAGGCAGGCCTATGGTTAGGTGCCCCTTACAGCCCCTTATCAATTGCAAGCAGGAATGACTAAGCAAGCCAATGGCTGCTGTTCCTTATGGCCAGTAATTTAGTGAGTTCCCAGCATGTCCAGGCATGTCTATGGCATATGCTCCTTACATGCACCCACCCTACCCTCTCACAGTCACAGTTTGTCTCCAAGCTCAATACCATTCTGAAATTGTCCAGTGTTGGGAAAAGAATGAAGTAAAATATCTTTTATGAAAATACTTTTGAAAATTAAAAATTTGGTTAAAACACACTTTCCCATTATTATCAAATTTTAAACTACCCAAGATGAAGAAAATATTATTACCTCCCTCAACCAAATATTCCAATGATTATAGATCTTTAAGAGCACAAAATTCTCACCAACTTCCCCCTCTAAATGTAGCTGACACCAATACATTTCATTTATTCAGAACCATTTACTGAGCATCTATTGTATATGGAGCTTGTATTTAGTATGAGGAATATGAAACACACACACACAGTATCAATGAGCTTCTAACCTGGGAGTGGGAGTATTCAGGGGTTGAGGCACAGAAAGATAAGTTAGATTTATTATCAATGCTACTGTAAGGTCAGGTTCAGGATGCAGGGTGTTCTATGGGCTGGGAACTCTCAAGCCTTGGGAAACCAAAGAAGCCCCTGACTAAAGGCAAGGAAGCTGAAACAGGATGAGGAGATAGCTGGGCTTTTTGCCAGATGACCATGTGCCAATCTTTATTGCTTCTGAAACAATATGGAAAAATCAGTTTTCTGGCAGTTATATTCCTGCACAGAAAGAGAGCCATTTTCGTGGGGCAAAGACTTTAAACGAGCCACATGATAGACATGCTAGGACTCCCATGGGATATATTAGTTATCATTTTCCCACAATCAGCCTGGCATTTTAGTGAATAAGCTATGCAAACTGAGGCTGATTGCCGAATTGCTTAGAACACAGAGGGGATTTTAGAGAAGTGTGAGGGAAGACACAGAGGCAAGATACAACAACTGTCGAGGGAGAAAACTCGAAGAGGAAGACAGAGATGCCTAAAAAGGGATATTGTTAAGTGTCTATCATCTAACATGCTATAGAACCACAAAATCGTTGTTCTTAAAAATGCATTATTGAATCCATATTCACAAGGGCTGAGTGTGGCCTCCAGCTGGGTGGAAGGTGAGAACAAAGACTGCCTGTTGGAGGCTGTCATGTCTGGTTACTCATCCTGCATTCTGCAAACATTTAAGTCTTTGTGTGCTCAGAATAGTTGTGCCAAGCCAGAAATCCTCCATCTAAACCACATGGGCTATGAAAGTGAACATGCTCTACTTCTCTTTCCAAAATGAACCAATGGGCACACTGGGGCTCTAAGTGCCTGAGTACATGCACCTACAGAGGTTTAAAGTAAAGGTGGGGATTATATATCTCAAAGTGCATTTCAGAAACCCAAGTGTGGGTTAGCCTGTCTGCTCGGGCACACCTATGAAAAGCATCCTAAGTCATTAAATTTTGATTTACAAATAAATGGACAACTGACAGAACTAAGAATATCAGCAAAGCAGCAAATTTTCTGCCTAGATTCTATTGATCTCATAATATTAAAATTAATTTCCGTCTCTAAAGCTGAGTCTAGAAGCATGGGAATGCAACAATAGGATGTCTGCCAGGCCAAGGATGAATAATTATTGTGGATAAACTACCAAGAAAGTGTTGACTCAGATAAGGAAAAATTGACTAATCTTTTGAGTAGTAACTTCCCAGTCCCTCCCAACATTTCACTGTTTCTAAGAGGGGTGTTTGAAAGACACACCATCGATCATGTGCTATCCAAACAAGAGGTGGTGTTATTGTAAAGCAATGAGTCAACAATGATTTAATGGGATGTGCCTGGCCAATGTCATGGTGGCCTCATGTGCAGACATCTGAATTGGCCCACTCCACTTCTATTGGCCCAGGAAGTCCAGCAACCAGTTGAGAGTTAGGCTTCCTCTTTATCGTTCTACACTGGTGTTGTGGTGGACTTATCAAGAAATACACTGAGATATCCTTTTATAATTAACAATAGCACTTGCCTTTTAAGATATTGGGCATACTGTGTCATATGATACTGTGTCATATTTTTCTAAGTGTAGTTGTCTAACTTTGTGATATAGAAATGCACTAATATTTAAAGCTCATTTATCCAGCAACCTTAACTCTGGAATATATACATATGATCCAGGAAGCAAGCCAAATAGTTTGGGCAAAATAGATGGAACAAAATCCATTTACCTACAGGATAAGTAGGAAACTCCTTTAGTCTCCACTAAAAGCTTCATTATTCTCATTTTAAATTGCTTAAATTTTCTAAAATTTGTTTATCAGCTTTCTGAATTTGTAGACCATAAGCAGTAGAATGTAAGGGGCTGTTAAGTCTCCTAGAAGAGAGTTGACTAACAAAAGTGAGAACTATTAGCTGTCAAATTGAATGTAAGGAAAAAGGAGGCAAAAGAACATAAACATAAAGAGAAGGTGTGGGGGGACCAGCAAAAGAAGATCACAGGCTGAAAATACTCAAGTCCTAGGCATTTCATTTAGCAAATAGTCCCTGGGCTGTAGGACCTTGGCCTGTATACATTCTCTGTAGGGTATCCTATATCCATCATGTCACATCATAATCAATACTCCATGGAAAGTTTCAATTCACAGGGCAGAGAAGTGAATAATTTTAGAAATTTGCATCCAATTAATTGAAGTAAAGTTTTGTTTCCCAAATAGTATATTTTTGGCATTTATAAACACATGTTATGCCTCCAAAATGTGTTTTGTTGAAACGTGCATAAAATTAAAAGAAAGAATGGGCTGAGGATCATTATTTCCTTGCCATTTGGAGCTTGTACAATTGAGAGTTTGCCTGTTCTTAAGAACCCTTTCAGCTGGGCGCATTGGTGCAAGCCTGTAATCCCAGCACTTAGGGAGGCTGAGACAGGAGAATCGCGAGTTCAAAGCCAGCCTCAGCAATGGCGAGGCACTAAGCAACTCAGTGAGACCCTGTCTCTACATAAAACACAAAATAGGGCTGGGGATGTGGCTCAGTGGTCGAGTGCCCCTGAGTTCAATCCCTGGTACCAAAAAAACAAAAAACAAACTCATTCCCTTCATTTCGGGTGTTGAAATTTGAATTAACTTCAGCTACAGCCACCTACCATATAACCACATCTCAGTGGGCTTTGTCCTCCACCTGTCCTTTAGTTCAAATTAATGTGCTCAACAAGATGATTAACAGAATCAAAAAAGTCTCAGAACATATCCCTCAGTAATTTAGAGAGCACAGGGATTAATGAGAAGAAAGGTTTGCACAGCTTAAGGATTCTAACTGAAGTGATGGGGAAAAGCAGCAATGAGAGAGGAATGGAAGCTTTTTCAGTGGATCTGTGAATGAGAAGTAGTATCTACTACATGGCCTTATAGAACCACTCACTCACAGCACATGCTGCTGAACGCCTGTAAACAGGTATAAAGGTGAGAGTGAGGGGCACTGGATATGTACATGGTGAGTCTGAGTTTATTGTGGGACTTTGATGGTAGTGTTCACGATGGGACAGTGGCAATAGGCCAGTCACCAAGGATTTTCATTTACCCACAGCTCTCACACTTGGTTAAATACAATAGTTACCATCTAACCTAGGCTTTGCAGATTGTCTCTGGATTGTCTGTGAAGTGGCCAGGCTAAGAGAGACTTATAATACCTAGCCTCTAATTTCAGAGCTTAACAGCCAAAGGTTTCTTTCTCACTCATGACAAAATCTACTGGGGGTCAGAGCTTAACAGCCAAAGGTTTCTTTCTCACTCATGACAAAATCTACTGGGGGTCAGAGTGGAACACAAGGGCCTCCCATCTCTTGAATATACTGAGCTTTTAAGATCTTAAAGTCCTCAATTATATCTCCCTCTGACCAGTGATGAGAAAGAGACAAAGAATGAATATGTGAAAAGTTTAAAACTGGGACTAAACAGAAATATATCACTCCTGCCCACTTTCAGAGGCCACAGCTCAATCACCTGACACCATCTAACTACAAGAATGGCAAGCAAGTGGGCTTGAACTATGTGGACAGAAAGGAAAGGAGAACCAAATTCTGATGGACACTAGAAGTCTTTGCTACTCCCATGCATATACTCCCAGAGTTCTAACTGAAGTGGTAGGGAAAGCAGGAATTAGAGGGGAACAAAGGCTTTTGACGCATTCTTGAGAATTCCTAATTGAATTTGTCGGCTTTCTCAGTTACACCTGCATCCCATCCTTAATGCTCCAAAAATTCTCCCATTAGGGAGAATCCAAACACCCTTCATGCTAGACACAGCTTTGCCCACTGGGTTCACCCTCACAACAAGGCTGAGGCAGAAGTACTACCACATTCCAATATCACAGATAAGGACACCAGGGTCCAGAGAAGATGCATGAATTGTCCAAGGTCACATAGCTAGTGAATGGCACATGGAGTGAGAGGGTTTTGGCCTCAGTTTCCCCATATATTAAAGTGAGAGGTCAGATCGTAATATCTTTCAAGCCTTTTGGTTCCTTTCAGATCCCAAATTTTAGGATTCTGTAACTCCTAACATTCATTTCCTTCTAAGACAATTAAGCAGGCAGCCAGTAACCAATAATTTAACTTTTCGTGTTAATTCTAAAATTCCTCCTCACATCCCAAGCCCAAGTTTCTAGAAATTAAAATATACTTAGTAGACAAGGTTACTAATACAATAGAGATTCATTTTTGTAGCAAAGTAGGTTTGTGTTTAACTGAACAGCACGCACACACACACACGCACACAATCTTGTTTGAACAGTCTTGCAAAACTTATGTCCTTCTCCTACCACTCTTGCCCGGTATTAGTCAGCTTTGCCATAGTAACAAACAGTTGAGATCTCAGTGGCTTACAACAACATTTCACTATTTATTCACTTTACATAAGGACATTGGGTCAATAGCAGGTTGGCTGTGGCACTGCTAGGATTGGCTGAACTCTGCTCAGCTTATCTGGCTCTCTGTCTTCTCATTTTGGAACCCCGACTGAGAGTATAATCACTATCTGCAATATCCCAAGGGCATTTGGAGACTGAAAACAAGAAGGCCTGAGCCAGACTATGCAGTTATATTTAAGGCTTCTGTTTGGTTGCAGCAAAAACAATCATAACCATTCACATCCCATTGTCCAAAGCTTTTCCCATGGCCAAGTTCAAAGCTATTGAGTTGGGATGTATATCTTTCCCACAGGATGCATATAAGTATGTACTATGACAACAGATGGGAATGTGTAACTGGGAAGAATGAAATTTTGGGGACACTGCCTCCATCGAAGTTCTAAATGCTTTTCCTATGGAGAGATCCCACTCCCACCTCCACAGCCCCTTCCTTCCCATCTCCCTTCAGCTCATGCTGGGGCTCTCAAATTTCAGCATGAATGAAATCACCTAAGTGCTCAGTAAAAAATGCCCTTGCTAAGCTCCACCCTCCAAATATTTTGACCCATTAAGCCTAAGGTGGCAGTGATGCCCAGAAAAGTGTCTGAGAACAGTGCCCCAGGAACACTCACTGCTATTGAAAGGCCACAGGTGGATTCCCATAACACCCGGCATTAGAGCCCCTTTGGACAGTTGGGTATGCTGAGCTAGCCTGTCATCAGAAGAAAAGGGTGCTTTGTAGGACTCAGAATCTGCCACCCCAAAGCCTGCTCACCTGACCCTGCTCCTCATGGCCAAGTAGAATTGTATACACCTGCAGCTCCTTGAAGGTGAGGGCCATCTGTCTTTTGTAGCCACCCGAAGTGGAGAGTGTGTAGTTAATAGAGTATGAAGCCAATCTGCCAAGTTCCTCTCTCTCCATGTACCAATCACTAGCTGTGTGACCTTTGACAATTCATGGAGCCTCTCTGGTCACAGCATCCTGCTCCATGATATGAGAATACTAATAGTACCTACACTTTGGGATTGTCATGAGGAGTAACCAAGTTAGCAAAGTAGTGCCAATTGGCAAACAGCATGTCCTATACAAGGGTTTGCTGATTTGAACACCACAATTCTGAGGACGCTAGAGCCTTTTTAGATAAGTTTGTTGGTTAAGATGAGGCTGTCAGTTTAAACCACTTATTCCTTTAAGCTTCAGTTTCCTTATCTTTGAAATGGGAGCAATAATATATTCATAATAAAAATAACAGTAACTGCCTCCCTGGCCTCTGTACAGACTTATTATAATAATAGAATGTGATAATGATGCAAAAGTGCTTTATAAATTATAAATTATCACATAGATAAAACTTCTGTCATTTTTCTCTCTGACATTATTAATTTAAGGCAGGACTCAGAGCCAAAGACTGGATTCATGTTTCACTTGAGTGGCTGGCTGTGTGCAGTGCTGGCCAGACCTGGTCACTTCTCTGAGCCTGTTTCTTCTCCTATCAGTGGGCCTCCTAAGGCAGGTATTATAAACATTAGGTGACATCATGCCAGTCAGTGGTTCTCAGCCCTGGCTATACATTAGAATCATCTACATCTTTTTTTAAATCCCCATGTCTCACTGGGCCTAACTCTGCAGGCATCCATCAGTATCCACAGAAGATGGAGTTCAGAAACTCTGTGGATAATGAAGGCTATGAATGCTCAAGTCCCTTATGTAATAGATAACCTACGTAAGTCCCATAGGTTATAGATAAATGGTGTAGCCTTTATCTATAGATAAATGGTGTAGCATTTATCTATAACCTATGTATATACTTCTATGTATGTGCAATCATCTCTATCTTACTTATGATACAATATAAATGTAGGTAAATAATAAATATTGCCCCAAAATATCACAGTATAGTAACAAGTCTTTACATGTTCAGTACAGATGCAATTTTTTTCCAAATATTTCAACCCAGGGTTGATGGATCCACAGATGTAAAACCTGTGGATACAGAGGGCCGACTCGCATCAGAATCTCCAGGGACAAAGCAGAGGGATGGGAACTTTAAAGAAGTCCTCTTGCTCATAATGTGCACCCTGGATTGAAAACCACTGATGTCTGTGGAACAGCTTCGTCAACTACAAAACACAATGTACAATTTCTGGGTGATTTTTAATTGTAATTAATTGACCAATGATCTCATGAGGGACTAGTTCCTCTGGAAATCAAGCCAAGGTGGATTTTCCACCATCTGTCCAGAGTGTGTACTGGCCAGAGAGCATTGAGACTCACCCAATTCTTATTCTTGCCTTTGAGCCAAAAAGGCTGAGCAAAAACAAATGTCCCTCAGATAAAAAAAATAAAAAGAGTAAATGTTGCTAGGATGCTGTGGTGAGGGAGTGGAGTTGGTGTAATTAGAAGCCATGCCTCTAGCCATGGGTAAGCATGCAACATTTGTTTTACTAAAGTGACTCCAGTACAAAGGAGCATACATTACAGTGTGGCGATTACCTCAATTAGGTTAGAAGCTAGGACCTCTTTCTGTGGAAGTCTCCCCACAGCACCAACCCTCAGGCAGGTCCCATTTGGACAATGCTCCTTCTGCCGATCATCTGCTTCTTACAGAATGCAGCCATCACTATGCACAACACAGGCCTCCTCTTTGGTGCATCTTCACAGACCACAGAGTTCCCTTTCAGGAACTGCTGAGAATTATGAGAGAAGGAGGGATGTGTTTGAAATCAGAGGTGGATGTTTTAAATCAATCTCAACACTATTTCTAATAACTTTCACACAGCCATGATTCTTTGACTAAGCTGCCAGATTCTAATATGATGAACATTTTATGTAGGAATAATTCCCTTGTGGAAAGTTCCAGATGTTTGCCACCAAGGGATAGCTCAAAACAGGGAATAGGATAGAAACTTCAAGAAACAACAAAATGTAAACTTCATACTAATAGCCATAAAAAATAATAGTTATGGATGACCTCCTGAACAAGTGTCTTCTGTGAATACTCACTAATGTGTAAGCATGCCACCTGGGCTACAGGCAGGTGACCATTCACTGCTTTGACCATATGTTTGCATAAAGCTAATTATTGGTGGAGCAGGAAAAGCTAAAACTTCCATCTGCCCCCAGGGCAAAATTCTCTTGGCATCACATCCCCAATTTCCAGCATCTCCATGAAAGATCAGTTATCATATTCTAAAACCTCTACAGATTCTCCTGTCAACAATGATACATCACACTGGCTTGAAGTCTAGCATTTATCATACTCATATTTAGGTAGAACCAGTCAGTGTTCCTCCATGCAGGAGATGTCCTGTTCCAAATCTTAGACTCTTGTTCACCTTTGAGGCTTCATTGATTCTCTTATTCATTCTGCTGTCATTGACTTTGTACAGAACTTGTGTAACAGTCTTAATTTTTAGCCTGGTGTGAAATGGCTAAATCCCTCCCATTCCTCTCCCCACCCTGAGCAGATTATGTCCTTTGTTTTCCAAATTAAATTCTAGCCTTCTGTATTGGAATGAAAAACCAGATTCCTGGAAATCAAGGAGCACTTGTGGGATTCTCACACTGTGTTTCAACCTCAGGCTATCTAATACCAGGTGGAGAAGGGCAGATAAGGAGACTCAGTGGGCAGAGGAACCCACAGGAAGCACCTAACACAGTGCCTAACACTTCAATCAGGGATGGATGTGTTCAAAATGTGTTCTCAGGAAATGAAACTGCTTTTTTTTTAGGACAAGAAATGCAGTACAAATGTAATTGAGGCTAATTATCAGAAGGTATGACAGGCAGTACATTCACCTTGTACAGTACAAAGCTGCAGGTAACGGTTATGGGGCACACAGCACTTGCCTACCATTCCAGCCTGGCTCAGTCTTAGCAAAACCCAATGTGCTAAACACTGGAAACAACACAAACATTCATCAACATTGGAGTGAATAAATAAGTTATGATATTTCATTCACTGAAATATGAATGAGGATGAATGAGATGAAATGAAAATGAATTATGTAAAACTACATGTAACGACAGGATGAATCATACAGTAATGTGGGATGAAAGAAGCCAGACGCACATACAAACACTCTCTTAAAATGCACGCGTATGATTCTATTTCTATGAAATTCAGTAGTAGGCAAATTTTATCTGTAGTGTTAGAAGTCAGGAGAGTAGATCCTACTGGGGTAGGGTGGGTAGTGTGGGAGGAGGCACAAGTTGGATTTCTGGGGTGCTGTTAGTGTTCTGTTTCTTAACCTGGGTGATACAATGGGCATACTCTCTTGGTGGCAGATTATTGCAGAATGCTTAACAATTTGTATATGTAAATCCCATGTATAACAGTATTTAAAGAAAGATATAGATGAGGCCTTGCTTGTCTATCTGAGAATTGGGCTTGCAAGAGCTGAAAAGATCCTCAGAATCTCTGCCTAGCATGTGAGGTCCATTTCCACAGTCAGGGAAACTAACTGGAACAATGGGGCTACCAAGGCAGATAAGGCAGCCAGAGTAGATACTACCCTCGGTACAGACTCATCTAATGCCAGAACTTGGGAATGAGTCTCACAAAATGGGAGAACAGAGATTGCTGGGATCTAGGACTGATTTGCTCAGGGGCTGGGTGAGCCAGAACATGCAGATGAAGTCTAACCAAAAAGGATTTAGGGTTGACAATGGGGAGTAGAGTGTTGGATCTGGGATTTGTCATTTTTAACTCTCAGGCGCCACTCCACTCCTCTGCTAGTTCATGTCCTCCCTAATGGGGGTAGCGGAATCAGCCCAGGCTGTGGTACCATGGCCCTGATTTTCAGTCTGGAGAGAGTGGTTCTAGTTTCCCAAAAGGGCAAGCTGCCAAGCCATAGATTGCTGGACCTCTTTGTCAACTGTTGGCCTCTATGGAAGAGACTTGGCTTAATGAAGAAGGTAATGAAGGGAGGCTTTTGGAAAGAGCCTAAACAGGATCTAAACAGGTCTAAACAGGACCAGTGTTGACGTAGAGCAACCCAAGAGAGAAGGGGGTTTTGTTGGAGTCCATACCACAGCAGCAGGCAGCAGGGTGGGAAGAGGCATTGGATAACATGATAGGAAGAAATGTTAGGATAGTAGAGGCTTTAGGGCTCAGAAAAGAGGAAGCCAAGTCAGGTAGTCACAGGCAGTGTGTGGAGGTCACAGACTTGCTACAAGCCTGCTCCTCAAATCCAGTTTTGCATTTTTAAACCACAGTCACTCTCGCAGAGCTAGTGAGGAAATAAGCCTGTGTTGATGGACCTGGGATCCAGTATGCAAGGCTGACTTTTTACTAACTGGACTCCACATATTTTAAGCCTTTTGCTTCTATAACATCATGAAAAGCAGGCTGTGGACCCTCATTGGATGTCCCAGCCCCAGTTGAGGTAGTCAATAAGGAGGGCCATGCTTACCCTTGTTTGCAATGAAGAGTTGACTCAGAGAGATAAAAACCGACTCTATCCCTAGCCTAGTGTCTGCCAGCCATAAAAACTGGTCAATGGGCCGGTGGAGGTAAGCTTAATGCTGGGACTCACCCAGTGTGTGATAGGAGTTAACATTTAGCACAGCTGCCATGGGGGAGCAACTGTAATGCCCAAGCTCACAAGACCACGAGAGACCACCAGGAGTCCGATCCCGATGCAATCACAAAAGGGGTCTTTATTTGAAGCTCTAGCAGGGACCACACACCTTCACCGATGCAGTGGGTACAGAGGTACGGCCCCAAACAATGGCTGAGCAGATAGGGGGAGGGGACAGGTGGTGGCAGTGGACATGATGTATGCATCGCATCATTACATAAGCACCAACTACAATCATACAGCACCTATGGTGACAATACTGACCATTCAGAATCTGGGGGGTGTTCATTACATTTGGCAGGACCCAATCATGACCTTAGGGAATCTTTTGAAAATGACCAACTACAGATGAGTTTAAAGGGCCCACGTGGGGTTTGGGCAAGCGGTAAGTGATTGGCTAGTTTGTACAAAGTAACTATCTATAGTCTCCTAGACCCTGACTCAGACCTCAGGAATGACAGGTGTATAATTTTTAACCTCTTTTGATTGGCTGCTCTGAGGGTGGCCCGAGAGTGGCTTTAGCCTTGAGCAATGTGTGGCTTTTCCTGGGATCTAAATTCAGGCCTACTAGTCTTTCTGGAGGGTCTGAAGCCTGTCATGGAGTTTATTTAGCTCGGGTCTTTCACAGCTGCCAGTATCTTTCACTCTAAAGGCTTACTTAGCCTATTTGTTTCTCCTGTTGGGGAGTAAGATGCAGAATGAATTGAAAAATCACTATTGAAACATGACAGTGACACCACTGTGAGTTTGTCTAATTCCCTGGCACAGGAGTTTCAGGCATTAGAAAGCACACAGTAGTGACCAGAGGCCAGGATATGTCTCAGGAAATCCCAGAGAAAAGTTGTTTCCTTTTAGTCCATAAAATGCTTCCTGAAAGTTTATAGGAAAAAAACTTTTATTAGGAGTGTTTCTTTGATCCTGCATCAGTTTACGAGGAAGTGTGAGCAGATGACACAATCTACTTCTGCTGAGCCCACTCTGTACCCCATCCCAGCATTTTTTTAGCAAAACACTTAAAGCCCTCCTTTGGAAGAGCTGCCTGGATAGCATCTAACCTCACCCAAAAGGTGTGATTTATGGCATGTTGATTCCAAGCATTTTAATCCAATGCCTCCCAAAGCAGAGAAGCTTCAATAAAGGTATATTATTAAAAAAAAAAAAAAGTCTCTCCCCAATGGGCAGAATCCAATATCCTATTTCCAACCTAAGCTGAGATACCCATATATATCACCAGGACAAAGAGCTCTTTCTGGGCTATCTGTACCTGGTTAAGCTGGATTAGAGAAAGCAACAGAATCTGAGACCAGCAGGTGTAAGTAGGGCAGCAGCTGACATGACCTCTTGGCCCTGGCTCACCTGTTCTGCTCAGGACTACATGCCCACCCAAGGCTAGACCATCTTAGTTGCTCATGTTGGGTCTGTTGTTTTAAATCTCCACTGTCTTTCCAACTGAAAGGGCAATAATTGCTCCATCTATCATAGACTTCCCCAAATCAGGATGATTTATCAGATGCTGTCAGATTTGCCTGATTGCTCTGTCCCATGGGCAGATGCCTGACAGCTTACTAAACTTCTCCAAACTTCACTTTCTCGTTTGTTAAAAGAGGATGGTAATAACATGTGCCTACTCATTTTGTGAGAACAAAATGAAATTTGAACGACTAAGGTACTTTGCCCAGTGGCCTGTCCCATAACAGGTGCTCCAGAAGAGGTAGGCATTATTTAAAACCCACTCAGGGGCTTTTGCCCTCTTGATTTAAGTTAGATGGCCCTGAAAGATTGGGGCAGATGTTTGAGAATGTACAACCCAGGAGGGCATCTGGAAGGAATCTAGACCCCCAAAGAACAACATGGCGGCTACCTCACAGTACCTATTAGTGGACTAAGATCCATTGTTAAAATAGGAGCCTCAATATAAGAGAGCTACCTGATAGTTAGTGCCCTTGTGCCCTAAACCTTTGCTGTCACTGAGCTATTTTACTTCTGAGTACGTCTTGCAGGAGGAAGTGTCAGGTGGAGAAAGCCTTCAAAAATTTGCCATTAAGTGGTTTGCAGCTGGCAGGAGGAGAGTCACACTCTGGTCAGGATGAATGGGCAAAGTTCTTTTAAAGGCTCATCAGACAACACAGACATTTCAAATGGCCCAAGATGGACCACTTTGCCCCTGGATGCTCTTCCCTTTATTTAAAAATTAAAAAAATAAAACAAAACTTAAAGGGAAATCAAAGCCATGTGTTTCTGAGAATTTACACTTAGTTCATCAAATCTATTGTTTTCTGAGCATCATTTGAAGTCTAATAAGACTAATGAGCTTTTTTTTAAAATGTTTTTAAAATCATTTTTCTTAGAAGGACTTTGAGAGGCTTTGAAAGTTGTTCCAAGGGTAAAAATAATAATATTAATAATAAATTGCTCAAAACTCTCAACCCCTGCAGGTTCAAAATTTGCTTAATACTCTGAGCCCAAGGGATTTGAATTATTACCAGAGTTTATTATATTTTATAATGGGACTACAAAAGGGAGGTTCACTAGAGTTCACTCTGGAGTTTGCTTCGCAGCCATGCTCATAGCCGGGGCTTCCTGGACCCTCTCAGTAGGAACCTTCAAAGGAAGCGCCCCCTGATTTAAGCAGCATCCATGGAGTTAGATGAAGTGAGAAACAGGATTATTTGGGGCTGGGGATTTAAAGCCAAAGCCATTCTAGCTAGAATGGTTCTCCTGTAGGGCATACAATCTATGTCACCTAAAACACACGATATACTGTCAGATGAATTAGGATGAAAAGAGAACAAGTTTTTTCTTTGAGATGTTGGCAAAGGAATGGACTACTGTGACGCCCCTTGAACTCGCTGCGTTATCATCTGATGACCTCTGGCGGTGGAATTTTTCCCAGCAAGTGCGAATCCACGCTTCTGAGCCAAGCCATCCCATGTTACATTTTCCTACATTCCCTTCGTCCTGTTTTGTCATTCACATTAAGCAAGAAGCAAGAAACAGTTGCAAACACCCACAATAAAGTGGTAAATGTGCCTGACCAGGCTGTCATTTCAAAAAAGTTGCCTGGTGTTTTCTCTTTCAGGCAACCTTTGACACATTTCCTGTAACAAGAAAAAGGAGCCAACATGAAGGATAATGTGGCATCCACAGTTGTTTTCATGCTGCTGCTTTTTCTCCACATCAGACTCCTGAATGG
Organism: Xerus rutilus; assembly: GCA_028644305.1. Taxonomy (NCBI): domain Eukaryota; kingdom Metazoa; phylum Chordata; class Mammalia; order Rodentia; family Sciuridae; genus Xerus; species Xerus rutilus. The sequence goes on along the minus strand of CM053405.1, from coordinate 24,893,570 downwards.
TGAGTAAGAGACTTTCTCTCTTTCATTGCTGGGGTGTTTATCAAAAGGGTGGAGAGATCATCACAGCTTGCAGCCAAATGCAGTTATGAGAAATAAAAATGTTCATGTCGTGCGCTGCTACTAAATTATTTACAACACTTTTTGCATTAAAATTAATGTGGGAAAAATTAATACAAACTTGTCACTGTGCTCTCTGCCTTCTATCTTCATTTTGGGAGGGTAAAGAAACACTTCTGAGGATGACAAGACCTGAGTTCTAGTCCAGATTCTGCCAGTTGCTGGCTGTGTGACCTTGAACCACTTGCCTGATCTCTCTGGCTTTCCAAATTCTCAAAGTGAGGATGGTGACATTTCCTTCACCACAGATGAAATAACAAATATGAAAAAATCTTGCAAAACCATAAAGAGATGTAAAAGATTGCTATTGCATGGTGAGAAACAGATACAGACAACTCTGTTATCTGTGCTGACTGGGAAAATAAAGTCCACAGCTAAATTAGGAGTGTGCCTGTACATTATCCACAGCTAAATTAAGTGTGTCTCTGTACATTTCTGAGTATAAATTCCTGTACATTTTTGAGTCTGCATACTTGTGTGTGTACCTATGTGTATATTAACTTTTTATAGTGCCTGATTGCAAATGCTCCTCTGTGAGTACCTGTGTTGGTATAAATTTGTATGTGGGTTTATGCCTGTGTGTGCACCTCTGAGAATGTCTATATGTGTACTCTGTGTGTGTACAAGTATGTGTACTAGTATTACTGTCATAAGTGTGCCCCTGTATTTCTCTGTGTATGTTATATGTGTACATATGTATGTTGGGAGGGTGTCTTTGGATGTGGGATCTGTGTGGACATCTAACACCTACATGTGTGAATCTTGTGTGATTGTCCCTGTGCATCTGTGTATTAAGACAGTCCATTAAGTTTAACTGTCTCTAAAGTGGATAAAGGAACACATTATAATTTCACAACTTTACCTTCCTCTCTTGAGTTTCCTAAAAATACTATTAGTAACCAGTAAAATGTGAAAGATAAGCTTTTCAAGAGAGAGAAAAGGGGAAGCAGAGGTCAGAATCAGTCATAAAGGAAATTCTAAGGACTCAAATCATCAACAGTTGCCCTAACTGGCTTCAAGTGTACTCATTACTAAACCATAGACTTTGGGGTTTTTAAATAACCTTTTCTTCCTATGTCACACAGTCCTCCTCACTCATAATGAAAACAAACAAAAGGAACCTTGCATTTTTGCCATGATTCCCAGTAACATCATCCTGAAGAAAGCTCCCCTGGAGGATGAGCAATATGACAGATATTGGCAGCACTGCACCAGGCTGACATGGACTGCTTTCAGCAGGGCCTGTGGACTGGCATGCTGCTCAGCTCCCACTGGCATGACTCGCCTGGTACCCTGGGCTCATCCTGGGCACCATGTCATGCCATCCCATTTAATTCTCCTTTCTGGCCAGGTTCCCCAGAGAACCCCTTGTCGTGCATGTTCCCCTCACCAAGGTCTCCTGAAGACCTGCTTTTCCTAGTTGTGCTCAGCTAGGAGTTCTGGTCTAGGATCATGCCTGAGGGATGGAGAGAAATGTGGGAGGAAACAGAACTGTCTGAGCTGCTGAGGCCTAACTCAGACCTCCTCTCTCTGCTCCTCATTTTTTAAACTCAACACTGGGGTGCTTGGCAGGAAGGAGAGCAAACGAGAATTTTATAGATGGTTACAGTTGGCTTCCTCAGCCCAGCTGCACTAGGGCAAACTCCTAAGATAACTCAGTTCCTCTTCGGATCTAACAGCCAAATGAGAGAAATGGGAACCAGCTTGCCAAGAGCTTTGGGGATTAGGCAACTAAAAAATCCCTCCCCCTTGACACTGTATTTTCCATATCACCTTAAGCAGACCTCCCAGCTTCCAGCCTGAGACTGGATACAGCTCTTCGATAATCATAGTAGCTCAAGACTTAGAGAGGAACTGCTCACTATCCTACCTCTTACCATACCCCTTGCTCCAAAATGGTCCATAGAATTGCAAGAAAGCTCTTTGCAATCTCAGCACAAAAAGACCCAAAGAAGGAGAAAATATAAACAGAAAGAGGGACTAAAAACCAAGACTCAGAGATGGTAACAGGGAGGACGTGGAGATCCACAGTAGGATAGGGCATTAGGCCAAGGGCAAGGGAAAGTGAAGGGAAACGGGAGGACAGAGAAGAGAACAGAAAAGAAGAGAAGAGAAGAGAAGAGAGGGAGGGACTGCTGAGGGATGCTCAGATAAAGGGAGCATCAGTGATAGGACAACAAACTAAAGATGGAGACAGAGTTGGAGTTGGTGGTATGGGGATGGGAGGAAGATGGAAACCCGTAATCGAGAAGAGATGTGCCCCCGGACAAATGTGTGGACAAAGGATGCACAGGCTGCCTGTACCAGGGAAGAATTCTGTGTGTGGTCACCCTTGTATTGTAGAAATACAATACAAGCTTTTTAGTCTCCATGGGAGGAAGGCCTCACACTCTTCAATCCATACCCATCCTTCTTGCTCCCCAGGCTCACTCTTCATTGAAATGTTAGTTAGTCACTAGTCCCCAGGTAAACTGCTGGTATCTCCATCTCAAAACACAAACACATACATTCACACACACATACCCCATGACCACCGCCAAGCTCTCTCTTGCAAGAACCCCTTGCACCCAGAGGGGGTGGCTAGGTGCTGGTGCTTTGCCACTTCCAAGCACTGAGCCCCTGGGTGTGCTCTCGAGCCTCTCACTGCTCTGGGTGCCTTCACTCTGTTGTTACCAGCAGAACAGTCAAATGGTTGAATGGACCTCAATATTAACTCCAATAGCTTGTGATTTTTTTTTTAGGAGAGTCACCTCCTGGAAAACCTACAATCTTTAAATGTCGTTCTCCTGAAAAGGAAACGTTCACCTGCTGGTGGAGGCCTGGGACAGATGGAGGACTGCCTACCAATTATACACTGACTTACCACAAGGAAGGGTAAAATGTTATCTTCTCTCCTACCAAGCCCACAAGAGTGTTCACACCTCCAGGCCAAAGTAGAGTTGGTTCTAAATTAGAATTTTCTGGATTTATACCATGAAGGTGCATACCACTGGTGAAAAGGAATGTCTCTCCACCTTCTCCTGTTAAGGTCCTTTACAAGCTTGCTCAATGGACACAAGCTGATCAGCCACAGTGGCAACAAAATATTAGCAATGTTTCCATGTACCTGTCACAAGCTTAGGTTGCAGCCAAAAACCCCATATAAGTATTTCCTTATATTTATCTTAGATGTCCATCTGTAAACCTTGTGCCACTTATATTTTTTCCTAAGTAAACATGTTATTTTTGTAACACAATAGGATTATATAAATTAGCACCATGTAATCCTTGACAAATGTGGCACATTGGATTTTCAAATTTGTTTCACATTCAAGAACATAAAGACCCTTATAAGGAAAAGAAGGTGAGTGTTTTTTGTTTTTTTTTTTTATGAAATTTCTGATCCAGAACTCGAGATCTCCTGGAAGGCATATTTGGATGTAATGTTGCCATAAGGACTAAACAAGACATCCCAGAGTGAGAATTTTGTTAAACTCACAATGAAACCCTCCTGGAGATCCTGGAGAATTGGATATATTACCAGTAAAGACAGCTGGTTCACTTTCCAGTAACTGCTCCTGGTTGTACACAAAGCTGTTCTTCCATCTGGGACCCAAAGGGATGTCATGTAAACAGACTTTATGAACCCAAACTGGCAACCAAAATCAAATAAACCTCCATCCCTCTGTGGTGTGTCTGGAGTTGTATCTCCTCAGTCAAAATATGAGCAGCCTAATGAGCCACTTGGGGTTAAAATACCTCCTTTCAAAATCACTTCACTCTGTTACTGACTTGGTAATCTAAAGTACATTGATGTCAGTTTTTAATCCTCCTGAAATCTTTTTTCTTTTTTTTTCCAAATGTAATTAAACACATAAGTGCAATAAATGCTGCATTGTAGATGACCACACTGTGTTTGTATGCAGGTGAAAGTTTCCTGAGGTGACATAATGTTACCGCCTGGATATGGCAGTGCCTTGGCCATTGGCAGCTCAGGGTTTATTATCAGACAATGCATATCACAAAGCTCACAAAAGCACCATCCAGAAGGAAGGCTTGATGAGAAGCAGAATAGTTGAGGCCCTAAAACATCCTTTCCAGCCCTTTCTCTCTCTGCCCAGCTGACATGGGCAGAGCATAGAAGCTTGAGGAGCTGTTCTTCTGCCCTGGATTTTGCACTTAAAATGCCAAATCTCCAAAAGCCAGTGGTGTTGATCTATTAAGAAAACAACTAGACTTGTTATTATTTTCTTATTTTCTCCTAATACATTATTCATTGCAGAGAGACCATCACCCATGAATGTCCAGACTACAAAACCAGTGGCCCCAACTCCTGTTACTTTAGCAAAAAGCACACCTCCATATGGACAATATACATCATGACAGTAAATGCCACCAACAAGATGGGAAGCAGTACCTCGGATCCACGCTATGTGGATGTGACTTACATAGGTAAGGATTTGTTACTTCATTATGTATTTACCAATAGTCAAACTCATTTAGAGTTTTCCTGGCTTATGGGCAGATCTCTGACAAAAATGATGAGAAAATTCACAATATCTTTATCAACTGAGCATTTCAAATTAATTTTTGTTAATTCATTCATACAGTAAGTTGGGCACTGGGATCCTTGTGTGCTTTTCTTTGATCCTAGTTCCCATGCTCTTGTACCCACAATGTTTTGTTGTTGTTGTTGTTATTGTTTTTTTGTTTGCTTTTTTGTTTTTTTGATTTTATTTTGGTACCAGGGATTGAACCCAGGAGTACTCAACCACTGAGCCACATCTCTAGCCCTATTTTGTATTTTATTTAGAGACAGAGTCTCACTGGGTTACTTAGGGTCTTGCTTTTATTGAAGCTGGCTTTGAACTTGCAATCCTCCTGCCTCATCCCCCTGAGCCACTGGGATTACAGGCATGTGCCACTGCACCTGGCAACAATCCTCTCCTGCACTAACCATGCAATCAATGTTCCATTCTACCTTAACAAGTTGGGATTTCTTTTATTCTCTCAATGGAAGACAGAGTTATTCCCCGTACAAGCAGCTCTTAGAAGAGATTCATCTGGTTCCACATCCATAGAAATTGCTCCAATTGCTTTGCTCCAACCCTGAATTCTCAAAATACATATATTTCTTAAAAGTACAAGCTGTTATTTTACAAATAAAGAATTGGGGAATAAATAATGTCACTTGAGCATCAAGCTGAAGACCAAGATCACAAATACAATGTATGGAGAAGTAATTAGCAAAGTAGAACAAAATCAGCCTGGGAGATATTCCTTGATTTGCATGATCATCATTAAGCTGCAGGGCAACTGGGCATAACTTCAATGGCCTTTATGGTTCAATGATGATGACAAAGGTAATCCCAGTACAAGAGATGGCTGGGCCAAGGTTGGTTCATTATACATGTTGGGTAATAATCTATGAAGTTGCTAACAAGGTTCGAGGTCACTTGAGTCTCCTGATTTATGCAATACCACCCCACAAGGAAAATCAGGCTGGAACCCTCCAATATTCAACTACATAACATTCCACTGGCATGCTGTCAGTGGTTGATTCTTAAAAACCAGAAAAGCTTGCAATCCCAATTGACACATGCTTGAACATTTTCTCCCTCCAAAAATTATTGGAATGAGCATTGGGGTAGAAACTGAATTTGGTCTTAGTTTAAGAAAATCAGAAATGTAATCCCATTGACAAGTAGAAATAAAATAAATTTCTGATCATATAAATTCACTTGAAACAGAAAGCTTTCAAGATACTAAATGACAGATAATTGCATTTTGTGGGTTCTTTCTTTAGTTGCCTAGCCCTCAAAAGTTATAATATTTGAGAACAAAACAACAAAAACAAGAAAAATTTGGGAATAAGCATATGTTGTAATGAAATGATGCACAAAACAAAGTGTTCACTAAAGAAAAGCTGTATATTTTTAAAAGGAAATAAACAAGTGCATATTGAATTTGTATTGACTCTGGAAAACTAATTCTCTGGTGAAGGAATGTGCATTGGACTATATTTTTCTGAATAATAAAAGAAATGTTCATGGAACTTATATACCCTGCAACATGCTGTATTGGTGACAGGTCAAGAGAATTCATTTAAAAATCTGTTTTCACCACAGTACATTTTCTACCAGCTTGCTCTTATCCAGTGATAACCTGCAATACAGGTTACACTTGTACAACATTGGCAGCTAGTTGCTCAGAAATCAATTTATTTGTGCTTCTTCTTGTTGGGTAATATTTAGCTATGTTGGAGACTCTTGAAAATAGTGGTTCCCAACTGGAGGCTATTTGTATTCCACAGGCAGGCAATGTCTAGAGATGTTTTTGAATGTTGAAAATTGAGGAGGGGCAGGGTATTACTGACATGGGGCGGTGGGGGTGGGGGAATAGAGGCCAAGCTGCTGCTAAGCATCTTTTTGTGTGTAGGACAGCCCCCAGGGTAAAGGATTTCTAGTCTAAATGGTTGAGGAACTTTAAAGAATTCATTCTGGACATTTACTTAGACTTTTGTACATGCATTTTTTAATCACAGGCATTGCTCAGTATGTGCTTAACTTAATGCTTCTTTTAATTAATTGATATTTGTTTAGTAAGTACACATAAAATAATCTTAGGAGTGCATAAGCATTAGGATTCATGGAAGCTTTCTTTTTTTTTTTTTTTTTTGGTACCAGGGATTGAACTCAGGGGTACTCAATCACTGAGCCACATCCCCAGCCCTATTTTGTGTTTTATGTAGAGACAGGGTTTCACTAAGTTGCTTAGTGCCATTGCTGAGGCTGGCTTTGAACTCACAATTCTCCTGTCTCAGCCTCCCAAAGTGCTGGGATTACAGGCGTGTGCCACCATGCCCGGCATCATGGAAGCTTTTCTAAAGCTCATTTTTGAGATAAATGTAAGTCACAATGCCAAGTATACTATAGTTGCACCCACTCTTTCCCCACCTGGCATACAGACTGATTCAGGAGGCAATAAATAAGTAGAAAAAATGTTGCTGACCAGCAGGAGCAAGACTAGGATAAAGCAAGTCAGCATCCTAGGCAATTCCCTCTTAAGGAGGTATTCTCAAGACCCTGCACTTTCAGAAATTGAGAGTAATGTCTCCTTCATTTTATTATTGTGGTACAATACAAGTAACAGAAGTTACCATTTAAAGTGTGCCATTCAGTGGCATTAGTTCATTGTCAATGTTATGCAACATTTATCTAGTTCTAGCTCCCAGCCGAAGGAAATAAGTGACTTAACAGGGTTTCCCTAAAGTCCCATCATCCTGAATGGAAACGCCATACCCACTACACACTCAGTCCCCATTTCTTCCTCTCCCAGCCTTTTGTGACACTCATCTGCCTTCTGTCTCCAGGGGTTTGCCCAGCCTGAATATTGCACGTTTGTGGAATCATACAAGATTGGTTGCATCACATTTGTATATCTATTTATTGGTGGGTGAACATTTGTGTTTTCCCACATTTTGGCTATTTTGAATAGTGCTGCTGTGAATATTCGTGTATAAGTTTTTGCCTGAACATCTGTTTTCAGTTTCTGGGGGCATATATCTAGGAATGGAATTGATGAGCCATATGGCATTTCTATATTTTGCTTTTTTAGGAACCTTCAGACTATTTTCCATACCAGTGTACATTCCCACCAGCAGTGTATGAGGGTTCCAACTTCTGCATATCCTCACCAACATTTATTTTACAGTTTTTGAATTTAAGGCTTTCTGGTGGGTGTAAAATGGTATATCACTATGATTTTGATTTGTATTTCCTAGAAGACTAATGACATTGAGCATTCTTTGTGTGCCTCAAATTTTGCAACTTCTGTACCTCACTTGCCTCAGCTGCATCCCAAGCAAACTCACCAGCCCCTGACATCACACAGAGTGGCTCACAGCCATGGCAGACTGAAATGGTAGAGAGAGCTGATTCTAGACACATAGTTCAGGGTTCAAATGTCATTTTTTTAAAAATTTTTTTAGTTGTAGATGGACACAATGTCTTTATTTTATTGCTTTGTATGTGGTGCTGAGGATCGAACCCAGGGCCTCACGCATGCGAGGCAAGCGCTCTACCACTGAGCTACAATCCCAGCCCTCAAGTGTCATTTTTATTATGTCATTTCCCTTCCTCTAAGACTGTTTTCTCCTCTGTAGAATGGGTACAGTGTTAGCACTGTATGAGTTGTTGGAGGAATCAAATGAAATGATTCAGGGAGAGTGTTTTATGCAGCGGCTGGCATGTAGCAAACACTCAAAGACTGTTCAAGATCACTTTGCTAGTGGGAATTCCAATAATATTTGCAGAATGAAGGAATGGGACAACAAGCTATTGGGAGGTCACCAAAGAGATCATTGCCAAAAAGCCCAACCTTTAGGCACATTGTAATAACTTAATATCTGGAAGAATGAATTCCATTGACCAAAAGGACAATGTATTGAATGTGAAATGTAAATGATAAAGCAAAGGTAGAATCTGTGAACTTATTCTCTAAGTCATAGAGAATAAGTTCCCAAAACATCATGTGTGCCATAAAAGAGAATCTTGCCCTGAGCTGAGAAAAAAACAAGTTTTCAAGTCCCCTCCCAATAATCTTCCATCCCAATTCTCACTTGCAAATCTCAGCCTAACTTGTATCACCTGGTCTCTTGCTATCATGAAAATAATTTGGGTGTATATTTGACCTTGGTTGCTGGAAAGTGAAGAACACACCAAAAATGAAATTTCAGTGGCTTGTTATTCTTACCATACCAACCTCAAATTTGAGTACAAATAGGATTGATCACATACTAAGAGGCAGACAGTATCTCTCCTGTCTTCTAAGGAATTATAATGTGTTGGGAAGAGTAGGCTGGTAAATAGAAAATGCAATCCATGATAGAAAACAGTAGTGCCAAATAAAAGTTGCGAGCAATGAATGCAACTGGAATTTCTTTTCTATGTACAGTTGAACCAGACCCTCCTGAGAACCTGACATTGGAAGTAAAACAGCCAGAAGACAGAAAACCTTATCTGTTGATAAAATGGTTCCCACCCACCCTAGTTGACGTAAGATCTGGTTGGCTCACGCTACAGTATGAAATTCAATTAAAACCTGAGAAAGCAGCTGAGTGGGAGGTGAGTCAAGCAGAGTATTTTCTGAAGAATCCATGTCCTTTAGCAAGGATTAACCTCTCACAACTATGAACAGATCATTTCTCCAACTAGTGGGCCACCACATTGGCCTCCCCAGGCAGATGTGATCCACCCAAATGTGGGAAGGCCTTCTCTCCTCTCTTGGGATTGGATGGAGTTCATCCTCATGGCTCTCCCTGTGGTAGTTCCTTGAACTACACAGCCTTCTCCCCCAGGTTCCCCACTTGCCTTTCTAAGTATACCTTAGATCTAGATACCTATGAGAGTATGTAAATTACACTGGGGCAGGAAGTAGGTAGAATCTCACAGTAATCTGTCCATAGACAATGACTGTATTTATAAGGAAATACTGTCAAATACTTCAATATAAAGAAATAATGCAGTAAACTGCAGGCATTATGATATTCTACCCTTAAAATGTATTCTACATATACACTAGTATATAAGTCTTTTTTACAAAGAACATTTCCAAATATATGCCAAATAATAGGATCACACATAGAAAAATTAAATTCCTGAATAATATGTAGTAGTCAATCCATATTTTAATCCCTCCCTCATTATTTTAGGAATTTATTTAATGGTGGCTTGTCCAAACCAAAATCCACTCCAAGATCACACATAGTGCCTGGTTATTACATCTTTTTAGTTTTAATGCGCTCAGGAGTCTGGGCCACTTGCCCCATTGAATATTCCACCTCCTTCATTTATTTGATTAGCTCTCTGTGGTGTCATTTAATTTCTCTTCCCCTGAATTTTCTGGAGATTTGAGGAGATTCAGATTGCAGAGTGTGAGGCCAGCATACTTCCCAGGTGATATTACATACTTCATAATGCATCATCAGCATCATCAGCAGGAGACACAACCATCTGGTTGACCCACCATAATGATGAGTAAATGGATGCCTATGTTGGAGAGATGAAAATCTGGCCTCTTAATTATAAACTCATGTTTAATTTGATTTTACAAATTTTACAATTTTACACAATTTTACAATTGCTTCAACATACTTGAAGACCCTGTTCTGTTCCAACTGTGACTTTAACACCAATTAATAATCCTTAAACAGTTACTTTCCTGGAGTTTATAAACTATTTTCCAATTTTATTGTCCCTTATATATGTATAAAGTTAATTTATTAACATTTATCGTGTCTTCCACACAGCAGTTGGAGGGGTGTGACATATTTCTCTTTCTGAAACAAAGTTCCAAACAGAGAGATAGAAAACCTTTGAAATTTTTATGTGAGCAATTTTAGAAAGGAGGGATGGATCTGAAAGAGTAGAATGGAATGATGAAAACAGGGTATCCTGTAGGTATGATCATCTGGCCTAACGTTTCCAATGGTTTGTTGTTTAGGGGAAAAGTCTCTTTTCTTCACAACAAAAATCAGAAGTGACTTCTGTTTCCCTTGTTCCTCCTTAGACCCATTTTGCAGGGCAGCAGACACAATTTAAGATTCTCAGCTTATATCCAGGACAGAAATACCTTGTCCAGGTTCGCTGCAAGCCAGATCATGGATTCTGGAGTAAGTGGAGTCAAGAGAGCTCCATTCAGATACCCAGTGGTGAGTGCCTGGACTACCTTTACTTATATTCCTAAGTATTTTTAAATGGTTAATTTACATGTATTAACTACTAAGAGATAAACTATTTGAGCCTTATCTAGAATTACAAATAGAGGTGGGTTTATAATCTCTTTATCCACTACAAAGACATTTGGCAGGGTTGCATTTCTCCCTGAATGACTGTCAGTGAGGACCAGTTTCTAGATAAATCTACCAGTGCATATTTTAAATGTCTCAGAGGGTTTAGTGATCAGTCATGTGCCCTTTCTGTCGCCTCGTCCCTAGCATTTAGAGGGTCCAGTCAGGACCATCATCTAGTACTTCCCGAGTTTGTAGGGTGTTATTCCATCTTGAAGTCCCAAACTCATGTTAAATCTCTGATGAGGATTACATTTTGTTCTCTTAGCTATGGGCACAATACATGAGAGGCCCTCAGTTCTAATAAAGTGCCATTAAATAAAGTGGCTTATATTCCACAGGGGAAGAGCCATCTTGCATTCCTAAAGTACTTTACAGTTTATAGTGTCTTTGCCCCATTTGGTCCTCCCAACTCCCTTGGGTATTTGGAGAGAACATCATTACAATTAGGAATTATAAGTGAGGAAAGTGAAATTCAGTGAAGTTAGGGCTCTTACCAGAACCACACTGTGAAACCTAGCTCTTCTGTCAATTTGCCTGGCAGAACGTCATTGTATCAGGACGTCATTGGCTCAGCATACTATGAAGAGCACTGAACTATGAGTCAGTTCATATATTTAGTCTTGTACTGGCTCATACTAAAAAGATCACAGGGCCCAGAGGCAGGAAGTCTGGGTTCAAATCCCAGATTGCAACTCTATTCTGACCATGTCCTTGGGGGAATCACTCTGATTCTCAGTTTCCTCATCTATAAAACAAGGCAATGTGTGTAGAGGGCTTAGTGTGATTGATGGTTTTTATTAAGAACTTTGTGTTAACTTTTATTTATTTTTTTTAAACATTTTTTTTTAGTTGTAGATGGACACAATTTCTTTATTTATTTGTTTTTATGTGGTGCTGAGTATCGAACCCAGTGCCTCACATATGCAAGGCAAGCACTCCACCACTGAGCCACAATCCCAGCCCCAACTTTTATTATTATTACTGCAACTGACCATGGATTTCTTCTTTAAGAATCAAATAAAAGAATATGTAAAAGGACTTTAAAATTTATATTGTAAGCTATGTGCAACATATCAATAATATTGGAAAATATCAGGGCTGGGATTGTAGCTCAGTGGTAGAGCGCTGGCCTCGCATGCGTGAGGCCCTGGGTTCGATCTTCAGCACCACATACAAAGCAATAAAATAAAGACATTGTGTCCATCTACAACTAAAAAAATTAAAAATATATATATATATTGGAAAATATCAGTTGGATTGCTCTTCAAGTCAAAAGAGATAGAGCTAGAAGAAAATATTGTATTCAAAAGTTTCACACATTAGTTTGGCTGGTTTGTTTTTAACAATACTATATGTGATCAAAGCTTTCTGGCTGTTTGTTTTTTAGACTTCACCACGAAAGACACAACGGTTTGGATCTTTGTGGCCGTTCTTTCTGCTGTCATCTGTTTGATTATGGTCTGGGCAGTGGCTTTGAAGGGCTATAGGTAATTCACAGTCTCTCAGCCCTTCTCTCAATCATGACTGTCAGGGATAATGGCAAAAAACAATAATACAAAGATAATAGAAACCTACAGATACTCTAATACCTCATTTTAACGATTAGTTGCAATGTGTTTGCCCATTAAAAACATCTTTTTATCAGTGCTTTTTTAAAAAAAGTAGGAAAATGAACTCACTTGAAGCAGGTGTTTACAGCTGTGAAATAGTAAAAATCTGGAAAGGACAGCTTAAATTAAGAGAAGCAAATTGTCCAAATAATCCAGTAGCTTCAAAATCAGTCTTCTAAATTAGCCAGAGCAAATTTTAATGTAGGTCTCTATAATTATTATCTCCATCATGTATTGTTAGTTTAATGTAGCCCCATTAGTTAGAGAGTTTAATGTAGTACTCTCTATCTCTTAATAGTCTATTTAGCAGCTATTTGGATATAAAAATAATTTTTCAAAAATTACAAAGCAAAAAGATGAGTAATTTATGTAATCTCACATATTATTTTGTAGCATGGTGACCTGCATCTTTCCACCAGTTCCTGGGCCAAAAATAAAAGGATTTGATACTCATCTGCTGGAGGTGAGTGTCAGAGACAGAGAATGCAATGTGACTCACTACTTTGTAATAATTAACTTCACAAATGCACATACTATCCCATTGATCCAGCCAGGCCGTCTCAGTCATCCTTCTCAAGCTGTTCCTCCTCATTGGCATGTGTTAACAGAGAGAGGTATGAGGGATAAGAGTGTTCACTATCAGATATGAAAAGTCCAAGAGCAAGGAAAGAAAACATGAAAACACATGTTGATGCTGCTACATTGGCCCAGGGCTGCTCAGAAGCACAGAAATTACCATTTTGTACAAATAATTTGGAAAGAAGATGAATATTTTGATTAATATAAAACAAGGACCTACCTCCACCTCCATCATACATTGGGACAAGCTTCCCTTTGAATGTTCTTTACAGAAGGTCAAAGTAATAGAATAGTCTCTTTCCCCTATTGTGCAGTTTGAGCAGTCACTTGAGATTGGGTCAGTAAAATGGAGGTAGTGTTTACCAAAGCACATTTAGAATGTTTTGAATGAAAAGAAAGTTTAGAACATTTTTAATTTCTCTTTAGGTTGAAATAATATATTTTCAGTTTGACAGAAACCTTAACAGTGACATATATAAAATCTATTCCCTGTAGATAAAAGCAAATGTCATTGACCCAGTTATTATGATTGACAGTGCAAGAAATTGAAAAGTGAGTCCCAGAGAATTTGGCTTGTCTGTATTTTCTGTTTGCAAATATCAGAGCAGTAACAAGAACCTAGGACTTTGGCTCCTGAACCCTACCATCCAGTCTAGCATTGACCTTTGTAGAACTAGCATGAATGCCTCTGGTAACTAAATTACTGACTAGCTCACAACTCAATTAACTAAATTAACCACTAACAACTCAACTAACTAAATTAACTACTAACTAGCTCACAACTCAACCTGCTGGCCACAGAGACAGCATAGCTACTTTGAGAGTTAAGAATATTAATATCTTTCTTTACATTATCTCTACTCCTCCAAAGAACCCTCTCTGACAGGTAGTATTGTTCCCATTATTAAAATGAAGAAGCTGAAGTTATGGGAGCAGCTTGTCCAAAGTCATATATACCCTATACACAATTAAGCCAAGAATGAGGCAGCAGTTTCTGACCTAAGTCAAAGGAATCAGAAAGATGAGGGAAAGTAAAAGGAAAAAGAGGCAGAAGAGAAGGAGGAGGAGGGAACAGGAGAGGGAGAAAATGTGGATTAGAAAGAAGATGAGGGAAAGGAGGAGGAGGAGGAATGAGATGTAGGGGAAATGGAATAGAAGGAGAAGAAAAAGTGGGATTGGAAAAGGGAGAAGGGAAAGAGAGAAACAGGAAGAGGAGGAGGCAGAGAACAGTAGGAGAAAAAAGAATCAACCTATTATCACCAGGCTCTAGAAAGTGGTGGAGGTGAGGAGGCCAAAAATGACATCTCAGAGCCACTCTGCCAGTGAGTACCAGAGTCAGATTCTTTCATCAGCATTGTGGTTTCAGATGTTCCACCAGCATCTTCTATTTAGTAGCTTTATGTTTGTTGTTTGTGTGCATATTGCTTTCCCATTAAACTGATGATCATTATTGCTTAGACAGAGCAAGTTAAAATCACAAATTGACTTAAACAAAATATTTGATGAGTAATACCCAGAAGGTGATTATAGATGGCACACAATGCCTGGAGTTTGGGAAATTCCATCCGGTTGTTACCACACTTCACCTGATCAAGGTGCTGAACAGGTGCCATCATGCTAACTATAATGCCGACTGGGCATGTGAGGAAGCTAATAGCCATCTCTCCTTGTGTCTGTGTTTCATAGAAGGGCAAGTCTGAAGAACTCCTGAGTGCCTTGGGATGCCAAGACTTTCCCCCTACTTCTGACTGTGAGGACTTGCTGGTGGAGTTTTTAGAAGTAGATGACAATGAGGACCAGCAGCTAATGCCAGCACATTCAAAAGAACACCCAGGTCAAGGTGTGAAACCTACACACCTAGATCCTGACAATGACTCTGGCCGAGGAAGCTGTGACAGCCCTTCCCTTTTGTCTGAAAAGTGTGAGGAACCCCGGGCCAACCCCCCAACTTTCCACACTCCTAAGGTCATTGAGCAGCCAGAGAATCCCAAAGCCTGTGACCCCCACAGCATAAGCATGGAAGGCAAAAGCCACTACTATCATGCTGGTGGATTCAAATCTTCAACCTGGCCTTTACCGCAGGCTGTCCAGCACAACCCCAAGTCTCCTTACCACAGCATTGATGATATGTGTAAGCTGGCTGTGGGCCCTGCAGGTACACTGGCCATTTTGTTGGACAAAGCAGACAAAGATGCTTTAAGATCCTCTAAAACCATTGAGACTGGAGGGGAGGAAAAGGCAGACAAGCAGAGGGAGATGGAAAGCTTCCATTCCAAGACTGAGCAAGGCACAGCCTGGCTGCTGCCCCAGGAAAAAGCCCACTTTATCTCTGCTAAACCCCTGGATTATGTGGAAATTCACAAGGTCAACAAAGATGGAGCACTATCATTGCTGCCAAAACAGAAAGAGAACAGTGACCAGACAGAGAAGCCCAGGGCTCCTGAAACCAGTAAGGAGTATGCCAAAGTTTCCAGGGTTATGGATAACAGCATCCTGCTGTTAGTGCCAGACCCACGTGCACACAACGTGGCTTTGTTTGAAGCATCAGCCAAGGAAGCTCTGCCATCGCTTCAACAGAATCAAGCTGAGAAAGACATGGCCTGCTTCGCAACGACACCAAGCAACTGCAGACACCCACAGGGTGGGCTGGATTACCTGGATCCTGCATGCTTCACACATTCCTTTCATTGAGAGTTGACTAATGGAAGGATTGGGTAAAATGTGAGTTTTATTCAGGTAACACTACAGTTACAAAATGCGATCTGTGAGCCAATGCTCGAGAATGTGGGTGGAATGACACTACTTTGCTCTTTTTCATGCTCCATGTCCGACCACTTGCCTTCTTCTCCAACTGCTGATTTCCAAAACAAGTCATTTTGTGTCCTGTGATTTGTAGATTTACTTTTTTGCTATTAGTTATAAAAATTGTATGCAATGAAATAAAAGCACATAGTTTAGCACTCTTGAGGGAGAGTACCATTTAGGTACATCCTCTGGAAAAGGCTTTCATGGTTCAGTAGGTGATAGAAGGAAATGAAATGGTCAAAATGGTAGCACGGGAAGGTGACAGATATGTAGGAAATGCCATGAAAACCACTTTGAAAAATAGTTCTTTAATCTTGACATTCCTCTTTCATTTTTTTAGGATTACCCAAATATGACCCATGGATAGAACACGTGCATACCTGACAAGTTGTTTACATCTGTTCCTATACCTTGACACATTGCCAAGATGCAAGTAAAATGATGCCTCCAATTCTTTCTTAAGATTCTTTGAATATGTTAAGCATAGATTTCACCCCCCTAAATTTTACTTCATTCCAAAGCCTCTAAAGAATACAGTTTTGGAAAGTACAATTTTCTTGTACAAGAGGTAAATGAATTTCATGTGGCAAATTCTTTTAGAATATTTTCCTGCAGCAGGAAAGATAATTTATTATATTCCCTAGTCCTTCCTTAGTGAAAAGAAATCCCAAAAGATGAACTCTAATTTAAAAGATAATCATAGCACGATGCTAATAGAACTACTGCCTTACTGTACATATGAATTCTACTTTAATATAAACCCAGAAGTTTAGCAATGTATTTTTGAAGACTATTTTTCTATTGCTTAGGTAAAATAAAAGACTATTTTCTATTTTCCCAGTATAGCTGTTTATGTATTCAGTGGGTACAGTATTTTCTGCTACAAGGTTATAATGAACATTTACAGTACATAGAAGTATATTCAGTCCCTGTTTGTGGAATAAAATGTCATACCAACTCAAAGCCCACTGAGGAATATGAAGTGGATGGAAAAATCCAGTTTCTAGTACAACAGAGCATAGTTTCCCTGATTCTTTTTCTCTCCAGGATACTTTAAGCAACAACCACTAACAACAACCTAGGTTCAAAGAATAGAAATTATTTCTCCTGTGAGTTTAGAGTTCCTCTGGGGCTTCTGCCCATCTATGGTTGAATCTTCATACAGCTGCCATGAAAAAGGAGAGTGGTGATTTTAACGTGCTGTTTCAGAGACGGAGGCTTGGTCTTGTTTTGTTTTTCTGAGCAATCTTGGGCAGCAACAGAATTTTAAGCAAAACCAGGAGTTAGTATTTCTCTGGAATAGATCCATTTGCAAAATCTTTGTAGAGACAGAGACTGCACTTATATGGGCAGTGTCCAAATAAGTTCTAGACAGCTGGGCATTTGTAGAGTAATAGGAATAGCTCCAAAGGTCAGGTATGGTAATGAGAATCTGTAGATCACTTTGTTGGTTTGTTAGTTTGTTTTTGGCCCCCTGAGAGTGGTCAAAAGCTGGGATCACCATTTTAATGGGAGCATCCATGACTCATTGACTCCACAATTTCACCTGTGGGCAAGTCCACTTTCCAGCCACTCACTAATGGCATAAAAGACTTAAGCACACTTTGGTGAGTCAAGTATTCCACCCCAACAAGTCCATAATGATAGGAACTGGACCCAGAGCTTCCTGGATGATGGAAAGTGGAACACATTGTCAGTGCTCTATTTTCCCAATACATAGACAATGTCTTATGAGTTGGGGAAGAATTCGAGAGCGTCATCCAAGCTTAGATCCTCAATACTCAGTGTTTAAGGATCAACTATATCAGTATCACTTGGGCACTGTATGAAAATTCTGTTTGCAGAATCTTGGACACCAGCCCAGCCCTACAGAAATGGAATCTGCTTTTAACTAAGATCCCCAGATGATTCACATGCTCATGGAAGTTTAAGAAACATTGCCCTGGATGACTATTTCCACTAAAGTGTTATTTTAGTGCATGGAAACAATCCTCTCATGGGACATATAGATCAAATTCATTTAAGTCTCAATGAACAATGCTATATATAAGGATAAGGCAAGAAAAGAAACCTATTAGTGGTTTAAGATGCACATAATGGAGAATCTGAGAATGACCTGCAGAAGTACATACAATTTCCAATAGGGCCAAGGAATACAGTCCACTTGAAAGGCATTGACCACAGCCAATGACCTTCAAAAAGCCAATTTAATCTACACTTTTCCCAATTAGATAGACCATACTTCTGCAACATATATAGGTTTTTATTATAAAAGTATGACCATATCAAAGACAAAAACTTGTTTGTATGTGTGTAGTTGTGTATATCTTATACCTTGAAAATTCAAAAACAATCTGCTTTTGACATATAATTTTATGTACATAAAAAATGTTATGGCTGGCTAAAGACAAACCAAATTCCAAATACACCAATTAGCACTCATTACATAAAGTCAAAACTATAATTCTGTGATCGTTTATCACTCTTTGAATTGTTTTCATGATACAACATATTTTCTATGATGGAAATGGCTGATTGGATGGAAAAGGCATACTAGGGGTCAAGGAACCTGGGTTCTACCCTTGTTTTGTCTTGGAGAGACGGAGACTTTCTCTGGGTCTCATTTTTTTCTGAAGATGTTGGACCAAATAACTTCTAAAGGCTTTTAAACTGTGATTCCTTGATTCCGTGACTCACTGAATATTTTCCTACAAAGATCATTCAAACAAATGCCTTGTATCTTAATTAAGCTAGCAAATAATTGCTTTTCATTATATGAATACCAAGTAATCTTCAGTGATCTGCTCATCATACTTCACTTTTTAAGTCATCATCCTCAATTGATCTTAATATATTGCACATGCATTTTCTAAGTTATGTAGAGGCAGAATCATATTCTAAAGTTTATGTGCAAATATGCATAGAGAGAAGAGGCATACGATAGAAAATAGACACTAATCTATAGAAAAATTATCTTTTAGTGAATCGAGCCATGCTCATTTCTGGCTGAGTCCAACAGCCCTAAGTCTCTTTTCTTTTATCTATTGATTTTTTTTTCCACTCATGATAGTTTGTAAACAACCATTGCCCAACTGACTTAAGGTCATACTTTGATAAACAAGTACCTAAATATTCAAGTTACAAAGCACATGGAAACTAGATACAGCCAATAGATGATTTATGGACACTTATGACCAAAATAACAAAATGTTCTATTTAAGTTTGAATAAATGTGTATAAGGCACCCCAACATGAGCACAAGTTATTGTCAACTGCCATTGATATTTAGCAGACTCTGCATTTTCCTAAGTGCCTAAGACCATCTCTGGTAGTCAGTTATAGACTAAAGACTCACTTTTGGTTTGGTCTGAGGGATCAATCTCCATCTGCTTATGTAAGATCAAAGCATTTTGACTATTTGCCCTGTGATGACTCAACTGAATAAATAGGCAAACCTTGAGTTAATGAGTGACCTGGGGCACCTGAGTTCCAGGGAGCAGTTTGTCTCTGGAGGAAATCTGACTCTCTCCGTTTTGAGCTGCCCTCTGCTGCCCATCATTTGCATTTGCAGAAAGACTTGGGCCAGCCTTGCCAACTTCCCTCTCTCCTTAGAGTAGAGAAGAAAGAAATAGATTTGTATGATTTATAAAAGTGCCTTTCTTTAATTTTCGAAAAAAAAAAAAAAAGAGTTGTCACTTTGCAAGAAAGCTGTCAGAAAGTAAAACTTATCTTATGTAGATTTTTTTATGCAAATGCATTAAAAAAAAAAGAATGAAGAGATGGCAAGAGAAGTCAGAAAGAATGACAAAATGGCCTAAAGACTAACGAGCAAAAATGTTCACTAGATTTTTGTGTATTGTTCAATTGAATTGTCACAGAGCATATGTTAATAGTGTAACTTACTTTGCCTGACAAGAAATTGAATCTGGCTATGATTTGAGGATAAACCTGCCACCCTGTGACTCAAGACTTAAAAAACATATTGTTGTGCTTTTGAATGTCACTGAACTGCATGCCAGAGCCTCAAAAGAACAATGTGTGCACTTTGAAACTTTGCACACAGATGGAAAAATATTAATGACTTTGAGTTATCATCTCCAGTGTTGCTAAAATAGATAAGCCATTGATGAAAGCCTTATGTGTACTTCAGTGAATAATTGTCCTTTCCTGTCTTTTTTGCTCAAGCACAGTATTGTCATTGCTGGGATAGTGACTGAGCGTTCAATGTCCAGGCCTAGCTCATATCACTGCCACTGAACAAGCTATATGGCCCCTTAAATTCTGGCCACCAGTTTTCTCACTGGGTTGGCCAAAACTATTTATAGGATTTCTTCCAGCTCTGTCTTTGATTCTCATAATCTAAGTAAAATCCAAGAGTTCATGTACAAGGTCCAGGTGCAGCAGGAACACATTGCTGACCTGCCCTTGATCTGCCCTTGACCTGAAGACAGTGTGTCTGTAAAAATGCTTAAGAGACAAACTCAGCTCCATTCCTTCAACTCAGATGGATTTAATCCTCCCTTCTCCTCTTCCTTCCTCATTTTATATACTTCCAGGCTTTTTATTCCTTCTCATCAGGGCCTATTATTTCTCCCACGTGTTAATCATGCTCAGTAGCAAGAAACAAAATTACTCATAAACAATGATTTTAACCCTCCAAAGAACTAGTCAAATGTCAAATCAGGTACAGATATCCAAGCCCAAGTTGAGGGTCACAAGTACCCCCCACTGAGATATTTGCAAAGATTCAAGCCCATATTAACTATTTAATTAATTCAGTGGCCATTTATAAGTCCAAGCTATCTTTTTTACTAGGCGCTGGAGGTATGATTCAATCAGAAATGAGATTTGTAATTACAGCCCAAATTTGTTCTATGATTGACAGATCTGTCAACTGCAAATCAAACATAATTGCTCTGCCTAGACTTTTGCTTTTCAGGAAGGTGATTTTTGATCTGGGACACCCCCCCCCCCCACCATGGTATCTATTTCAATTAAAGGGGAAAAATAGAAAAATAGAAAATAAGATGTTTCCAAAGGTTTGTGCATCTTAGGATTCCACAAAATGCTAAGAATAGCCACTAAACCTACATTTTAGTAAAAATAACGAAACTACAATATATTCAATGGTCTGATATTATGGCTCTGAGGTGTATATAATTCATAACACTATGGGCTGGCAGCTCTTTTGTCCACATCAATTTCTTTGATTTATGCTCTGATTTCAATTAACAAAGGATTGAAAAATGTAAAGTGGAAAGACACATCCTGTTTATATGGTATAATCAATGAACAGAGGGACTCTCAGATGATCTTGGTATATTAATTAACATTTTACCTGCTGCTGTTTAAAAAAAAAACTCTAAAAACTTTGGCAACTGAAGAAGTAATATCAAACATAAACTTAAATAATTATGATCAAATTATGCTCACCTGGATGAATTTCTGAGCTTTTCTGTGCACATTTTGCAATCTGGTGGGAGGGGGGATCTTTTTATCATGTTATCTAAAATCGAAAAACTATATGGCAAAAATACCTCTTAAAAATGTTTGTTTCATAAATTCCTGAAAAAAAAATGATTTTGAATTTTTAGGAATAACTACCTCCCCTTCATGTCCTAATGACCTTCCTTCAAAGCTGCTTGTAGTTTAGAAATGAAAGATGTCACATCTCATGCTTTGACTGTTTTTTGATGGCATATTGGATGTATCTGTCATAAGACATTCCTGACTTTAAAGTAATCATTATATTATTTTATACTATATTGCTGTATGTGGTTCAAAAACAGTATATGCCACATTGAAATATATAATCCTCATGTTATGAAACTCATTATGTAATAGAAATGAAAATTATTTAATGACTTAGAATCTATCCATATGTAATTTCAAGATGATTGTGTTTATCTGTAAAACAAAACTAAAAAAAAAGTAATCATATATTTCTGTTGAAACTGTGAATGTACTAATTTTCCCTTAATCTTTGAAGTAGTATCATATGCCACTGTACAGCTGCTCTGGGGTGTCATGTGTTTAAAGTATAATCCAACAACTATTTAAATGTCAGTGTCAACCCCTCGGCTTTGCTTCACGTGACCACTGAGTCTTGAGTGTTTTCTGCATAATGAGGCTTGCTTTTGTGCTTCATCATTCATTTTGAACAATTTACAAGTCTCATATGGAAACCAAAGCGATCCAGACCCAGACCCATTGCAAGATCGTGTCTTCTGCAAAGCCATACTGAAGTGAAGCCTCCGCCATAGTGGAAGGTTCCATATTTTCAAAGCTACCACTACCTCTGCTTGTCTTCTCTCCCTAGAAAATGCCAAGCAAAATTCTTCAACATTAAGTGGTAAATTAGAAGTGATTGTTAAATACATTGATGGCATTGTTTGCTTTTTTACATGAAAATGCAAGTTCTAATTCACCACTTTGCAGGCTTATGCTAAGTTTTCTGAATAACCATTTTTACATTTTTATATTTTATAAAAACTGGCTGATGAGTAAAGTTCAGAAAGAATACATAGTCATCAGATTGAAAAAAAAAAACAACGATGACTTAGAGTGCAGAGTTTTTTCCTAACTGTAAGTCACCTCAAGGTGGTTTCCCAAAGCCATGATAATATATGTCATTATTGAAAATACCCAGCTCAGTGCCTGGCTTAACAAATATTTATTTCCTTTGCCTGCCTTTCATCTATATTTTTTTATTTAAAATGGAGAAGAGCAGAATTACATGTATGTAGCTGAAGCCATTTTCTTGAAGACTTTTTGCTGCTAAAGGATCTATAATCAGGAACTTACAAAATAATTCCCCTAAAACCCCTAGTAATAAATCTTTTTTTATTTGATTTTAGCTATCAAATATAGTATGAGAAAAGTCAGCCATTTATCAGAAATAATTTCATTTTTATTTTAAAAACTCACTTTATGTCATTATTGTAATGTCTACTTTTTTTTTCCTTTTTAGCCTTAAAGAATTATAGATTACAGATATCTGATGTTATCTTGCAGTTTTCATTCTGTAAATCTTTGGTTATTGCACACTGTGCTTTCTGTTTTCCATGGATTTATTCCTTTGTCTCCTTCCATTTTCTGGGGACTATATGGACAGTTAAATCTTTGTCAACAGTATGAGAGATTATGCTAACTGCTATTCTCATACCTTCACTTTTACTGCATGCCAAAAACAACGCTTGCCAAACAAAATCTTAGACATACCAGTACAATATGGTCATTATATTTCTATTCATGTCATTATGAAAATACCCAGCCTAGTGTCTGGCTCAATAAATATTTCCTTTTTCCCTTGCCTACCCTTCTATTTTTTTTTTTAAACTTGAAATGGGGATGAGCAGAATAACATTTATGGCTAAAGGGATTATGTTAAAGACTTTCTGTTGCTGACAGATGTATAATCAGGAAGTTATTTATATAATGAGACCAAAACAAATTTCCCCATATACCTTTACCCTGCAATACCATTACCAGACAAGATTCCATTCCTTTACCTCATCCCTGTCACATGAGAAGCTGCAAAACATAAAGTGAGATGGAACCGGGCACAGAGGGAACAAGTAAGAGAATCTCATTTAAGTATTGTTAAATAAAGGAAGGACCAAATCATCAAGAAAAAGGAACCCTTTTAGAGTATAATTCATTAATATTATTAACATCGTTATTGACAAAATCCATCAGATGAAGTGTGAATGGATTACCTTTTACTTTTAAAGGTTCTAGATCTAAAAATCAACTAGAGTTAATGCTTGTGTTGAATTGTGAAGCAATATGGGGGATTGCTTTACAAACTCTTCTCTGCCACATCCTAATTCACTAACGCCATGTCTTACTGAAGAATGATAAATTTCTTCCCTACATGAGCACTGGGCTCTAAATCTTGGCTTCAGGCTAAAGAAACTTTGACTCTCCTGTTTTCTTGGAACCATTTGCCTTTAATACTTGGGCACACTTGTATTTTTAAGCTGCAAAATGTGCATTGTCAGCCACCAGACACAGGCTCTCTATAATTAGTGATGGGCTGGGGAAGTAATAAGTAGCTGCTTTTCCAAACTTAACCACATGTTCTTTCCTCAATGAAAATGGAAATTCTGTACTGCCACATCTTGCAAGAATCACATATGAAATTTTCACGCACTCAGACCTCCTACATCTTACTATGTTTTACACATACCAAGTCTACTCCATTTTTTAGGACCTGGGAGATGCAATTTTCATCTTAGGGCAATGGATCAGGACTGGAGTGAAGAGGAGTGAAAGAAAATTTTTGAAAAGCCCCTAAGTGGGACCTCCCTTAACATGGGAAAAAAAAATCCTGATGACTTTGGAAAGTCCCTCCAAAGCCTGCAGAGGAAATCAAACCTATTTTTAATGTTGTAAAATGTATTCCACTTTGAAAATCTTGACACTTAAAGTTGGAATTCTTTTATCAATAACCTCCTCCACCCACACTGTCCATCAACTCCTGCTTCGCATTTTTCTCTTCTTGTGATCAGGTTCACATTAAAATGTGTGCTTATAAACTGACTGCAAGCACAGATATTTTTATGAATGCTATAAAATATTTTTTTAAAGAAAAGGCTAGAGGATATCAGTCAAATAAAACACCACATGGATGTGTGTTGGCGAACACTGGTATAAGAAGATGGAGCTCAGGAATTTTTATTACTGTATTTATAAATGTATTTGAAAGAATTTGTAAATGCCACAGGTACATTTTTAAGGTGACACATTTGCTCCTTATAAAACATTAAAAATTACAAGGCATGCTTACATGACATTTCCCAGTAGTTTTACTTTACATAATGAATATTGATATTGTTGCTGAACTATGTAACTTTATGATGCATTTTTCAATCCTTTTACAGAACAAATGCTTTTGCAATGGTAACAATGCCTAGTTTAAGTTGACTTAATAAATTATTTCTTGAGCAATGGCTTTTAGAGGGTCTTTTATACACATATGTATGAAATGTGGATTATATAAAAAATAGACAATTGTTTTCTTTGATTCAGCAAAACTTCTTGGGACACATTTTTTAAAAGAAAGGGGGAAGTGGCATTCTAAACCTCTCTGGTAATCATGCAGACACATGCTAAAAACATTTATCTTAGGACACTCATCCTTGGCATTTTTTTTTCCGGGCACAAATTTCTTTGCTCATCTTTCAAAACCTTCTCTGATTTTATATTTCTAATTCTAAACCAAAACTAAATCTTGCTTCCAACTTAGCTAAATTCTACCTCTCCTCTCTGCACTGCCCTCATGTCCCCCTGGTCTTTATTCATTCGCCAGTCCCAAGCTTTGAGAGCGCAAACAGGCTTGGAAGCACCCAGAAGTTCCTTGGATCTTCTCCTGGGAATAACAGAGAACAATCAAAAAGGAAAGTTTCCAAATCCAAGATACAATCAACTTCCCTAAATAAAGCTTCAGCCTCAAAACTCAGTGCCAAAGACTGACTTTTTGTTGTTGTTCACTTCTTCCTACCCAAAACTACCCTACCTTCACTTTAAACTCCAGCTGTGATTTAATCCTCTTTCATGATCTTTCATCTACTACCTAGACTATTTCATAAACATGAAACATTTAAAAACATAGCAAAGACCCATTTATGAACATCAAATTGCATGAATATTAATATTTTCCTTATCTGTTCCATATCTTTTTAACAAATAAAACATCACAGATATGTAATTTATATCCCTCAACAAACAAATTCTCTTCCCCTATTGTGTAGCCTTCCTAATTTTTTTTTCCTTTGGGGGATACTGGGGATTGAACTCAGGGGCACTTGACCACTGAGCCACATCCCCAGCCCTATTTTGTGTTTTATGTAGAGACAGGGTCTCAGTTGTTTAGCGCCTCACTGTTGCTGAGGCTGGCTTTGAACTCCCTATTCTCCTGTCTCAGTCTCCCAAGCTGCTGGGATTACAGGTATGCACCACCGTGCCCAGCTCTGCCTATTTTTAAAATGCATTTACCTCCTAACTATGACTACATATCCATATATTTTATATATATGTACTGAGGATGTAATGAATTTTACTATAGCACTTATTATTATGAACCTTGACTCTTTTTCCATGCAGCATTAGGTTATGAGACACAAATAACTTCAGTTTATTGGTTCTATCTGCTGTGTGTAGGTATACATGTACACTAATTATTTATTAATGTTCTATGGGTTGACTTTTTATTTCCACTATTTTAAGTAATTGCAATGGGCATTCCTATGATGTTTTCACTTTGAAGCATTTCTCCAGGATAGAAACCTAGAGGTGGCATTGTTGGGTGCTATAAAACCATACCTTAGCAGTTCCTAGATATTGACAAGTCGCTGTCTCTCCAAGATAGTTGTACCATTACATACCCCTGCCATCAGCGTAGATTTCCATTTCTCCCCATTTTTTGTCATTACCTGGTGCTGTCAAATGTGTTTTATTTTTGACAATTTGATGAGTGTAAAATGATACATTTTTTATTTTAATTTTCATTCCCTGATTAATCTTATATCTGAATAACTTCCCTTTATCTGCTTATTTTTTATGAGATCTTTGTCATCTTCTGGGATTCCACATATGCCCTAATTTTAATCGGGACATTTTTTTAATTGGGACATATTTCTTCTTTTCCATTCTTTTTTTTTCTGGTTCATTTGTCTGTCTATCCCTGCTCTTGTGCTCTACTATTTTATTATCATATGTTATGCAAAGACTTGCTAGCTGGTAAATTAATTTCCATATCACCATACCCTTTCTCAAAATTATTCTATTATTACCTATGTACTCATCATATGAATTTTGAAACAAGCTGGTACAGTTTGTTTAAAAACTTGCACTGGAAAATAGACTGTCATGTATTAAATTTTTCTATTAATCTCAAGAGAAATTACATCTTTATAATATTGTGTCTTTCTAATCATGAACATAGTGTATCACTTCATTTACATTAGTCTTCAATAAAAATGTGTTATTCTTCATAAATATTTCTATGCGTTATACTAGGTTCATTCCTAGGTACTACGTAATTTTTGTTGCTATTGTAAATGCCATCTTTTTGAAAACTATCTTATTCTAAGCAGTTGTTGCTGGTCTATAAAAGCACCCACTGATTTTTTAATATTAATCTTGCATGCTGTAAACTTATTGAACTCCAATAATTAGTTCTTATAATTTGTGGAATTTATGTTACCAGAAAATAACAACTTTGACATTTCTTCTTTCCATTCTTTATACCTCTTATTTCTCTTTCATCATCTATTTCTTAGGACAGGATTTTGAGAATGGTGTTGAATAGAAGCAGAATAATAGAAGAGTCATTCTCTCTTGCTCTTGACTTTAAAGTGAATGCTACTAAAAATTCACTATTAAGCATAATGTATCATGTAGATGTTTACACATACCCTTAGTTATGTTAAGGAAATGCCTTTATATTTCTTGTTTATTAATATTCTCTTCTAATGAATTGATGTTAAAAGCTCCCATAATTTTTTCCTCACCTATTGACAAGATCACATGGCTTTTCACTATAAATTGATTAATGTGTTAATGTAATTATAGAGATGACTTCAGAGAATATTTTTAAGGTTAAATTATATTCTTGAGAAGACCTCACTTGTTCACGATTTATTTTTGCAATTTGCTAAAATTTGCTTTAGAATTTTTGCATTTATGAGATTCCTCTTTTTGCTGGTTGAGATAGAATTTCCTCAGGTGATTTAGGAAAGTTAAAATCTAAGATTATAAAAATTTCTACTTCTTATAATTCTATCAGTTTTGCTTTATATAGTTTGAGAATATATTGTTAGGTATATATAGACTTAAACATTGAGCACTCCTAATGAATTATTCTTTCATTATTAAATATGATTCCCTCTATCCTTAATGATTCTGTTTGTCATAAAATACATTTTTTCCTGATACTAACATTGCTAATTCACCTTCTTTGGGGTGGGAAATCTCTTTCTGTTCATTTACTTTTAATTGTTCTATGTCATCCTATTTTAGGTATGCTTTATAAACTACATATAGCAAGATTTTTTTCTCTTTCTAATTAAGAATGTTTTCCTTTAGGTAATTAGACAGTTCTCTTTTTTTCATTTGATGCACCCTTCCTTCACTTTTCTTCTGCAATCTGAATTATTTGAATCAGCCAATTCTTTAATAATCATCATAAGAACTAGATAGAACTAAAGATGCTTATCAGATAATTCACTGCACCTGAGGGCAACAAGTTCAAGGGCAGTTCTTTGCTCAGGCAGAGACAACCCCAGTTATTGCCATTTTCTATGAAATCCTATCCTGCTGTGATTGGGAGAAATAATTGCACATTGGTTGTAAAGCTCAAAGGAATTAACAAGTGGAGAATTCAATTGTTCAACTGCTAAGAGAGGGGCTTAGCCTCAAAAAGATTTCAGCCATATATTCTACCTAAGAGAAATTCATTTGGATTTGTCACATCCCCCTTCTAAATACAGATCTTCCTCAATAAAAGTTTTCATCAAACATTCTGCCACAGCCATTATTGAACAAAACTTAAGCATTGTGTATCAGGCACTGTGCAATAATATAGCAAGCAATATGGATGCACTCTGAGCCCTCTTGGGAATTACAATCCAGTGGAAAAACTGAGGAAATCCATGTATCCCTATGTGTCCCAGAATGGCTTTTTAAAAAGTAACAAGTCCAAGAATTCTGATAAGACTTTTGTCCAAAGAGTCTTAATGAATAAATGAGAGGACTTGGATTTTGCACCACGTTTCAAGAAAGTAAGTATTGCATGAAACTTTAATAGGTATAGTTTCTGAATCACATCTCCACTTGGTCATCCTCTTCTTACACACCTACCAATCTGAGTCTGAATGCCCCAGGCACACATTCTCCATAGTCCATTTTGAAATGAAATAACTATAATGAAGTTTCACATAAATTACATTTTACCCACAATTCTCCAAAAAAAATTTCCTTTCCTTCAATTCTACAACTCCTAAATAAATTAGAAAAGGAACAATTTGGAAAGACTCTTGTTTACCCTTAGTAAGTCTTACTGAATCCTGCTCTGTTATGGGCAGAAGGCCTACAAGCAAAAAGCAAAGTTCAGTTATGCTCAGGACTCAACTAATTAACCACTATTTAACCTGTATACAAAAATCCTCCCCTCCAATTATTAACATAACAGTTGCCAAGATTTTTTTTCAAGGAGAAGCTCCATTATTTTCCTGCCTAAAGAAATATATTCTGTGCCTTCAAAGTTATTCGATCTCTGGGAAACAGAGAACTTCAAGGGATGGCAACTATGAATGCTCTGCTCCTCTTATTTACTGTTTGTGTAAACAGGGTATTTTCTCATCTCTGGTCTTCTATAAAAAGGAGAAAATTATATACTGACTCAGCCCAAAGAAGAAACAAGCGAAGAGACTCAGAGCAGGTGCATCTTAAATTTCCTTATAACTCAGAGATAATTAGAATTTTACTGTGAACCTTGGGTAAGATTTGGGTTGCTGTTCCAAGTGACCATTAGGCTGAGGATGAAGATCTAGATGAAAATTAAATTTTCCCATCCCAATTTTCAGATTCAGTGCACATCATATAATTCTACACAGGTCAAAAGAATCAACATCTTGGAAAACAGTTTTGTGCCATATTAGTTGAACTATAAATTGATAACACCTTACTGGTGGGCACTTAAAATGTTTAAAAATTTTGACCTAAGGATGCTTCTTTAAGGAACTTATTTAAAGAAAAAAAAATCAGTCAAGTACACACAATTCTATGTCCTAGAATGTTGGATAAAATCTAGCTACCAATCAATAGGGACTTGGTAAATAAAATACATAGAAGCTTCCAGTTTCAATTCCAACATGAAAAGACCTTGGAAGTTATCACTCCCATTCTTGCAATAAGAAAATGCTGGATAAATTAAAATCAATGATTTTCTTGGACCTACCAGAAAATTGAAGTTTCAAAATGAATTATCACTCTAAAATCTATAAACAGGCAAATGCTGAGTTGCAGACAAGATCTGCTTACCAGAAGGAGAAGCCACTGAGGCCATAAATAGTAAGAGCACTTAAATAGTAACTTAGACAAATTACCGGAGGCCATGCATGGACTAGCATGAAAATGAGAATCCCTGGTTGCCACAGTCAGGGGACCCCCAAACCTTTATGGAACATCACCAGATTCTCAAGATGAAGACACGCTCATTGCTCTGGCAGAAAACAGAGTAGAGTGATCGTTATGAAACATGCTCAGAGCCTTCACTTTAGCAAGGATCTAGTCTGCAAGGAAAATGACTTAACCCTATATTGGGAAGGGCATTCTTCCTGAACTAGCCCCTTCTAGTCTTCTCTCTCACCTAAGGTAGAAAACTCAAGGTATTCAAGGAAATACCTTGATTCCAGGAAGGAAGTAGGGGACAGGAATGTTTTGGTTTGTATTGTTTTGTTTTTAAGTTGTACTAGCAGACAAATATTTGTGAAAGTTACAGTCCAGAGACACGGACCCACTAAACACTGAGACTAGTCAGATTTGGGGCCTATAGTTATAATAATGGTGGTTTACAGCTAAAAGAACTACTGGTCCCAATTCTTCTTAAGGAGAAATTTTTAGGGAAACTCAAAGACAACAGGGGATACAAAAGCAAGGAAAATAGAAGAATTTAAGTCTTGTGGCACCTACAGTTAGAGCAAACACTAAATAATAACAAACACTGATTCCTAACTAGATTAACATAAAACTCACCGAAAAGGTTTACTTGCCTCAGATTCCATTATCAAATGCATCATGATCAGCTTTTATCAAACAATGACAAGGGATGGTAAAATGTTAGGGAAAAAACACAGTCTGAAGAGATAAAATAAGCACCAAAGCAGACTCAAATATGACACAGGTATTGCAATTATCAATTTAGAATAAATGTAATTAATAAGTTAAGAGCTCTAATGGAAAAAATAGACAATATGTTATACCAGATGAGTAACATAAGCAGAGAGATAGAAATTCTAAGAAACAATTTAGAGTACCTGCAAGAAATCAAAAATTCTATAACAGACATGAAGAAGACCTTTGATGGGCTCATCAGAAGATGATTCAGCTGAGGAAAGATTTGGTGAGTTTAAAGATCTGCCAGTAGAAACTTCCCAAGCTGAAATGCATGAGGAAAGAATAAAAAAAAAAAAGAGGGAACCAAAAAAATCCTCATAAAAGAACTGCAAAAAGTTATGAGATGATTTCACAAAGGATAATATGTGTGTAAGTGAATTATCAGAAGGAAAAGAACAGAGTAGGAAAAATATTTTAAGTAATAGTGGCTACTATAATCTGAATGTATATGTGCCCCAAAATTTATATGTTAAAATCCTAACCCTCAAAGTGATGGTACTAAGAGGGGTGCTTTGGCAAGGATGGAATTATCATCCATGAAATTCATACCCTTACCTAGAGGCCCTAGGGAGCTTGCTTGCCCATTCTGTCATGTGAGGACATGTTCCTTTGAGGAACAGGCCCTCACCAAACACCAAACCTGTCAGCACCTTGTCTTGGATTTCTCAACTTCCAGATTATGATGAATACATTTTTCTTGTTTATACATCTTCTAATCTAAGGTATTTTGTTATAGCAACCCACAGAGACTAAGACAGTGGCCAAGAACTTTCCAAAATGGAATATATAGTTATATGTAATAGAATATTATTAAAGAATTAGATAAGATAGCTCAGATCTATACTTTTTGCATGAAAAGCTTTATTCTGACTATATGAAATTTATGAAAAGGCACTTATATTCACATATAGGGAAAGATTTCTGAGTGTTTACTAAAATATAATGTTCATATTTGTGATTTTTACTTTCTCCTCTATGTTTTTCTAGGCATGAGCATATTTTTTTGTTTGCTTAACAAAAACACATTTGTGTTAAGATAATCAGCTTTTTTTTTTTTTAAATAAAGAAGGCATAACTTCTCACTTCCCCTACAGATGTTACTTAAGATGCATTGTTTTGCTTCCCCATTCTAGACAGCCCCTGAAGTTGGGATCCTCTCACCACATGATCTCAAATTTTACAGCCCAGGAATAATTTCTCGTCATGGGAGACCACAGCCTACAGTGTTCACAAAAGCAAAGCTGATCACAGCCCTGTAGAGCTCAATAGCTCATGCCAGACTTCAGGAACTCAAGGTCTTCTGCCCACAGTCCAATGACATGCCAGACTGTGCATCCTGAAGAGAGGCTGTGTACCCATTTTCCTTACTGACCTGAGTTGCTCCTGCAGGAGTTGACCAGCCAGATCACACAGCCCCCAAAACAGAAGGGGCTGGGAGCAGGAAGTCCAGGCAAAGGGAGATAATTCACATTGAATTTAAAATGCTCTCTCTGCTTACCCAGTGCCCTCACTTTCTGTGCGCATTTGGGGTACAAAGGTTGTTTCCCAGGTGTTAGTAAAGAATATAATCAAGTCAATCGTTCTTTCTGAAAGATCAACAGTGTCTATCCCTCCCCACTTCCTTGTCCCTTCTAGATCCAATTGCCTTTGTCATTGTCCCCCCTAAGTGTGCCAAGCAAAATGGATTGGCTCTCATTTTTTTAAATAATTGGAAAACTGGGAGAGATGAACTCACAGCAACCTGATTATATCTTACATGGCTCTGAGTGGGGTCAGGGGGAAGGACGAAGATGATATATTGCACATACTTACATAAATTGAAAATGCATTCACCCCAAACAGTACACATTTTACAAGAATACATGCTGACTAAAAGATATAAGCCCACTAAATAGTTGCCCATGGAGATTGGAGTTAGAAGGAGGCCGGAGTAAATTAAGACATTAAAAAGATGACAGAAAGCACACCAGTTCTCAACCCCTTGCTTCATTCAGGCAATTAAGGGATCCATAGATACCAGGGCCTTACTAGGCTATTCCATACCCTCTCCTTCCTCCCATTTGATGCTTCTTTCCCCATTATTCCTTTCACTTTTCTCTAAGACCCCCAAACCAATTTCTTGATTCCTTCACTTTCTGGAGATCCTCCTTCTGGCTCTCTTACTGACCTCCCTGATTTCTCAATCTCTGAACACTTCAAACACATCCTGATCCTTGTCCTGCACCCAACACCAGCCTCCTGCAGAGAGGAGCTTGACCTGATGAGAACCAGCTGGAATATAAGATTAACAAAACTAGTCCAAGCGACCTTTGCTTTATTGAATCGTCTGGCCTGGCCTCCTCTCTCCTGCATCTCCCTCCTCCTCTCCCTTCCTCCCTTTCTCTTTCCTCCTTCTCTCTCTCACTCTCCCCTTCCTCGCTCTACCTCCCCCCACCTCTCTTTCTATTTCTCCTCTCTTGAGGCACTGTTGCAGGCAATAGCAGGCTCTGGAACTTATCCAAGACCACTGGCAGTCACCAGCCCAGTATTTCCCTCCTAAAGCCTCCTCCCCCTCCTAATCTCAAAGTCCAGCTGGTCAGTGCACAGCTGGAGCCCATTCTCCCACTGACCTGCTTCTACAGGAGTTTGCTTCTTGCCTGGGAGAAATGATGTTAGCCTGGAGACATTTGCCGAGAGCCTTGTGCCTGAAGACCTCCTCTCCCAGGACCTCCAAGTTGTGTCTCTCCCTGAGCCGTGAGTGGAAACCAGGGGGACGTGGGTCAACAAGAGGGGAAGGCCTAAACTCTGGAGCCTGTTGCCTGAGAATGTTAGAGCTGGATGAGGTCTCAGAGACAGAGCATGTAACAGTGATTTCTCATCCCGTCTGCTCCTACATCCCCTTTCCATAGGCGATATTTTGTAATACCCACTGTGTTCTGAAACAAAATCCATGGGTAGTAAAACCTGACTATACACAATGTCAAAATGAGAATGGCATGCTATTTCAAGCTGTATTATAAAGAAGTAATCAAGGGAAAGCAATTCAAACTAAAGCATTAAATTCAATATATAGATGCCTAGGGATGACCATTTTAAAAGACATAAAGTATCCTCACAAATTTTTACCTTGCCCCTAGGAGGTGCCCCAACCACACACCCACCCTATTACTGACAAGGAGATTAAGAGAAATGCAATAATTTGCCCAGAGTTACCCAGGCAAGCCAGGACCAGACCTCAGGCCCTCCCCTTCTGCTCAGACTCTCTTCTCTCTGCAGCAAGAACAGTAAAAGTGAGAAGACCTGGGGTAGCCAGATGTTGGTGGAATTATATCCTATGTGCCTGATTCCCTAGCATCCCACCACATCCTAAAACCAACTGCTTCCTGCAAACACAAGCTTAAACAGCTTTCTGCAAGTTTATGTGCCAGAGTAGAATCTTGTGTCCCACAGGCCTCAAACAGGCATAGGGGACCCTTTTTCATTCCTCATCATGGTCAATTTCGTCTTCATTTTTCCCTCATCTTTCCTGTTTCTCTTTCCTTGCTTCGTCTCCTTTTTTGTACCTCCTCCCCTTAATTGCAATTTTGAGAATACCTACCTGATGCTTTCAACACATTATTTCCTTTTACCTTCACACTATCTGGCTAGTACATATCGTAATCCCATTCCACAGATAAGGAGACAGAAGAATAAAGAATAAGTAAGAAACATGGTCAAAGGCAAAGGCATGTAAATGACGATTTGAGATGAAAAGCCAGGTCTGTCTGACTCCAAACTTGGAGAGATTCCACCATGCCCAGTTTTACCCACCCTCTTCCTCTCTCCAGTTAGAATTTCTCTTTTTCCTAAGTCATGGGGTTTTGCCAGAACATCATTTAAGTCCATTTTCTCAGAAGAAGTTAGAATTATACCCAGAGTTTTATGCTCAGTAAGGAGGAAATTATGCTGAAAGTACCAGTAATTTACAAAGTGGGAAATAATGCTCTCTTCAATTGGCCCTTTCCCCTTTCCTACCCCAGCCCCTGAGCTGGGCTAATGGTAGCAGCCAGTGACTTAGAAATGGCAAGTGAGGCTTGGTGCCTAGAGAGTTTTGGGAGGTTTTTTTTTTTGGGGGGGGGTGTTTTGTTTTGTTAGTTTTTTTAATCTGTAATTTTATTTTTTTAATTGACACAATATTCATACATATTCACACATATAACTCAACCCATATGTACATTCTATAGTGATCAGATCAAAATAATTAGCATTTCTAGCTCCTTATCATTTCTTTGTTTGGAGCCTGTGAACCTCTCTCCTAGTTCTTCATGAAATATAGGCTGTGGTGAACTATGGTCATCCCACTGTGCTGTAGGACACCAGAATTTGTTCTTCCTGTCTGTGTTTTGATACCCTTTCCCCAATCTCCCTTTCTTCTCCTTCCCACCTTTCCAGCCTCTAGTTATCACTGTTATATTCTCTTCTTTTTTGATAGTATTTTTAGCTTGCAGTTTGGAAAAATAATGTGTAGTATTTGTCTGTGTCTAGCTTATTTTGTTATTTCACTTAACATAATGTCCTCCAGTTCCAATCATTGTGCAGCAAATGACAGAATTTCATTCTTTTTATGGCTGAATGATATTCATTTTTATGTACACCACTTTCTTCTAATTTATTCATCTGCCAATGGTCATCTCAATTGATTCTATAGCTTGGCTAGTGTGAACAGTGCCTCAATAAACATGGGTTTGCTGATAGCATTTCCTTTGGATATGTACACAGAAGTATGACAACTGGATCATATAGTTCTACTTTTAGTTTCTTGAGAAACCTCCATACTGTTCTCCACAATGGCTGTACTAGTTCCCATTCCCACCAACAGTGGATAAGAATTCCCTCTTCGCATCCTCTCCAGTGTTCATTATTTTTTGCTGTTTTAAAAATAGCCATTCTAACTGGGGAGAGGGGATACCTCTTGGTGGTTTTGATTTGCATCTCTCCAATGAGTAGTGGTGTTATGCATTTTTTCATATAATCTTTGGTGCCTAGAGATCTAACCAACTCATTGGGAACTCCTAAGTGCAGTTCTACCAAGCAAACTACAAAGAAATAATCTTGCAAACTTGTGCCACATAGACATGAATGCCACATTCTTCACCTGGTCTTTCAAAAAACTTTGGGGCCATTATGTCTACTTGCTTGTCTACTATCCCTATAAATATTCCTGCTTATGTTTGTTCATCCAAATGCACACTCATAGAACACTTACACACTTGGACTTGCACAAAACACTAGCACTTGCACACAAATGCAACACTTCTTGAACACCTACCATGTGCAAAATATACATTCAAATTACTTGAGCATCTATTATGCACCTTGTTGCAGACCTGGCCACAATGAACAAGACGAAATCCATTTCCTTGTGTTTTCCAAAGATGAGACAGGCATAAAAAGATAAACAAGTATATATATGTATATTTAATCCAGTAGAAAGATATATACTTAAGAATAAAAACACATCAAGTTAGGAGAATAGAAAAATAGAATGAGGGGTTGAAGCAGGTAAGAAGACCACCATGTGTTAAGCATTGTCAGATATGCAGAAATACATAAGCCATAATTCTGTAATAGCCACATATTTACTATATGATATTGATACACACAAAATATTCAGCCTTGCCAATCTTGATAGGCACAACCACTTTGTGCTGAAGATGTTTACAAAGTTATAAAAGCAATTTGCCTTCAGTATAAAGAATGGAAAAAAATTCTTAGTGGTGCTGTCTCATAATTAGCTAAGGTTGTAAATACACTTTCTAGGTATATGGGGAATGTGCTCCAATGTGTTGTTTTCCTAACATGTCTTTTCTCTCACAAAGGAGGGGTGCACAGAGGGTGCATGCATGGTAAATAATGCATATTTTCATAAGAAAATAAAATAAAATTAGCTCCAAAGGGAGATCTCCTGCTTGCACACCTCCTTGATCTCAGAAAAGGCCAAAGTGGAGAAAGGAAGAACCACCAATCCAGAATCAGGCAGATCTCTCTTGCTTGTGAAAAACTATAACTTCAGCAAAAGGGCATGTGTCAGAAAGACAAGAAGGAGCAGAAAGAGGGAGAAGCAGATGAAAAAATCCACAGGAGGTTGAGGAGGTGGACAGGACTGGGCATGAAGAGGAGTCAAGGAGGGCCAGGCAGGAAGAGCCATAATGTCTGGAAGAAATAGCCTGGAAATAATTTCACTGGTGAGAGGCGGTTACCTGGTGTTTTGCTCTGGGTCCATAAAATGAGGCAGAGAAATAGGGGTGTTACAGATTTTGTCAGGGACTGGATGATACAGAGCAGCAACAGAGAGTGCCCACTGCAACTGTGAGACAGTTTACAAAGGAGAAAGGATCTGCCTTCCAGTCTGTGAGCTGGAAGGTCCAAGGCAGGGGAAGAATGTGAGAAAACAATTTCGCCTCTGACCAGTCACTATGCCTCACAACTCTGGACCGCAAGAGTTTCAACAAGCCTCTGTGGAAGGTGGGTAGCTCAAATCCTCAACAGTGTAAGGGCCCCCCAAACAGGCAAGGCCTCACATTTAATGTCGCTGCCTCAGCTCCAAGGTGGGTAGATGATAAAAATACTCCTTTCCTAACTCATTGGCTATCCTAAGTATCAAATAAGATACCAAGTGAGATGCATGTTTTTGAGTTACCTAAGATGCTGACAGAAATAAGATATAATTAGCATTTTAATAAAGCCTATCATGTGCATTGTGTATTTTTCAAGCATTTTGTAAACTGTTTTTTTAATAAGAGTTTTTATTTTAAAAAGCTGTTCTTTTTTTATTAGAAGCCCTTGGTAAATATTCTCTCTCAGTTGAAAACGGATTGTAGATGTTAGAAAAATTTTTACCATTACAAAGAGAAGTTCCCTGAAAATTTCCAAAGGCCCACAAAAAAGTTGATTTCTCTCACTTATCTTGCCCAACAGTTTTACCTTTTTGATGTGATTTTGGGGGGGAAAAAAGCAAAATTAAAGTGATTTGTCTGCTCTGAATTCTCTGGGAGAATTAAGCAACTAGAAATTAAACCCAGTTGACCTTTATTATACAAGAGTGGTATTATTCCCTGAAATGAATTGTTTTAATGTCTTGAGCTATACACGGGAACTGAAGTAGAAATTGTTGAACTGGATGAAAATCAGCAGTTGTCATTTGTGTTTATTCTTAAAAGGCAATATCAGATCAATTAGAACAATAAAAAGAAACATAAAAATACCTTTTTAGAAACAGACCAGGAATTCAACTTCATTAACCCAAATCTCAATTATCCCTTCCCCCACCCAACCCCATTACACACACATATCCATGTGCACATCCGCATTCCAAGAATATGAGAAAAGGTTTATTAACCCTCAGCTCTTATCCTTGAAACACAGGCTATTTTGAATAAAGATTGCCTGTACTTATCTAGATGTTTAGATTTTAAAATCTTGCTGGAAAATAATAAAAACTAAAGCATTGTAATTTCTTTTTAGCCATCAATTATCATTATCATTACTACAATTTTTGAGTTTTTGTTTATTAAGTGGATAGTGTAAGGACAAAAAGAAGAGCAGGAGCACAGCGGCAGCAAACTATGCAAGTCATGGTGGGCTTTATTCAGGAGCAGGAGTCATCTGTGGAGGTGGTGGACCCATAATCCCAGTGGAAAATGAGACCCAGCACAAAGGAAAGGACTGGGTTTATATAGGCTCTTAAGTTTTGGCGGGCATTTAGGAATTTGGGGTTGTTTGCCAATTAAAGTAATCAATTTATCACTTTAGTTCGGCGCCCTCTTCTTCCTAAAGCAGCCTCTGGAAGACGTTTCTTGGGGGAGGTGTTAATTGCTGGCTTGATTAACATCAAAGAGACAGAGCTGGGGAAGGTGAGGGCTGCTGGCACGATTAGCATTAGAAAAATAGTGTTGGGGAAGGTGGGAGCTGCCAGCATGACCAACAGCAGGAAAACATTGTCGGGGGAAATGAAGGTAATGCTTGGCCATTCTTTTACATTATTTTTCTAATTCTCATATCTATCAGATAGTATAACAGGGAAGAGATTTTTAGATATTTTATAGATTTATTTTACTTATGGGCTAATTTTTTTTCTCCTTAATTGTTTATTTTCTGCTCTACTCCTTCATCCTTTCTTTCCTTCTTTCTTCCTTCCTTTCTTTCTTCCATTCCTTCAGGTACAAGTTTATGTTATTTATAGCTTTCACGCCTCCATCATGTGCTCACCTCCTTGGTGCATGAATGAATAAATGAAGGAACATTTAAAATTCATGCTTTCTTCATCATGTCTTTCTCTCCAGCTCTCTCCTCCACCAGCCCACACTCATAATTCCTATAACCTTGGAGTCTAGAGAGCATACAACTTCTTCAATGGGCAACTCCAATTTTACAAATAGGAAAATGAGATGGAGAAAAGGGGTTTTGAATTCTCAGAAACACAACCAAAAAATTTTTTTTTCCATCTCAAAAGAGTAACTAATGTAGAGAGGCACAATGAAAAGCTCTTCAAAAGGTGAAATTCTCAGAAATCTTAAGCTATTTTTTTGTCATTTCTATGCACAGATAACTAAAAGCCACTTGCTTTTAAAGTAAGAACAAATTAATAACATTAGCAATTATTTAGAACAGAAAAGTGAGTGGGATCTCTTTGAAAGAAAATATTTTCAGAGGTGCTACTTTGCAGCTTCATTGAAAAAAACACAATCATTCATTGTGTTTCTTAGTACTGTGACTTCATAGTCAGGCACACAAAACATCGGCATGTCATCTAGGTACCCAGATCTTCACACTGCTTAAGAGTCTTCACTTCCTCAGCAATTTCCACTTGCAAAATTATCTTGATATTGACCTTGGATCTTCACAATTAGGAACATTCTTCTCCAAGTGCACTTACAAGGTTTCCAGATACCTCTTCTTGCTCCGATAGTCTCTGATTCCATTACCCCATCTCACTGCTGCAGAGAAGTCAGAGTCTGTGCTGGCAGGAAAGTGCAAGGGTAGCCGACCAGTGGAAGTTGGCTGACCAGTGGCAAGGAACAGCGGTAGGCTGGGAGCCAAAAGCTTGGAGTTTCATTCTCATTCTTCAGCGAACTAGCTTGGTGACCTTAAGCAAATTAATTTACCCCCTGAGGCTCATCTATGACAATTCTAAGGCTTCTTCTTGCTGCACACATTTCATGCTTCCTCTGATTCATCTTCTCGGCCTTTGTCACAGTGGTTTGTCAGCCTTTTGCTTGGGAGGTTTTGTGATCCCTCCCAAGCACTTGCACACAAATGCAACACTTCCTATCTGCAGGTATTTAACAAATTTAACATTGCATTGCCCAACACCTATTTCCCTATAAGATGAGTCAACAGCCATTAATTCCACACTTACTGGGAGCCACCCAGGTACCAAGCACTGGACTGTGCACTGGGACTCAGGTAGTAAGCTTTTCAGTGCCTGGAAATCTCCTCCATTGACAAAGTGGATGGATGCTGGTGACACACAGCGTTAGCAGAAGTCTTGCCTCAACTAAAGAGAGAACCATAGTCCACATGGGTGGGAGCCACTAGGGGGAGTTTGACTTGAGCTTCCTAAGCCTGTGAGGGTTGCAGTGGGAGAAACCATGACTTCTCCCAATACCCTCGCTGCCTTTCTGAACTAGACTCAAGGGGAATATCTACCCCTACCCCAGAAAATTCATTATTGAGATACCTTAGTTTTTAAATGCAAACTAAAGCCTGATTCAAATGATTGTTTTAAAACTAGGAAACAAAATTGCCTAAGGACCTTGATTCAAATAGCTATAGATGATTGGCAGAAACAGACCTATGTCATGTTTAGTTGAGGCCCTAACTTCACTTTCAGCAGATGCTTCCTGGATATCTGGAACAAAGCTTGGTCTTCATTCAAAACCCAAAATGCCACCATGTGACTTTCTGCCTGAAAAATACCAGGTAAGACTCAGTGCTTTGGGAAAAGTCAAAGAGGTAGCTCCCCTTGGGAGGTCTCAGTTGTTTCTTCGGGAAGGACCCACAAATGGCCCTGCCTGCCACTCAGCAGCCCCACCCCAGGTACTTTATCCTTTTATTCACTGTGAGCATCCAAACTCTCTTACATCATTTATTAACAGTGTATGAACTGATGCTCATGCTCTAGAGTCAGAATACAAGAAAGAGATCGTACGTGACAATAGACATATTGCAGGGACACACACATATCACAAACATGATGGCATGCATGTGCTTTAAAAACTTGTTTCTTTTCTAATTCGTATGGCAATGAATAATCTGACCTTCTTTAGTCCTCCACCAAAAATTACACAGCTATCTTGTTCTTGTCAGACTAACAGTAAGTGGGTTTCTTTTCTCTCTCTCTCTCTCTCTCTCTCTCTCTCTCTCACACACACACACACACACACACACAGATACACACATGCAGAGCAATAGAGAAAAAAGGGAGAAAAGTTTGGTAATTAACAACACTAACAGGACTCCACTTATTTTTTAAAAAATAATAAGACTAAACAAACAGAAATGACATTCATTTACTTCCAAAGCACTCCCTTTTCCATATTTAAAACCAACTCAAAACTAAAATTTTCCATTGAGAGGTAGAAATTCTAGCCCCTTTCTTCTTGTTTTCTCTACAAAGGGCTCAAAAGACCACAAATAATCATTTCTGCTACTTAAGAGGAAGGACTCTCATTTCTTGCAAGAAGGGAAGTGGCTAAATACAGCTTCGTGTAAGCCCCTGTAGGGCAGCTGTGCTGTTTGGTTCCCTAGAGAACCGAAGGATAGATGAGATACTGGCATACTGACCTGTTGTTGATTTTGTAAGAACTGTGGAGAAAAGGAAAAAGAGATTTTAGTCTCCTCTCTCTACAGTCTCTTGCCTACAACCATGTCCTGGAGATCCACAAGAAGCATCTTTCTCCTGTGGCAACAGCATATTTCCAGAAGCCCTTGCTGCTGCACCAGGGGCACATGGAGTGGCTATTTGATTCTGAAGGAAACAGATACCTGGATTTCTTTTCTGGGATTGTCACTGTCAGTGTTGGTCACTGCCACCCGTAAGTATCCTTAAAAACCTGGGGGTTTAACTACGGAAGAATATATGGAAAACAATCATATTAGTGACTTAGAACTCTCGATTTATATACCCTGATTACAAAAATATATCTGTTAGAGATTGTGGCTGACATACTCCCACACACTTCCCGGGTTAAAAAAAAAAAAAAAATTCTTGACGCTGCACTTTTCTTGACAATGCAAGTTTTTGTCACTCTTACTACACATGCAGTGTGGCCTATATCATGTGATCAGTACATTTCTGTGTGTGTTTCTCATTAGTAACAGCTTTTCAAAGAGAGGACTGCATTGAGGAAAGGGCAGAAAGAAAGAGAAAGGCAGGTGGCTGTCAGAGAAACATGGAGACAGGTGCGTGGGATGAGGGATGATGAGAGATGAAAAAGAACTTCTAGCCTGAGGATCTTCATGGACTCTGACAGACAGATAAGGAAAGAAAGGATAATAAGAGACAGATGCAATCCTTGCTGGTATATAGAGCATTAGTCTTGAGCTTGCCTGAAGTTTTGATCATCAACTCACCCACACACATGCCCTTAGCAGGTCCTTCTGTGGTCCTTCTGGTTCCTGTGCAGCCATCTCATTTTAATGTCTGTTCTCTCCTGCCCTTAACAATCTGGCCAATAAAACTAATATGAAGTGGAAAAGAAAAAAGCAGCGGGTCTAAAATACATTGAATATGTTGAAGCCCTGCCATTAAATCAGGAGTCCAGGGGTCTCCTCCTTCAGCAGCTGTCAGGAGGTGAGGAGTGAGTGGTGCCACCAGACCCAGCTGTCATCTTCGCCATTGCCTTCTCTTTCCTCTTTTGTCTTCAGGAGGACCAGTCCCATATGACATCCCAAGGAGCATCCCAAAAATTTTTCAGATGCAATTTAAAACAGTACAAACATGCATGAAAGAAGTAGATAAAAATGGAGTCGATAACAATTTTAAACCCTACTTCCGAATCCTCCCAATAATATTGACATTGTCCCTATGATCCCAACACTTGCTGGCTTTCATGACCTCTGTACTTCTCCTGAACTCCATCTGACCCCTAACTCAGTGTCTCTGGCTCTTTCCTTAGTTCTCTACCATTGGTGAGACCAATTTTCCTACTCCTGCTTATTTATTTACCACATTTTCAATGACATTATAGAAACGCTACCTCTTCACCCTTGGTCCCTCTCGGAGTTACAATATGTCTATGAGCCCAGAACAGGCATCAAGATGTCCCCATATTTTCCATGATCATCTAGACTATCTCCCATCCCATGGTATTCCACCAGCAGCTCAAATTCAACATTTCCAAGACCAATCCATCATATCTACACAAAGCTATGTCTATTCACATATTTATCTGTTCAAGGAGCACATGTGAACAGCAGCTGTGTTTCTCAACTGTTCCTGGGGTTTGCCCAGTATTAAAAGCCAGGATGTTGAAGTCATCTTAGACTCTTTCCTGCCTTTCATTCTCTATAGCCAACCCTACGCCAGAAATCAGTTTTCCTTCCACTGAAATGCCTCTCCTACTGGCCTAGCCCCTCTCACTGGTTCCCACAAAACCTGTTGTTCTACGAGCTCTTCCTTTCCCACAGTGGAAGGCCACCGTGCCCACCTGGCTAGCCTCCACACTACCAGTAATCCCCCTTTATTCATGTAGCTCTTAAACTTGTTTTTCTAAACAGTGCTGCTGCCAAGTTTCTCCTCTTTTGACGAGTTTACTAACACTTCATAGCTTTCAAAAGTGAGATTTATGGAACAC
Organism: Xerus rutilus; assembly: GCA_028644305.1. Taxonomy (NCBI): domain Eukaryota; kingdom Metazoa; phylum Chordata; class Mammalia; order Rodentia; family Sciuridae; genus Xerus; species Xerus rutilus. The sequence goes on along the minus strand of CM053405.1, from coordinate 24,849,912 downwards.
CAATCAAAGGAATGATTCTGTCAAAAAGGATCCCCAGAGAAAATAAGATTAGAAAGCATTTCAAACTCTATCTCCCCTCTGGAGAAAACCATTATAAATTAGCCTATTAGAGGTATTAACATATGCCATGGAAAAGAAATCTGTTTAGTCTGTTATGTCTCAAAATTACTGAGCCACTAAACTGATTTGTGTGCATGTGTGTGTGTGTAACAGATATTAACAGATAGAATTGATGTGAAACAAACTTTGGTAATTGTTGTCCTTTAGATTTAAGTGAAACAATTTGACCTGCCTTTCAAAGGCCCTCCTAGTTGAGCCCCACGTGTCTTACTGACCCTTAGCTCCTGCTGTCCATCAACATGAAACTTCTGACTCTGTAAGATTAGCCTGGTCCTTCAGAGAATGTGTTTTCATCATTAAAAATGTTCATCAACACTGACCACTGCTCAGACACTAGTGCTGGAATCTCCCTTGAAGAACCAAGTGTTGATCTTGTGTATTGTGCTCGATAGACTCATAGCTCTTTATGAAAACAAAATGGGAAGATACCTGTCAGCTCTCTCTTCCAAACTGTTCAAAGGAAGGTTAATGAGAAAACACAGAAGAAATTCTAAGCCCAAACTCCTTCCTAAACTAGGAATTTATTTCCTAAAATCCCTAACAGACAATCCTGGAATCTCCCCTTAAACACTTGTCTCCGGGGAGAGTTCATTATTGAGGTGACCCATCCCATTGTCAGACAGCTCTAGTGATTAGAGATTTTTCTTGTGTGTGGATGAAATCTCCCTCTTGAAATCCCCAGAACAGCCATCTGTCTGGGTTCAGTGGCCAGTGTGTGCTGGAAGGACACGCCTGCTGGCAGCGTGGGTAACTCTGCTCTTCCTGTGTATCCAGGAAGGTGAACGCTGCTGCACAAGAGCAGCTCGGCCGCCTGTGGCACACGAGTTCTGTCTTCTTTCACCCTCCAATGCACAAATATGCAGAGCAGCTTTCGGCACTTCTTCCTGAGCCTCTTAAGGTATGGAGTTCCCAGCTTAAAGGAATAGAAGTCTCAGAATCCCAAAAGATCTGCCCAAGGAAGCTGGAATATGGGCAGGGAATTTGTTCTGTGCATTAAATATCTGTCATGGTGAGCTGATAGCCATATCTGAAAGCAATCAAATAGAAGAGAGATCCATATAGTTCCATAGAACTATTCCATATGAATTCCATATGAATTCCTGATGAAACAAGCCAATGTTTACTTATATCCCCTCTGAGCCTCAAACTGTCTGTGGATGGTTAACTTAGCCCATCTTTGCAGAAATCATTTCCCAGGAGCCCCAGTCCTCCTGACATTCTCATCTATGTCCTTAAAAAGTTTTCATCTGTTTGCTCCATTGTCCTTCAGCAAAGTTATTTGCGTCCTTCTTTTGCAAGGAGTGGAGTCATTTTATATAAATGCCAATGGTCTGTATTTTTCTAAAAGTGATAGTTCTCTGCATCTGAAATGTCTGAATTTTTAAGCAGACTTGAGATGTAAAAAATGTTGGCCATGATTTGCATTTAGATATTAAATGAGTTAATACATATGAGGAACCTAGTGTCTATATGTAGATACTCCATTTACTGTATTCATCTAGAATAGACAAAGAAACCTGGGGTAGCTGCAATCAGACCCAGATGTTCATGGAAGAGTAGTAGAGTAGTCTGCAGAGTCATGTACACATGCCTCTCCATCTCGAGTCTGGAGGACCCAATTTCCTTCAGTTCTTCCCCTTTTTCTGTCCAAGCTGAGCTGCATTTTTTGTTTATTCTCTTGTTTTTTTCAACATTGACACATGCAGCACAGTTGATCTGGGACAACTCCTGGAATGGCAGGGTCAGGAATCCTGTCCCATTCCAAGCCTTCAGAATCAAGTGAGGTATGTTAGGTTCAGAAGCCAAGAGATCCTATCCTTGAATACATCCAGGCACTAATCATTATGTCCCCTCAGCAAGTCTCCCCGACTTAGTTTGCCGATCATCAAAGTCAACAAAAGTTTACGATGTTCCACAGCTGAGACAACCTCTCAGCCATTTTTATATTTCTAGCACTCAACAGCTCCTCAGTGAAGTTAAATAATAGGACTGCTAGTTAACTGAAGTTGGTCTGAAGGAAACTCTCCTTAATAATTGGAAGCTAGGATATACAGTTTTTAGCAATTTTAAATGAATTGAACAATAGGGGGCTAAATTAAAGTGTGAGATCATGTGTCTTCCTTTCCCCTCCAGGTCATTTTCTTGGTGAACAGTGGCTCAGAGGCCAATGACTTGGCCATGCTGATGGCCAGGGCACACTCAAACAACACAGACATCATTTCTTTCAGGTAATCCTACCTCGGAATATTTAACTTTAGAAACATTGACTTACCCCATTACCAAATCCGTCTCTAAATTGTTGCATAGAAAAAGGAGAGGAGTTTTCCCAGGGTTGACTTTCCAGTGTTAAATTTGAGGGGCAGAATTAGCCAAAGGGACTTTATGAGTGTGTTAGCATTAAAATAATAGAAAAATAAGATTTATTAAAAGAATAGAAAACTAAGATTTTTGTTCACAATTTCCTGCCTTAGAACATTTAAACAGACTCACAAGGTTGACATAACAGATGGGAGGACTTAACGGTAAAAGTTTATGGAATGAAGAAATAGCCCCATTTTAACCTGTCTGTCCAAATTCAAAGAAGACTTTATATGTCCTTATCACAGTACATACAATATACAAATGCCATATAAAAATCATATGTAGTTATCACAAGCAAAAGGAAATGTTTGTTATCAAAGAAATATGGCACTAAAGAATTGTGACTGATACTTTACCAAAATAAGTCAATATATGTATGTCCAAATAAATAATGATCTATTTGAAGAAGGCCTGGTGCTATCAGGCTTTAACACAAGCTGTGTCTCCTCTTTCATGACCATTCTCACCAGTAGTCTTAAAACTGTTTGTTTGTTTGTTTGTTTGTTTAGGGTCTCGCCGTTGCTGAGGCTGGATTTGAACTCACAATTCTCCTGTTTCAGCCTCCCAAACTGCTGGGATTAGAGGCGTGCAGTACCATGCCTGGCTTAAAACTTTATTTAAGGGTGATTTTTGACTTCAGAAATTGTCAAAATATATTAGAATGATTTATACTAAATATGACCATTTCGGGCTCAAAAGAAACAAAACCTGCATTTTTTATATGCCAACTGAAGTTGGCTGTAAGTCACTTAGAGGATTCTCCAAAAACAGAGAGCCACAGTTTCATCACAGGAACAAATATTTGTCTTCCCAAGATGACTAGCACTCGTTGAACATACAATTTCTGGCTTGTTGCTAAAAGCCACGTGTCATTCCTTTAGCATAACAGAGTGGGAAAGGTTCTTGAGTCAGAGTTCTTGGCCAGATGGTCTCCAAAAGTCCTTCCACACTTTCAAATCCATGGTACCAGTCAAAAAGATAAATAAATACATTCACCTGACATGGGCTTAGCAGAATATGAGTCATCAGATTTGAATGCTCGTGTTCTAGTTCATCTCTGTTGCTCTCATGGATTTTTTTCCTTTTGTTCTGCTTAGGCTAGTGACCAAAGAGGAGTGAACTTGATCTCACTCTCCCCTGTATTTTGCAGAGGAGCCTACCATGGATGCAGTCCTTACACCCTTGGCTTGACAAACGTACTGGCTTACAAAACGAAACTCCTCAATGGGATGGGTTGCCGATCGGTGAGTCTCAAAATTTTTATCTTGTTTCTGTAAGGACTGATGTGGATAATTGATCAGATTCTTTTCCTGATCCTAGTATTATAAACTAATAAAAAGACAGTCATTAATCAGAGACTGAATTTGCCCTATCTGAATTAAAGACCATTTGGGGAAAGTGTTTCTTAGAAAGGGCTTCAGAGTCTGAGTAATAATTAATGATAGAGTTTTTAAATTTATTTAGCTTATAAGTACAATCAAGTAAATTCAAAGCTCTGAGAACCTTGAATACACAAACTCTCTGTAGTTGCCACTGTTCTAACCCTCTGTTCTCACATGCTGTACCTGTCTTTTCAGCATCAGAATCAGTTACCTAATTATCCTTATTCTTTAGATGCCCTTATCCACCAAACCCTTGAGAAAGTTGTTTCTAGACTAACATTGTAATCAGTTTTCTTTGTAGAATGCCCGCATAAGTAATTTCTAAGAAAAAAAAAATCTCTTCAAAGCAGAATATTAGATTTTCATCCTAAGTGAAGAAGAAATGAGGAAGAAATCTCAATATCAAATTAAGAATCCTTCTTGCTTTGATTGCTACCATATGCTCCTCCAAATTGGCTGTCTTGTGTTCATTTTTTTGTTAAAATCCTTCTTTGGTCATTTACAGACAATGTGCCCAGATGTTTTCCGTGGTCCTTGGGGAGGAAGCCACTGTCGAGATTCTCCTGTACAAACAATTAGGAAATGCAGCTGTGCACCAGGTCTAACTGGGCAGGGAGGAAGGGATGGAGTGGAGGGACAGGATGGGCAAGGAGAAGGGCAAAACCATCCCTTCAGATTTGGAGAAATGGGAATGGGAATGGAAAAAGCGAAAGGAAACAAAATTAAAAAGTAACAAGTGACATCTTGTTGAATCCATGCTTCTCATGCCTACAACAACCTTATTATCATAGAGAAAGTATCTCATGCCATCAGAGATACACTTTAAAATAGTTTACCACCTGGCAATTAAAGAAGCTCTGCTAATGCTATTAGCAATAGCTCTGGTGTCAATTTTAAAAGAAAACAAGATGGTAGGCTTATTTACCAATTCTTAATGGAATAAGGAGGAGGGAAAAGGATACTTGGGGTAATCTCAAAACTCCAGTCAAGTTCTCCAGGGACTCAGAGTGCCAGCCAAAGTGAGAGCATCTGTCAAAACATGAGGCAATTTCTGAAGGCTGCAGACACCTCTTGCAAAAGTTTTAAAGACATCCTCACAAGGAAAACATCTCGTTATTAATCACATTTATATTTGTATTCTTTATTTATGGTTAATCTGACAGAGAGGAAACATGGAGGTATCATCTGCTCTTTGCTGATCAGCCTCATATTTGTTACCACAGTACATTCCCAATAGCTGCTTCTAAGTAGTTCTGGAGAAAGAACTAATTATTCCAGCCAAATGATCTTCAATGGAATGGGATGAGTCACTGGGTTGAGAGGAAGAATGCAAGATGAAAGTCTTCAAGAAAGAAGTTTCCCAGTCACCTTAGAATTCCTATGGATGGCAAAATGGAAGAAGAAGGCTGAAAGAATGAGCATTGGAACAAGACAAGATGTTGTGATCACAGAGTTGAAAACCTCAAGGAAGTTTAAGGCTACCACCCAACTTTCCATTTTACAAATGAGGAAACCAAGATCCACAGGTAGAAAGTGGGAAAGCTAGGATTTAAAAAGATAGGCTAGGTCAGCTCTTCTGACCCCAAAGCCAGTGCTCCCAAATGTGTCAACAAGGTGAACCTAAGCTGAAAAACAATTCCTGTTCCAGCAATAATTGAGGAGATGCATCAAAGAGATACAGACAGTTAAGAGATGTAGATTCCACTCCCAACATGGCCATGGTCCACCTATGAGCAAAATCTTCATCTTTTGCTTAATTTTTCTCATTCATAAAACAGAGATAGCAATACTTCCTCCCCTACTCCCATCACAGCCCTTCATGAGAGCAAGGCATACAAAGTTTTCTGTAAAGGAAGGTGGTGAATAGCAACTTAAATTTAAATTTTACTTGTTTTAACAAGTAAAGCCATGTATGCATACAGCGTCTATAGGGCACAAAGAACTAAAATCAGTTTGATACAATGCACAGACCTGGGTCTGTTTGCCCAGGCACCAGCAGAGTCCAGTAGACAGTACCAACTAAAACAGACTCTCCCACAGCACTCAAGAGCCAACCAATCCCTCCTGCCCTACTCTACATGCCTCTCTCTCTCTCCTTCTTCTCTGCATCCTCCCTCTCTGAGCATTTCTTCTCTGCCTTAGACGAACTTGAAAATGCCAGAACATCATAGTCATCTCTCTGGTAGCACTTGGAGACTAAATTATAGCAACAGACATACATTTCTACTTCTCTGAGCTGTTATTTTTGGTGTATCTGAAGTCAGATTTTTTCTTAACTCATCTTCAAAGGACAAGACTGATAACATATCTTTAAATAGGACTGAAATACAAAAAGGTCTCTAGCCTCTTCTAGGGCCTTTAGGACCCAAGAAGTGTTTGGTCTTTATTGTCAAACTGCTATATTTACAGATGCATCCCAACACGTAAGTGCCCTAAGTACAAATGGTTCCAGTTCTCAGTTTCTCTTTGTTCACTGGATGCATATATAGGAACCAGCTATGGTAGAGAGTTAAACCAGCTATGTTTAAGTCATCAAATCCCAGCTTAGGCAGGGGGCCATTCTTTGAACCAAATGTAGATTTTATGTGGTATATTTCATTCTGTTACTCTCTCCCCAGGATTTTTTTTCTCTGAAAGTTTATTCCAAAGTTCCAACTTTCAGAAGTAACCCAGGATAAAATTCATCTCTCATCACACACTGCCCCCTCAATGCCCTGAACCTGATATTAATCATTTTATTCTCCTTTTGGAAGGGAACTTTTCTTTTACTTAAAAATTTTGTTCTTCCATGGTTTCTGACTCTGTTTAACCCTTTCTGTACCACCAACTAAAATAGACTCTCCCACAACCACTCTGCTGTATCCAGCACCCACATCTTCTTGATGTTGTCATGGAGACACCAATACTCTGAGTCTCTCGCCAGAGGTGGCCTGACCTAGAGTTACAGCAATGAACCAATGAAGCAAGCATGAAACAAAGAGGAACAGAGCAGATGACCCCTTTCATCACTGAATTGGTGGGTGTATCATGGCATGTCTAGCACAAGGTTCAAGCAAAACTTTCCCTTGTATGAGTTTCCTCAAATTTAAGCTTTGGGGTTGATTTTGCTCCATGCTTTGATTTCTCTAGTTATGAACGGGCTTGTTAAATCTCCAAATCATGTATTTTGAACATATGTCTGATCCATCCTTTAGAGTAACCCAAAACACCCAAGGCTATTTTCCTTTCCTAAAGAAAAAATAAAGAAGGAATTTCAGCATAGATTTATTTGTCCACTATCTTCTCCCATCAAAACAACATACATGATGCTAAAAATCTACTTTCTAGATTTGATCTCCTTGTCTCCTTCCCCAAACCCCCAACCTCCAACCTCCACCTAACCAAAGATACCAGATAGCTCTCTCAATCAACATTTCCCAAATAGCACATGTACCCTAAAAAGATGTCTGAGGTCAACTAGTGTTTTTCCCACTTGTTAATGAAGAGCTGAAGAATACAATGTATTCATGCTTTCATTTTGATGATAATTGCTGACAATTTGCTGTATCTATGACTCTAAGCAAGTGGTAGGGGGTGACTCCCCTGCACATGCTCAGAGTGCTTTCTCTGTCAAAGGTCTGAGGCTCCCACCCCATCCACATTTTCCTCTGCATTCCTGCTGGCCACAGAGATGCTGTGGTGCTGTTTAAAACAAAATTGCAAGTATCGATAAAAATTCTGAAGGTTCAGCCACATACAGACGCAATTGATCCGGGACCTTTGGTATTCCAGAGTACAAGGCTTCCTCTCTCAGCCTTACCCGCTCCCTTAGCTGTCCCCAACTTCTGGGATGACACACTGATGGTGGCTTCCGGAGCTTGGGCAAGCATTCTGGACAATCTTCCCCCTCCTCAGGTCCTCTCCCACTCACAGGATTTTATGCCTATCTGTGTGGTGAAATTTATAGCTAGTGAAGCATCTGTTATGCCCAGCAGGAATGTATTGAGCATCTTTCAGCAGGGTGGAAATGTAAATGTGGTTAATTTTAAGATATTTGGGTTGGATGGAAAACCATTGCTGGTAGTGATATGACAGCCTGAGTTAGCTCCAGCTAAAATCAACTGAAAATCCAGGATAAAGTATGAAAACACACTTTCTGGAAAGCATTGATTCAAGAAAGTAAGAATTTTCAGAAATCTCTTAAAGTCAATAATACTTGATTAATACAATAAAATATGGAAACTCAGAGATTACTCTTTCCTCCATTTTGTGGGGGAAAAAATCACATCAAGACCAAGTTCTTATTTGGAGAAAGAAAAATTCTTTATTCAGGGGAGCTTGTTTTCTATCCTATCAAGGTTTTTTCAAAATGATAAAATGTGTCCTTCTAAAGAATGATATAAATGTTCCCACCTACATTTATAATATACTCCATGAGACATTCTTAAGCTAAAGTATTCTTAAAATTCACAACTTGCCCTCCTAGACCTGTCAAAACAATCTAAAGAGGAAAATGTGGTTAAAAGATCATTTTCAAAATCCCAAAGTACTCCACTAGTAACACATTGAACTACTAAGTTAAAATCATATTTTTAGATTTCTCCTACCCATACCTCATTTCTAAACTTTGAAAAATTCTTTTAATTTTTATTAGTTCTTTTTAGTTATACATGATAGTGAATTCATTTTGATCTTTGAAATTTTATAGGTGTCTTAAATTTTAAAAATTGTGGATTCCTAACAAAAAGAAAAACAAAAAATTTCTCAAACCAAAAAGTCATTAGGGTACTGCAACCAGCTTTTGCCTAGGGGGCACTTGTCAAACCTGGTTACCTCAAACTTCAGTTTTTATAGCTCTGTGGAGTGCAGGGGAGAGATGACAAAATCCAGAAACCAGACAAAGGAAGGGATTGGATAGGGAAGATTCTCCAGCCACAGAGCTGGAATTCCCAAGAGACCACATCCTCATAAGTCAACTAGAAATAAATGCACTAACAACTCATCACATGCAAAAAGCTCTTCAAGGATTCTCATTCTTGTGTTCAATGAAAGTGAAGAGGAGCTGGTAGGAATCTTCACTGAAACTTTGAACTACTGGATGACCATCATGATTAATGATGATGATGATGATGGTGGTGGTGGTGGTGATGGTGATGATAGTGATGATAATGATATATGACATATATATAGGTTTTGTGTATATGTTACTACCTCAAGCTGATAATCGAGAGGAATCAGGCTGAAATGCCCTGTGTACCTAAGAACTGCAAATGTAAATATGCTCTGGAGAAACATACCTCATTCTAGGCCTCAAAGAATTCTCACAAATGAAATCTGGAGGAAAGTAAAATACCCACAGTCAAAAACAACTAATGTACAAGGAAACGAAACTCCACAATTAAGAAAAAGACCCATGAGGATTTCAACAGAACTGTCAGACAATAAGATGAATATATTTGATGTATTTAGAGAAAATCAAATATAGTATGAGTAGGGAATAAGTAATTATAAGGAATGAAAATGCAAGTTTTGAAAACTAATATATCTTCTAGCAATAAAAAAGAAAACAATTGGCATTTAAAACTCAGTTGGGTTTATCCACAGATGAATCCAGCCAAAAAGAAAATTAATGAATTAAGGACATCGAGAATACTTGAACAAGGACACTTTATTCCCTAGAAGAAAGACTTTGAAGTGAAATTGCTCAATGTCTCACACCAATCATAATTTCTACTATTTATTTTCCTATTCAGTCATTAAAAATCTACTGAGCAACTACAGTATACCAGACACATTTTTGTTTGGACACAGATTCTAAAAATGAATAAGGCACAGTTCCTGCCCTCAGTTAAAGAAAAAAAAAATGTGTAGACAACAAGCACAGGATCCAGTGTCCATGGCTACAGCAGATATAAGTTATCTGGTTCTAGCACATCCCTCCATAGCCTGAATTCCAATTGTTTTACAGACATGTTTACTAACTCTAAAGACAGAAACATTTTGTACTTTAAAATTGAACAGCATATTAAGTTGTAATAAAAAGTAAATGAGTTATTTTCAAATAAATTAAATACTCTCAATTACATTGGAATTAAATGCACTCATTTGAGAGGATGGACATCCTTAGATAAAATAACTAGCTATATCAGACTTATTGAGAAAGGAGGCATTTCTCCCTCAGATGGAAACCGTTTAAGTGGTTTGTTCAAGTCTTTATGGCTGTCCTAATCAGTACCATTGGTTCCCACAGAAACAAATGCCCTCATATCCTAGTTTACCATTTTATGAGAATCTCTAATCAATTTGCTCACCCGTTTCTGCTTCTTTTGTTTCTCCCCATTCTTTTGGATGCCTTGCTCACATCTTCAAATGCTGTGGTTTGTGTGTTTATTTATTGCAGACTGCTGCCAAGCTAAAGAGCAGTACATTGAACAGCTCAAAGATACTCTGAACACTTCCGTGGCCAAATCAGTTGCTGGATTTTTTGCAGAGCCAATTCAAGTGGGTACAAGAACCATACACATTAGTTGTTCAATGTCCCGTTATCAGAGAATTTTAACCCATACATTCTCAACAATTCCAAATTAATTAAATGCCCATTGCTATGTCCCTCTCTAAATTCAATTCATTGTCTTAATCCCCTTTAAAACCAAAACAAAACAGAATGTTCTGATTTTCAGTTGACCTTTAAAGATCCATCTCCTCCATTCTCATACTGAATGATATAGCGGCTGAATTGCAAAAATTCTCAGGAATAAGGAAACCCCAGTGATTTTTATTTGCTTAACACCCAACATTTTCAGGGAGTATCTTTCTTAAGTCTCACCAAATCCTCTTATTCTACTTTCTTCTACTCTCACAAAAGAACAAAGTTTGCTTCCTTTTCCCAAAAAGGAAAAATATGACATGACATAATAGTAATGGCTCCTTTTCTCACCCATGGTTGGTTGGAACAGTTCTATGGGCTGTTTATAACACTACCAGCATTACTCTCATGTTAATAGTGATAATGATCTGTCTGTCTTCCTTTTTCTAAAACTGTGAAAGGTCTTGTTACAGGTCCTTTTGGTTTGGTCTTTTGCAGGGTGTGAATGGCGTTGTCCAGTACCCAAAGGGGTTTCTCAAGAAAGCCTTTGAGCTGGTGCGAGAAAGGGGAGGTGTTTGCATTGCTGACGAAGTGAGTGGCGATACAAGGTGTAGCTTGGTGCAGTGGGAACAAGACAGGCATGAGAGAAAACTCTATAAATCCTCCTTGGAATTCCAGGGGGAAAGCAACAAGTGTATGAATCTGGAAGCATGACCGTAAATGAAGGAAGCTTCTTCCAGTTGACTGGCTGGTTTGTTAGTAGATTAGTTGGTTGGTTTAACAAGTACAATAGAACATCAGCATCCAAGTTGGTGTCTATCAAATAAGTTACTAATAAGCTATAGCTCATACTTCCATTCCTCCATGTGTTTTCTTTTTTTAATGCCTTTTGAGGAATTGCTGCAAAAGCACTGACAAATCATATAGGAAATTTAATCTCATAACCAAGTTTCCATCTTAATTTGTACCAAAATAATGTTAACCAGTCTGGCAGCATATACTTTTCTGAATGAACTTGCCTAGAAATGATAGTTTTATAAATTATAATCCAGCCTCTAAATCAGAAGAGTGTCTCCATTGCTGATATTCAGAAAATAGTTCTTCTAAAATTGTCAAATAGTGGAGTTGAGACAGCACCACTGCCTTAAGCACATAGTATGCCTAACAGAACTACTTTGAAGAGGGTAACACTCCTGGGCTGTATGAGTTCTAGCCCATGTTTTTAAAAGGATCAATTTACTTATATTATGCCTCATATTACAGAGTATCAAAGAAAACAGACTTTGTCTGCTGAGAATAGCTAGGAGATAAAAAGCCAGAGAATGGACACCAGGCATGGATGTCCTCCCTGCTCACTGCTGGGTGACCCATCATGACTGCACGAATACCTAGCTAGACCCACCAAGGACAGGTAGAGAGCTTGTGTTTCATCCTGATTCAATTCCACCATTTAAGCGAGAGCAGTTTTCTTCGAGTAAAAATTCAACTGATGTCACACGGACCCCTGGGCAGAAATTTTACAAATGACAGTTCTTTATGTGCACCAGGTTCTACTACACCCCTAGTGTCCTTCTGCCCTGGTGTACTAGCAGGGCGTGGGCCAAACTCCTGCAGTGCTCTTCCTCCCTTTACCAACCTGCCAGTAAACTAAGCCAGGACCTAGCTGAGCAAAGTTCACCTACTATTCACAAAAGAAGTTCACCGACTATTCAAAACTACAGTCTATCATTTTGAAATTAGCTACATCAGGGAAGTGGATGAACTTCGGCCTCTGAATCAGCACATAGTGAAGCTGCCATAGTGGAACCAACCAGAAAAAGGTGGGAGGAATTCAAAGAAAATATGAATTTCAGAATTTTGTAACAAATGTGGCTTCATGTCTTTCAAGAATGTTATTAGAAGCTGCCCTCACACAGGGTAACCTAAAGGCCTGTCGTAATGAATTTGAAATTGACTGCTTTTAGTCAGAGTGCAGATTCAGAGTCCCAGCTTCTCACTTTATAGACCCAGCTACTCCACTTCCAGGGACACACTTGAGGTTCTTCACTTTGGAGTGATCTGTCTCTGTCCTAATATTGATTCTTCGTAAGTGACTAATCATGGTTTATTGCTCTACACAACTTTGTTCATTGTTCAAGTAATTTGATGTTTCACCATTTATATTGTCTATTTACTGCACCTAGATGTAGGGAAAAAGGAAGACAGGCAGAAAGACAGAATGTATAGGCTTCACTCCATTATCTCATTTGGGCCAATCAATCAGTTTTTCCAGAGGCCTATAACTAGGAAGCAAAAGACCCAGGATTCAGCCCAGGTCTTTCTGACTCCCATATGTAAGCCCTTCTCCTACACTGTTCAGTGTCATTTAAGAATACCCCCAGGCATCTGCCTTTGTTGCAGCAACTTGGAGAGAGTAGGAAAAGTCAGAAGGGAGTCTGAGGAAGAAACTTGCTCTGTTAATTACATTTTAGAATGAGCTTCACATGCCTACACAGCATCCCCAACTTGCAATGTACACATGTGTGAAGACAGACAGACTGAGCCAGAAAGAGATCAAGCTACCTTCAACCAGAAAGGCTCTGGCAGAAATTTTGCATGGAGATATTTGTGAGGCTTTATTCAATTAAGCATTTCTGCCACTCCTTCATTCATTCTACAAATATTAAGTGTCTTTGTGGTATCAAGCGCTCTGCTAGATGTGCACAGGGGAGGAATGAGGCAAGGTCCCTGCTATCAGACATGTGCACTGGAGATGAGAGTCCACAGTGAGAGGTTCTGATGGCATGTGCCTGGGGTGCCTTGAATGGGAGCTCAGGAAATGCTTACTAGACCAGGTAATGAGGAAGCCAGGTTTTGAAAGCCAGGTTTTAGTGAAATGAAAAAGCAGGAAAGGGATCTTCCAGAGAAAGGGTTCACAACACAGACGCTAAGGTCAACTTTCAATCCAAACCAGTGCAACTTCTAGATCACAGAAGCTCAACTTCTGGATTAACTGGATGAGCTGGGCAGAGAAGGAGGGAGGAGAAAAAGAAAAAAGAACAGAGACTCAGATAAAAAATTTCTTGGACAGTTTCCAAAGGTTTTGCATCTGTTTTCATCAGGTACAGACAGGATTTGGAAGGTTGGGCTCTCACTTCTGGGGCTTCCAAACCCATGATGTGATGCCTGACATTGTCACCATGGCAAAAGGGATTGGGAATGGCTTTCCCATGGCAGCAGTTGTGACTACTACAGGTAGGACCCCCCCAAGTTTGTTCTTGGCAACGGTATCAAGCAGGCAGGTGGGAAGTTGTGTGGGTTGGAGGCAGTAACAGGAAATACATGATGCATTCCCAAACAAATGAAAGAGAAACAGTCTATCTGCCAGACTGTAGGGCAGATGTGAAAACGTCAGCCCTTTCTAATCTTGCTTTAGGGAAGACTAATTCTCCCATTCCCACAATTAACTGCAGGGTTCTACCACTCTGATACAGGATAGGAAGATGTGCTGCAAAATCAAAACAAAACCAACTCTGGAACTTCCAAAAGAATCATAGTCTTCAAAAAGATTCTTACATGGTTACTTGTGATTCAGGGTTGGAGCGACAGATTTCTCTGTTCATGTCTAATCAACAAAACAGCCAAGTACAAGTAAAATCTCACTGATCCAGAACATTCTATCAAATGAACGTTAGAATGTATATTCCATTGAAGTAGCCTTCACTGAGTATCTTTTTAATCAAGCATTGATTATTGAAACTCTTAAAATTATTGTATTTATATTTCCCACCAATTGCAAGCATATTTGTAAACCACTGATTAGGTGTCCTGTGATATTTCACTGTTTTTATTGAATGAATACATGTACAAAAGCGTGGTCATAGAAGGTAAAGTACAATGAATATGACCAACCCTGAAACAACTGGAACCGTGTTGCTGGATTTTGATGTGAGATTTTTGTCTTGACACTTCATCTCAAGGGTAGAACTCAAAAAAAGGGGGGGAGGGTTGGTTTGTTAATTTAAGATTCTGTATGAAACTCTCAGTATGTCCAAAATTTCAAGGTACTTTCCAACCCATACAACACATTATAGATTTTGTTATCAAACTTCTCATTGAGCAAGTAAGCCCTTCCCTTTTTTTGGGGGGGAGGGGCGGGGGGTATTGGAGATTGAACTCAGGGGCACTTGACCACTGAGCCACATCCCCAGCCCTATTTTGTGTTTTATGTAGAGACAGGGTCTCACTGAGTTGCTTAGCACCTCCTCATTGCTGAGGCTGGCTTTGAACTCACAATTCTCCTGTCTCAGTGTCCCTAAGTGCTGCGATTACAGGCTTGCACCATTGTGCCTGGCTAAGCTCTTCCTCTTTATGCCCTGTATTAGTCAGCTCAAGCTGGCAAAACAAGATGCCACAATTGGGTCTCTTAAACAACAGACACCAATTTTGTCACAGATTTGAAGGCTAGAGGTCCAAGATCAAGGTGCCAACAGGGTTGGTTTCTGGTGGGGCTTCTCTTCCTGGCTTGCAGATGGCCACCTTCTTGTTATATCCTCACATAGCCTTTCCAGTATGTGCCTTCTCAAAGGGATAATCTCCAAATAGTCACAATGGAAGTTAGGTTAGGGTCCGTAACACCCACTGTTAGGTGAGTGATGAATGAATGAGCTATGATGTCATTTACTAAGTAAACATAATCACAGTGGTGTGATGGGAGGTGATGGGCAGGAATGTGTCTCTCTACCTTTTATTTTCTGCCCCTAGAAATTGCCAAATCTTTGGCTGAACGCCTGCTTCACTTCAACACCTTTGGAGGGAACCCTATGGCCTGTACCATTGGATCTGCTGTGCTTGAGGTTTGTTCCAGCACTCACGTCAACACTGTGCATTTCACAGAATAACTATTTGAAAACCACCCAATATCAGAACTCTCTTACATTGCATGAAGTGAAGAGCTAATTAGAAATTCATCAACTTCAGTTAGGTTTCCAATTGTCACTCTGCATTCCCCCTTTAGTAAGATCTACTTTGAGCGGGGCAGTGGTGCACACCTGTAATCCCAGCACTTTGGGAGGCTGAGACAAGAGAATCACAAGTTCAAAGCCATCCTCAGTAATGGTGAGGTGCTAAACAACTCAGTGAGACCCTGTCTCTAAATAAATAAAACACAGAATAGGGCTGGGGATGTTCCCCTGAGTTGGGGATGTTCCCCTGAGTTCAATCCCCAGTGCCAAAAAAAAAATCTACTTTGGGTGCTTAAAGTATTAGATAAGAAATAATACCTAATAAACCTCACACACATGGGAAATGTAAAAATTTGCCTAGCCAGTTGGTAGTGCTGACATTTTTTTGTTATCTGGATGATGTTTCATGGATAGTTACTAACTTCTATCCATATTTTTTAGCTTAATTTTATCCCTACGTTGTGTTTTTCTCATCCTTTCTTTTCTTTCACTGTCCTAAATTAAAGGACTAATGAAAAACTAAGGTTTATGTGGTTACAACTAGGTAATTTAGTACTATAAACAACTGTTCATCCCTATACCATTGATTTAGCTTGATGTTAGCATATTTTCCAGTTGAAAATGTCTTTTAAAAAACAATCCTTTCAGGGCTGGGATTGTAGCTCAGCGGTAGAGCGCTTGCCTTGCATGCGTGAGGCCCTGGGTTCGATCCTCAGCACCACATACAAAGCAATAAAATAAAGACATTGTGTCCATCAACAACTTAGAAAAAAAAAAACAACAATCCTTTCAAAAATACATAATATCACTTTCTTAAATAAGTATAATGTATTTCTGGAAAAATGTCCAAGAAGTTAATAAATTTGTAGGAAGGGAAACTGGCTGAGGTAAGGGGTCAACAGGAGTTATTCTACCATCTACCCATTTATACTCTAAAATTTTTGAAACATGAATATGATTTACCTGTTCAAAAAATTAAATTTAAAAGTAATTTGAAATAAAAATAAATAAGTTAAAACTGTTTTGCTAATTAGATTTATCTTCAAAGATGATTAAATTACAGGATGAGAAAATGTAGATAGAAATGTATCATTTATTTTATTTGTATACACTGAAAACTCCTTTTTTTTTTTTAAGTGCTGTGTCATCTCAACCAATTTAGAAGGTGGAGAGGGTTTAACTGAACCAAGAGGTCTTCAAAAATGTTAACCTTTGCCTGGAATCATGCAATTACCATCCCCTAAATATAAATGTGGTATATTTCACATGTCTTGTCAAGAATCATAGAATCATAGGTGTCTGCTATGAGTGGAACTTAGCTGAAAATCCTTTTATATCTTCAGGTGTCCTGGCTCTGGGTACACACAGGGCTCACCTCAGCTAAAGAAGGCAGGGCCTCAAGGTGGGGCACTTGGGCTATGAGAGCTTGCTTGTCAGGCTGAAGGATGCAGTACAAAGGTCACCAAGCCCCAGGAGGGAAAGCACCTGTGAAATTTCTTTCCTTAGAACATTTATCCTTTCCACCATTGCACCCTAGTTCTTAGCAAAGCCTAGAAATAATGAACTTCTAGATTATGAAATCTATGTTACTGACACATTGACACATGCCTTATATTCTTTCCTAAATTCTTACTGACTCTTGAAAGTGGGAGTGTTTGGGGGAAGCATCCCCTTCACTGACACTTTTTAATTGCTTACTGCTTTTATTGCTTTTTGTGTTATCCATGGTGTGTCCACACTGGACATTCTGGGCTTGGTGTGTCTAGTTACTATAAAAAGGGCCATGGACATTTATCTCTCTGTGCTTCTCAATCAATCTGGGAACTTTTGCCACAGAAGGTCATTTGGAGCTTTCTCTCAACAGGTGATTAAAGAAGAAAAGCTACAAGAAAACTGTCAAGAAGTTGGTACCTACATGGTCCAGAAGCTTGCTAAGCTGCGGGATGAGTTTGACATTGTTGGAGATGTCCGAGGCAAGGGCCTCATGATAGGGATGGAAATGGTGCGGGATAAGGTAGGTTCAAATCTGCGACACTCTTGGTGACTGCTCAGGGCCAGCAGGAGGTACAAAGCACCAGTTAAAAACAGACTTCATGGGCTGGGGCTGTAGCTCAGTGGTAGAGTGCTTGCCTCACATGCGTGAGTCACTGGGTTCCATCCTCAGCACCACATAAAAATAAATAAATAAATAAAGATATTGCATCCATCTACAACTAAAAAAAATTTAAAAACACACACTTCATTCATTCTCTGGAGAAAGAGAGGGTGGCATAGACAGACTCAGTGAAGCTCTTCAGAGAATGGTAGACAGTGTTGATTATGAACAAAATGCGAGCAGACCATGCAGATCCTGCCCACCCTAGAGTCCACGCCATAGAAAATTGTGACTTTTTTTCCTAAAACAAGGCTGGGATGCTGTATGGAGAGAAGAGAAGGGGAATCTTGATAGAGCAAGGAATTCCCAGAACAATCTCATAGCCTTAACTTTTGTCCCCAAGATGGAGCATGTGCTACTGATTTCTTGCTGTTTGGTCTAAACCACACCATTCTACTTTAGAAGTAATGATGCTCAGTTCTTGTAATATTCAGGTCACACCATGAACATAAGACTCTTCTTCTAATAGTCAGTACAAAGCTGGGATAGTTTAAGAGTTGAAAGCTAAGAGAAGACAACAAGAACAAAAAAAAGTAACATGAGGCAGAGCGCTCCAGTTCATGAGCCACTTCGTACTTATATTCAGCTTGTGACCCAGTACCAAGTTGTTTTGAGTCCATCCTAGTCCCCACCCTGAAAGACAGCTAAATTCCTCAAGTCTAGACTCCAGAGAGGTAAACACAACAAGAGTGGAGGTGTATCACTATGCCAAACCCAACTTCTGTGTGCTCAAAGTCATATGAACAAAGATGTTCATGAGAACTTTTTCATAGTAAAACATCAGCATCTTCTCAAACGGCCATTGATACAGAACAAAATACATTATGGCACATCCCTAATACCATGGCATAGATATTTATTTGACATGGAAATTTGTTCAAACTCTTTTGTGGGAAAAATGAAACCAGTCATTAAACAGTGTCTTTAGAATGAACTCTTTCTCTTCCCTCTGCCGCCATATATCAGTTTTAAGCATGGGCTCCACCCAGATTGAAATCTCAGCTCCTCCATTCCCTAGTTTTACTCTCCGTGCCCTAAATGCCATTCACTATCCTACACCAAAATGTTACCTCTCCTCTCTGCCTCTACTGTGGAAGTCCTGGTCTTCTGCAAGGCCCAGTTTCATCTCACACTTCCTCCCTAAAGTTTCCTTTTGCTTCTCCCCCATCTATTGGCTTCACCCTTCAGAGGATTCCCCAAGTACTCACTGACAAAGGAGCTCCTTTGGAAAGATCTTCTGTACTCTCTTGGGCAGCTCTAACAAAGTTTCATAAACTGAGTGCCTTATGGACAGCAAAAAATCATTTGTCACAGCTCTGGAGGCTGAAAAGTCCAAGATGAAGGTTCCAACAGATTGACGTTGGGCAATGGCTCACTTCTTGGTTCATAGATGGCCACCTTCTTTCTGTAACCTCACATGGCAGAAGGGGCAAGGGAACTCTCTTGGCCTTTCATAAGGGAACTGATTTCATTCTTGAGGATTCCACCCTCATGACCTAATCACCTCCTAAAGGTGCTAATAGTATTACACTGGGAATTAGGTTTCAACATGTGAACTGGAGTTTGGGGGACAGAAACATTCAATCTATGGCATTCACCATGTATAAATTTGGTTTTTATTGTATAAATACCTTATTTTTCAAAATAAGTTTAAGATCAGGAAACATATGGTAGGTGCTTTGTGTTCATAGATTGATTTTAGGCTCCTGCAATGCTTCAGAACACATTCATGTAATTATAACAGCCCAGAGCTCCGCCATAGTGCTAGGCAGCATAACCCAGGATGATGCTCCCATCTGTCATACACTTGGTTAGAATGTAAGTTAGTGAAGCTCTTTGGACAGCAATTTGTCTGTAACTATCAAAATTTTAAATGTTTAGACCTTTTGGCCTTGCAGTTCTACCTCCAGAAACGTATCTTAAAAATACAAAAGTATATAAAGATGTATTTGAACAGGGATGTTTGCAGCATTATTTATAATCATGAAAAATTGGAGACAACCTAAATGCCCAGTAGTAGGAGATTGAACAAATTACTGGCAAACAATGAGCTAACTTTAAAGACTATGTCCAAATATACTTACATGGAAAGATGTCCAAAATATGTTGTAATTATTAAAATAAAATTGCATAACATTTTTTTAGTACTGAGGATTGAACCCAGGGGTGCTCTTCCACTGAGCTACACCCCAAACCTTCTTTTATTTATTATTTTGAGATGGTCTCACTGAGTTGTCCAGGCTGGCCTTTAACTTGCAATCCTCTTGCCTCAATCTACTGAGTCACTGGGATTACAGGAATGTGCCACCACGCCTGACTGGAGAACATCATTATGACTTATTTTTAAATATGCATATAAATGTATTTTCATGCAAAGAAAAAATGCCTAATTCACATTAAATTACCAATAGGATATGTTCTTTTAGGCATATAATAGAGAGAGAGGAAATTTTTTGTTTTTACTTTCTGCACTTTTATAACCATTTGAATTTTTTAAATAATCATGAATTATTTTTATAATTGTTTCAGTACAGAGTTGTCAAAAAAAATAAAAATAAAAACTCAAAGAGATAAACCTGATGCCTGAAGCTACTCTATACATCCAACAAGAAGTTCAACTACTTACGTGCCCACGTGGTTATCAAGCAGTTGAGACACAGGCATGAACATGAAGGCCTGAGTTGGCTGCCCTGTGGCTTGCCTCATTACAGTTTCTGGCCCTGCCAGTCCCTGTGAAATGTAGACAAGATATTCAATTAGTCACAGCTGTTGAGGTGGGGGTGGGGTAAGATGGAAAGGAAACAAGGAGGGTGCTGACCCAGACTGATATTGGGTGAGGCCAAACTCCATCTTTACAGATCCATGAAGTTGGGCAAGGCCTCCACCAACCTAAACCTTTCCAATAATGCTGGCTCCTCTGATGTCTGTTCCTTCAAATCATATTTAACTTCTTTCCAATTCTCATAGTTTAAAACTGAATTATCTTAGTCTTTCCTCTCCAATAGATGAGAACTTCAGAGGCAAGCAAGAAGGCATGGTGAAATTTGGAGTTCAAAGAAAAGATCTTAGTCTTTTCTCCCATCCCAGATCCTCCTTACTAGTGATCTGAAAGTTGGAATGTTATTTTTCCTTTTCATAAAGCTTTAAGACAAACTTAAAATATGCAAGCAAAGGGGCCCTGGGAAGTCAGACACATTGCATAATAAGAGACAGACACCTTACAAGGAATAGAGAATGTTCAGAAAGAGTTGGATCAAGAGGCAGGAGGGAGAAGAGAATAGACACCAAAGCGCATAGGAGAACAGAGAGGAAGTGCTGAGGAGAACAACAAAACGGCACAGTGGAAGGAGCCTCCTCTACCTGCAGGGGCTCATTCAGGAGCAAGGATCATGTTTTATGTACCTAAAACTAGAGCACAAGGGCAGTAATGGAGGAGGACTGGAGCAGTTCCCTTCCCAGCTATCTAGCAGCATTTGTTAAAAGCAAATCCTAAGCCCTGCCCAAATATTCTAATTTGGCCTAAGATGATGTCTTGGTCTGGATCTATGACCAAGAATTGCTGAGCTCAGACTAATTTATCTAGGCAGATTCGTGGGGTGAATCACCCGCCTCACAACAGGATGGGTTTTGTAAGCTTTAATATGAGACAATATAACAAAGCAAGCAACAGTTATACTTTGCAATATTGGATATTGTATATAATGAATCAATAATATAGAAAAACAGAAAGAGAGAGAGCGGCTCCAGCCCAATAAGCATTCATCAGTCAACATCGGATAACACAACACGGGTTTGCAAGTACACTCAAAGCATCATCATTACCTCCAACACCCAGCCTTGGGTAAAATAAGCAACACCAAGAATGGGATAGACACATAGGTAAGAGTCTTCCTCCTCAAAGCACCATCATCACCTTCAGAGTCTTTCTCCTCAAAGCACCATTCAAGATCCTTCTTTACTCACAACAGCATCAACACC
>CM053405.1:24768122-24827908 GCA_028644305.1 Xerus rutilus | reverse complement strand
TTGTGCTCCTCCCGGCAAGTTTGCACAAAGAATGCATATGATGACATTTTGCCTCTCGGCTTCTTAGGATCTCCTTTGCCCATGTTTAGTTGTTTTTCCTCAGCGAGGCACAGAGTCGCCCAGTGCCCGTCCGGCTCTCACTTGCCCCAGCGCTGTCTCTATGGAGCTCAATGTACTGCAATGGCTGTCCAAATCAACTTTTTGAGCCAACTTTCTTTGCATATAATACATCTTGATTCTTTGTTTCTAAAGTTCACTAGAATGTCCTTCCAGTAATCTTTCCACGTTCAAGACGATGTTCCTGAGAGTGCCAGATATCCTCTCCTGGAAAGAGGAGCTGAGAGATTCAGCCTTTCAGATAAATTCGTATGACATATTCCCATAGTCTTCCACTTTCAGGGGACACCTTCGTGTCAAAGTGCCTTTGCCTGTTTCCTGTCACTCTAACAGAATACCTGAGACTAAATAATTTTTAAAGAATAAAGGGTGAGGGGCTGGGGTTATGGCACAGTGGTAGCGTGCTCGCCTAGCACAAGTGAAACACTGGGTTCGATCCTCAGCACCACATAAAAATAAAAGAAAGATATTCTGTCCACCTACAACTAAAAAAATAAATATCAAAAAAAAAAAGAATAAAGGGTGAGCCAGGTGCTGTGGTGCACACCTGCAATCCTAGTGACTGAGAGGTTGAGGCAGGAGGATCACAAATTCAAGGCCAGCCTCAGCAACTCAGAAGGACCCTGTCTCAAAATAAAAACTAAAAAGGGTTGGGGATGTAGCTCAGTGGTAGTGTCCCTAAGATCAATTCCCAGTACCAATATATAAATAAATATTTTTGACTCATAGATCTGGAGGCTGGAAAGTCCAAGATCAGGTGGTCACAACTGGTGAGGACTGTGTGCTCTTCAATTCATGGTGGAAAGCTGAAGGGCAAGCAAGCACATGTGGAAGAAAGAGAACACAAAGGATGGACTTGCTTTATAACAGCCTGTTCTCACAGTAACTAATCCAGCCTGGCAAGAATGAGAACTAATTCACACGAGAATGGCATAGGGCCATTCACAAGGGCTCTGCCCAAACATCTCCCACTTGGCCCTACCTCCCAACATCGCAGCTTTGAGAACCAAGCCTCAACATGAGTTTTGGTGGAGACACAATGTATTCAAACCACAGCACAAAGCCGGGAGTTGAAATCCCAAAAGGTAACCAAGACTTGGGTCTCACTTCGACTCTGTGAAGGGTGCTTGGCTCTCGCTAAGCTGTTGATCAGGACAAATCATAACTCTTTCTTGAAGGGCAGTAGGGAACTGAAGAGGAGCAAGCACCAGAGGTATGGGAGCAAGAAGGGCAAACACTGGGGTGTTAGAGCATGGACGGCCATTCAGTCCTCTCATTGGCTTATCAACATGAAGGATTCCTCCTTTTCCATTTGGAGTCGTGGGCAGGAGCTTAGCACCACCATTTTTCTCCCTTCCGTTTTCTGTTCTATCCACAAGAGGTGGGATATAAGCCAGCTTATATAATGCAAGGAGCCCACATGCCTGCCAGCTCTTTTTTATTTCCTTTCTTGTTAAAATGGTCTAAAGTGATGATAATGAATACTTAGCTCATGTAAACTTTTTTCCACACAAGGAACATATTGTCAGTTAGTCATGTGATTAGAATGTAGCATTAAAAATGCTGGCAACTGTTTAAAAACACTCGAAATGCCAATCCAATCAAGAGGAAGTACTTTTTTTTAATCACATGAAGCTTTGGTTATACCATTGATGATGATACAATTATTATAAAATAATACCTATAAATAGGTAATACAATCATAAACTGCATTTCTATTTGCATTATAAAAACTCCATTTTGTATATTAGTGTAATTTTTACACTAATTTTAACTCTCTAGTGTCCTAAGAGATTGGCTCCAAGACCTTCTGTAGACACCAAAATTCAAATATTCTCCAGTCTCTTATATAAAGTAGCACAGGATTTACACATAGACTAGGCACATTCTCCTGTATACTTTAACTTATCTCTATTTTACATAGAATATCTAATGCAATGGAAATGCTAGTATTTCCATTAGTTGTTGACAAGAAAAAAGTCTGTATGTGTTCAGTACAGATGTAATTTTTTTCAAATGTTTTTGATCCATACTTGGTTGAATATATGAATGAGGAACACATGGAGACAGAGGGACCACTGTAATTCAACTTGTCCTCAAAAGATCTCTCCAAACTGTGGGAGAATGTAAGTCCTCTTCCACCTTTCAATCCCACTCAAATCTAACTTTCCTGCCAGGAACAACAAAAGAGCAATAGAAAACATCACAACATTCATCCCTTCATCTTCAGAACAGCAGAGCCTCATAATCAGCATCTGGAAGTGGTGTTGAAAGGTTGCTGGGTCCTGCAGCAGAAGTTTGCTATTGGTTAATTCAAGCAGAAGGTTCCCTTTCAACTGAGGCACAATCAGTAAAAATGGTACATCTGTGCCCCATTAAAAATGGTAATAGCATCTCAACAGAGACAGAAGTGCCACTGAATTAGCTGATTAAAGTTATGGAAACAAAATCTGGATTATATCAATCTCTTTGGGTTTATTTCAGATGAAGTAGGTAAATCTAGGTCAGATTGGAGGCCAGTATAGGAAATGTTTGGCAGATCTGAAGGTATTGGGAGAGGAATCCAGGATGGAGAACAGCCGTACAGAGTGTTATGGCTTGGATGTGAGGTGTCCCCACAAAGCTCATGTGTGAGACAATGTAAGGAGGTTTGGAGGAGAAATGATTGGGCTGTAAGTCCTAACCTAATCGGTGGATTAATCCCTGATGAGATTAACTAAGTGGTGACTGGAGGCAGGTGGGGTGTGACTGGAGGAGGTGGGACATTGGGGGCATGGCTATGGGGTATATATTTTGTATCTGGAGAGTAGAGTCTCTCTCTGCTGGCTGATCATCATGTGAGCTTCCTCTCTCTGCCATACTCTTCTGCCATTAGCCCCAAGGACTGGAGTCTGCTGTCTATGGGTTGAGACCTCTGAAACTGAGAGCCCCCAAATAAATTTTTCCTCCTTTAAAATTGTTCTGGTCAGGTTGTTTTTTTTTTCTGTCCCAGCAGCAAAAAACACAGAGATCTCCAGAACACAGTATAATCAAGAACAGAACAGGAAGATAGGGCGGAGGTGAGGACAGGTCAGGGAGGATCACTGCACACAGAACTACCGGAAAAAATGAAGCTTAATTAGATGGAACAACTTGACACAGATAGAATCTGCACAATCTCTCCATGTAGTCTATACTGGGCAAGTGAACCTGGCTGAACTGCAGCTTCTCATACCCGAAGAGAACAGTGTAACCTACAGAGCACTTAGGAGAATCTGAATAACCAAACACATGGCAGTGCTTTAATAATCTTAACTCTATCTATAAAACTCTCTGCCTCCCTCTTAACCCCCTCCCCCAATGATAAAGTTTGAACTTAGGGCCCAGTACATGCTAGGTTAGTACTCTACCACCCCTGAACTGCACCCCTAGCCTGGGGTCCTGGCCTTGTGACAGAACTTCCTTAACTGTTTTGGGCTGCTGCTTCTCGTGTATACATCTTTTTTCCTTCACTGAACTCTGCTGGCAGGATGTCCTTGACTTATTCTCATACATTTCATGCCTAATATAGTGCTCCTCACAGACCAAAAACTAACTTCTAAAGGTGCTCTGTGCCTTTTATCTGTGGATTTATGACATTTTAAGGCAGCAATCAGCCCATCTGAAATAAAGGCTGATCCAATTGATAAAGCCTTTATGTGTGTGTGTTTAGAAATATATATATGATATATTTAGAAATGTGTGTAACATGTCATTAGAAACATATATAGGTCTGGGGTTGTGGCTCAGTGGTAGAGCACCTGCCTACTGCGGGTAAGGCACTGGGTTCAATCCATAGCACTACATAAAAATAAAGTGATTATGTCTACCTACAACAAAAACATATAGTTAAAAAAAAGAAAGAAACATATATAATAAACACATCGTCAGAAATATGTTTAGGGGGCTGAGTTTGTGGCTCAGTGGCAGAGTGTTTGCCTAGCATGCATGAGGCACTGGGTTCGATCCTCAGCGGCACATATAAATAAATAAAGGTATTTAAAAAATGACACTATTTTAAAAAAAAAAAAGAAAAAGAAAAAGAAATATGTTTAGGGTCAGGCATGGTATTGTGAGCCTGTAATCCTAGCAACTCAAGAGGCCAAGAAGAAGGAGGATCAGGGTCGCAGGCTGCAACTCTGGGTTCAATCCCCAGTGAGAGAGAGAGAGAGAGAGAAAGAAATATTTAGACATGTATTATTTGTATATTTAGAATTTTTGTAATTAAGTACAACATGTTATTTTAGAAAGAAAAGGAAGTCACTCTTAGATGAATTGCAAGAAGGACATAATAAGCCAGAAAGAATCTAGAAACCTTCTAGACTCTCTTAGGCATTCTCCAAGGAGGACTTGCACTCTCCTAAGATCCCCAACTCACAACTCACATCCTCTCTCTCAGTAAATGACTCTACATTTCATTTACCAGAAAAACAACAACGTATCCAGAAAAACTTCTATCACTCACCTGCCTAAACTCCTCTCCTGCCTTCCTGCTCTCTGCCTCTTGCTTGCTCACCCAGCCAGGGCCCAGATGACTTTTCACAGGCTTTTTCTCTTCCGCAGGCTGGTCCACCTCTCTCAGGGCTCTGCAGAAGTCTCTCAGCCTGAAATAGTGCTCCCCCAGCCCCCAACCAGGCTTTGTCAGCTAATGCTTCCTTCGTCCTTCAAAGAGCATCTTCCCTCCTATGACCAGGTTATTGTTGTGCATAAAACTTTGCCCTCTCTTGTATATTCTCCAAGATCTTGCTGTGTCACTTATTTATTCTCTGCTGGATTTTCAAATTCTACATTCTTTGGGGTTCTTCCTCTTAGCTTATAAGCATGCTTATCTTTCTTATTTAAAAAAAAAAATCCTTCCTCCCAACAAATACCCTCTTCCTAAAAGCGCTGCTACTGGGAAAATGTGGAGGCTCTGGTCTGTCATTTCCTCCCCTCTCTCTGCAGGCTGGCTCCAGGAGCCTATTCTTGTAAAAGTGACCAATCACTCCCTAATTGCCAAATTCAAGAGAAAAGCTGCAACCCAGGCTGGGGCTGTAGCTCAAGGCCATAGCACTTGCCTAGCACTTGTGAGGCACTGGGTTGATCCTCAGCACCACAAAAAAATAAACAAATAAAGGCATGCTGTTCATCTACAACTACAAAAAAAATAAAATTAGGGGAAAAAAAGCTCAGTCCTCATGCTGCTTAGTATTTGTGCTATTTGAGACTGTTGTTCACACTCTTCCAAAAATTCTGTTCCCCTCCACTGTTTAAAAAATGACTTTCACCATCTTCCATTCTTTTATCTTGCAGGTTCTTTGCATTCTCCTGCATTGGTTTGTTTTTTTTTTCATTTGCTTCCCAATGCTGGTATACCACAAGGACATCACCTTAACCACTTTTTGTCCTTCTCTCACCCATTAGCCAGGATGGTTTTGCCATGCAGATGCTGAGGACTCCAAGCACCAAGCACATCCCTAAGGCAACCTCTTCCTGAGCTTGCAGATTCACATTCAACAACTGATTGCTTGAGCACTTAAGGCTGGGTGCCTGCTGCCTGTCCTCCTCCCAGAGGACACGTGCACTCCCGACTGCTGGAGCGCTATTTGATCCTCTGCCTTTTTGCCTTAAGTGTGTGGTAACAGTTATGCCTTCATTGCCACCCCCCATTCCACCTCCACCTCTGCCAGTCATAACCAAATTTCTGATTCCAGCTGCTCTCCCAGCTGTCCCTTTGTGGCCCCATTACCTGCTGGTCATGGCTTTCTTGCCTCTTCTAAGCTGCCCCAGACCTGGCTGACAGGGCCTATGGAGAATCTCTGCTGGACCGAGGCAGGATTTGGACCTTCTGTGTCCCACTCATTGCTCTGTTGCTTTCCTTGTCACTGTGCCCAGACTAACACTCAACACCTCATCCTCAGTCTTGCAAAAGCTAAGGATGCGGCTGTTCCTGTTATCTAACTCTTCTTCTGCTTCAGCAAAAAGCCCCAACTTGCAGTCCCTGTTGATTGCTACTTGAAGCAATTTTTTTTTTAAAAAAAGCAAGGAGGTAAGAGGTAAATG
Organism: Xerus rutilus; assembly: GCA_028644305.1. Lineage (NCBI taxonomy): Eukaryota > Metazoa > Chordata > Mammalia > Rodentia > Sciuridae > Xerus > Xerus rutilus. The sequence continues at coordinate 24,821,731 of CM053405.1, read as the reverse complement.
GAAATTATGCCAAAAATAAAGTATTTTTAGGATTCTTTTTTCTTCCTAAGATGGCACTGGGGATAAGGAATGGAAATTTAAGTTAACTTCAGCAGGAGTATTGTTAAAAACCACTGTCCCACCAGGACCTGGTGAAGGAGGAGCCTGATTCATGTTTCTCAGGTGTCCTATGTCAGTGCTGGGCAGAAAGGTCACTTTATTTTGACAACACCCCACGAGTCAAATCCTTGACCCTGGATGCCATCTCTGATAAACCCCTCCATTCTTTTTTGTAGCAATATCCCACCAGTCATCTTGTTTTACGCAGGGAGCTCTCTCAATGGCTTCCACCTCTCCATCTCTTCTCACATTTCTCCCAGTAGAATCTTACACTCAGCATCAACTCCTTCCTGACTCCCCTGACACTTCCAAGAAGGACTCTGCAGAAATATAAAAGTCTGGGTAGAGAGAAGCAGGGTGCGTTTTCATTCAATTCTTTCTGTATTAAAATTTTGAAGACTCAGATTTTGTCACTCTTAAAAATATCTTTCAGAGCTGGGGCTGTAGCTCAGTGGTAGAGCGCTTGCCTAGCATGCGTGAGGCCCTGGGTTCAATCCTCAGCACCACATATAAATAACAAATGAATAAAATAAAGATCCATCAACAACTAAAAAAATATTTAAAAAAAATATCTTTCAGAAATACAGAATTGTGCTGTCCAGGTGCACAATTCTAAAAGAATATATTTTTTGTTCTGATTAGTTATACATGACAGTAGAATGCATTCAGACACACTGTACATAAACGGAGTGTAACTTCTCATTCTTCTGGTCGTACATGGTGAGGGATCACACAGGTTGTGCAGTCACATATGCACGTAGGGCAGTAATGCCTGATTCATTCTACTGTTCTTCCTACCTCCATATTCCTTCCCCTCCCTTCACTCCCCTCTGCCTAATCCAAAGGACCTCTATTCTTCGCTAGCTCCCCACCCCTTATTGTGAATTAGCATTCACATATCAGAGAAAATATTTTGCCTCTGGTTTTGGGGGATTGGTTTATTTCACTTAGTATGATATTCTCCAGCTTCATCCATTTACCTGCAAATGCCACTATTTCATTCTTCTTTAAGGCTGAGTAATACTCATTGTGTATATATACCACATTTTCTTTATCCAGTCATCTGTTGAAGGGCACCTAGTTTAAACTATGGATCCATAGTTTAGCTATTGTGAGTTGAGCTACTATAAACATTTATGTGGCTGCATTACTGTAGTATGCTGATTTTTAGTCCTTTATAAACTCAGGAGTGGGATAACTGGGTCAAATGGTGTTTCCATTCCAAGTTTTCTCAGGAATCTCCATACTGTTTTCCATTACCCAATCAATAAATGGGCTAAGGAACTAAACAGACACTTCACAGAAGAAGAAACGCAAATGATCAACAAATACATGAGAAAATGTTCAACATCTCTAGCAGTTAGAGAAATGCAAGTCAAAACTACTCAAAGATTTCATCTCACTCCAGTCAAAATGGCAATTCTGAATACAAGCAACAATGAATGTTGGTGAGGATATGGGGGAAAAGGTAAACTTATACATTGCTGGGGGGACTGCAAATTTGGTGCAATTACTATGGAAAGCAGTATGGAGAATCCTAAGAACATATTTGTAAAAGAAAAACAAAATTGAAAGACTCACACTCCTGATTACAAAACTTACTACAGAGCTACAACAATCAAAATGGTGTGATACTGGCCTAAGCCCAGACATATAGACCAACAGAACAGGACATACAGCCCAGAAATAAACCAGCACATATCTGTTCAATTGATTTTTGACAAGAGTGAATACCATTCAATAGGAAAAGGGTGATCCTTTCAACAAACAGTGGCAGGAAAACTGGATACCCACATGCAAAAAAAGGAAGAAACTGGACCCTTACTTTATGATACAAATAAAAATTGAACCCCAAATAAAAACTTAAACATAAAAAGTGACACTACTAAACTCTAAGAAGAAAACACAAGTGAAAATATTTATGGCATTGGATTTAACAAGTATTTCTTAGACATGACTCCAAAAACATAGTTAACAAAGTAAAAATAGATAAAATGGCCCATTGAAAATTTCAAACTTTTGAGCATCAAAGAAATCTATCACGAGAGTGAGACAGAGCATGTAATGGGAAAAACTATTGGAAAATCATTTATCTGGTAATATCCAGAATATATATTGATACCCAAGATACATAAAGAGCTCCCCTAACTCAATATTAACAACAACAACAACAACATTTTAAAAATGGGCAGAGGATTTGTTAGACATTTCTTCAAAGAAGGTATACAAATGGCCAGTAATTACATGAAAAGATTCTCAACATCCATAGTTATTAAGGAAATGCAAATCAAAACCACAATGAGATACCACTTCAGATCCATTCAGATGGATATTATTTAAAAAGAAAGAACAAACCTGCAAAAACTGGTAAGAATGTGGAGAAATTGGAAACCTTGTCTGTTGCTAACAAGATGTAATGCTTTCTGCTATGGAAGAATTGGATGATTCCTCAACAAGTTAAACCTAGAATTACTAGATGATCCAGCAATTCCACCACTGAATATAAACCCAAAAGATTGGAAGCAGGGACTCAACCAAGTATTTGTAATCTCAAGTCCATAGCAGCATTATTCACAATAGCCAACTGATGGAAAACAACTCAAATGTCCATCAATGGATGAATTGATAAACAAAATGTGGTATGTATATACAGTGGAATATTACTCAGTCTTAAAAAGGAAATTCTGATGCATGCTATAACATAGATAAGCCTTTAAACCAGATGCTAAGTGAAATAAACCAATTACAAAAGGACAGATATTGTGGTTCCACTTATGTAAAGTACTTAGGTATAGTCAAATTCATAGAGACAGAAAGCATAATAGAAATTTCCAGGGGCTGTAGGGAAGAGGGAAGGGCATGTCATTGACTAATGGGTACAAAGTTTCTGTTTGGGATGCTGAAGAGTTCTGAACATGGATAGTGGCAATAATTGTACAACATTGTGAATGTGCTAATGACACTGAATTCTACATTTAAAAATGGATAAAATGGTAGATTTTGCAATGGTTTCTTAAATTTTTAAAAAAGTTTTACAAAGAATATATTCATGAGTAGAGAAAATTTCTTCCAATGAGAGCAAAGGGAAAAATTAAGATAGAGATTTAGGTTGTATAAATGAATAGAATGTCCGAGAGATTTGGTAGTTCTTGCAGATAGGCCCTGCTTCGTACCTAAGTGAGAAAAAAATGTTCACTTGGCATGGGCAACACATCCCTTTTCTTCATGTATGAGTTTCTTGATATGAGACATTTGAACCTAAGTCCTTCTTGGAACATAGGAAGGTACCAACAAATATATAAATGAATGTAGATATAAGCAAAGATGCCTGGTTCATGATCACTGTTCACTAAGCACCTCACCAAAGAAGGTAGAAGATAAAGGATATTTTCTCTAAAGTGAGTTCTCTCATCTGTAAAATGAGCAGGTTGAACTAGATAGATAAACAAAGGTTCACTTTCTACTCTCTCAGTCTAGTCTCAGTTCACTTTCTAGTCTCTCAGTAAGGGGGACCCTCCATACAGTCTTTCTTGAGCAGAATTAAGTGAGTTCTGAAGGGTCTTGAGTGCTGTGACTTCAGGGATTGCAGACTGGTGCAGCACCAAGGTGCAAGCTGCAGTGCTAAGAACACGGGAGATTTGAAAGTGAGGCTCACAGATCTGGGAATGGAGAAGATTTCCTCTCCTCCAAGGCAGTAATCAATATTTCATGTGTCTCTTGAAGTACCATAGCATCAGGTGTAGGCTGAGCCTCAACAGATAATGTACAGTCACATCATGGTGTCTCTGCTTCCTCCCAGCCAGTCTGCTCTTAGATTACTTTCTTTTTCATTCTGTGATGACGTGCTTTTGGCTCAAAAGGAAAGTGCCAGGCACTGATGGTAAATGATTAAGATGAGAGCAAAATTTTGCTTAATAAGTTTACTCTGTAGATTTAAATGAAGTTTAAGATTTTAATGCTTCACCATGAGTAAAAAAGATAATTATGCAATTCCAAAACAGATTGATTTAAAATGCATAATGATAGTTTAGGGGCACCTCAAAAAGGTTAATAATGTTATAAACATGACCTCATTTCCCCCTAAGGTGTCATTGTTTATGCTGATAGGATGACAAGGAGTTAAAATAGAGAAATAAATTAGAGGTTAATTAAATTTTAAAGAAAATTAGACTTGGATCTAACAAGCTAAAATTTCTATTTGAAAATGGATAATGGAGTCAAACAGACAATGGCCTTCACTAATATTCCAAACTTGCCCCTCCCCTCCAGTGCTAAGTGATTCTGGGGTATCTGTGTCATGGGCAGCAGAGTGACACTGTGGTGGGGAAATGATCATCCAAACCATTCAGAGATGGGGCTCCCAAGGCTCCAAAAAGAGGACATTGGGTTTGGGGGATATCCTTTTTTTTTTTTCTTTTCTTAAAATTAAGGTATGATTTATATACAATAAAATTGACTGTGTTAGTGAATAGTGGTTCAAGTTTCAACAAATACATGATGCAGAACAGATCTATAACCCCCAAATGCTCATGGATTCATTTGTAATGACCTTTTCTTGCACCCCCATTCCTGGCAGTCACTGATCCATTTCCTATTGCAGCAGCGGCACCTTGTCCAGGTTCCCTGGTCTCTGCACTCTCAGCACCCTCATCAGCCCCTTTCTGTTGTACTTCATGGTCCTGCTGTCTCCATTTGCTCAGCCGACCGTAATTTAAATTCTGCCTGATCACTTCACTTCACTGACACTTGTTCACAGACATATCTAGGAGCCTTTGTGTTGCCCAGTCCAAGGGCACATATGGATCTTTCTCTACAGCCTTTGCCATCATTAATTTTACCTTCGTTTTTAAAATTCTCTCCTGCTTTGGTTTCCATGATTCCGTTTTTCCTGATTCCGGGGCTGTTCCCTGTTAGATGCCCCTGTGCCCCTTCTGTTTCCAGCAGTGAATATCCACGTTAACTCGTGTAGCAGGCACTGGTGGTGGTCTCCCCAACAGCTTCCCTTTTCTTCCTGGACCCGCTTTTGTTCAGGTATTTGTCCTAAGGGCAGTGGTCTCATCCTCAGCCTCAAGGATGAATTCTTAACCATCATGGTGGTCTCCGTTATCCCTGGCCAATGAGATCTAAGGAAAGAGCTACTGGGAGTGGAGTGGGAAGTTTCTGGAAGATTCTCCACCTCCCTTCATACTTGATTCTTGTTTAAAAAAAGAAAAGAGAGAAATGACTAAAGTTATTGTAATATTGTGATAAAATAAGAAATATATATTTGGTCTTCATCCTCTGTTCCTGGCACAGAGCTTCTAAAACTCTTCTTAAGTGATGGAGATGCTAAGAATATCTTTTGTTCTGATGTTTGTCTTTTCTCCCCAGTCCCTGAAACCCCAGTTCTAGACTTTTGATCTTATGAAGCAACTCTTGGTTGGTTCTTGAATGGTTTCAGGATGGAGGTTAGTCACTAGAAAGACCAAGCCATGATTAGAAGCTTGGAACTTAGAATTCCATCCTTTATTCTTTCAGAAGAGGAGCTGAATAATCTTCTTCCCAAAGTTAATAATCAATCACACCTGCGTGATGAAGCCTCTGTAAAAATCCCTAAACCGTATTGTTTAGAGAGTTTCTGGCTTAGGCAATACATTCTTATGCTGGAAGGGTGGCACACTTTGCCTCCTCTCCATGGAAACAGAGGCTCCTGCACTGGGGGGGCCTTTCAGACCTTGCCCTGTGTACTTCTTCATCTGGCTATTCATCTGTATCCTTTCTCATTACCTTCAAAATAAACCAGTAAACAAATAAAGCATTCCACTGTGTTCTATGAGCCATGCCATGATAGTAAATTATCAAATCAGAGAAGGTTGTGAGAACCCTCAATTTGTAGCCAAGAAATACAGAAGGATGGGTGGTCTGGGTACACATTACTTGCAATTGGCATCTGAAGTGGGGAATAGCCTTATGGAACTAAGTCTTTAATATATGGGGTCTACATTATATATCTTTAATATATGGGGTCTACATCTATATTTACCTGGTCTACTCCAGGTAAGGCAGTTAGGGACCACCATTGGGACAAAGGGGAGATGTACTCCTGAGGTCCTTACTGATGACACATTAAAATTATAGCATGTGTTCTTCCCTAACCACCTACTCACATTTCCAAACAATCTTATTGACTACAGAGACCAGGTGCATCACAACAGCTAAGATGCTGTTGACATAAAGTCTCCAGGAATAAGCTAGATGAGAAAAATGAGACTGTTAAGGATCACCATGAAAGGACAGAAGGGCAAACAAATTTCTGGGGCCTTTAACCCATTACTTGTTAAAAGAACAGTATGTGTTTCCCTCCACACCCACCTATGTGCTCTCTCAGCAGCTATAACAACACAGCCTTATCACAAGACCAAGATTTTTTCACAGGATGTCAGAGCAGATGGAAGAAATATGGACATTTTTCTGGGATAAATTTACCACCCATGACTCAAGGCCAGGATATTTGTACAAAAACAAAGCAAAAAATATCTTTTGAAACCATGCCCCTGGCCAGTGAAAACTTAATAGACTTTAGCCCACCCCAGAAAATCATTAAAAGCTGACATCTCTTTTGTTTGGAAAGCAGCCTGGTCCCCCTCTCCATTGGTGCTGTCCTCCTTGCACTGAAACCCCAGTTAAAGCCTTGCCCATTCGTTCATTCTCACTGGGCTCCTTGTGTTTTTATCCAGGCTCCAGTTGACAGGTAATTCAGCATCACAACTGAATTGTAAGATCCCCAACTGATGTGCATAAAGTTAGAGAATTGGTTAGTGTGGGCAAAACTCACACATTCAGTATCAATGAATATGTAGACAGAAATGCGAGTATGTGGACGATAGGAGTGTGTAAGTGCAGAGAGTGAGAATTTTCCTTTTTCATTATCCTGCCCTTCCTGCCCAGAGCTGAGGCAACCATCTTGTGACTGTGATGGGACAAGTCTGATAAAAGCCAATGTCTTGACACTGGAAGAACAGATGGAAGAATCACCCAGCTCCTTGATGAAATTCCACCAGACCACCAAACGAGCCATCTAGAACCTTATACCTCCAGATTTTTGTTATCTGAGATAGAAAACCCTTATGGTTTAGGCTATCTTTAATTAGGAGTTCTATAATACGCATTCAAATGTATCCTAATAACATTCTGCCTACTCTGTTCTCATCCTTTACCGTCTTGCTAGAGGATCTCAACTCAATCTTGTGGCACCACGAAGCCATGAAGTCAAATCTTCCCTGCTGTCCTAGACCTACTTTTCTCCAGATCCACACATATAGGGTTACCCGCTGCGTATCTCTGATAGACACTGATGTGGACCACCCAGATTCTCCCTCCAAAAGGACTTGCTTGCTGGTTCAGTGGCCAAGGGTGTGGTCATCAGACACCTCCAGTTGTCAGCTCCTTGTTCTAGCAGAGAGCAACCCTGCCCAAGTGCACGTTCTTCACAAGATACTCCATTGACGATCCAAGATGATCCCGGCAGGGGAATAAAGGCTCAGTCACTTGGCTTAACAAGGGGCAGTTCTGATGAGCCATGTACCAGAGATGTCTTTAGCCCAGCATTGCTCTCTACCTTTTTTCCCTGCCCAGTCCTGTTTCCTTCCCCTCCTTTCCATAGGCCAGTCCCAAGGGAACTCCTCAGTAAGTATTCCTCATGCTAATTCCTTTCCAGAGTTGGCTTCTGGAGAAAAACAATGCAACAATATCTTCTGGATGCTCTTCACGAATTTCAAATAGCCGGGCGTGGTGGCGCAAGCCTGTAATCCCAGCACTTAGGGAGGCTGAGACAGGAGAATCGCGAGTTCAAAGCCAGCCTCAGCAACGGTGAGGTGCTAAGCAACTCAGTGAGACCCTGTTTCTATGTAAAACACAAAATAGGGCTGGAGATGTGGCTCAGTGGTCGAGTACCCCTGAGTTCAATCCTCAGTACCAAAAAATAAAAAATAAAAATATTGAACTCATTGTCTCTAATCACATTCCCTTTCAGCATGCTTCATTCCTCAAACCAAATACCTAGACCAAAAAGTCTAGGAATAACTTTTAGTCTTCCTTTTCCTCATCCTCCAAAATGGTCTCTGTGTATCTGTGTATCTTCCATTTTCTTTTCCTGGTATCTCTCAAGTCCTGCTTTCATCTCTCTTTCCACTGCTCAAACTTTAGCTCACATCCTCATTTCCTCACCAGGACCAGAGCATCTGGCTTCTCTGATATTAAATATCATCCTCCTCCCACTCATTCACCACAAAGCCACAGAAGAATCATTATAAATTGCAAATCTAATATATCTACACCTTTTAAGACCTGAAAACTGAATTCAGATTTAGTCAAAGATTTTGTCGTGTGCTAGTTGAGGTATTTTGAACAGTGAGGGCAGATCTTATAAAATCTCCTCATAGAGAAGTTGAAGGATTTTACCTAAAAACAGGAACAGCAACATAATTTGTAGGGCACAACAACAAAGGATTTCAAATGGCAACACAAACATTAAGTCAAGTTAAGGGCCCTTCTGGGTGGGGACCCTGTGTGATTGACTGCACAAGACACATACCCATAAAGTGTGCTGGTCCTGTGGGTGGTTGAGGGAAGCAATCTGGCCAGTTGTTTGAGAAACAAAGGCTGGGTGATCAGGCTCAATTCTATATTCAATATTCCTTGTTCTTGAGGGCCCATTTGACCCATTTGTTACCATGGATACTGCCTCACCTCTTGCCTTCCTCTTTAAAAATTCTGGAACCATCCTCTCTTGATGCTCTTTTTACTTTGTAGCTGCAAGACATTAACATTGGCACAGTTGCTCTGCCTGTCCAGGTTCTGTCATTCCTCTTCGTCATGGAAATGAAAGTTAACAGTCTTATCTTGGGAGGTCCAGGTTATAGCAGGTAGGAAGAGTAAAGAAGGAAAATGACTAATCTCTTTTGGACGTTGTGATGTCCCTGTACTCAACCCTCCTGACCTGCCCCACTTCCTTTATCCTGAGACCTGAGATTTTGCTCAGATACACAGTCCTCCCTTATGTGACTCATGAGAAGCTGATCCCATCACCAAGTCTAGGGGCGTTTCCTGGTTATTCAAGCCATGGTAATATCATCCCACTTGTAGAAGTCAGTCCTCCTGAGAAATTCCTGCAGTTACTGGGAACAATGGTTCTGTGGCTAAAATGGTCCAATCAGACTGAGAAGATGAGATCTCCATTTTGGAGTGAGGAGGGCTTTTCGTTTCTCTAAGAGAGAGGAAAGAGGGGAGGGGAGAGAGAGAGAGTTGTCTCAGTTGATACTGCCATCCATTTTGGGACCATGAGGGAAGGCAGCATAGGAAAAGGGTAGGAAAGATGAAACAGCAGAGAAACAGAACCCAAGTCATCATGGCATTGGCCCCAGAGCCTGCCCAGTTTCTGTTGTAACTGTTTTGGGAGAAAATGCATTGCCTTATTAATTAAGCTTGTTAGAAATTTTGTTTCTTACATCAAAAATGTTATATTTGATACAGATGCAGGTGGAAGTATGTCTAAATTTGACTTGCTCACACATTCTCCATGAACGTTCATTAAGCATCTCTGTGGTATGTGCTGTGTTATATCCACAGCAAACACAGGGACTAGATATGGCTACTGTCTGCAGAGCTCTTAGTCTAGTGTAGAAGTCATGACTTACACTTGAAGAGTTCTCCTACAGCAGGAAGCAACATATGCTTTTTTAAAAGTTTGTTTTAAAATTTACAGTAATACATGCTTCCTACCCTTTTTACTTCCATTCCTGACATGCAACCACTAAGGCATATTTACAGTGTATCCTCCAAACATTTTGTTTTAGTTAGCTTTTTTAACTGCTGTGACTAAAGAACCCGACGAGGAAAAGTTTATTGAGGGACTCACAGTTTCAGAGGTCTCAATCCATAGACAGATGACTCCATTCCTTGGGGCTTGAGGTGAGGCAGGACATCATGGTGGAAGAGTGTGGCTGAGGGAAGCAACTCACATATTGATCAGGAAGTAGAGAAACAGAGTCTCCACTCTCTAGACAATATATACCCATAGCCATGCCCCAATTCCCACCTCCTCCAGCCATACCCTACCACTTCAGTTACCACTCAGTTAATCCCTATCAGGGGATTAATTCACTGACTTTTAATACTCTTACAATCGTTTCTCCTCTGAATCTTTTGCATTATCTCACATATGAGCTTTTGGGGAACACCTCACATCCAAACCATAACACAATGCATTCTTGAGGCAGCAATATGGTAAATATCCAATGGTGGATGAGTTCAGAGGAAGTAAAATTTACTCAGAGGAGCTACTAGGAAAGCTTCATAGAAAAAGAAAAATGTTGCCCTAAAGCTCAGACAGCAAGGCCCCTGCTGAAAGCTCTATAGTCACACAGAGCATACTATCCCCAAATAGGCCATCTCGGCATACTGACTACTTTGAGTCAAAGATGACTGACAAAAACAAACAAACAAACAAACAAAAAAACCATCAGATGCAAGGACATGCCAAACTTTCTCTTCCTTCCTGAAAGCAGGAGATAGAGCACCCATGTGTTCTCCATTCACCAGGAGGAAGATCTTCTTACATAGGAGGGTCAAGTCCAACAGATTTGGACAAACACATCTTGCTAAATTAAGTCATATTTTCCTACAATTAACTGCCCTAACTTATCTTGTTACATTTTCACAATTTACTACTCTCTGTCCAACCTAGTATATGAGGGTTCTGTCCTAATTGCTTCTCTGAGTCTTCATGTTTTAGGAGGTGTTTTAGTCAGCTTTTTCACTGCTGTGACTAAAAGATCTGACCAGAACAATTTTAGAGGAGGAAATGTTTATTTGAGGGCTTATGGTTTTAGAGGTCTTAGTCCATAGAAGGCTGTCTGCATTTCTTGGGACTAAAGGTGAGGCTGAACATCATGGTAAAAAAGTATGGCAGAGGGAAGCAGCTCATGTGATGATCAGGAAGCAGAGAGAGAAAAATCCACCCTCCAGATACAAAATATATGCCACACCCGCAATGAACCACTTCCTCCAGTTACAGCCCACCTTCCTCCAGTTACCACTCAGATAATCCCATGGGGAATTCATACACTAATTAGGTTAAGGCTACAACCCAATCATTTCTCCTCCAAACATTCTTGCATTGTCTCACATGTGAGCTTTTGGGGGATACCACATCTAAACCATAACAGGAGGCTCCTGTGTATATGTAAAAATCACTAAGGAAAATTTACATGCTTTTCTGCTGCTAATCTGTTTTATGTCAGTTTAATCCCTAGGCTCAGGCAGAGTTGCTAAGACAATAGAAGGGACATGTAGCTCATCTGGTTCTCTGCTTAGGGCCTCAAAAAGCCTGGGCACTTATCTGCAGACTAGAGAGAAGGATCAGCTTCTAAGCTCATCCAGGTTGTTGGCAGGATTCAGCTGCTAGTGGCTGGAGGACTGAGGTCCTTTCCCCTTACTGGCTGGCAATTGGACATCTCTTATCAACTTAAACTTCCCCCAGCCCTGTACCATTTTGGGTATGTGGCCTCCTTCATCTTTACAGTCCAATGGGTCTAATCCTTCTCATTTAATGTAATGTCTCTAATTTACTATTCTGCCACCAGCCAGGGAACATTCTAGGCTTTTAACAGGATTTGTGTGATTAGATTGGACTCACCCAATCTAATCACACAAATCCTATCACATAACGTTTCAATAAGTGAGGGAGACCCTGTCTCAAAATAAAATTTAAAATGGGGCATGTATGTAGTTCGAGGGGTATAGTGCTCCTGGGTTCAATCCTCAATACTGGAAAAAAAAGAAAGAAAAAAATGAAGGAATGACATTTTAATTGTATTTATAGGTTCTGGGGATTAGGGCAAGGAATCTTGGGTGGATGATCCATTTCAAAAATGCTGCCTACCACAATAACAATACTCTGGAAACAACCAATATGTGCAATTGTGAAAATTCCTAAGTACAAAAGAGTGAAAGGCCCAGCCTTTACCTCTTCTCCCCATTGCCTGGTTCACTTCACAAGGTATAGCCTGTGAGTGGTCCTTCAGCCACCATATAACACAAATGCATCATACTTTTTTAACTTAACATTGTATATTGCAGATTCTCTTGTATCAAAATTCCTGAGTTATTTTCTTGGAACTCGGAATTGAACCCAGAGGTGCCTTACCACTGAACTATGTTCCCAGCACTTTTTATTTATTCCAAAATAGAGTCTCACTAAGTTTCTGAGGCTGGCTTTGAATTTAAGATCCTCTTGCCTCAGTCTCCAGAGTAGATGGGATTACAGGCAAGCACAACAGTGCCTGGACAATTCTTATTAGAAGTTGATGAGCATTTAGGTATTTGAATATTTTGCTTTTACAAAAAATGCTATAATTAAAACCCTTCTACACAAGTGTGAACCCTTTTACACTTCTGAAAGACACATTTTTAGAATCATAATTTTGGAATTCAGAGACTACATGCACTTGCAATTTTTATAGGTTGGTTTTTACACCTTCTTAACAGAGAATGTTTTCAAACTTCTCAAATTTTGCAGTTGAATAAGTGAAAAACAGTATCTTTTTGCCAGTGTGATTTTTATTTTCCTTAGATGAGTGAGGTTGAGTACTTTTATTAAAGGAATAAGAGGCATTTCTATGATGTCCTACAGCCAAGGCCTGTGGAGCTGCTGTTCTAGTTCCAGTCTTCATTGTAGATGGTCTTACTTAAATAACCAAAATTAGTTTCTACTATTCACAGCAAAAATACTTCATTCTTATAATTTATGATTACAAAAGTTATCCTTGGACTACTGAGCCTGAGGGAACCTGGTGGATAGGATTTTTTTTTTTCTCACCAAGTTTTGAACTAATTGAGAAAAGCAGAGTAAAGTAGATGGACATCAAAATATGGGCTCTAATACCAATGGGTCCAAGTTCTGTGGCAAGATGTCTTCATAATAGGAATCCTAGGGTGAGACAGAGCCCAACCAATCATAGCAGCACTGGCTGCATAGTCATGGCCCTCTGTCCCTGCACCCAGATAGTGCCCCCTTCGGGTATAGAGTATTGTTTTGCTTACTTCCCTATAGTCCTGGGTCAGACCAGAGTTTCACACTCCACAGACAGACCAAGCCAAAGAAGGAAGGGTAGGGGGCTGAGCCACTTAGGACAGTCCCTCTCCCAAGTCCACCAATCTAACATCCACACATTCTCCTCTGGGGCAACAGGAGTCTAGGAGGTGGAGAGAGGCAGGACAGTTTTCCTAATCAATGAGCTTCCCCTTGGAAGTAAACAGTACAACCAGGAGATTATTGAATTGCTCCCTAGACTTACACTGGTAATATGCTGTTTTGATTCTATCTCCTGCAAAGTATGGAGAGAGTTTGATAAAAATATAGAAAACTGGTAAATTTCCTTTAAAAAGTAATTGGATGCTTCCTAAATTCCCAAAGCTGCAAGATTTCACATTAAAAGGTCCATGTCAGTACTTATGGTAGAATTGGTTTCAATTCAGACTCTGACAGAAGGTACTAGATAAGCACAAAGATTATGGTTTGGGTTTTTGGGAATTTCTAATGGTTCACCTTCTCATCAAGTGTGTATACAGCAAATCAGGTCTGTCTGTGTTGCAGAGAGCTTTGTGTGGAATCTGCACAGCCAGGCCTTGGCTCTATTGCATCCAAGTGCCTTTGGATTTGTCCCATCAGCACAGCTGCAAGCAGCATCACAATAGGATTCAGCACTTAAAATATCTGACAAAATAGATTGCTGATGTCCATTTATTTTCCATAGAAAATAACAATGAGTAGCCAGAGCCCTCTAATCATGTTGTTTCCTCTGTGTGTGCTCTGAATTCAGTATGGAAGAATTTCTTAAGCATATACTGTACTATACTACAGAATGAAAAGGAGCACAGGGCCTCTCTCATCCTTCCGGCAGTCTGCAGTCTCATTATAGCCTAAGACCTGTGAACAGGGCAGCTTACCCTAGGCTGAGTGAGCACTCTGAGCCCCAGGTTTACCACTTCAGTCCTTGTGTACCCTTTGAAAAGGCACCTACAGGGTGAGCCAAACATTGCACCATCTGCCCAAAGATGCCTATCCCCCTAATCCCTGAAACCTGTAATTAGTTTCTTCACATGGCAAAAGAAACTTTGTAGAGTTAAGAAACTCCATTATGTATATATATCTCATTTTCTTTATCCATTTACCTGTTAATGGACAGTTAGGCTAGTTCCATAGTTTGGCTATTGTGAATCTGTTAATATGATGAATTACATTTATTGATTTGTATATATTAAACCATTCTTGCATCTCTGAGATAAAACCAACTTGGTCATGGTGTACAATCTTCTTAATATGTTCTTGAACACAACTTGCTAATATTTTATTAAGTACTTTTGCATCTAAGTTCATCAGGAATATTGGTCTGTGGTTTTCTTTCCTTGATGTGTCCTTAGCTGGTTTTGGTATGAGTGTGGTACTGTCTTCATAGAATGAATTTGGAACTGTTCCATCCCTTTGTTTCATGGAATAATCTGGGGAGTACTGGCATTAGTTCTTTAAAGATTTCATAGAATTCAGCTGAGAATCCATCTGGTTCTGGGCTTTTCTTTGTTGAAAGGCTTTTTATTACTGCTTATATCTCATTACAAGTTATTGGTCTGTTTAAGTTTTCTATGTCCTCTTGATTCAGTTTTAGCAGATCATATTTGTCTAAAAATATATCCATTTCTTCTAGGTTTTCCAATTTATTGGAGTGTAAGTTTTTAAAATAGTCTCTAATGATTTGCTGGATTTCTGAGATGTCTGTGGTGATTTCTTTTTCATCTCTAATTTTATTACTTTGGTTTTTTGCCCTGTTTCTTTTGGTTAGTTTGGCTAAGGGCTTATCAATCTTGTTTTTTTTCAAAGAACCAATTTTGTTTCATCAATCTTTTGTACTTTTTTATTCTCAGGTTTATTGATTTCCACTCTGAACTTAGATTTTAATTAATTTATTCATTTATTCTAATTAGGTATATGACAGCAGAATGTATTTTGGTTCACTGTACACAAGTACAGCACAACTTTTCATTTCTCTGGTTGTACACAACGTTGCATTGTACCATATGTGCAATCAAATGTGTACCTAGGGTAATGATGTCCATCTCATTCCACCATCTTTTCTGCCCCTATGTTCTCTCCCCTCCTCTCCTCCCCACTCCCATTATGGATCAGCATCCACTTATCAGAGAGAACATTAAGCCTTTGGTTTTTTGGGAATTGGTTTACTTTGCTTAGCATGATATTCTCCAACTCCATCCATTTACCTGCAAATGCCATAATTTTATTCTCTTTTAATGCTGAGTAATATTCCATTGTGTATATATAACACCGTTTTTTTTATCCATTCATCTGTTGAAGGTCATCTAGGTTGGTTCTACAGTTTAGCTATTGTGAATTGTGTTGCTATAAACATTGAAGTGGCTGCATCACTGCAGTATGCTGTTTTTAAGTCTTTAGGGTATAGAACAAGGAGTGGAATTGCTGGATCAAATGGTGGTTCCATTCCAAGTTTTCTAAGGAATCTCCATACTGCTTTCCAGATTGGTTACACCAATTTGCAGTCCCACAGCAATGTATGAGTGTGCCTTTTCTCCCACATCCTCGTCAACACTTATTATTGTTTGTATTCTTGATAACTGCCATTCTGACTGGCATAAGATGAAATCTTAGTTTTGATTGGCATTTCTTTCATTATTAGAGATGTTGAACATTTTTTCATATATTTGTTGATCAATTGTATATCTTCTGAGAAGTGCCTGTTCAGCTCCTTAGGCCATTTACTGATTGGGTTGTTTTCTTGGAGTCTTATGTAGGAAGTCGGGGCCTAATCTGATGTGATGAAGATTTGGGCCTACTTTTTTCCTCTATTAGGCACAGGATCTCTGGTCTAATTCCTAGGTCCTTGATCCACTTTGAGTTTTGTACATGATGAGAGATAGGGGTTTAGTTTCATTTTGCTGTATATGAATTTCCAGTTTTCCCAGAACCATTTGTTAAAGAGACGATCTTTTTTCCAATGTATGTTTTTGGCACCTTTGTCTCGTATGAGATAACTATTTATGTGGGTTTGTCTCTGTTTTCTATTCTGTACCATTGGTCTATATGTTTATTTTGGTGCCAATATCATGCTGTTTTTGTTACTATAGCTTTGTAGTATAGTTTAAGGTCTGATCTTAATTATTTCCTTCCTCCTAAGGGTTTTGGAATTTGTTCATTCTTCTTTTTCAAGGGCCTTGAGGTGCCCACTAGGTTGTTTATTTGGGATATCTCTGATTTTCTTATGTAGGCACTCATAGCTATAAACTATTCTCTTAGAAGTGCCTTTACAGTGTCCCAGAGGGTTGGTATGTTGTGTAACTATTTTCATTTGAGTCTAAGAATTTTTCAATTCCTCTGATTTTTTTCTATCACCCATTGATCATTCAAAAGGGTGTTTTTATATCTCCATGTGTTTATATAGTTTCTGCAGTTTGGTTTTATTGCTTTCTGATTTCATTCCATTATAATATAATGAGATGCAAGAAATTATATCTTTTTTTTTTTTTTACATTTGCTAAGAATTGCTTTTTGGCCTAAAATGTGGTCTATTTTGGAGAAGGTTCCATGATCCACTGAGTATAAAGTGTATTCAGCTGTTATTGGATGAAATATTCGATAGATGTCTGTTAGGTCAATTTGATCTATATTTTTCAAGTCCAAACAGTCTTTACAGAGTTTATGTCAGAATAATCTAATGGTGAGAGAGGTGTGTTAAAATCATCCAGTATTATTGTACTGGGGTCTACCTGGGGCTTCAATTTGAGTAGTGTCTCTTTTATGTAACTTGTTGCATCCACATTTGGGGCATAAATTTTTATTAATGCTGTATCTTATGTTGGATTATTCCTTTTGCCTGTATGAAGTAAATTTCTTTGTCTCCTCTGAATAATTTTGGTGTAAAATCTGCTTTGTCAGATATGAGAGTAGCTACTCTTGCTTGTTTTCAGGCTCCATTCACAGGGTAAACAATTCCCATATCCTTTCACCTTCAGTCTGTGGCTGTCTTTGTCTGTAAGGTGTGTCTCTTACAAAAAACATATAGCTGGGTCTTGTTTTTTAAACAATTCTGCCAGCCTATGTATTTTAGTTGGAGAGTTGAGACCATTTACATTCAATGTTATTATTGAGATTTTTATTAATTCCTGCCACTTTGATTAATCATTTTTAATTTAGTTTTGTTTCTCATTTGATTAGCTACTTGTCAAGTGAGATTTATTCTTTTGTCAGCTCTGAATTTAAAAAATTTTTTAAAGTATTTCTTCAGTTATTTAGTGCCAGTTTAGTAGTTATGAATTCTTTTAGTGTCTGCTTATCTTGGAAGGTTTTTATTCCATCTTCAATTTTGAATGATAGCTTTGCTGAATATAGCAGTTTTGGTTGACAGTTATTTTTTCAGGACTCGGAACACATCATTCCAAGTCCTCCCTGGCTTGCAGAGTTTGTGCTGAGAAATCAGAAAGTGATTCTAATTGGCTTCCTTCTAAATATGACCTGGCTTTTTCTCCTGAGGCATTTAAAATTCTATCCTTGCTCTCTATGTTAGGTATTTTAATTATAATGTGTCCTGGAGAGGTTCTTTTTTTGATCTTATTTACTTAGGGTTCTGGATGCCTATTATATATGAATATCCACCTCATGTAAAGGTTTGGAAATTTTTCTGTTATTTCCCTGAGGAGTTTATCCATTCCACTACCCTACATTTCACAACCCTCCTAAATTCCAGCAATTCTTAAATTTGGTCTCTTCATGTTTTCCCAGAGTTCTTGTATAGTCTGATCATGGTTACTTTTCCCCCCCTTAATGCTGTCTGAATGTTAAGGCTGACCACTTTTTCTTCTAGCTCTGAGATTCTGTCTTCAGCATTGTCTACTCTATTAGAGACTTTCAACTGAGTATTTTTTTATTGTTTTTCATTTCTAAAATTTCTGTTTGACTATTTTTCAATTTTCTATCTTGTTATTGAATTTTTTATTCATATTCTGTACTAACTTCCTTAATTCATCCAGTTGTTTTCTGTGTTCTCTTGGAATTCATTGATCATTTTTATGATTGAGTTCTTTATCTGATATATCACTAGTTCAATATCTTTGGGGTCTGTTTTTGGTCAATTATGAACTTTAGGTGTTGTGTTAGCTTTTTTCTTATTTCTTGTATTTCTGTGTTGGGTTTTTTGCATCTGTTGCAAGGGATTTCTCTTCCACTGTATGTGTGGATCTTTGTAGGGCAGAGTCTTCACTTGCCAAAGTATTCTAGAGTGATCTGGATTGAGACCTTCCTCATAGGTGTGGCGTCCACAGCCTTTATGTTATTTTGGTTTTTTTCTATAACAATGTATGTGTCTATAGGTGGGATCTGGGGGCTGACCTCTAGCTGTTTCTACTTGGAGCCTGATCTTTAGTTTGGGGTTTTTTCTCTTCTATTCTTTGTACTAAGTATAGCTGAAGATTGAGTGTCATTAATTTGTGTGTGGAGCAAAGTGCACTGTCTTTTGGTTAAGTTTCAGCAGCAGATTTTCTATTCTGTGAAATAGTGATGTCCCTGTAGGTCCCCAGCACCTCACAGAATAGGGGGAAAAATAGCAACAACCAATGCAAAGAATATACAGTATTAAACTAAATACTTGGTTTCTACTATATGTACAATGTTAATTGCCACACCAAACAGAAATAGTCGGGTCAGCAAAAAGTAAACACAATAAGTAACCATGAACTGTATCTAGTATTAAAACAAACAACAGGTGTTAACTATGTCATCCACAGCAGTAATAAACTGCAACAGCCTTAATGGTGGCAGCAGGCGTTACATAAATTAATTCATGCTAAAAAGACAGTAAAAATACAGTTAACTATGAGGAAAAAAAATGTGATAGGAAGGTAGAAGAGAGTTCATAATTTCAAAAGATAAACAGAGAAAACACAAAAGTGATGTAGTAATGGCTATAAGGAAGGAGAAAAAGAAAAAACAAAGTGAGGGGAGAGTGAAATAATATTAGAGAAAAAGAAAAATAACAAAGTGAGGAGAGAGTGAAATAATATTAGAATTTGGCTGTTAGCAGAAGAATAGAAAGAGAAGAGAAATAGACAAATAAAAAACAATACGAAACAAAATCAAAATGTATTAATAAACAACCCTAAGCCTTAAAAGACAAGGAAAAATAACTACATTTAAAATACACTAAAAATGAGAAAAAATAAATATGTGTATGTACATATGTCCATGAACCAATCAATAGCAACACACACACACAAACAACAAACATACATGAAAAGATTCTTGATGAAAAATTAAGGAATTGTTGAATTATAGGGCAATGCAGGCAGCCTCATAGCAAGTTTTAAATATGATTTTCCTTTCTTTTTTTTTTTTAATATATATCTATTCTGGGCTATCCCAGGTGACATTTCCAAAGCAGTTTCCAAATCTTAAGTAGAAGGAATGCATTTTTACACAAGTTTCTGTCACACTTAGCTGTGCACATCCCTTTTCTGGGGGCTTTTGAGGAAGTTGACTAGGGTTTAGAGACACAAAGTGGCCCAGGACAGCCTCTTGCAGAAGAACCAGGTTAAGAGGCCTCATGGAATCAAGAGAGGTCTGCAATTTGACTCTTCATAGAATGGCGAAGAAAATGAGACCCAAAGAGGAAAACATCTGGGCAGGGCTATGAGTGAAGGTGAACTGGTAATTCAATCCACACACCTTGTTGTGCTCTTGGGTGGTGGCGGACAGACTTGAAACAGATGGAGCAAGGATTTAATAGGCATGTGTGTGTCAAGCAGTCTGCTAGGCTACCTGCATATAATATTGCATATAATTTTAACCACTAATCTATGAAAAAGGTGCCATCTCCACTTTAAAGGAAATAGGTGCAGAGTTCTCATGTAACATGCCAAAGTTAATACACCTTGTAACTCTGGGATTTGAACCCATGTGGATCAAAATTCAAGACCCAGACTCTCTCTACCCTGACTTTTTTTCATCCTGCTCTTATGTACAAATGCAACTGAAGTTGAGTTTTCTGAAAAAGTTTCTCTAGTGGATTTCTATGAAATGTTGACTGACCAATTAGGAGTTACTTTTTGAGTATATTAGGCATCATGGTGTGTGGACAAAAGTAGCATTATGGGAATTAAGAACAACTAAATCACTACAAACAGAGATATCTTAAAAATAAGGCTGCCAATAAAACTGGGCTTCAAAGCAAACACAAGTAGCTGGGACATGTAGTGTCCTTAGCTTGCTTGCCAAAAGGCTCTGCTGCCTGCTCATTAACTCTTGGGCCTCTCTGGAATCACTGGTAGAAGATCTAGTAGCCATAGCCCCTGCTGCTGCTCATGAACCCTTCTACAGAGTTCCAACAGAGGACTTGCCTGACTGCACTGTATTCCCAGGAGCTCACTGTATCAAAAGGAACCAATATGCTGAGACAACTGCTGCCATTGGACTTGCAATAGTATGGGTTCTTATTAAATTTGAAAACAAAAGTATCTAGAAGAGATACAGATCTACTTTGTCTAAATGCTGTTTCCCTGACCTTTTCATTTTCAGAAACTATTAGAAACTTTCTCTGTAATCAAATGACTCATAGTGCCAAGTTAATTTAAGCCTTCTCTATTTTTGGAAGGTATTGTCAGGTCTAAAGGGACAAAACTGAGGCTTCTGACTAGTTTTAATGGCAAAGTAATTACCTGTAACTAATGCACTGAGCCTTCTAATATAATTAAAGATTACTGATCTTCAAAAGACAGCTTTAGCTATAAAAAGATTTGTTCCATTTAGGGCAGAAAATTTTCAATATATACATTTAAAAAAATACACCATAGCATCAATTTAATCATTGATTTCATTCCAAGTTACTCTGTTGTCTGGATTATTTCAGAAAAATAGTGAATAATCAAAGCAAAAAACAAAGAGACTGTTGAAAATAAATGAAAGTTGTTAGTGAATTCCTACTAGATGCCCAGGTGCTGTGTTCACAATTCAGACTTAATTCTGCAAGATTGGTCTCACCTGTTTTACAGATTAAAAAAAAAAAGGCTTACGAAGAGTTTAAGTGACTTATCTAGGTTCGCAAGTTAACATTGGAGCTGGAATTCAATCCAAGATTTATAAAACTTAGAGGTCACATGACCTTCAAATTACACTTCTCATTTAAGTAACTGTACACATGCTGCATTCGTGAATCATTCAGGATAAGTCACTATGACAGAAAGCTCAGAAAATCAGTGACTTCAAAAATGCAGCAGCTTTGTTTCTCAAAGTACAGAGGAAGGTAGTCTTGGCTCCTGGGGGCCCCTGGAAGAGTCAGGTCTAAGGCTTCTATACTTCTGCTGCTCTGCCCAGATGAAAATCATGATTTCAGATGGGGGCCAGCCATTACCTCTTTACTTAAGCTGGCCAAAAAAAGGAGTGAGAACATACCCATATCTTTAAGAACATGTCACTCAGATCACCGGTCAGAACTGACAGCTAGCTGCAAGGGGAGTAATCTCTATATTCTGGGGTGGCTTTGAACACTCTGCCACTGAACTATAGCCCCAGCCCTCTATGCTTTTTCTATATGAATAACAATCAACAAACATAGTATTTTTAAAAACTGCATAAATGGCAGTTTTAGCCTCCCTCCTTGACAGCTTATTTTCAGTCAATGTTTTTCCCAGGACTATCCACATTGATACTAAAATTCATTCATTTTTACTGGTCAATTGTTTGCCATCTTATAAATTGGCCACAATTTATTCATCCATTTTCTTGTTCATGGGCATCTACGTTATTTCCAATTTTTCTTTGATACAAACAATCCTGCTGTTAGTCTCTTTGTACATTTCTTTATGCACTCTGCAGGGTTTCTCTAAAGTTCTGCTTCTCAAGCTTGAGTCATCTGAAATATCTTGTTAACCACATATCTGACTCAGCAGGTCCATAACAGTGGCTGAGAGCCGCATTTTTTTAAAAATATTTTTTAGTTGTAGACGAACACAATGCCTTTATTTATTCTTATGTGGTGCTGAGGATCGAACCCAGTGCCTCACATGTGCTAGGCGAGCGCTCTACCACTGAGCCACAACCCCAGCCCTGAGAGCCGCATTTTTAACAAAGTGTACCACACTGTGAGAAGTGGGGCTCTACTACATACTGAGAATTGCTGGGTCATAGATCATGTACATCATCAACTTTCTCAGACATCATCAAATTGAAGAAATTTTCACTCCAAAAGAAGTGAATGTTTCCATTTCCAAATTTTCACCAATACTTGATTTTGTGAGAATTTTAGGAATCTGGAATCATGAAACAATAAAGTCACATTTCCCTGAGTATGATGATGATTATCTTTTCATGGTTTTTAACTATTTAAGCTTTTTTCTATTCATATAGTATACCCATTTTTCTAATGCAGCAGTTGCTAGTGTGATTCAAGGACCCGACACACATTTGGGGAAGGGTCTGCAAAAGCCCCTCCTTTCTCAATTGCATAGCTATGTGAGGCTGGATTATCTTCACATATTTAACTAAAACATAAAGCAATAGATTGCAGAGGCAGGTAGAAGAGTCCAGCTCTTTCCTTAAGTTAAATGTTAAAGAGGCTTATAAAATGTAAAACTATGGTACTCTTCTCACTAAACATTATATTTCATAATTATTACTTTAGCATGTACAATTTTATAATTTTAAAAAATTTCCTCAATTTTAATTCTAACAGATATGATCTATATGCATAAAAACTCTGGGTTCTAAATTTTTTAAAGTATAAAGGGACTGGGGGGTGGTGATACACATCTGTAATTCTAGCTACTCAGAAGGCTGAAGCAGGAGGACCAAAAGGTCCTTGAGCCCAACCTAGTGCCTCAGAAAAAAATAAATTTAAAAAAAGGAAATGTGTAAAAGGATTCAGGACCAAAAACTTTGATCACTGCTATTCTAACACACAGCTCTCATTTTCTCACTGCTTTGTAGGAGGTTCTTTTGTTTGTTTTCCAAAGTATTCAGGATACTGACTTTGTCAGTTATGTGTCCTGTAAACATTTTCTCCAGTCAGCAGCTTACCATTTTACTTATTTGCCTATAGTTCTACAGAAGTCTTAGGTGTGAAGCAGTCCTATTTCCTGTGTTGTGCTTTCACGTCTTATTTTAAAGAAATCCTTCTATTCCGCAAAAATCACAGAGATAATATTATATATTCTCATTTAAATGTTTTGATTTTCATATTTAGATCTTTAATAAATGTAATTTGTATTTTGGGAAGAGTGTAGAACTCTTATATTATAAAGTATAAAGAAATATTATATTTTCACTCTAAAGATAACTTCCCACATTCTGTCAAAATCCCGTATTAAAAAAAGATCCCGGGGCTGGGGCGGTGGCTCAGTGGCAGAGCGCTTGCCTCGCACATGTGAGGCACTGGGTTCGATCCTCAGCACCATGTAAAAATAAATAAATAAAATAAAGGTATTTAAAAAAATTTTAAAAAAAGATCTCATATATGCATGGATCTGTTTCCAGGCTCTGTGTTCTCATCAGAGTTATGCTGACCTACACGTTGCTTTAATACCTCTTAATAATATTCTTTGATATTGACAAAACCATGCCTCTCCCTTTTATTCCTCAAATCATCTTTCTTCTTCTCCCCACCCTCACCCTTTGGCACCAGAGATTGAACCCAGGAGTGCTTAACAACTGAGCCACATCTTTAGTACTTTTTTATTTACAGACAGCATCTCCACTGTTGCTTAGGGCCTTGCTAAGTTGCTGAGGCTGGCTTTGAACTTGTGATCCTCCTGCCTCAGGCTCCTGAGCTGTTGGGATTACAGGTGTATGCCACCGCACCTGGAGTTTATTTTCTTAAAAGTAATGCCCCCCTAACAAGGTTAACAAATTTCAGAGTATTATCAAAGGATTACTGAAGCCGGGAGCGGTGGTACATGCCTGTAATCCCAGCACTTTGGGAGCCTGAGACAGGAGAGTTGTGAGTTCAAAGCCAGCCTCTGCAACAGCAAGGCACTAAGCAATTCAATGAGACTCTGTCTCTTCCTAAAACACAAAAAAGGGCTGGATATGTGGCTCAGTGGTCTAGTACCCCTGAGTTTAATCCCTGGTACCAAATATATATATATATATTACTGAGTTGAGAGTGTAGGAACCTGCCATGGCAGCATCTCCTAACCAGCTGTGGAGTTCATCTCTCTCTGAGCTCAGCTTTCTCTGGAGCAAGAGATCTAACAATCATTTCTTATTTTCCTTCTACAAACCCCAATGCCTATAATTTTGGCAGTAAGTAAATTTAGCTGGTGAAGAAAAGGCTAACTATAATGAGTAGAAATACCTCAGCATTGCAATTTTTTTTAAAAAAGTGAATTTGCAACACACAAATAGTAGTATGTTTAGGAATTTGTCCATGGGGTCATAAGGTTCTATTTATTGCTTTATGTTGAAAGTTAAGCTAGAATCAGTACCATAACACACAGCATTCTCAAAGTTTTGGGGTGCTCTAAAAATGAAACTAAAATTTACTGTAAGAATTAATTTCAGGGACAATTTCTACAAATACTAGAGTAGCTTCCCATCCAAAAATTCTGCAGAAGACTTAAAGAAAATGAAACCTTCTGTTAAAATCCTGTAAGTATTCTTATGACACAAAAATACCAATATTGTCTCACCAGCAATCAACATGCACTCTAATAAAACTGATCTGCACAGTGGAGCTCTTTCTCTTTTGTGACCCGAGTCAAGAATTAACAAAAGCTTTTTTTTGCTAATTCTTGACTTTGTTCACAAAGGACATTGGTCCTATTTTTAAATAGGGAAAGTCTAAATGGGTGTTTTATAGAAGCCCAAACTTTTACTCCATTGAAAACTCATGGGGGGGAAAAGAAAGGATTTCCCTAAACTCTCTTCTCTCAGTCAATGTATCTTCACATCTGAGCCAAATTAAGTCAAGATAGCTGCCACTGACCTTTAATGAAATCAATGCAAAATATGTGCTCCTGTATTTTAAATATAATTTTTCCTCAAACAAAACTGCCTATGATTCACCAAAAATATTCTTTTACCCCTGGCATCATATGTAGGTTCTTGTTGTCTTCTTCAGATGTGGATTTAGGAAGCAAATTCTTTTGAAACTGCATGCACATATAATTCAATGTGCACACTTCTATCTGCACATATTTTAATTAAAAATATTTAATTCATTTAAATTGGGCAGTATTTTATAAAGCTTTTGTGTTTAAAAAGCATTTTCATATATACTATTTTATTTCACCTTCATAATAATCCTGTATGATAAATGCAGACAATACTATTACACTAAGAAATTTGTTGTGATAAGGAAGACGAAGAGAGGATTTATCAACATCACACCAGATTAGAAACAAGATCTCTAACTTCCAATCACAACTGATGAAGACTTTTGAAAATTAAGGTTGATTTTTTTTTGTCAAACTGAGCAACAGTGACAAGTAACTCCAATCAATACTCACATGAAGCAAAAACAAATTAAACACAAGCATGGTCAATACAAAGGACATCAAAGGAGGTCTGAAGGACATAAAGGCCACTTTCTGCCCTTCAAGATGTCAAAAAAAAAAAGATGCCTTTATATTTTTTTCACTGTATAATAATATGTGACTTATATGTGCTTTTATTTACTATATTCCTATGACCAATTTCATCTAGTTCAGATTATAGGAAGGTAGACAGTGTTCAGATGAAGTCTGGGAGGAAAAGATAAGAAGATACAAAACTGGCTAGTATTGCCCCTGAAGAAATGGAGAAAGTTGGGGAAAGAACAATTGAAAGGAATTAGTAACAGGAGATAAAAACAGAATGGTTAAGAAGGTTAAAAAACAAAACAAAAACCAAAAACCCGAAATCTTTAAATGGAAAAGAAAAAAATTTAAATTAAGGCTCAAGTACATATTCTAAATCATAACAAAATGATCTAGATCACCAATACGATGCATGAAGCTATCAGAAAAGACCTTGCTATTGAGGACTCTTAGTATTTTAGAGTTCATACATATTGACGTTTCATTCATTTGAAGATCTGAGGATATAAGAACAGAAATAATCTCATGGAACAGAAAATGCACATTTCAAGCTATTGAGTTTAAAATTACTTTCAAGACCAATTTAAAGAATGGCCTATTTAATCCATCGTAAAACTGACTCACCACTTATTTATATTATGTATTTGGTTACACAAAGGTATAATGATTCTCTACATTCTTTTTGATTTTATATTCACCACTACTACAGAGTAGATGACTTTCAAGTATCTGTCCTATCTAATCATCTTTCATGAAGAAAATTGTACATGTTTAATCAGTTCCCACCTATCATTGTCCTTGAGGAAAAAAAAAAGAACAAAGCACTTGACAATTGCTTATTTTAAAATGATTTTAAAGTCAGAACTGGAGTCATAATATCAGGTAGAAAAGAAACCTAGGATGATTTTTAAAAGATCTGAGTTTTTGACAGATTACAAATCTTTCCATTGAACGATGAAAAAAAACAAACTCAATGAAGAACATATCCTTTGTTAATGAGTCAGTAAAATTTAGAACCATCTACTACCTGTTATGTTCATAGACATCATCATTTCTAGGGAGAAAGTGCCATCTAAGTTAATGTGCCTCCACCTCCATAATTCAAATCAGAATTAAAAAACAAAAAAAATGTACCATGTTGATAATTACCAAATTAAATCTTTTTTTTTTTTGGCAGTACTAGGGATTGAACCCAAGGCCTCATGTATGCTAGGCAAGTGCTCTACTAAGCTACATCAAAAGCCCTTTTTATTTCATTTTGAGACACGGTCTTGCTAAATTGCCAAGGCTAGCCTTGAACTTGTGACCCCTTTCCTGCCTCTGCCTCCTGAGTAGTGGGGATTACAAGTGTGCCACCATCTCACCTGGCTCTAAGATATTATTCTCAAAACAAAATTATACATGTTTAATCAGTTCCCACCTTTCATTGTCCTTGGGGGGAAAAAAAAAAAGAACAGAGTACTTGATAATTGCTTATTTAAAAATAATTTTAAAGTCAGAACTGGAGTCATGATATCAGGTAGCAAAGAAATCTAGGATGATTTTTAAAAGATCTGAGTTTTTGACAAATTACAAATCAAAATTTAAAAGCAATAAACAAAAACATGTAGTGTTAAATTCACGAAATGAAGCAAAAAGGGGCATTTGTATGTGTTAAAATAATTTAATTCTCCCTGTACATCTCTGTCCATGTGCGAAATCAAAGTACACACTTTACAATATTTACCTGTTTTGAGACATTCAAGTGAATTTTGCAATTCAGATGGCAAAAGTAGAATTCAATCACTAGTGAAATGTTTAAAAAATATATATTAAACAAAAAAAAAGTCTTTACAAGATAAAAAATAATCTTCCACAATGCAATAAACTGCAGATCACTGAAATTTTAACTCTTTAGATGATTTCAGTTCAGTTTTTGGTTTCCAAATCTAGAGACAGTTAAAAAAAAAAAGTGTGTTGGCAGAATTTCTATCTGTTTTTGCGTTTCTCTTTCTTGCTTCGACTACTTGTTACATTGGTTAAAGATGAAGATGGAGGTGCTCTTGCATGACCTGTAGCTTTTAGATGATCAAAAAGTTTATTCCGGGATGGAAATTCACTATGGCAGGTTGTACAGCTGATAAGAACATCACTCTGAGAAGGGGAAAACACCATAAATAAAACAAGTGTTATCACCTGAGAGCAGTGTTTAAATATCAACTATCTTTAAAATAAAGACTTAAAAAAAATAGCTACCAAACAGGTTCACTGAAGGCATATAGATATTCCTGGAAGTTAAATCTCATCAACCAATACTATCAGCTCTAAGGATTCTGAAATTTTCAACAGCAAGTAACCACAGAGACTAGAGAAATTATTTGTACTTTATAATTATTCTTTAGAATTTTGATACAGTTTAGATGACAATATAAAACAGTAACTATTTTAGTACCTAGTATTTCCAATGTACTTCTTATTTAGAAGAAGAAGTAATGATAGTAGTAGATATATAAATTCTGCCTTCAGCATACAAAACCACTGATGGACCCACATATTGCAGTTTCCTTGGGGAAGGGCTCACCTCATATACATTTTTATCTTTAGGACACTATGCTGCTTAAACAAGACCCATCAAAGGATGTGAATATGATTTTGACCTTACCAGTATTTGTGGTTCAGCAGGTACTTTGACAGATTTTTTCACATCTTTGGTTTTCTTTCCTTTGGGCTTAGGAACACTGGAAAATAAATTATTCAGCATAATACAAAATAATGTACCCCCTTTTAATTGTCATCTTGTTTCAAGAACAATCAAAAGATGAGATGTACTTTAAAGGCTAGTTCTTTAATTTTATTGGCTAATTTAATCTGGACATCTCCAATTAACAGCTTTAAAAAGCACTTGCAGAGATTACATTAAATAACAAATTTGGCACAAATATTAAGGAATTTACTTAAAATGGTTGAAATGGGAAAAAAAATACCCCTAAAATATCTCTGAACATTTATACAGTGAATTTTTATAAAATGCAAAGCACTTAATACATTTATTGAAGCAAAAAATCTTCATAACCAGTCAGAAATAATCATAATCTATGACATTAAGTGTGGTCGCACAAAAAACATCAAGTTCTTGAGCCTGATCTTTCAACAGTTCCATGGCAAAATAAAGACATTATAACGCATTTTTCATAAAATTAAAATTTTCTCCATGTAAGAAATTTACTTTCTTTTTAACGAATGATATCCTGATCTGGTGGGCTTTTCCTCCTGTACCCTTTAAACCAGAAACTGTTCGACAAAGCAGTCAGGTTCTTCCTATTCTGCTTGAATTCCTGAATACTTCTCCATACAATCTTCTCTATGAACCTTAGTTTTATTTAGTCATTTTATACTCTTGCTCATTTGACATAAACAAATTTATAGAGTAAAAGTTGGAGGTGCAACTATATTTATAAAATGAACAGGACAAATTTTAATTAGTGAATTATGAAAATGTTTCCAAGTACTTCATGGGTATAATTTTATTCAAGCAGAAACCCAGGTCTGTATCAGGTTAAATTACCTACACATTTAAACGCTGCTTATTAGGAGTATAATGTAACAACATGCAATATTCAGCCAGTTTTGGAAGCATCAAAAAAAGAACATAATGGCATAAAAGGCAACAGCTGAAACTTAAGAATTTATAAAAATCATCACAGATACACCACAAATATATCTAAAAACACTTAGGGCAATATCCCTGACAATTTATCATATCATACAAGATTGCTACATCTCAGAAACTGTTAAAATATTTATTTTAAAAAACAGTATATACACTTTTTTTTTGGTACCAGGGACTGAACTCAGGGGCACTCAGCCACTGAGCCTCATCCCCAGCACTATTTTGTCAACACTTTTTAATGAAGCACTTCTCACTAAATAGCCAGAGTGTCTGCATCACTGCAGTGAAGCAGCAGAGTCCCTGCAGAAAGGTCCCATAGTTAGGAGAACAGTTGGCAGGTGGAGTGGTAATGAATCTATCTCAAATCTACCATTTCTCAGCTCCACTTCATGGCCCACTCATTGTACCCATAAAGCAGCCCGAGGGTCCCTTACAGGACACTCAAACCTCACGGAGAAAGACATTCTAGGTGCCTTCAAGTGACTAGTTAGGCAGAAAGGGATTAACTGCCAGCTTTTCCACCTATCAACTCCTGTCCTTGAACAAGTTAACCTGAGACTCAGTTCCCCCATTTGTCAAATAGGAACAAACACCTAGCCATTTATCAGCTGTGTAGTTCCTTGTCCTCCTTTTTCTACAGAGCTAGAGATCAGGCCTCAAGCGTGTCTTTCCCTCTTTCACTCTATGCTTCTTGAATTCCTTACACCCCTAAGGATACTCCACTGCCCCATCACTGCAGCTCCAACATTGAGCTTTTTCAACTATACTCTTGTACTTAGTCTTTAACTGTTTTTCAAGAGAACAAAAACCTGAGGCTACTTACTGTTTAAATCTTTGCTCAAGGAATAAGAAACAACTCTATATTCTAGAGGAACAGAGAAGGATGAGGACAAGGAAGTCAGACAAGGAAAGAAGAGGGAGGAGAAGGACTGGATCTCTTCCCTGAGCAAGACTTTCCTCTAATCCACCACCATGGCCTCTGGCAGCACCAGGACTCCAGGGTTTCTTCGAGCAGGAAGACCTGCTGACCTGTATTCTGACAACACCATGAGGCTGAACATAGCATGCTGTCACAAGAATGAAGATTTATTTGGTGATGCTCCAGGAGAGTCAGGGTGGGGAAATGGACTCAAAAGCAGACTTGTTCTCATTTGAGTGTCAAGGACAAAATAAAAACAAGAGCAGTATAAGGAAAACTGGCACTGAATCAGAGCGCTTCTGTCATGTTGCTGTGAGCACAGTACTATAGGATTCTGTTCCTAACAAGCCTGACTCATTTGTGTGTGTATGTGTGTGCATGTTTGTGTATGTCTATACATCCATATTATGTAGTTTATACCTAACTTATTCATGGAAAGACGGCTGTGATATATGAAAAGTTATCCTTACTATCAATATTCAGTACTTAGAAAATAATACGTAACTCTCACTTACCTTTTAGCTTCACTTTTTGTATCATCACAAGGTTCAATGGTCTCTGAGACACTGGCATTTTCTTGGGGACTATCTTCCAATTCTTTGGCATTGTCTTGATCTAAGTTAGTATTTTCTGGATCACCCTTTACTCCTTCTGCAGGTCCATTTTCATTGAAATTGTCATCATAATTCTAGGCAAGAAAATGTATATGCCATTACAAAACAAATATATCTAATAATACTGGTTTCTTCTATTATCAAATAGTTATAATAAATTATGTCCCACATACTCTAGTAGATTTTAGAAAATAAAAAGGAGAAGTAGGTAAGTCAGACAAGGAGTAGCTCTACTTCATAGAGTTTTAGAATATCTTTCTAAAATAATCATTTAATCATATAAAAATATTACCAAAATAGAAGAGAATTTTACATATATGTCCAATCACAATTTAATTAGGGATAGTATTTATACTTTTCCATATTTTCTAACTGATTAGGAAAGAGCAACTATTCTTTTTATAGTCAGGAAATAAAACATTAAAAAAGTGTAAATTTCATCCCTGATTCTATCTTTACAGATTACACAAAGAAGTGTTTCCCCAAAACCTCATGCATAAAACACAAGAATTTTTGTAGGTGAAATGATTGGTTATGAGAGGTGGAACCTAATCAGTGGATTAATCCACTGATATGGATTAACTGGGTGCTAACTGTAGGCAGATAGGGTGTAGATGGAGGAAGGAGGTTACTGCTGGCACGACTTTGGATTTTATATTTTGTCTCTAGTGTGTACAACTCTCTTTGCTTCCTGATGTCATTTCCCAATCTGCTTTCTTCCACCATGCCCTTCTGCTATGATGTTCTGCCTCACCTCAGGCCCAGAGCTGATAGAGTTGGCTGACTATGAACTAAACCTCAGAACCTGAGCCAAAGCAAACTTTTCTTCTTGAAGTTTTCCTTGTTGGGTATATTGGTCAGTGACTCAAAAGATGACTAAAACAAAATTTAGTAACAGAACTGGTATCATTGCTATGACTGCTCCAGCCACATGGTTCAGAAGCCTTTGGTTTTGGGTCGGGGTGGAAAAGAATTTTGAAAAGTTTAGAGATACAAGCTGGAAAATTTTTAGAATATTATAAGTAGGTTTATGGGCAAATCTGGTGGGAGCTGAGAAGATCAGAATGCTGAAAGAACTGTAGACAGTAAACTGGGCTTGCGGAGCTTCAGAAGAAGAGGACTCTACTGGAAACTGAACCAGAGGCCATTCATGTTGGCAAAAAAGTTGTCTACAATTTTACCCACGTTCTGAGACTAATGAGGCTGAATTTAAAGGTGATGTACTAATTAATCTCGCAGAGGAAATTTCAAGGCAGAACAGCACTCAGGCGGTGGCATGGATATTGCTGCCAGCTTTCATCAAGTTTACTGTGATCAGGAACAGAAAGCAGAACAGAAAGATCTGAAAAACTTGGAGTTTGGCTAGAAAAGTGAGTCAAACGGGGTTAAAGATGTTGTGGTTGATAAGAGTCATTTCAACCACTAGAGGTGATAGTTTGCATAGAGACAATCGGAAATAGGCTTGAAGGCATCTTGAGAATTGGCTAGACCATACCCATCTTAGGCTCAAGGGTGTAAAAGTAAAAATTCCTTTGAAAAGAATAATCGAGGGCATTGTGCTAGTAAAGGGGGGCCTAGAAGTTGTTTCACTGTGCTCAGTCACCCAGGCATTCAGAAGCTGCCGCAGCTGTAGTCCCAGGAGGCTTGGCTGCTGCCACTAGAGATGGTGGGAGACTTTGGCATCTCCCACGTGGTGCTGGTTCTGCAGAAATGCAGGACGCCAGAGTTAGGGGGTCATAGAGGCTTCCACTGAGATTTCAAAGAAAAGCCTGGGACACCAGGCAAAGTGTAGCAGGGTAAGAGTTTTTGCAGGTTGCCTCTCACTTGAGAGGATGATGCATAAAGATGTGAGAATGAGCCAAAGTTACAGCAGAACCCCCCAGATAAAAAGTTGCCAGTAACATGGTATGTCTGCCAAGGAAAGTATCAGGAATCCAGTGGAAATAAACCAAGAGAGAGGCCATATAGGCTGTGATTGGCAAGGCCATAGGGGTGGTGCTCTACAAGCCTTTTGGATTTGCACCAAATGCTGAACATGGAGCTACAAAACTTGTGTGCCCTGCTGGATTTCAGCCTTGCTTTCATTCCACCTCTTCTTTCTATGCCTTCATTTCTCCCTTTTGGAATGGAAATGTTTACTCTGAGCCATTATATGTGGATATATAAAACTCGCTTTTGATTTTTTTTTTTTTTGGTACCAGAGATTGAACTCTGGTACTTGATCACTGAGCCACATCCCCAGCCCTATTCTGTGTTTTATGTTGAGACAGAGTCTCACTGAGTTAGTTGCTTAGTGTCTCACTGTTGCTAAGGCTGGCTATGAACTTGTGATTCTCCTGTCTCAGCCTCCCAAAGTGCTGGGATTACAGGCGTGTGGCACCATGCCTGGCTTGCTTTTGATATTTATAGGGGAAAACATCAAAGAATTTGCCTTGAGTATCAGATGAGATTTTGGACTTGGACTTTTGGACTTGGATTTTTCTTAACTGAAACTGTTAAGACTATGGCAATGCTTGTAAATGGACTAAACGTATTTTGTGTTGTGAGATAGGCATGGGCTTTTAAAACAGGGCCAGAGACAGAATTTTATGATTTAGTTTTGAGGAATGAGTTCAGAAATAATGTGTTCAAATTTTAGTTACACAAAGCTCATGTGTAAGACAGTGCAAAAATTTTCATAGGTGAAATGGTCAGACAAGAGGTGGAACCTAATTGGTGCATTAATACACTGATTTGGATTAACTGGGTGATAAATGTAGGCAGGTAGGGTATGGTTCAAGGATATGGGCTACTAGGGGTATGCCTTTGGGGTTTGCATTTTGACCCTGGTGAATAAAGCTCTTTTCCTCTGCTTCCTGGTTGCCATGTCCTGACCTGCTTTCCTCCACCATGCTCTTCTGCCATTATGTTCTACCTCATCTTAGGCTCAGAGCTGGCAAACCATGGATGGCACCTCCAAGTGAGCCAAAATAAACTTTTCCTTCTCTATACTGTTTTACCTGGGTTATTTGGTAACAGTGACAGAAAAGCTGACTAAAACAATAAATATCGTCTACAATAGCCATTCACCCAATACATGTGGCATCTCTCTATAATTCTTGCCTAAACCATTTATTATACTGATTGCATAAAACTGATTTTCTATTACTTATGCCACTTGCATTCGTACTAGCTCATATTTTTCTATAATAAAGTTTTCCCTTTTCCCAACCTTTTTATAAATAACTCAGTAAACTCAATATAGATACATGAATTTTTTGAACAAAATCAAAATGTGAAAATCTATCACCATTATTTCTTTTTATGACTCAAATTTTCTCACACTGGCAAGTTTGTAAAAAGGGTCTTAAGGACTGATGACATATCCCCATCAGTTTTTTAGCACTTCCTTAGTTTCCAGTGTAAGTGTTCTAGGCTCACCTTCTACTTTCCCTGTCTCAGTCATGGAATCATCCATTTCTCCAAAGAGCCTTTCTTTGTCAGAGAAAGGAAACTTAGAAACCAAGATGTGAATGCTAAGTTTGCTCACTGCCAAGAGATGCCACTGCTTCTAGTTCATTACTATTTTAAATCATGAGCTCCGACCAACAGCTCCAATTCCAATCTTCCTCTCTTCCCCTTAACTTGAATTTATATTTCTCTTCTACCACAGAGAATCTGGTTTCTAACAGCATAATATATTTATCCACTTGCTCTATCCTACAATACAAAAAAGAGTTTCAGAAGTACCACATTAATACTACCAAAACCCAGCTTTTGACTATTATCTCATGAAAGAAGTTTAGAAAGTACTGTGTCCAAAATTTCAAAACTTAGCACCCACACTGAAAAGCTGAATTAATCCATTTTTGTCTGTCAGGATCATTTGTTTCTGTTTACATTCAGTTTTAGTCCTTTGGGTTTTTTGGAGATTTGTTTTATAATCCTTTTTGGCTTAAAAACTGGTTTTGTTGTTGTTTAATCATACAGAAAACCTTCCCAATTTGAAGTGCCAGCATTCTATTTGCTGCCTGCTTCCTTTGGTCTATCAGCACATGTCTCCATACTGCCTTCCCCTTCAAAATAGCTTAGAAAATACCAGGAAAAATGCTGCATACATAAAACTTAACTGAACCCAATATAATCAAGAATTGTAAACAAGAGGTGCTATAAATAAATGTAGCTATGGAAGGAAAAAATGTAGTCATTTGAAGCATTTTGTCAATTAAAATACTAACACGGATTTATTACTGAAAATAATAGAACCCATTCTCCGTGAAGTAAGGTAAGACAGGCTTAGGTTAAGCATAAATCCTCCTTTGCTTTACTGTGTCCTTATTCTAGTGGCACTGACACATACAAAGAAAAGAGAAAATGTTCTAAACTAGTGATTATTGGGTCTTTGGATGATGGTATAGTGAATTTATAAAAAAGAGTATATAATTTGCTATGCAGGTTTATAACTGAAGCAAAGAGTTCCAAATTACAATTTAAACAGTGATTTATTTGTACCATATATCATTTTTGGAATAGGAAAGTGATGAAAACTACCCAATACATTATAATAACCATTGGGATAAATAAGCCAAATCTAAACTTATGAAAAATTATTAATAGGTTACCTAAGTTTTTAAGAAACATTTACTACTTATTAATATAATTAAGTTATATTAAAATGACACAAAATCAATCCAATTTGCTTTAGAACCACCAAATATCATTACTAAATTGGACAAGCTTGCTGTTTTTATAGCTTCAGAGTCGTCCATAAAATTGTGTTTGGCATGAAGAATAATACTAAATAGACTGATTCTGAATATCAATTGTGAAATATTTAAACTTCTGAGTTATAGAAACGTTTTATCAATAAATTGTTGAGTCTTTAACCAAATGTTCCTTCTACAATATCTCATTGATGTTGTAAGAAGAATAAACTTAGAAATACAATGATATTCTTAGTTTTAGATTTTAGTTGAGTTAAAAGCCCTATAGTATGGCACTTAGCTAATTCATACCAGGAGAGTTCTACATATGAAAAATTTAAACATGAAACATCAATTTAGTTACATATATAGAAGGGGGAAAGCATGAAATAAGGAAAATACTTTCACTTCCTTTTAACCAATTTCATAACCAACATAAAATTATGGAATGAAACTCCTCTCTTTAATACAAGCTAAATGGAATAAAGAAAAGTTCTGCAACTTTATAGTTGATATTTAAAGCTAATAAAATCTTTTCCACATACCTGTGCTGGTTTCTGTTTCTTCTTCTTCTGTTTTTTAGAAAGCCTAAGAGCAAATATAAATAAAAATGTCAAACAGTTGACTTTGTGAAGACTCACAAAGAAGAAATACTAAAATATTAGTGGTAAAGAAATACTTAAAAGTATTTAATATATTGTAAAGCACTAAAAAGATAAGCAAAATATTCATATTGTCACTTTTGAGAATAATAGCAATGGTTAAATGGTTGGTAATTAGCTTATCAATTGCCTAGGTATGAAACTGCTTTTAATATAGTCATAATATATTCTGTTAAAATTAGATCTGACATCATATCTTTACCCACTTCAACCTAATGAAGTTCCATCAACTATAGGGGAGTA
Organism: Xerus rutilus; assembly: GCA_028644305.1. Taxonomy (NCBI): domain Eukaryota; kingdom Metazoa; phylum Chordata; class Mammalia; order Rodentia; family Sciuridae; genus Xerus; species Xerus rutilus. The sequence goes on along the minus strand of CM053405.1, from coordinate 24,785,237 downwards.
ATAAAATTTTAGCATAAGAAAACATTTTTAAGAAAAAATAGGATTTAAATGATCTGTAAATGTGACAAAATGTCTAGTAAAATTTAATATTTAGAAGTACTTTTGCTTTGGTGTATCTTCCATTTCTTCCTCAGAATTTGCATTCAATAGATTTTCATCTGTGTGAGATCCTGAAAAATTTTCTTCTTCTTCCTCCAATTGTTGTTTTAACAAGGCAACCATTTCTCGATGTTTCTTTGACTTTTCGTGATTCTTCATGCTGAAAGAAGAATCTGATGTGAGTAGCTGCACTAGTATTCATATATTCCCAGGTAAGTTGCTGGATGACTGCAACCAAGTAGAAATTGCCAAATGTTTGGGATTTTTTTACAGAGCAACTGAAGTCCATCAGGACTACCCAGATATTAAGGCCCATCTCAGCATTCCCCTCATCTTCTTCCTTTTGATTTTTATATTTTTTTTCTTGCAAAATTCTCTATTTGTTATTTTCTCCCAATGCATGATTTTGTACCTTTTTTCAAGAATATATCTTTTTTTTTTTTTGGTACCAAGGATTGAACTCAGGGGCACTCAACCACTAAGCCAAATCTCCAGCCCTATTTTGTGTTTTATGTAGAGACAGGGTCTCACTGAGTTGCTTAGCGCCTCACCATTGCTGAGGCTGGCTTTGAACTCGCGACTTTCCTGTCTCAGCTTCCCAAAGTGTTGGGATTACAGGCATGTCCCACTGCTCCCAGCTAAGAAAATATCATTTTTATGAATAAAATAAAACCAAGAACCTTGAACAAAAGGCACCATGAGAACAGAAAGTCAAGGGAGAAAATATTTGCCATACATGTAACCAACATATTTTTCAATTCTTAAAATTAAAGCTTTCTCCACAATTTTCTTTTAATCACTTAAGTATTTCCTAAAAGTGCTTCTGTATTTCAGGTCATGCTACAGTCTTTCAGGGATCACTGGAAATGGCAAGATACTCTAACTTCAAAAGGAATACCTCTAGAGAAATGGTGATAGGAAGGCTTGAAGGATGAGAGTAGTTTACTTTCTTTTGCTTTTTTCAATAGCTGGTTTTTACCTTCTCAAGAGGGGGTCTACCTTCTCACTCCTACCATCCTGAATCTAAGTTCAGGAACATGTTTGAAACTGTACAAAATACTATTTCAGTGAACCCACAGGCAACTAAAAAACATTTCACAAAATAGAGCTGAAAACATTAGAGTTTGATAAACTAGGGGGAAACTTAGGCTTGGGATACAACTCAATGGTAGTGCTTTCTCTGTATGCAAAAGACCCTGGGTTCCAACCTCAGCACTGAAAAATAAATAAGAAGAAAGCAGGAAACCTATGTCACCCTATACGTCATATCATCTGTTCAGACTTTTGGCTTTCCAAGGTTTGGTTACTACTTTTCCTTCCAAATGAAATTCTCCTTCAGAACAAAGTCCCTTGGATAATTAGGATGTGCTCATAATCATAAGGTCATGAGAAGTAAATAAGTGCTCAAAATCATAAGGTCATGTCAAAAATACATAGAAGTGGCCTGAACAAACTCTCAGCAAATCTGGAAATATGTGATCAAGAAAAGGGCAGTAACAAATTACAAAACATTGATAGAAATTTAGAAATTCAATAATAGACAATAACAAATAAGTAGATAAGGTAGATAAATGGGGGAAAAGGAGTGTGCTTGTTTAAAAGAGAACACCAAACGCTGATTAATAAATGCACAAGGTGCAGAAAAGCATCATTTGGCAACCAACACAATGAAGACCCATAAAATTCGAGTATCCCTTATCCAAAATAAACATATCATAAGATACCTTGGGGACAGGATCTAAGTCTAAACACAAAATTCAGTTATGTTTCACATATATCTTGCACAAATAGTCTGAAAGTAAATTTTATACAATATGTTCAATGTGCTTGCATATTGACTATGGTCTGTCACAAGAGGAGAGTTGCAGCATCTTCCCACTTTTAGCATTATGTTTGCACTCAAAAAGTTTAGGATCTGGGAGAATTTCAGATTTTAAATTTTCAGATTAGGGATACTCAACTCATATAAGATGAAAATTGTCAATGGATGCTAAATTTGTGGGGGGTCTCCATACAGATTAAAGTTGCTTCTAGGGAAAAATTTTTGCAATGGAAAAAAATACTGATTCTACAATAGAAAAACTGGATAATGCCTTGATTAGGTAATCAAAATGATCACCAATGAAGAGTAGGACTTTGTGTGTCCCCAGATATGAACCCCTGAGAATGACATATTATGTTATGAAGTATCCACCTGGGGATGCACAACTTGAATCTAATTGTGAAGAAACAAACCCCAAATAAGAAATATTTAAGAAAAAAATCTTTTTTTTTTTTGGTGGGAGGGGGTAGAAAAATATCTTTTTTTTGGGTGGTGGTGGGGAGTGGGTACCCAAGGGTGCTTAACCACTGAGCCATATTCCCAGCCTTTTTTTTTTTTTTTCATTTTGAAACAGGGTCTCACTAAATTGCTTAGGGCCTTGAACTTGCAATCCTCCTGCCTCAATCTCCCAAGTCACTGGGATTACAGGCACATACCACTGTGCCTGGCTCAAGAAAAAAACATTTTAAAGTGATACTATACTTCCAAAATGTAAATGGCATAAAAGATAAGTTAACTACTACAGATTACATGAGACTAGAGAGACAAATCAAGTATAGGATCTTACATTGGATTCTGTACTGAAGCAGGGAATATGTTATACAGAATATTAATAAAAAAATCACCTGACAGAACTGGAATATAAGCAATAGATTAGATAAAAACATCACATCAATGTTATATGTTGGTAACGTACCTTTATTCTTCATATATCAGGAAGTATTTAGAGGTGAAAGCAGTATGTATGAAACTTGCTTTCAAACTATACAGGAGGAAAGCTGTATGTGTGTGTGCATGTGCATGTGTGTACAGAGGAAGCACAAGCAAATGGGGCAAAGTGGCAGCAACAGGTAAATAGGGTATGTCATATTTTATTCTTGGAACTTTTCTTTAGTTGTGATATTATTTCCAAATAAAAAAATAATAATTCAAAAAAACTTTCACTATTGCATTTTGGGTTTTTTTCCTGCTTATCTCTAACTTTTCTGCCTCTTACCACTTCTTTTAGTACCCTGCCAATTCTCCTTAGCGTTAACCAGTAATACTTGTTCACACTGCCACATCCCAATCCTCATCCTTTACTCTTCTCTACTCTGCAGGTGTTATGCTTCTTTTCCTTAGTGATGTGACTCTCATTTTCTCCCATGTCCTCTCCTTCTTTTATAAAAGAATCCTTTTTAATGTTTCACTCTTCATCACTGTTCCTACAAGATGAAGTGATTCCGCTTCACCAGCCTCTTGGCAGGACAAGTTTAAAGTTCCTAGGCTGGCATAAACATCATCTATGGAACAGCAATAGCTGGACTGAATCTGAGGCCAATAATGGTGAGAGATGATTACAGTCTAGCCTCCTCAATGTGTGCCTATACCTTGTCAAAACAAGCAGAACTTCTTTCTGGAAACAGCATGTATGTTTAAAAAACAGGTATTACATAGGAATATTGGGATAAATGACAACTGGGTACAACAGACTTAACTAATACAAATACTTCTTTCTTCCCTCCTGGATAAGAATTCCTCAAGATGACAGGTAGGGTTTAGTGATCTCCTGCTGTAAGCATATTCTTTTAAGGACATTCAAACTGTTACACTTTGCCTCAAAAGAAAAGGTGAGTTCAAAGATATTAAACTTACGCCTTTTCTGTCTTGAAAGATTTATCACATGCTGGGCAGTAAAGTTCATCATAAAGCTCAGTATCCTCGGCCTCATCACTCTCTTTACCTATGAGAGGAAAGCCAATGGTAAGAATCCTATTTGGTTAGAACACAAATCTGAAATAACAAATGATAAATGATACTTCTTTAGTAAGAATCTAAAACAAAAATAAAAACGAAAACAAACCAACCACAGGCTGCAGGATTTGAATTGGTCTTTCAAAAGCAACAGTGAAAGCTTCCAAATAAATCACCCTATTTTGCATGTTCTTTTCATAAGTCTGCTCAGAAGATTCAGAAAATCTGTGAAGTCCTAAGTGGGAATGCAGTTTAGAACATCAAATGCCATTTTAATAGTTCAACCGCAAAGCACATTTTTCAACACGGCTTTTTGCAACTGTGAACTACTTTGATAAGCTTAAACTTAGCTTACAATAGTCCATCATTACTAAACAGGTCTTAAAACAGTGTATTATATGTAAAAGTTTAAACATTTTCTTTACAGACCTTTTTTTTATAAGCTTGAGGCTTTATTAAAAACAGAATAATTAGTATCACTGTAGTCCATGAAATACAAATGCCTAAGGAGCTCAAATGGAATTCTTTGCACAACAATTCCATATTCTACTTTTTAGGACATAAAAAATAAATTGATGCCATTTGGGATTTATTATTACATCAATAAAGGTCCCAAGATATCTCTCTCATATTCTACATTTTGGTTCTTTATAACTAATGTTAAGTCTGAAGAACATTCTCACTGAAATCACAAATAACCAAAATATATCCTATTAAATAACCAAAATATATCCTATTTAGGGTTAATGCCTAGGACATTAACCTATTTAGGGTTAATGCCTAGGGTTAATGCCTAGTTCCCCCTTAGCCACAGGATTTGTTACAAAACCTTCAGTGAATACCTGAAACTGCAGATACTACCAAATCCTATAAATAAATGCCTTTTCCATCTTAACCAAGTATTTACCACAAATGGTGGCCGTAACTTTGCTGTTTGAAATTGAATAGTACAAACTAGCACGAATTGTTTTTCTTCTTTACAATTTCATAGTTACAAGATTAATTCTTACTAATGTTCTTAGCAACCTCAGCATATGACTTTTTTCCTATCCTTAAATTGAAAACTTCCACCTTTTATTTATTTATTTACATTTATTTATTTAGGTATAAGACATTGAACCCAAGGGCCCTTAACCACTAAGCCACTTCCCCAACTGCATTTTTATTTAGAGACAGTGTCTCTCTAAGTTGCTCATACTGGACTCAAACATGAGATCCTCCTGCCTCAGCCTCTTGAGTTTCACTGGTATTACAGGCATGCGCTACCACACCTGGCCCAACTTTTCATGTAAAGAAAGCACTTTATGGCTTTTCTTTGGCATGTCTTAATGGCCAGCATCATTACTCTTGCATTTTGGGGCCATTATTAAGTAAAACAAAAAGTTACCTGACCACAAGCACTGTGATACCATAACAATTAACCTAGATAACCTAGAGGGCTACTAAGTGACTAAGAGGTACGTAGCATATATAGCATGGATACTCTGGAGAAAGGGATGATTCCCTTTCCAAATGGGGTGAGACAGAATTGTGCAAAATGTTATCACACTACTAAAACTAATGCACAATTTAAAACTTAGCTTATTTATATAATTTTCCATTTAATATTTTCAGACTACAGTTGACCAAGAGTAACTGAAACTATGGAAGGTAAAATCAAAAGGGGACTCACTGCATATGGTACTATTTTTCAATTATGTGTGCACTTTCAAAATATTATATACATGAAATAACCTTTAATTAATCAGTTAACAAAGAATGCTGGATTTGAAGTAAAAAATCTGTATCTCAAAATGGTTATGCTCTCAGGCTTATGCCATATCTTCTCTGACTCCTACTTTCCCTTCAGTAAAATGGACATAATTCCATTGGCAAAATCTATATTTAAAGGGTACTTTGTGAGGATTAAGTGAGATCTTGTATGTAAAAGGACCTTATAAAGAATGAAATTATGGCATTTGCTGGTAAATGGATGGAACTAGAGACTATCATGCTAAGTGAAATAAGCCAGTCCCCCAAAACCAAAGGCTGGATATCTCTCTCTGATATGTGGATGCTAACATACAATCAACGTGGGGATGAGGAAGGGGGATAGAAATTCAGTGGATTAGACAAAGAGGAAACAGAAGAGAAGGGAGCAGGGATGGGAATGGAAAGCAGTAGAATGAATCAGACATAACTTTTCTATGTTAATATATGAATATATGACCCATGTAACTCCATATCATGTACAACCACAAAAATGGAAAGTTATACTTCATGTATGTATAACATGTCAAAATACATTCTACTGTCATGCATAACCTAAATTAATTAATTAATTTTAAGAAAGGACCTTATGAAGTATAAAACTGTGAATTAGGACATTTCACATTTATAAAGTACTTTATAATTTTCAAAGCACTTTTTCATACATTATTTCTGATTCATTAATAAAACACTCATTTCCTAATCATTTTGAATAAATAAAAGTTTGTCACTTTTTCATTTGGGCTACTACTGAGAAAAATCACATTCATAGCTATGTAAAATTAGTAAACTGTTTATAAATAATTTGGTTTTATTTATGGAAAAGCTAGAGACAGTGGGGAAAATCAGATATACAGCTATTCTCAAAAATGTCAAAGCCTCACTTCTGGGGTACATACTTGCCTGTGCTTTAATGATGGAGGCACAGAAAAGAAATAATCTGGGATACCAAGAGAAGCCTCTCTCTAAAGTCAGAAGTGAGAGGAATAATTAATAAATACCACACAGCGTTTTGCACAAAATCTGCTTTTCTGGAAATAACTGCTATTAAAACTTGACCTACTGCTTAACTGCATTTTCTTTTAAAGGACAGTCAGTCACACTTCTAAATATGCTCACCTGTCATTACATTTAAGCAGCCAGAAATGCAAATCATTTAGATTACAGACAAAATACTTGGTAGTCAAAAGTACCTGAATTAGACTACTTCAATAGACTACCTTTGTGAGGCCCATACAATTATTTTAAAAAAAAATTAAATTAGGAGATGTTCCCCAAAATCTAGATTTCCAGCTTTACTTAGAAAGCAAACAAAAAATAAAAACTCTGGCACAGTGTTGGCAGTAATCAGCTGGAACCCAAGGGTCTTCTGGGTTTTTCATTTCTTATTGTCTAATACCTGGGACGCTTTACTGGAACTTGTAGGCATCTGAGTATACATCCTTGCACACAATAAAATTTATTTCCCAAAATTTTTGTTAACCAATGAATAAAAATTACCGTCTTGTCCATCTTTAAGCTCATGTTGCTCCATTTCATTGTCATCTGATCCATCTCCAAACTCCTTTTCGTAACGTGCTTCCATCTCCCGGAGTTCCTTCTCCAAATCAGCCACTGTCATCCAGCTCTGTTCTGTGTAGTGTTCTGCCAGTCTAGATCCACAAAGCATAGCCTTACTTAACTCTGATAAGCATGTCTCCACATGGGTTTTACTTATTTCTTAGGCTTAAAAATCTATCCCCTAGAGACTTCTTTCTTCTTCCCAAGTTGCAAATGCTTATGAACCTAAACCCTGTGCTTAAGTTAAAACTCCAGCAGTCACTGAAACCTGTCACCTAGGTGGTTTTAATTGCTCTACTTGATAGTGGGTTTTGAAACATACATCTTTACAGCATATAAAAAGTCTTAAGATCACTTTAAGTTCTGAGTGTCAAATAAAATAGTAATCTTAAAAGATGACAAATGGAGTAGATAGAATTTTTAGTAAGTGAATAATACAATGTTCTGGACACAAAATATTTACAGTTTACTCTTCACAACAAAACTTTAAAGAAACTAAAATGAACTAAATACCTCAAGAGTACCTACAAAAAGGCAATATTGCATGGTGGTTAAAAGCAAGGCCTGAAGTAAACCTGGATCTGATTCCTGGCTCTGTGATTTATAGGTATGTGACCTTAGGCTTTCTGTCTCATTTCTTCACAAGAATGAAGATGATAAAAACAAGTTTCTACACAGAATTGTGACAGGAAAGCAAGCAGAATAGGGCCTTGCACAGAGTAAGAATTCAATTAACATTAGTTACTATTACATTTTATAAGAATCTATAAAGGATTTCGAGTATAAAGGGCCTCTAAAGAAAAGCACCTAATTCAAAATGAAAATGTTTACACAATGGGTGAAAACACTACCTAATTCCAGGATTAAACCACAACAATGACTGAACATGACAGGAGAACCAAGACTGGTATCTACTGATTCTCCCTTTCTCAGTTTCTAAACTGAGAAAGGATCCAGTCACATACTTTGCCTGCTTTAGTTTCTGCTGCCGTCGCATCTCCTCAGCCTTCCTTGCCTTCTCTGCATTCTGTTCCTCTACAAGCTTCCGATGTGCCTGCACTCTTTTATCTCTTTTCCGAATGAAAGCTACCAGCTGCCGAACAAGCTCATTCTTCTCTTTCCTTGCTTTGTCTCGAATTTTTTTGTTTTCTTTTTCCATGGCTCGTTTTTCCCAGCGGTTTGAAGCTTGCCGTGTATCATATTCTTCCTTCCAAGCAAAATTCTTTTGAGTGCAGAAACTCTGCCAATAAGCGTAGAAAGGGTGGACTACCTGGTGACAAAGAAAATAGGTTAAATTCTGCTTTTTTTACTTAATTTTTTCAAAAGTCAGTAAATATTAATGATGCAAAACATCTCACTTTCTTTTTTCATATATATATGACATTCCCATTAATCAATGCACAGTCCTTTGAAGGCTTTAAACCACTCTTAACAGATTCAATGGAAAAAAAGAAAACAATCTTACTGGCCAAAGAAAAGGATTATGGTCCATTTACAGAAAAAGCAAAGAGGGTGACTCTGAGAAAACTGTATGTTCCTTCAAAAGGAGAGAGGGTAGGAGAGGTCATGACATAGGACTAGGACTCATTTCTTTAAAAGTCAGAAAATGGAAAAAGACATTGATAAGTACTATTTATAAAACGCAATGTGCTTGTCTTTTACCGTATCATAGTCACTCTGGGAGTCTCCAAAAGTTGGGAAATCCTCAACATCCTCCTCTAACACAGATTCCAGTTCTTCCTTTGCAATCATTTCAAAAACACTACGATATACAGTATAAAAGCCCTAAAAAAATCAGAAACACAAATACTTAATATTTCTACAGTCTAATCACAAAGTAATATTTTAAAATGTAAGATGAAAAACTTTTAACACTGAAAATTTATAGAACCCAGCTCTGGTCAATGCAAGTATATTCAGCACCAATTGGAGGTTTTTATATACTAACAGCTTAAATATGAAGGCAATGTATTTTCAGGGTTCAAAATGAACATTGCTTCACTTTCTATTATAGAATACTTTTAAGAATTCTTTGTATTTGAGTCTTACTTAACTGCTTGATAAGAAATTAAGATTTTCACTTATTTTACCTTTTCATCGTCTCCATAACCAGAGTAACAGGTAACAGTGAAATAGTGAAGCAAATCTAAGCTGTCATCCTGATAGTCTCCATCAAGTCCTCCTTTAAGCAAGGCCTCTCTATGATTATCATACCTTAAAAAAAAAAAAAAAAAAGAACTGTTGGTGAAAGCTGAATAAATAAGAATTCAAAAAGACTTCTCACTACAAATCAACCAAAATGTCAGTGTACATTTCAATGTGTCCAATACACAACCAATTTTAAGGAAATACTAACATGAAAAGACTTAGGTCTTTTTAAAAACTGTGCCTGTGCCTCCTAACTTTATATAATATTAGTCCATATGAGCAGGGAAATTTTAAAAAGTCAGTAAATTTCTATGTCTCTCCTAGAAAAGTAGCTGCATTTCCATAGGAAAAACACAGTACAAATAAAACAGTATTAGACACAATTTGGTCCATAGATGAATAAGAATTTACCAAATTGCAAAAGAATAAGACTCTTCTTATGTTTATGTAAACAATCTAGTAGCTTTACACACGATTACTATTAATAATAATTCTGTAAAAATAATTACTATCATCACTGTCTAATACAATGGGAAACTAAAGTTCAGTGACATTAAATACTTATTGTCCATGATCATAAAGTCCACAAACAGTATCATCGGAATTCAAAACTAGGTCTCTGGCACTGGCCAAACCAGATTCCTGGCCACTACATGGTAGTGCCTCCAGGCAATAGAGAGCTACCAGGAAGGAGCTTTAAATTAAAAAAAACAAAAAACAAAAAACATGGAAGTCCATGGGACAAGAAAACAACCTAAGTTCTAGAGAAAAGGCTTTAGACAAGAGGAAGTCAGAGAGGAATCTGAAAGTTCCAAGAGAAAAGCAGAATTTCTAAGGCAAAGATATCCAAATTTTTCAGGCAGAGAAAAGTTTAGGATTCTCTGATTTTCTTATAAAAGACAATTTTATAAGAATTTTCTTTATAGCCTCTCTTTGACAGTCAGCTGATCTGTACTATGCTCAACACACAAACAATGCACGGTAGCACCAAACACTACTTTTCCTTTGTAACAGCAGGATCTTGCATGTCTGTGTCAAGGTTTAAAACTTATCACTTTGAACCAAAAAGTTAATCAAGAATCTGAAAACTCAGAACTTCAAACATAGAAACTTTTATTTGGAAATGGAATTAAATTATCTGGTAAAAGTATCTATCAGAAATGTAGAAGTTTAACAAATTTCTTCATGTATTCTATGTACAATTCTTGTATTTAAATACTCTGGCTTTTGTTTGTTTCAAACAAGTCTCATTTTACTGCCCAGGTTGGTCTTGAATGTGGGATCCTCCTGCCTCAGCCTCCCAAGTAGCTGGGCTTGTAGGTACCTGCCACCACATCCAGATCTATCTGATTTAAGGACAAGTCAATCTTCCTGTTGCATATCAGTAAATTTGTCATACACCAAAGGGACCAAGTAATAAAACACTTGAAGTATCAAAATTAAAACTACATAAAATCGGGCTGGGATTGTAGCTCAGTGGTAGAGCGCTTGCCTCGCATGCGTGAGGCCCTGGGTTCGATCCTCAGCACCACGTACAAAGCAATAAAATAAAGACAGTGTGTCCATCTCCAACTAAAAAAATATTAAAAAAAAAAAAAACAACTACATAAAATCACCAAACTTTGTTTAATCACTTATTAAACCAAACAGTAGCAAGAAGTATCTCCAAGGTTCCTTCCTACCAAAGTAAGTGACAGATGCTTCACAACTCTCTGAAACCATCTACTGTATTAATTTTAAAAAAACACCTATATTGATGATTCCTTCCAACAAAATAAATGAGGATGAGAAAGACAAGGCAATGCTCACCATGCTCTTTCCTGAGGGTCGCTCAACACATCATATGCTGCTTGGATTAATTTAAATTGTTCAGCTGCTTCTGCGGCATTATCCAGATTTTTATCTGTTAAAATAAAGTCACAAAATTCTATCATTAAAAAAGTAGAGGACAGACTCTCAGGGAGATATCTTCCATCACAAAGGCCACAAACAGAGGAAGAATGTACAAAATAAAGAAAAACAACTAAGGAAAATAGAGATCCAGGATGATAGCTAATAATCAGAAATAAGCATCCATAAGCCTTAGTGTTATCACTGAATCTTCAACCTGGAATGCACAAATGGAAAACCCCAAGTAGCACACATTTTATTTCTATAACGAGAAAAAAAAATCAGTTATAGAAAGACTTACTTATCTAGTATCTTGTGCTAAATTACATTTAGCGTTCATATTGTTTTTCTTTTTTGTCAGTATATACCAAAATAACTTCATAAAATTAAAAATATACAGATAATAATTATTCCTCCCTTGGCTGTGCTTCCTTAACTGTGGGATTCTGATAGCATCTTCGTTTCAGGTGGTAGCTGGCACTCAGTGATCTCCTCCAGGCACTCACATCCTGTGCTGTCTGTTCCCTCCCTCATTAGCATGGTTGGTCTCTGTGACCAACAGCAGGGGCAGGAGTAATACTACATTTTGTGTATGATGAGGTTATGAAAGACTGCAGTTTCCAGCTTGGGCTCTCACTCTCCCTGGACATAGCTAGCTGCCATAGCTGAGGAACCAAGGAGCCTATGGGGTGAAAACTGAAGGCTCTCAGAGCTGCAGGCAGCAGGGAACCGAGGCCCACCAACAACTACATGCATGAGCCTGGAAATGAATTGATTCTCTCAATGATGATACAACCTCATGAGAAGCCCTAAGCAAAAGCCACCCACACAAGCCATTCCAAATTCTGAGTCTCCAGAACTTGGGAGTCTAATGAATAGACGTCCACTGTTTTGGTTATTTGCTGTTTTAAGTTCTAAGGCTTTGTTAATTTGTTTTATAGCAACAGAAAACTAATGCATTTGAAAGTTAAGTATTTTAAGCATACTGAAGTTCTTTAAGGTACGACTCAATACTTATCTTCTAAGAGGTTAGATAGAAGATACAACGGCAGAAATATATTCCCTATACTATTTGTATCACTGGCTCTCAAAAGCATCCTACTGTCTTTTCTCAGATCTCAGCACAACTCCCAGTCCTGTAGGTGGCCTTCTGCTCAACACCTCATACTGGCAATACTTATCAAGTGTGGCAATTTGCCATGGCTGTTTTTACTAAGATGCTTTAACACAAAAAGCTTTAGACATTTTAGAATCATGGCCCTTTGGAAATGAAAGAAGTCTTATGTTAAGTAAAAATAATCTCCATCTTTGGAACTTCTCTGTATATGAAAAGTAACACAATCTGAATCTAACTCAGCTTAGACAAGTGCTGAGTTTAAGACAGCCAATACCTCATCTCCCTACCCACCTTTTCTCTGCATTGAGGACTCTCATTTCTTATGGCACATCAGAGTTCCCTATTTCCAATACAGTCCAAGAGAGGCATAATCAATGAGCCACTTGTTAATTCTAAAACACTACATTTTTATAAACAATTACATTAACTCCTAAGCATTACTCCTAAACAATTACATTAACTCCCAGCTGCATATTGTCATACAGAATTAATGGTTGACAAAGCTTCACATGTGTTTCCCTTACTGACAAGCCAATTACTAAATGTATAATCAGTTACTTCTATAAACTCAAATAAAGGATTTAATTCATTCTGTGGCAGACGCTGTAAGTTAGATCATTCAATACTCTCTCCTCCTTTTCTCTTGTAGTCTCTACTGGGGGTGGGGATTGAGGGGGCTGGATATACTAAGATATTTGCTAACCAGCCTCCCTGGCTGGTAGAAATGGCCATGTGAAAAGCTTCTGACCAATGCAATGAAAGCAAAAGCCTATTTTCTTCCTCCTACTTATTGTCTTACATGTGAATGTGATGACTGAAGCTTCAGCAGCTACCTTGAGATCAGGAGGGGAAAGTCAAGATATTTGCAGTGACACTGAAGATGAAATTACCAAGCTCATGAAATAATGTCCATTAACACCCATCTCCAAGACTTCTTATGGTGAGAAAAATAAGCTGGTTAGGCTTTCTGCTACTTCCAATGAATATCTTATTGTGACCCTTTTGCAATCGGGTTCTAGGTAAAATGGGACATGCGGAACCCTGTTGCAATTATTTGAGATCTTGACTATCACTCTGTAACAGATGTTACAAGTTGCTTACCAAATATCTATCCTCTTCTTCCACAAAATCTCAATTTTATTCACAGTGGCAATATACCCAGTTAAAAAATTTCAGACTTTCTTTTTATTTGTGGTTATCAGGTGGCAAGTTTTAGCCAATAAGATGTAAACATGTCTATTAAGTGAAAATTCCCAGGAAAGACACTGTGCCCTTGATGAAAAGGGCCTGGGTGCTACTCACAGTGTGCCCTTAACCCATTAGTTGTGTCCTAACCAAAGCAAAGGTATAATGCTTACAGGTGAAGCCATACTCAATATGAGGATGTGGCTAATTCCAGTGTCTACTCTCTCCTTCCAGTTAATAAATAAGTCCTGATTTTATGGTAGATAGTTGGCCCCAGAAATTAAGACTCCATTTCTCAGCCCCCCTTGAAGCTTGGGTGTAAACAGGTAACTAAACTCTCATCAATAAAGTCTGTAAAAGTATTCTACAGCAGCTTTTAAGACTTCTCCCTAAAAGACAACTAGCACACACTCCTGTCCTTCCTTTATCCTTTCTTCCTCCATTCTGTTGCCTGCTATCTTGAGTTGCTACCTTGGATGACGGGTGAGCACCCCATCTGAGATTTCCTGGGCAGAAAGTTCAAGGGCTTTATGGTTGAAAACAAACGGTTATCCCAGGCCTCAACTGCCAGTCTCTGCACTTGTACTTGAGAAAAAAAGTTCACTTCTGTCTTTGAGGCTTTACTGCTTAAACTTGATACAAAGATTCAAACCCGAGGGTGAAGATGACCGAACCAGGTCTCTAATGGACTCATCAAGCAGCTGGAACTATCAGGACAGGCCTCCTCCAGATTTCTTGTCATGTAACAACTTTTTGGATTAGCCACTGTAGCCAGCTTCCTATCACAGGATGTTGGGCACAATTCTGATATCCTTTCAAGGTAAGAGTCCAGCTACAGTAAGTTATGAGTTCTATGTCTTCATGAAATCATTAAAAACATGTTCAAAAGGAAAAAAATGAGGACAAAGTCTTGTAATGCTCTGGCATTTTCCAACATGCATTTCAATATTCATCAAGCATACCTCAAGTAGGGCTCCTAAACAACCAGAGCACCACCGATCTAACCAGCCTACACTTCTTTTCTGGCATCCTAGGAAAAATGGGAGAACCTTCAAGTCTGAAAATTTTTTATCAGATAAAAAGAAAAAAAAAGCCCAAATTAAATGACCTAGAAAGGGCCAGCAACTAAATCTTCCTAAATACAACAAAAACAGGTACCTGTATGGGAGGGGGAAAGGTGTCTTTTTTCTTTTTTACCAGTCTTGTACCTTGTCCTCCTTTGTTCCATTCCCTTCTTTCCTCCCCTGAAGAAGTCTAGAGAAAGCTAAATCTTTAAACATACAAAATCCATGAATGTACAATCTAAAAATAAGGTCTATTACTAGAATCGTTTTCTTAAGTAATTTTTTTCAATCTGTCATACAGCTTTCTATTTAACTTAAATACACTTGAACTAGTTGACTGTATCAAACTAAAATCTAATCTAAGTGTAATAAGGTAAATAAGCAATTAAAAAGGTGTGTTTATTTGTTTTTTTTCTGTTATGTTTGCCAACATGTATTAAAATGCAACTTTTGGGGGAAAAAAAAAAAAAAAAAAAAAGGCGTGTTTACCTTTTTCCATATGCAAAAGTCACATGTATTACAAATCCAGTCACTGGAGTTTAAGACATTCATTCTCATGCTATTCTTTGTGCTTTTCACACGTTCACTCTTCCACTCCTTCTTGAACTTTTTAACAGTGCCTTCTGGAAGATTTCATGGGTAATACCTTTTAAGCCCTGGCATTGGCTCCCTGAAAACACTCTACAGGCCTCTTGGCTCCTCTTGCCACAGCACTCCCTCAGCAGGCATCCACCTAGTCACTGATCCTTTCCCACAGGTAAGAAGTAGCACTCCTTTGAGATTCAGACCACTTGGCCATACCATCTTCTTCTCTTCATCACTGTTCACTTGTCTTCCTGACTCAATGAAAAATTTGGTACCTGGCTCAGAGATTCTGTATCAGTTTAGTGACTTCAATTTCTTGACCTCCTGGACTGTTTACTTCTGGTCTTACTCCCTCCAATACCTACTCCCAGCAACAGCCTGAGAGAAACTTGAAAAACCTGAATCTATCATTCCCCTGCTTCCGGGTCCCTGATGGCTTCAGGTCCCAATGCCCTCAGGCTGAAGTCCTACTCCAGTTTACCAGAACCTTCAAGGCCAGCCCTGCTTACCTGGCCGAGCTCACCTCCTCCTCTCGTTCTCTCCTGCTTCCCTCCACCCATTTTCCCATTTTAGGCCTCAACCCAGATGTCATTTCTTTAGGGATACATTTCCTGAATGGCTCTTTTCATTTCTTCCACACCCCCATATATATACCTAGTCCAGGGTAAGGACATGGACTCATAAGCACCTAGTATTTGTCCTCATACAGCCCTTCTCTCACCATACTGAAAATGCCCATTTTCCTACTGGTGTCCCCCACAGAATGCAAATGCCTCCAGGAAGAGGTCTTTCCCACCCTGTTCACATAGCTCAAGAAATAGACAATTGATGAATTACTAAAAACCTACCTTCACAAGGAGGAATCTCACTGGGCAGAATTATTGACCCTACTAGAAATTATTCTTAGCTCCTCCATAAAAGAAATAAAGATAATTTCTTTTCTTCTCTCTTTTTTTAATACCATAAAGAACAAAGAAGCTTTCTATATAAGGGACACGTTATTCTCTGAAGCAAAGCTTAACCTCAGAAATACCTAACACAATGCCCTGTACATAGAACAAAATTAAACATCTGAGTAACAGACTTAAAATTAATGAGCCAGCAAAGCAAACAAACCAAAATCATGTTTCTGTGGGAAACTAGGAATATACAAGCATTTTCAAACTTAAATATATTTAGGATGCCATGAATTATGATTATTCAGAGAAGACATCTGCATTCAGTTAGTTCCTTACAGATTTGATTTCAAAGCTGATATTTTAGTTAATATTTGCATACATACTCCTTTTTTCCTCACACTGATTTTCAATTACTCATCAAATCTGGGAATTTTTACTTTGCACCATCTGAACCTTTTCCCTTACCCTATCCCTAAGCATGGCTTGGGTCCCCCTTACTTGTCCCCTATGAACTTTCCCTGACTGTCACTGGCCCTATCCAATCACTCAGTGCCTTCATAGTACTCTACCAAGACATCTTAGTAAAATGGGTAATGACAATTACCTGTTATTCTGCCAATACAATTCTACTATTTTTGCACTATTTTTGGATTTACTAAATTTTGTCTGTGTCTTATTACTTCCTGCTATGATGAACATTATTATTTCTGCCCTTCCAATATGTGTGTGTGTGTGTGTGTGTACAGTTTCTCTCTTGGTAATTACTATTAATTGAGTAACATGCTAATAATTCTATTTCTTGTTCCATCAACTATAGATATTCCCTTCTGACTCTGTTCCTCTACCCTTTCTTCAGTTCTTTTACCAATCCCTATTTTTCAGTCTCTATAAACACTACCATTGCTAAACCCATCCCTGGAACATCTTTTGCCCCCCATCAAAGTTTTTCCCACACTGTTAGTTCATTTTTCCACATTCCATTCTTCTAGGACCCAATCCAAGCTTCTCTGAAGAGGGAAAATTTGAGCATCTTAGTACACAGTG
>CM053405.1:24701287-24767622 GCA_028644305.1 Xerus rutilus | reverse complement strand
ACCCTATTTTGTGTTTTATGTAGAGACAGGGTCTCACTGAGTTGCTTAGCACCTCATCATTGCTGAGGCTGGCTTTGAACTCGCGATTCTCCTGTCTCAGCCTCCCTAAGTGCTAGGATTA
The DNA here is from genome assembly GCA_028644305.1 of Xerus rutilus. Lineage (NCBI taxonomy): Eukaryota > Metazoa > Chordata > Mammalia > Rodentia > Sciuridae > Xerus > Xerus rutilus. The sequence goes on along the minus strand of CM053405.1, from coordinate 24,767,501 downwards.
CAGGCTTGAGCCACTGTGCCCGGCTAAACTTGGCAACTTTTTTGTTTTAAGCTACAATTAACCTCTTTCTGAGATGTGGGTTTTTAACAATCCTGAATAGTCTGTCTCATTTTTATCCAAGGCTGTCTTTAATTGCCTAAATAAACCAAAGGCCATTTTGGTTTTTTGCATTTAACTAGATTTGGCCTTAATTAGCCACAGAAGTATTCAAGTGAACTTGAATTACTTGCACAACTAATTTAGACTATTTCAAGATCAGTAGCATAATTAACATACAACTATGGTCTTTAGTAGAAAAGTAAAAATGAATGGAAGATTGATAGTTCTACCTAAAAATTTAAAATAAGACATAATGAAAATGTAATCTAGAACAGAGTTCTAAAATAACTTTACTATATAAGAGCTTTAAGAAATCCCTACCACAGAAAAACAAGTCTAGTCACAAAAGAAAAACTAATCTTTAAAACCAAACCTTTTTTTCTGACATTATCTCACTGTTGACAAGGGTGCAATGAAATGAACACTCTATCAAGCAAAATTGTTTAAAACGTTTGACCTGAATCCCATTTCTAAAAAAACGTAAGACAATGTGAAGAAATATTCACTACAAGCACCTGTATCAGGAAAAGTAATAAAACTGAAATATTCAACAACATGGGACTAATCATACTCATCAGATTATATAGCTATGGTATAAAGTAGAAAGCCATGCAGTTAGGAAACATAAGACAAACATGGAAAGATGACCAATGTGAAGTCAACAAGGTGGGTAACAGCATGTGCATGACTCAATTTTATTAGATGTGTATGTGTCATAAATATTACTATCTGTCCCATTAAGCAGTCATCTACCCCATGGTCACTTAAGGAATCTTTTTTTCCCATTACTAATCTATCTCTAAGATCTTAAGCCCAGAAATGTTCTGGTACTTTAAATACCTTATTTTTCTTTTTGCAGTACAGGGGACTAAATCCAGAGGTGGTCTACCACTAAGCTACACCCCCAGTCTTTTTTGAGACAGGGTCTAAGTTGCTGAGTGAGGCCAGTCTCAAATTTGTGATCTTCCTGCTTCAGCCTCCCAAGTTGCTCAGATTACAGGCATGTACTGTATACCCAGCACTACTAGGTTTTTTAAGTAATCTATACCCATTGCTTCTAAAAACAAAATTGTTGTATGTGAAATGCTTTCAACCTAGGTATTAAATCATTTTATTCTCAAAACTTAAGAATTTTAATGAATTCTTTTGAAGTGAGAAAAAGATCAGAGGTTCTTTTCCAAGGCTTCATTAATTGGTGAATCTGGGAATTGAAGCTTAGTTAAGATGCTTTCCTATCTAACAGGGTATCTTACTTACTATCTACCAACTGCACTCCCAAAGTGCCTAATGCCTTTGTGTGTAGTAAGAACCCAATAAATCTGTTTGAATTTAAGTTTTGCTAAACCAAAAATTCTAATCCATGACAGCAATCCCAAATCATTGAGCATGCTAAATTTTCAGTAATACCAAACAAGCTCTGAAAAGAAAAACAGAAGTTAACTGATGAATTCTGGTGATATTTTATTTGGAAAATGATAAACATCACTGATTTTAAGATTTCAACTTTTCTTTTAAATGGCACACTAATTAGACAAAAGGTAATCCTTGATAAAAGTATTTACAAACTGAATACAAAATAAATTACACAACAATTGAAAAATAAATTGTTATTCAACTCATTTTGCATTCCCACCATTCATCTTCTGTTTCATTTTTCTTTGCCTTTTATAAATCCTTTTTTTCCTTGCTTTCAAATCCACTTTTGGCTCTGGTTTTACCCACTGTATTTCTATTGGTTTTTCCTCAGCTGGTGTAACAAAAACATCTTCAGTGGGATCGTGTGGAAGAATAGTCTTTGGCTCTTTCTTTCTCAGTTTCTGCACGTCTTTCACTTGCTGTTTCTCTTTGTATTTTGCAGCTGTGATAGATCTTATGATACGCCGATGCTAGAAACAACAAAGATTAGATGTTTTTGGAATAAACATTTTATATAAGGCAGACATTCACTTGTGAACTCTATGTCCCTTCACCTAGTGTCATGAAAAAAGGTAGTAATCCGCGGGTATATATATGTAACAAAAACCAAACTTAGTTTCACTGGTGATAGAATAATAATTACTTTTACGAAATTATTTTGGTCAAGAGTTTTGGTACACTGAAGACTACTAAACAACAAAAAAAGCTTACCATGTTTGGTGACTGGTAGTGAGGATTTTCATATAAAGTTGGTCCTCCAAAACTTCCTTGAAAAATCTTTATAAGATTTAAGACAAAACGAGGTCCTATTTCTACAAGAGCAGCATCTTCTTCTATGATCTTTAACAGAAAAGAAACATAATTTTGGTTTGGATATATGACTCCTAAACTGGCTATACCCTCATTACAAGTGTGCTAAAACAACTGATATTCAGTAAAATTAAGGGAGAGATATGGGAAAAATTTGGAAAGGGCCAAATCATCAATATTTTCTGAAACCTATTACTAGTTACAGGAGGCTGTCCTCCTGTAAAAATGTGGAAAAACATATATGTTTTTTCAATATGATCTTTAAAAACTGACTAATGTGCTGGACTCGGTGGCACATGCCTATAATCCTGTAGGTCCAGGAGGCTGAGGCAGAAGGATCACAAGTTTAAGGCCAGCCTCAGCAATTTACCAAGGCCCAACACAACTTATTAAGACCCTGTCTCAAAAACCCAACAACAGCAACAACAAAACAACACCTGGGGATGTGGATCAGTGTTAAGCACCTCTGGGTTCAATCCCTGATACCAAAAAAACAAAACAAAACAAAAAAATTGACTAATCTGAATTTGTTTCACATCTTGCTCTTTATAAATAACACTGTTTGTTGTTTCAGGTATGTCTGCCCTCAGAGGTTAAGAATGGAATGTATTTAAGTCATATTGCAAGGTATCTTGTACAATACACACAGGTAAGAGCCCATATGCTGTTTTAAATTTTATTCTTGCTGTTGTCTTTTACTTCTCCATCTTTCTGCAGACTTATTCTATCAAACTTCTGCTTCAGGATTTCTAGAATCACCTCTTCTCCTGAATGAGTCACAGTATGACTCATCTAATAGTTCTAACTGAATGCCTTCTACAGAAATCATGTTTTTCTGTCTTAACTCCTCCCTGCCCCCTTAATAGATTGTAACCTTTGGAAGAAAAACAATTTTTTGGTATTCTTTACAGTACTTAGCATAAATTTGGAACCAAATTACATCAGAGACTTTCTTTTTTATAAAATGAAACATAGAGGCTTGTGAAGAAACTTGTACTCCCTATCAACTCACAACCATGAAAAGATGTAGACAAAGGTCACTTGAAGTATGAGATGATAGACAATTATTTATTTGCAGCAAACCTCTGAAAAGGAAGCTATTTTAAACAAAAGGACTTACTGTTCACATTTTTATGTGTAAAAATCCTGCATATCTTAATTTACTTAAAGGTATAATTAAAAAGCAAAGTAAAGCTAACCTGAAAGTTCCGAAACCATATCCTATTATCCAAAATGGTGAAAGTAAACACATGGTCTACAAATGGTTGGCTTTTGGGATGATATCTGGGTGTACTAAAAATCTGGTTTAAAAAAAAAAAAAGAAAGTTAGTTCCTTATTACAAGGCATATTATTAATATTTTTGATAGCTAAGTTAATAAAAAGTTTAAATGAAGACCCTCAGTAACTCAGGAGGCTGAGAATCAAAAGTTTATCAACCTGGGCAACTTAGCAAGACTGTCTCAAAATAAAAACTTATAACAGAAAGACTAGGGATCTCAGCAGTACAGCTGCCCTGGATTCAATCCCTAGTACCAGACACACAAAAAAAAGTCCAAAGGAAGACAGTCACTTCTATTACTAAAAATGCTTTCTAGAAAAGATATTTACCTGAATTAAGAGTTCTTTCAACAATGAATAGTGTGACAATTCATCAAAAGCCTAAAAAAATAAAATGAACATATTATTTGGCATAAGTAAAATGCATCATTTAAAACTGTTTTTTACGTTATCTAAACCATATTATATACACAACTATATTCACTAAAAAACAACTATGTAAAATAAGAAAATCAGACACTATGAGAAACTTACAGGGTCAAAAGACAAAAGGGGCCGAGAACCTTTCAAACAATTTCCTGTCAGCTTTAATTCAGCTAGGGTATGAACTAGAAAAATTACAACAAAAACAAAAATAGTTATAACTTTGACATGTTATTCCAAATGATTATTTTTTCATTAAAAAATAATTTAGAACTGAGTTAACTTACTGTTTTGAACAAGAAATTTGGCAGATGGCCCATGAGGTGAATTTGAAAGCCTGGAATATATGAAAACTTTTTCACTAATTAGAATTTAGAATATATTTAAACTTTTTCACTAATTAGAATTTAGAATAATATGTGCTTACCAACTATTTACAGAAAAGACAGCATAATATGCTTATTCATATATTTAATTTTCTTTAAAGGCTTCAAATTTGTGAAATCAAATAAGTTTGCTTCATTCTCTCCTTTTACATAAAAAACTGAAATGAATCTATTACATAAGAGGTACAAAGAGAAGCCCATTTAAGTTCAATGCAATATTTAAATAATAAGTTTCTTACCACATATAGAGATCTTGTTTTTTCTTAGCTTCAAAATAGATGCATTTATTGCAGTTTTTCATTTCACAGACCTAAATGAAGCAAAGTACAGAAAAATGAAGTAGATAATTCAAGTGAGAATGTAATCAATGAAATCAAAACAGATTTCTCCTAGGTAAATTTATTTTTCCTAGAAATATTTAAAGTTTCTCTCGGGTAGCATATCTCAGAGTTGCTCTGAGCAACTCGCTGGTAGACATGTCTATCTTACTCTGTTTGGCCTAAATGTTAAAGTAATTGGTCACACTTTTGATTACTGGTACTTCTTCCAACCACAGTCCTATTTCCAAATACAAAGACTGAAAATAAATGCCCTAAAGATAAGACACACCACAATTAAACTTATCAAACTTATGAATATACTATCCTTATAGGATCAAAGACATGCTTTTATAGTGGTTATTTTGATCTTCAATTTCTTAAATATTTATTTTAAATTCATAAAATTTAAGTTTTTCCTCATTTATACTTATCACATTTCTCAGTGGTCTTGTTCTATAAATCACTACAGGGCTTGTGAAAAGCAACAGGATACAAAACCTACTTCAAATTGAACTGGACTTCAACATCTTGAAGGTTTATAAAACAACCCTTAAATACACAAAATGCAGAGCAATTCTTATATTATGGTAATATTCACAAACTCAAACTATCCAATACGGTACTCATAAACTCTAAGCTACCTCAGACTTTAAACCTAACAACTTTTAAAAAATTAGACCCAATGCTTTTGTATCATAAAAGTACTGGTGTCAGAATAAACAACAATGTTAAGTGTGTGCCATTTCTAGGCCTTTGGACTTGCTTTTTCTAACTAGAATGCTCTTCCACCCATATTTCCACTTCAGTCCCTATTCAAATATTAAGTTGAACAGCATCGCTTCAGAAAGGCCTTTCCAGGTCAGCTAAGTTTCAAAAACTTCATTTTTTGCTTCATTTCTCCTATCTCCCTTTAAATTACAAAATTTTCTCTTCTCTCCTTGAAATTAAAAAATTTTGTTTACGGCCCATCTTGTTAGAATATTAAGCTCCATGAAAGCAGGGGCACTATTCTGGTAAACACTGATTCTGGAGTACACAGAATAATATTAGAGCACAGCTTTAAAAATTTGTGCTAAGTGAGCCGGGCGCGATGGCGCAAGCTTGTAATCCCAATACTTTGGGAGGCTGAAACAGGAGTATCACAAGTTCAAAACCAGCCTCAGCAACAGCGAGGCACTAAGCAACTCAGTGAGACCCTGTCTCTACATAAAACACAAAATAGGGCTCAGCGGTCAAGTGCCCCTGAGTTCAATCCCTGGTACCAAAAAACAAAAACAAAAACAAATTTGGGCTAAGTGAATGAATAAAAGAAGCTTTTCTAGCCAAAGAACTATCTTAAAACAATTATTCTGAAAAATCTGCTTTAAAATACAAGTTTAATACCTTCAGTAATACTTTGAAAATTTAACCTATTACGAGTTTATAATATTTAAAGAGCAAATTTTACACATCTCACTTTATTGGCAAGATTCTTTTGATAATGTGGATTTTCTATAAATATTCAGTGACTTTTATTTTATACAGGTTGGTTGATAATTTTTTTGAGTATCTACTATGAATTTTGCACAATACTAGACATTATGTAAGAAAGCAAATGAGTTATCTGTCCTCAGGAAATTTCAATATGCTTGCTGAGACACAACAAACAGAAGTAATTTAGAAATAATATATACTAAAGCGCTAAATTGTGAGGTATAGAAAGTACTATAAAAAGTATAAGAGGTTATTGAAATGTAAAAATTTGAATATCTTTCACAAAACAATTTTTAAGTCAACAAATAATTATTTTTTAAATAAGGCATCGTTAGTGTTTCTAAAATATTTTGCTATAGTTTCTAAACTTACCTCATTAATCACAAATAATTTATCTTTACGATCCATTTTAGTATCTATAAGAAAACAAAAGTAAACAAAAGATTTCAAAGCTATTTCAATCAAATCACATGCTATCTAGAAAATAATTTCTGGTGTTTTTACACTGTTTGATGTAAAGATTTTTACAAATAATTTTCAAAATAATTAGACCTGAAACCACCCCACCTTTGATTTATTCCTTTTAAATGTGAAGAAAACAAGTAATCAAAAATTAGACCTCAAGAATTATATCCCTCTGTATGTAAGGAGGATTGGTCTATATCCAAGGATTGGTTAGAGGCTCCAGTGCAGATACAAAAATCTACAGATGCTCTAGTCCCTTATATAAAACCATGTAGTCAACTGCATAAAACCTAGGCACATCCTCTTGTACACTTGAAATCATCTCTAGATTACCTATAATACCTACTGCAATGTAAATGCTATATAAATAGTTGTTATCCTACATTGTCTAGGAAATAGTGACATAAAAAAGTCTGAACATATTCAGTAATTTTTTTTTAAATATTTTTTTAGTTGCAGATGAACACAATACCTTTATTTCATGTGGTGCTGAGGATCAAACCCAGTGCCTCACACTGAGCCACAACTCCAGCCCCCTGAATATTTTCATTCTGCAGTTAGTTGAATCTACAAAAGCAGAACCCAGGGGTCCAGATGGTTGTTTTCTATGAACCCTTTAAAAAACAGAAAAATTAGCTGGGTGCGATGGCTCACGTCTGTAATCCCAGCACTTTGGGAGGCTGACACAGGAGAATGGCGAGTTCAAAGCCAGTGTCAGCAACAGTGAGGCACTAAGCAACTCAGTAGACCCTGTCTCTATATAAAACACAAAATAGGGCTGGGAGTGTGTCTCAGTAGTTGAGTGTTCCTGAGTCCAATCCCTGGTACCAAAAACAAAACAAAACAAAACAAAACAAAAAAAAAACAGAAAAATTCCCAAGCTGATGTCCAAAGAGCCATTCAAGAAAATTTTCACTTGAGAGTAAAATATTAACCAATGACATTATCTTTTAATATCAAATTGTAGTTGTCAAAGAAAAGTTCTAAAAATTGATTTTGGATTATCATAAAAGAGATTATATAAATTAAAATTTCTCTTATTAGTTTCAGAGATCTGAAGACATTAAAGCCAACCCCAGTTCAAGAAGCACTGGTATAAAGAACCACGCTATTAGCTAGAATTAAAACCAAAAGCATCTCCCAAAATAGCCTCATGGTTGCTCTGCCATGGGTCTAATCTTAAAATAAGACATTCTTCACTAGCCTTCAAAATATACCATGTGCTGGGCAGGGTGGCGAACACCTGTAATTCCAGCTATAGGCAAGGCTGAAGCAAGAGGATTTCAAATTTGAACCCAGAGCAATTTAGTAAGACCCTATCTCAAAATAAAATAAGGGCTGGGAATGTAGTTCAGAAGGGACGGTGCTCCCGGGTACAATCTCCAATATACCATCTCCACATAAAAAATATACTCCACTGCTAAAAATAACTTGATGTTCAGAAATAGGCTAAATCCAATTTAAAAGCACTTCAAATTCTAACCCATGCCTGCTAATTTTTTTAATAAATTCAGTTTTGCAAAGCTCAGAAATGAATACATAGCACTTTTCAATCACTTAAAAAGATAAATCATCTCACACATTACTACCCCTCTAAAAACATTATAATAAGGACATTTCTGTACTTTTATGAAATGTTTCTATGTTAGGGTACCTGTTTAATAAAGTAAAAAGCTAGTGAATTCTATAAAGAATCTTATAAAACATTCATTTAATAACTTGTGGTACTTGAGGGAACACTTTTGAGGTACTGTCGTTCTTTAGATTGAACAAATGAACAGAAAATACATAAATAAATGTAAGTATACAGATAGGCAATTTTATAAGTACAATTTCTTAAAATACTTGTTATAAAGGCACCTGCTTTAGAATGAGGCATCAACATTCTCAAATCCTGCATTAAATGTCTTGTTCTGAAATTTATTCCTCTAGAAGAAAAGATGAGAATTCGTTCCTTATTCTTCCACTTGCCCTAAAGAAAAACAAAATGTTAAAAGATTTTTAAATCTCATACTGAACCTTTTTTTTTTGTACCAGAGATTGAGCCTAGGGTTGCTTAACCACTGAGCCACATTTCCAGCTCTTTTTTTTTTTTTTGGTACCACGGATTAAAGTCAGGAACACTCAACCACTAAGCCACATCTCCAACCCTATTTTGTATTTTATTTAGAGACAAGGTCTCACTGAGTTGCTTAGCGCCTCATCATTGCTAAGGCTGGCTTTGAACTCACAATCCTCCTGCCTCAGCCTCCCTAGCAGCTGGGATTACAGGTGTGCACTGCCTCACCTGGCTCCTAGCTCTTTTTTATGTTTTATTTTGAAACAAGGTCTCCCTAAGTCCTTAGGGCCTCATGAAGTTCTGAGGCTGATCTTGAACTTGTGATCCTCCAGCCTCAGCCTCTGGAGTCTTGTTGGGATTACAAGTGTGAGCCACTGCACCCAGAATCTTGTTTCTTAAAAAAGACAGCTTTAAAAGCTTCCAGAGTAGGGTATGATGGTGCATGCCTGTAGCCTAGGATACTGAGGAGGCGAAGGCAGGAGATCACTTGAGTCCAACAGTTAGTGGTCAGCCTGGGCAACAAAATGAAACCCTGTTTCAAAAACAAAAAGCAAACAAAGAAAGTAAGCCAAACATTACCATTCTTTTTATTCAATCTCTAGTAACATTTCAATCTCTAGCAACATTAACTGAGCACATCTCCTACCCAGAAATGCCCCCCTTCTTTCCTTCCTTTTCTGTCTTCATTTTCATTCTTTTCAATTCCTCCTCCCAACCCTAAAGGTTTTTTCTTTTTCTTTTTTTAATTGTGTTTCTCTCCATTGGAGATCTTATTCTCACACTCTCTACAGAAAGGAACTCTTTTGCCCAAATAACTCAAGTATTTGATTAAAGCCTGAAAGTCAACTCCACAATACTAAATATTATCTTACCCCTTAAAACTGGTAAACTTCCTTGCTATTTTTTTTTTGATGTTATCATTTCAGACCCCAGACTTCGAATCTTCCTTCCATTTGCCCTTATTTTCTTATATCATTAGCATTGCTGAATGCTATCAATTTCTCTTTGCAACAATTCTTAATTCTTTATTATTGACAGTGTCCTTACTTAAATCCTTATAACCTTGTATCAATGGCAAGTCTCCTAAATGGCTAGCCTTCTCAGAAACAAGCTCCTCCAATAGATATGGCACACTAGCCAGTTTAATCTTTTAAAAGTACTGTTGGAACCACAATCTCATCTCTTTCAGTCTTCCTAAATTCAAAATGACATAGCTTTAATGTATTTTTAAATACACTTTCACTTTTTATAACCAGTATCAACCCTACACTTCAAGATTTTTTCTTTCTTTCTGTGGTGCTGGGGATTGAACCCAGGGCCTTATGCATGCCAGGCAAGCACTTTACCATTGAGCTACATCCTCAGACTCAACCCTACACTCAAGTCAATCTGGCTGTTTTTAGATTTTCAGTTTTTCCCACTTCAACATCTTTGACTAGACTTTTTTTCTTTCCCTTGGACTGTTCCCTTTCATTTTTGAACATCAAAATTCTACCCTTTCAGATCCAATTCAACATTAAGTCTCTTATGATTCCTTATCTTAATATCCTGGGATAAAAATAATCTCAAGCTTTTGTGTTTCACACAATGTATAACTCAAGGCTACAGATTCTGTCATATTTCTTTCCAGCTCCTTAAAAGGAGAGAGCACTAACATTTACTGAAAAACTACTAGATGTCCAGCTTATTTTTCACAAAAAGTTAATTATTTCCATCCTCTTAAAGGTGCAGATAGCAGCACCGGATGTCACTATTAACTAATAAGAAGGGCTATAATTCACACTCATCTTTCATCCCTCAGAATCACTCTTTTCCCAGAGCTTGTCATCATATCACATAAGGTCATTTACTTATCTTCTACGAAGAGCTAGAGTACTCTGCTAGGTGCAGAGAAGACTGAAACTTCAAACTATTATAATAAAGGCAATCCTTGTCTCCACAGTATTCCACCTGGCTCAAGAAGCTTTCAGTTGAATGAAAATTAACTCCAACTCCAACTAGAACTTGTGCTCGCTTTCCTTTAAATAAAATCTATCCATTTCTATGAATTAAGTTTCCTTCTACATTCCAACATTTCAGGAAAAGTTCACGTTCTAGTCATCTTTGCAAAATCAAACGCCAGGGGAAGCCCACCTCGGTACACAACATGGCACCTTAAAAGTTTGGTGAAGCCAGGCGCGGTGGTGCACGCCTGTAATCCCAGCTGCTCGGGAGGCAGAGGCAGGAGGATCCTGAGTTCAAAGCCAGCCTCAGCAACTTAGCGAGACCTTTTCTCTAAGTAAAACACAAACGGGGGGGGAGGGGGGCTAGGATGTTGCTCAGTGGTTAAGCACCACTGGCTACCAAAAAAAAAAAAGTTGTTGAACACAGGCAAAACTCAGGTTACCTATGCTAGTTTTCATTCCTAAGTTAAAGATCTGTTCAAATAAGTCCGAATCAGTCCCCCAAACAGCAACTAAAGGCTTGGATAACAAGGTTCAGGATCCCTGAATTAGCACTGGCTACCGCAGGATGTGTAAGTACTAAACACTGGAAAAGATATACCCTATAGCAAGAAACAACTAAAGGAAAAGCATTACTGCCAGAAAAAGCCTGAGTAACTGGAAAACAGAACGCTAGAACCGAGTACCCCAGGAGCTGGGTAAGAGATCTACAGACCGCCGACTCCAGGAAGACGGCCACCTGCACAAGGAATATATGTAAACATGACCCAGTTCAGTCAGGAAGATCGCTGAGACGGTTCGGGGGTAAAACTCTGGACACTCCGAAAACAGAACCGTAGCCAACCCCAAAGAATGCGCAAGGAGCCGCCTCCGAAGGTGAAACCCCGGAGTAGCTCTTCTACCTTGCAAACGGGACCTGGGATACGGTCTCTCTCTTCTTCCTCCACCTCTTCTGCCTTGACGGGCGACTTAGAGAGAGGCTTGGCATCTTTCTCGTTTCTTTTCGGCTTCTTCGCCTGAACCGCTAAATCCCCACGCCGTTTCCTCTTGGTGGCCACCATCTTGCCTCGCAGCCGTCACTCTTGGCTGTACTTCCGGCCCCGTCGCCCGCTCTTCTTTCCGGTCTCTATGGTACCGCGCGCTCGGCTCTGCAGGCCTATTCCACTCTATGGTGCCTTCTTCCGGTCTCGTGGTATTGGACGCTCGGCTCTCTAGGCTTCCTTTAGCTCTGTGGTGACGGTGGGCGAGGTGGCGGGGATTCTGAAAAGAGTGGCGGGATCCGCTCTTTTTTCTTGGTGGTTTCCTGGCTGGGAATAGCTCTCCGGCGTCAGACCTCTGCAAAGGTAGGTTTTCCGTGCCTTGGGCTCCCACCATTAGTTGAGGCCTGCTCTTCTGTGGGCGGGTTGGTGAATGTGGTGACTGGGATTCTTGGAGAATCTTCAGAGGGTGGCGCTGGGCGGCTGGCTCTAGACGAGCTCTGTGGGTATATCCGGGTTTGATCGTGAAACCTCCCCCAAGTGCAGTTATCGTATCCATTGCCTATTTTCATTGTTTGCAGCTCTTCAAATATCTCTGTCCCATACCGAAGACGAAGAGAGATTAGTAATGTCCCCCAAAGTAAGAGACGGTCTAGTGACAGAGGTGGGGCTCAGCCTAATCGGCCGAGTTCAACTCCGAGGACCTTCCAACTCGCACCGGCGTGGGTAGGGATCGCCGGGCCTCGCCAGCACTGATGGGGCTTGCTGTTGAATCTCTCAGGTATTTCGTGATCCTCGGGAGCAGGTGTTGGCCCCAGCAGCAGGAGCTTGCCGCCGGGGCCGAATGAGCAGTGGACCATGCCCCTCCTAACCCAACAGATCCAAGATGAGAATGAGTACAGCTTAGTGGCCAGCCTTGACAACGTCAGGAATCTCTCCACTATCTTGAAAGCTATTCATTTCAGAGACTATGCCACGTGTTTCGCTACTAAAAATGGAATCAAGGTTACAGTGGAAAATGCAAAGTGTGTGCAAGCAAATGCTTTTATTCAGGTATGGAAGAAAGGGACCTTTAAAGCCTGTGACATATTCTTCACCCAGTGTAATGCATTCGGAAAGTCTCACTAGACAAAGTTTAAGTTAGAACAAAATGCCATTATTTTAATTTTTTCTCTTCAGGTAACAAATTCTTTTACTATCTTGTCTTTCAGAGATAATGGTTAATAATAGTGACTGAAGCTTATTATTCTAAACTATAGGGCACTTTCTTCTAAGTATTTAACTTTTAATTCTCAAAATACATCTATAAGGTAGGCTTTGTTATTTTTCCCATTTTACACACATGGAAACTGAGGCATAATTTTCAGTAATTTGCAAGAGTCTTACAGCTGGTAAGTAGCGGATTTAGGATGAAAACCCAGAATTTTTTTTTTCTTTACTACTACATTATTACTACCTCCCTATTATTAAACGATGTTTTCTCCTTTTAAGGAGAAAACGATGTTTTTCTCCTTTTCTTCTTCTGTCCTCCTTATTCTGTCCTTAAAGAGTCCTATTCATATGGTTCAGATTCAATTCAGCATGTTTCTGAACACCTAAGTGCATAGTATGGCCTCAGAGATGAAGGAATAAATAAGATATGGTTCTTGTCCTCAAAAGATACTGAAAACTAATGCATACATTATAAAATTGTCTCTTTTCCAAGTGATCTTACTTATACTGATAGGCACAAAAAGGAAACAAAGGAATGGGAGATAGGTTTTGATCCAGGAGTGGAAATGAAGGACCCATCACAAGGCTTTGCACGGGATCTGTATCACTGGTACACCTTTATTATTAAGCTATTGAGTAGTGGTCTATTGGGTAATAATTGAGAAAACTGAGATGTTTCCCTTAGTAATCAGAAATCCTCATGGCATTAGCACAGTATTGTTATTTTTAAAACATAAAGTGAAAACTAGAATCTACATCTGAGATTTCATTCTTTAATATAACTCCATTTTTATGTTTACTCTTTGTAGGCTGAAATATTTCAACAGTTTATGGTTCAGGAAGAGTCTATTACATTTCGAATTAATTTAACTGTCCTTTTAGACTGCTTATCTATTTTTGGATCAAGTCCTATGCCAGGTGAACCATTTTATTTGTCATTTTAAAAACATAATGTATTATACAAAATGATCAGAAAAATACAAGTTCTTTAGAACATAATAATTTCTTTAGAAAATTAATTGGAAATTTTTCAATGGTCACAATTATCAATTATGACTTTTTCCAATATCAGGTGAATGTGTTTATAGTTCTTATTTATGAAAGTATTTACATTTATCTTACTTTACAAGGCCTTTGGAGATTTTAAATTTGAACGGACAAGGATGACTTTGAACATATAAATAGCCTTAGCACTGTGAAATATATTTTTTGTTTTGTTTTTTGGTAGTGGAGATTGAACTCAGGAGCACTCAACCACTAAGCTACATCCCCAGCCCTATTTTGTGTTTTATATAGAGACAGAGTCTCACTGAGTTCTTTTACTGCCTCACCCTTGCTGAGGCTGGCTTTGAACTTGCGATTCTCCTGTCTCAGCCTCCCTAAGTGCTGGGATTACAGGCTTGAGCCACCGCGCCCAGCTACTGTGAAATATGTTTTAATTGCATCTTTCACCTAACTTGTCCAGAATTAACACAGCTACTTAGTGGCAAAGAAAAATCAAAGCCAATATTATTACTCCTGGTTTATTATGTTTAAAATTTGTTTGCCTTTTTTTTAACCATTTATAAATTATGTCTACTTTCTCAAATATTTTCCTTCAAAATACATTTTCTCCCAATACATATTTTTTATGTGCACAGGGAATTAGTTTCAGAAAATTTAGAAAATTAATTTCCAATTAATTTTCTAGTTTTAGAAATGGTGAAATTTAGTTGGATATAAAACTAGAACAGATTCCCAGAATGATTTTATTTCATAGGAAAGCGTGGATATTATTAGAGAAATTCAGTTAGATTCTCTAGAATATATCTTAACTTTGCATGGCCATTTCCACTATTACTAGTTACATGTTTTCTAATGCAATGCTCCCTAGCTGATTTTTCATAAAACCATCTGCCTTCCCACCTTCCTCATTGTGATTTTCTACTTAGTAAGGAGAAGGACCTAAACTCTTTTATTATATTTCCCTTTTAATGGTTTTGAGTATTAAAATTCACACTACCATTAGTCACTCTCTTTTCTCCCAATTTCATCTTAAAATTTGAAGAAATGTAAAGACTATCTCTCAGTAGTCGTTGAAGGATTCTTAGAGTGAATACATCAACATCACATCCTAGCACAGACATTAAAGCAATACACTGCTGCAGAAATTGAACCTTCAAGAAACAGTGTAGCCTATACCACAACAATTGCCATGTTAGTCCATGGATACTCTATCCTGAAGTGTGTGTGTGTGTGTGTATATGATCAGTGAGCTATATCTGAGGTATTTTGGCCAAGCTAAATGATTTCAGAAAGTTACATTACATTTTGCTCTGGTTCCCAATTTTCTTGTGATTGTTTTCAGAATTATACTTCCTTTTAAGGAGATACATGTAGGATAAAATTTTGGCAGAATAAATTATTCTTGAGGAATTAGTCTGTCATTTGGAGGAGAAGCTGAACACAGAGCCATAAAACCAAACCAAGTATGATTTCTTTCTGTTGCAGGGACTTTTACTGCACTTCGAATGTGTTACCAAGGCTACGGTCACCCTTTGATGTTATTTCTGGAAGAGGGAGGAGTGGTGACAGTCTGCAAAATCAATACTCAGGAGCCTGAGGAGACTCTGGATTTTGATTTCTGCAGCACCAATGTTATTAATAAAATTATTCTACAGTCAGAAGGGCTCCGTGAAGCATTTTCTGAATTGGACATGACAAGTGAGGTCCTGCAGATCACCATGTCTCCTGACAAGCCATATTTCAGGTACTTGAGAGCAGCTGTAGTTCATGTGGTCTGAATTTCCTTTCTCCACTTATACATTTGCTGAGATTGCAGAATTTTTATTATCCAAGTTCCTAACTTCCAGAACTCTAGGGAACTTTACTCTTCCCTTGTAATTTTAGACCTTAGAAACTTAAGACCTAAGAAGAGTACCTCACTATTTAGGATTTCCTAGTTAGGTTGTGTTGGTTTGTAGGTGAAAGCTGAGTCTCCTAATCTATCATCTAGTGGCCTCATTGTGTTACTGCTTACTGTTGTAGATCAGACAGAGGAAAATTGGGTTTAAATGTTTGGAAAAGGTGTTTGTGTTACATAGCATTTTTTTCTCTTTTTTAGTAGAGGATACAAAAAAAATAGATATTTCTGATATATGATTTATTTACTTAGTATCTATTGAGCGCCTACTGTGTACATACCCATCTTTTTTTTTTTTTTTGGGTACTGAGGATTGAACTCAGGGGTACTCGACCGCTGAGCCACATCCCCAGCCCTATCTTGTGTTTTATGTAGAGACAGGGTCTCACTGAGTTGCTTAGTGCCACGCCATTGCTGAGGCTGGCTTTGAATTTGCAATTCTCCTGTCTCAGCTTCCCTAAGTGCTGGGATTACAGGCTTGAGCCACCATGCCCAGCTCATACCCATCTTTTTTTTTTTAAATATTTATTTTTTAGTTGTAGGTAGACACAATATCTTTATTTTATTTTTATGTGGTGCTGAGGATCGAACCCAGTGCCTCCCGCATGCTAGGCCAGGACGCTACTACTGCGCCATAACCCCAGCCCCAACAGCTCATACCCATCTTAAGACTATGGAAGGAACAACTTAAAATTAAGGTGAAAAGAAAATATGTGAAACAGCAGAGATAGAACAAAACTGCAGGCCCCTAAGTACCAAAATAATATTCATAAATGCTTGAGAAAACATGAATACTCAGGGAGCAGTGGCCAAGGTAATTTCTAGCAGGAATTCAATGTTAAAATGATAAAGCTGCTCCAAAATATTTTTTCTCTTTTAAAATATTTTGGAATATTAAAGAGTAAAAGAACAAAATGCATATGGAATAAGAAGTATAAGCTCTTTTTGTATCAACTTTAGAAAAATTGCAGGTCTTTCTAGTGGCATTAGGCAGATAAAAATTTGGCTCAAGTTGTGTTAAAATGGTAACCAAAATGTAAATCAATGAAACCCAGTTAACCAGTATGTCAGAGGCTCCTCTTCTAAATAATCTCTATCTGCATAGGTAACTAGGTGAATCATGGTATCGTTCATGTCCAGCATGGGAAACAGTTTGTTGGTGGGGAAGTGGAAGTTTATTTTTTTTTCTGGATATGTTAACTTTGAGGTGCCTGCGACACTAGGAAGCGGTTGGATATTCCAGCAGTATAGCACTCAGGAAATCAGTCTACACTGCAAATTCAGATTTGAAAATCATCATCATAGCTGGGTATGATGCCTAAGCACAAGACATTCTGAGAAAGGTTTTGTTAGAAAAACAATAGAAAGATGGATCCTGGGAAAAACAACACCTAGAAGATGTGGAAATGGAGCTTGAGGAAAATCTACACTTAGGTCTGATCACTGTGTTTATGTTGTACTTATCAGTGTGCTGATCCCATAGGAAATGCACAAGTTCTTGCACATTAAATCAACATATAAACATTTTAAACTGTCTGCATACAACCGCTAATGTTACTAAGCAAAGAAAGCCATAAAACTGCTCGAGAGTAGTTCAAGATGCAGAAAAACCATAATTGTTTGGTATGGCAGTAAAGTTTGTTAGGGAAATGGTACCTAAGGATTGCAGTTGATTTAGATTAAGGTCTTCCATCAAACCTCAGTTCTCTCTTCTGTTATATATTTCTAGATTTACAGATAAGGAAAAGTCAGTGTAAGAGAAGGATGTATAGACTGATGTGACTGATTTTCTTCAAATTTGTTATTAGTTGTAGTTACCTGCACTCCCACAGCATCCTATGGGAACCTTTATTATGGTGCTTGTTAAAGTATGTTACCAACATTTGCTTTGTATGTCTGTTTCACCCACAAGTATGAGCTGCTAAAGGAAGTGTTTTCTTTATTTGGATCTGCATGTTCCTTATTGTGGACCAGTGAGTAAATGAGTTGCTTATTTTTCACTACAGGTTATCTACTTTTGGAAATGCAGGAAGCTCCCACCTTGATTATCCCAAAGATTCTGATTTGATGGAAGCATTTCACTGTAATCAGACCCAGGTTAACAGGTCAGTTCCTAATATCGAGGTTGCCATTGGTGATGAAGATGAAGTACCAAATTTTCTTTTTTTTGGGGGGGAGGGGGTTGGGGGATTGAACCCAGAGGCACTTTACCACTGAGGTATATCCTTAGCCCTTTTAATTTTTTAGTTTGAGATAGGTCTTGCTAAGTTGTTAAGGGGCTCATTTGGTTGCTGAGACTAACATTGAACTTGCAATCCTGCTGCCTTAGCCTCTCAAGTTGATGGGTTTATAAGCCTCTGTCACTGTGCCCAGCTTAAGTACCATATTTCTAACAACAACCAAAAAAACTCAAACTCAAAAACTGTTAATAAAAATGCATAGTATTTTTATTACTGCATTTACTTAGGGGTTTGGAATTATAATTGTAGGTAATTAAAAACAATCAAAAGAAAGTATTAGCAAACTGGATAAGTATTTAATTTTATTCTTATATTTGTTACTTGGTAGTTCTTGGTTAATTTTTGTTCTTTACTTATAGTTAATGAACACTATGGTATGGTAAGTGTATCCAAGTAACAACTTTTTATTTACTCTTTACAGATACAAGATTTCTTTACTGAAACCCTCTACAAAGGCATTAGTTTTATCTTGTAAGGTGTCTATACGGACAGATAACCGAGGGTTCCTCTCATTACAGTACATGATTAGAAATGAAGATGGACAAATATGTTTTGTGGAATATTACTGCTGCCCTGATGAAGAAGTTCCTGAATCTGAGTCTTGAGTATAAAAATTCACTGATGTTTATGTGTACATTTAAGAAAGAATATGTTCTCACTTTGAGTACAGTACTCATGATTTCTTGTTGAATTTTCCATAGGGAAGAAACATGGAGAAGATAGGAACAAGGTCCCTGTAGGCTAACAATTGCTATGTATTTTATAAATGAATATTTTCATGTAGGCATAGACTATCCAGTTTATTGGATTGTCCTGTGGTTCTGTCTTCTGAACTCATGGGAATCATCGTGAGTCAAGATGGACAAGTTACGTCCTATTTAAGTAGAATGCTTAATAGACAAGGTTTAAAATTTAATGAAGGTACATTAACAGGCTTCCCCCCAGGAAATTCTGATGTGTGCCAAAGTTTGGAAACCACTGTTTTAAAGGATACTATTGTTTTATTGCATAAAGGTGATACTTTTACATATAATTTCTTCATGAAGTTCCGAAGCTGAAGCATTGTCAAACCAGTCTGAACAGTTCTTCATGTGGTTTATTTTTAAAGTATGTCTCTTGAAGCATAGAATATAAAACAGTCTTCAGAGTTATAGATTCTCTTCTCAGAACTATTCAGGGCAGTAAGTACTGCAATAAGTGTTCAATAGGTACCTTCCACTTGGCTATAATAGCTTCTTGACCAAACCAAAGTATAGAAAACCAATTATTAAGTTATTTTGTACTTTCCTGCATAGTTTTCACTGAAATATTTTGTTATTTTGTATTTAATAAAATATAATACTAAAATTATCTGACTTCTTTGATAAAACACATGACTAAAATGCAGTGTCTGTCTTTGTTACTAAACCAGGTGACAGTAGTTGAATGTCTCGGTCATGTTCTAGCACCATTGAGCTTTTGAGTGTGATTGTTCTTCATGGGGAAAAAAACTGTCAACCCACTGCAGGATTCATTTAGCCTCCCTGGCATTTACCCATTAGTGCCAGTCATTATGACTACCTCCTCCCCAAAGTAAAAGTGGTCCAAACTTTTGAAGACTGAGAATAATAGTAACCCACAAGGGTATATCTGTGGAATGCTCTACCTTAAAATAGACCCCAGAGCATTAGAGAAAGTTGGAGAGTATTGCAGCAGGTGCCTTAGGGAGTGGCTTCTTCAGAACCACTGCAGATGCTGCTTTCCAGTCACATACACAGTTCTTGATATCGCCGAGGGTCAGTACCTGGTCACTGGCAAGTCTCCTAGGCAATCTCAGAATGGACTGCAGCTACTCAAGTGCAGTGCAGTATGTGTTCAAGAAGGAAATGGATGACTCCTCTAAATGTTGTCAGAATATTTATTTTGTTTAAACATCAAGCACATAGCAAATCTAAAACAAAATTATGAAAATAACCAGTCAACATTTCAAGGTCTGTAATTTTCCCTTATAATAAAATAAGGTCGTATTATAGCAGCTTTAGAATTTGTCTAACAGGTTTTCAGTTTTTACTAGAAGCACCTTCTCCTTAAAAATAAATTAGGGTAGTTATTGGGTTTTGTTCCCTAGTTCTATACTTGAACAGTGACTGGGATACAAGCATTCAATAAATATTTGATGAAACTCCACTTTCAGATTATCTTTTAGCTTTTTACTTGTCACTGTTTAATTCTGCTTACTTAACTCTAAATTTATTTCAATCTAACATTTATTTGAAAATATAAATGGATTCAATAAGGAAGGACGGGTATTTTTTACACATTTAAAGATATTTTTATCTATGTGTTTTTAGCTATTTTAGAATCATTTCAACTATTTAGAATTAAATCATCTTAACATCAAGGTGCCAAAATAATAAAAAATTTTCTTTCTATGTGTGTTTTATTTGACCTAGGGATTTCTGTATTTCACTCCATAATGGTTGTTACTGCATTAACACAGATTCATGAATATTCTGTGCATCCTAGTCTGTACAAGACAGGTTAGTAATAAATGAATAAGTAATACAGGCACAATTTTTTTAAAGCTTCGCATAATGGTCACACTACACTTTTTTGCAAAAAATAAAATCTGCCACAATTGCTTGGTGAAATAGTTTTTACTTTGTTTTAGCTCTAATGAAAAACCACTAGAGGGAGGGTTTCCTCAGGCAGAGCCAGTGACACTGGTGACTACAAATTCATGTGTAGTATATGGAAGAATACAATCTTAAATTTTAAGAGTTTTAGTTTTGCTTTTTTTGAAGTTTATCTCATTTTCAGTAAAATTGTACTTAGCATGAATGGATAAGCAATCTTTTTTTAAAAAATTTTGCTCTCCATTGGATGTGCTTCCACCTAGAACTGATGAAATGCCTCAAAATAATAAAAATGAAATTTGTTGAATTTTTTTCCCATAAAAATAAGACAGCAATCATTTTTATTGTAAGCCATAGAATTTCTGTGGTGTTAAAAGAAGTTCTAGTATAGTTACAAGTGCCAGAAGTGTAGCATGTGGAATTCTCAACAGCCTCCCTTCTTCTCTGTCCCTTTTCACTAGAAATACAATTTATTGGATCCTGAGGGATTGGAGAAGTGTGGTATTTTTTTTTCTTGATTATATTTGTGATTAGCTTTGGTTCTGGATACAGAAGGACCTGGCATTTCTGATTAGGATTCCAACTGTTCATCCCTGGAGTGGAGTGGGAAATCCTTTAGATCTGCTTGGCTGCCATGGGGATACTTGTAACCTGACACAGTAGAAAAGCAAACACCGTCTGTTGTGCCACAAGTGCTTCTGGTGTCCATATCTCAGTCATGGCCTAACATTTTGATAACAAAGATTAAATGTTTGAAGTAGGTTTTCTTTTTGAAACTAATAGTTTGTTGATCAATATATACCAGTAGTGGCTCATAATTGGTAAAGCTGTGAATATTCGGGATATGTGAACTGTTTCATCTGTCTGACCTTGGCTTGAATTTCTTTTTTCCTTGAATTTCTTTTTTGGTACAGAGGTTGTAGGAAAATAGCTTATCTTCCTCTCAAAAATGTCAAGGTATATTAGCTCAGGTAATTAGAATAAATGTAAAATATTTGGATTGGTTTATCCAGGTTGCTCATTTCCACTAAATTTAGAAAGCAGCTTGGTTCTCATCTACAGTTCCCCAGTGAGAAATTAATTTTATATATGTAATTGTATTATGCTCAACATTTCTAGTGTGTTTTCTTTAGACTGACATTTCACAAAACAGTAAAATTTTTGCACTCTTCAATGAAGCACAGAATTTTTAGGGTAGTGAAAATGCTCTGGGTGATACTAATATATATATTTATATATAAAACTTTTATATATATAAATCTACATATATTTATAAGTTATATATATACTATAATATATATATAACTTTTTTAATTCATAGAATGTATACCAAGACTGAACTGTAATGTAAACCATGGACTTGATAATTATTGTATAAATTTAGGTTCCTTGACTATAACAAATGTACCACTCTGATAGGGGGATGTTGATATGAAGGAGGCAATGAATGTGTGGGAACAAGGCATATATATAGGAAATCTCTTACTTCATGCTCTATTTTGCCATTGACCTAAAATTGCTTTTAAAAAATAAAAGTCTTGGGGCTGGGGTTATGGCTCAGTGGTACAGTGCTCGCCCAAGCACGCACAAGGCACTGGGTTCAATCTTCAGCACCATGTAAAAATAAAATATTCTGTCCACCTACAACTAAACAAATATTTTTAAAAAATAAAGTCTTTCAAAAAATACGGAGGAAAGCCAACACAGGTGCCAACATATTTTGTCAAGCATAAAGTTATTAAAACTACCATTCATCATCAAACACTTTCGTAAAACATTTTAAAATTAAATGAAAATAGCAACTTTACATTGACTATGAAGAAAAATGATAAAAAACAAACCACAAATACAAGAATAGGTACACCATGAAATTTTATTTTACAGTGTTATCCCTTTTTGTTATTCTATTGATGTAGGTTTGTCAGTTTGCAGATCTTAAGGGTTTTGGGTCTCACAAAATAGTAAAAACTTTTAAATTTGGTGCCACCAAATGGAGTCTGAATAGCCACTTCTTTCTGGTTGTTTTTATCACACTGAAAATCCACTTTCAGCTTGGTATGTAAAAATGGAAATGACTCTTCTGCAGCTACTTGAGTCAATTCAGAACATTAAGAATATAAATCCCATCTCCAGATAGGCCTAAAATTAACAAGCTACCAGTTTATAAGTGCTGCAGAGAAGGACAGGTTGCCTTTACCCAGGACTGCAACCGGGGACCTTGATCCTAAGTGCCAAATCTAAAGCATTCTGCAAGTTAGCTGCAATCTGCTAGCAGAAAGCCTACCAATCTACACACAAGACCTTGGTTAACTGCTAGATAAGTGCTTCTGCCATAGCAAAACACTACTCACTACTGTACCTGGACAAATAATTTCTTGAATGAAGACCCAAAATATGCTTCTATAAGTACTGAGTGATGTAATTGTTGGTAGTGAGACTCTGATCCCCAAAGACATGGTTTTTGAGCTCCTAATATTAATTCAGGTAAATGTGATGATGAGAAGGGTAAAATTAAAAATTTTTATAATGTATGTTCAAATAAGATTTCTCCTTGAATTTCTTCTTGAATACGAAAGGAAGAAAGTAAGGAACAATTCAAGATTGCCAGTTTCTTTTCCTACATATACACTTGTTCGAGGGCTAAGGACTTTTTCCCCCAAGAACCTCAGCATTCCTTTTCTAAAACAAGGTTTTCTAATCCACTATTGTGGAGGCAGCACAGTGGAATAGAAAGAATGATCATCTGTAGTTTAGGAAGTCTGGTTTATAATTACCACCAGGCTGACCTTTCAAGTCCCATAATTTCTCTTGTTCCTAGTTTCTTCATAAGATCCTTTTCGATTCTAACAAGTGGTCTTTTCGATAGATAAGATCCAGGCAAATGTCTCAGAAGGATCAAATAATCTCACAAAGCAGTTTCAGTAACCTCAAAAAGGTGACTAAAACCACTTCCAAATAATATCTAAAGTTGTTCACCAATAAACTGCTTAGGTTTTGCAGAATTTTTTAGAAAATCAGTACTGAAAGGAGTGAAATTAAAGCTAGAAAGGCAAGTGCAAAGTAGTGACATCTCAGTGACATAAGAAACTACAGCTGAAAGTATGTGTTTAAAAGATTTCCCTTGGTTATAAGATGGACATCATAGCCCTAGCTTCATGTATGACTGCATATATGATGTGATTCTACATTACATACAACCAGAGAAATGAAAAGTTGTGCTCCATCTGTGTACAATGAATCAAAATGCATTCTGCTATTATATATACCTAAGTAGACTGAATGAATGAATGAAGAAATAAATGAATAAATAAATAAATAAAAAGATTTCCCTTAGTTATAGTTCAGGATCCTGGTTTTCTATGGCTCTTAGATATTTAACTTGTAATGTGCTGCTAAGTGGAACTTCTCCCCCCAGAGTCATTAGTAAAAACTTCTGCTTTTGCTCTGCCACTGCTATCCGTGCCAGTACAAATACTTTGTGGTCCAAATTTTTTATTATCAACAAGGTTGCTTTTATTGTTGACTATCTTGTATAGAGGTTTTCTCTGTACTGATAACAGAAGACCTAGAGGAAAGGAGAAAACCATTTGTGCATTTTTTTTTTTTTTTGGTTCTTCTTCCATAACAAACTGTGCCTCTCCCTGCACCAAATCACTTGCCTTATCTGAGCAAGAAGGCTTTGCTCAGCTTGAGGCAAGTCACCATCATTTCCCCACATTACCATACTTCTGAAGTATTAACTCTCGTAATGGGTCTCCAGAATGGGACCAGAGTCCTGAGTTTTCTCCTAAAAGAACAGGGAGCTCTTCCCTTGATTTAGTTGGCAAACCATGGATATCTGAGCTATCTGGATTACTTTTAACCATAGCTGAAAAACTTTGAGCACAGAAAATTAAAGCCCAGAAACTCTATGCATGCTGAAAAGAGGATCTGCCTTCCCTTTTTCCAGTCGTGATGACTTCCATTCTCTGGTTTCCTAATTAATTCTGGAGGGGTTGAGCTGGAGTTAGAAGGAACATGGTCCAAAAAACTGATCCAGAAACAATTTCTATTAAGTGATCTTCAGTCACCTTCTATTTATGCCTCAAGTTTATAAAAATTGTGGATTTCATAACTCTGAGCTGGAAAACAACTGTTCCATAGAAATAAGAGATACAAAACTTTACAAGCAACTTGAGGTTTTTAAATATGCAAATCCTACTAAAGACTGGTTCATTCTCTTCTACTGGACTGCATAAAATACAGAAAGCTATCTGACACTCTAACCTTCTCCTCAGTAAACTAAAAGAGAATGTGATTCTAAGTTAGCTGAGGAAACAGACACAGTCAGTTGCCCAGGAATCTCAAATTCAGAGGTGGGCCAAGATCTGAGAGGGCTGAAACTGCTAGGAATGATAGCAATCAGCCTCCCATCTACTATCCCACCACAAGGTGGCAGAATTCCCCTTGCCCAAAATCTTCAGTTCACTAAAAGGACTACTGATCTCCATAGTGTGTAACATTGTCTTTGGGCTTCAGTGACTGTGTCAGACTATCTTGTCTATGACATTCTGTGTTGCCAGGGGCTGATAATCTCTAGGTCACATCTGATATGTTAAGCAAGAAAATGTTCTCCACATCAGCTTAGAGGGAGCTTTTCAATTTATGGTGCTCATCTGCATTTTACAGATAAGGAAACCAGGATTACACATAGCCAGATAGTAGTTGTTCTGGAGTTTGAATCCAGGTTTGTCTGTCTCCAGAACTACAGCTCTTAATCATCATGAATCACAAAGAAAAATAAGTTCATAGGGATGTATGGAAGACATGTTACTATGATCAGATAAAATAGTTTGTTGGTGAGAGAGTCATTATTCATAGAGATTTTATTATGTCCTGAAGTAGGGCCCAAAGTCTTTACCAACCTACAAAAGTATTCTTGCATCCTCAGTTCAGGCATGCCCTACACCCTTTGCTCTAAATAAAACCAAGCATTAGTTCTCTATTTTGGTTCTAAAGACAATATAAGGTCTCTTGACCAAAATTTAAATCACTGACCATTTCAAAATGAATTTAGGTATATAAAAATACAATGTTTTTTTTTTTTTAAAGAAAACTGATCTGTCCAAAACATGCCTAGAGGGAAGTTCAATTTAAAGTCTGAAGAGTCCTTCAGGAAAGTCACCCATGTCACGTTGTTCAACCCAGTTTTCTCTTTAAAATGACTTATGCCACAGAGACTCTCTCCCTCTCCCAGCTAACCAGTGCACATCCCTTGGAATCAGCCTTCTCTGCAATCCCCTTTAGGAAACACTCCCCTACATAATGACCAGAAGTACTCACCATTCCTTCCATACACTGCCCTCCATCATGCTTCTGTGCCTTTGCATAAACAGTTCTTTTTTCCTGGAATGGCTTCTCTTCTCCATTTGGATGAATTGTTACACTCCCTTCAAGAAATGGCTCAAATGTCAATTTTGCTGTGAAGTCTTTCCCATTGCCCACAGATTCTCTCCTTTCTGCTATCATTGCACTAAGACTGCTGTTCAAGAACTTATACTTCATGTTTTCATCATCTGTCTCTCTCTCTCTTTTCTTGAGAGTAATCAGCATGTTTTATGTATCTTTATGACCCACCTGCAGCTCTCACTGCACCTGGTACTTGGTAGATGCTCACCAGATGTCAGTTAAAGGAATAAATGAAGGAAACTGGAGCTCAGAATGTTTAAGTGACTTAAGTTCACATAGGTATTTCATAGCAGAGTTGGGATTCCACAGGACATTTTTTTGGACGCAGAGTACAGTGCTCTTTTCTCAACACCTGAATAGCAAGTATGTGGTAGAAATTTAGCTATTCTCCCATGTATACTGAATGACAGACAACACTAGTAACCAAGTTCCACTAAACCTAGATTTTGCTGCACAACTTCAAGCATCACTCTAGAAAACCAGTAACAGAATGAGCCCAAGAGATGAAGTGTATGTGCCCTGCTTGCCCTATTCCATGCTAGACCCTTCTATCAGACCATATCTGTGAACACAGCAGAATAGCTGTTGCCTACAGAGCTCCCCTGCTCTACTACAAATGAGGTGCCCTGAGCTGGCTCCTAGTGGCTTAGCAGCCCCTGGCCCCCATTAGAGAGGCCCTAAGGCAAGGAACTAAAGGCTCTTGAGTTTTCATTCCTCCATCTGTGCCATGCCTCACCTACTCCTAGAAGTCTGATCTGGAAAAGCTGTTATTCCTGAGCACCTGGATGCTGAAGCAGATTGTGTTTCTCAATTATTCACACCAAGGTTTAGCCAAATATTTTCTCTTTTAATTATGTACGGGCTATGTTAGAATATTTACTAGTAAGTGGTAGGAAAAGAATATGAACACAGCAGCCTGGAAACCATCCAGCCTATGGAGAATAAATTTCACCACTAAGGTTTTGTCCAAGACTGAATGGCTGATATAAAACTTACTGAACATGTAACCTATTTTGTTTTGCCTTGATGCATCTCTCTCTCTAGAGATAATTACTCCAAATCCCTATTTCTACCCTATGTTCCTTTGGCTTTCCTCCTCCAGCCCTTCAGCCAAGAAGAGGCTGTTCTACTTTCTCACATGACCAAGAAGACAGTAGATCACTAGTAGATTAATCGTCATTGGAGCACCTTCCTTTTTTCCTTTCTTGTGAAAAGGATGGTTTTCCTGCTCCTTCTGTTGGCTTCTATAGCTTAAGACCCATCAAAAATTCTATCAAAATAACTTTTCATTAAAGGAGTACAAATAGAAAAAGAAGTGAATTTATCTGTTTGCTGATGACATGATCCTCTATCTAGACCCAAAAACTCCACCAGAAGACTGGCAAAGCTGAAAACAAATTTACAAAATCAACATTCATAAATCAGTAGCTTTCCTATGCTCCAATGTTGAATATGCTGAGAAGCAAATCAGGAAAACTATCTCATTCACAATAATCTAAAAAAATACATGGGAATAAATCTAACCAAAAAGGCGAAAGACTTCTACAGTGAAAACTACAGAACACTAAAGAAAGAATTGGTAGAAGAAAGAAATTAGAAGACAAAAGACTTCCCGTGTTCTTGGATAGGCAGAGCTGATATTGTTAAAATTACCATATTACCATATTAAGCACTCTACAGATTCAATGCATCAGAATACCAAAGACATTCTCACAGACCTAGAAAAACAGTCCTTAAATACATTTGGAAGAATAAAAGACCCAGAATAGCCAAACAATCCTGAGCAAGAAGAATGATGCCAGAGGCATCACAATAACTGTTCTCAACTTGTATTACAGACATATAACAACAAAACCAGCATGGCATTGACATCAAAATAGACATGAAGACCAGTGGAATAGAGTAGAAGACAGAGACAAATCCAAACATTTACAGCCATCTGATACTTGACAACAATGCCAAAAATATATGTTGGAGAAAAGACAGCCCTTTAAACATATGATGCAAAGAAAATTGAATATCCATATGTAGAAGAATGTATCTCTCATCCTGCACAAAAGTCAAATCAAAGTGGATCAAAGACTTAGGAATTAGACCAGCAACTTTGCAACTGCTGGAAGAAAACATAGGGTCAACATATTGGTGCAGGCATCAACTTCCTTAATAAGACCCCTGAAACTCAGGAAATAAAACCAAGAATCAATCAGTGGGATGGCATCAAATTAAAAAGCTTCTACATAGCAAAGGAAGCAATTAAGAGTATAAACAGAGAGTCTGTTGAGTGGGAGAAGATCTTTGCCAGCGACTCTTCTGACAGAAAATTAATATCCAGAATATATAAAGAAATCAAGCGTAACAACAACAAAACCAAATAACTCAATAAGTGGGCAAAAGGACTAAACAGACATTTCTCCAAAGAAGAAGTATAATACAATGGCTGGCCAGGAAATATATGAAAAAATATGCAACATCCCTGATAATCAGGGAAATGCAAATCAAAACTACATTAAGAGTCCATCTCACTCCAGTTAGACTGGCAATCATCAAAAATACAAATAATAATAAATGCTGGGTGAGGATTTGGGGGGAAAGGTACACTCATACATTGTTGGTGGAACTACAAATTAGTACAACCACTTTGGAAATCAGTATGGAGATTCCTCAAAACACCAGGAATGGAACCACCACATTACCCAGCATTTATCCCAAAGAACTAAAATCAGCACAATAGAATCACCTCAATGTTTATAGCCGCACAATTCAAAAATAGCCAAATTATGGTATCAGCCCAGATTCCCATCAGTAGATGAGTGGATTAAGAAATGTGATATAAATACACAATGGGATTTTACTCAGCCATAAAGAAGAATGAACTTATGATATTTGCTGGTAAATAGATGGAACAGGAGAACATCACACTAAATGGAGTGAGCCAGAAAATCAAGGGTTGAACATTTTCTTTCATATGCTGAAGCTAGAAAAAAGTAAGAAAAAAAGTGTGTGTGGGGGTTCAGATCTCATAAGGATAGAGGGAAGTTCAGTGCAGTAGAAGGAGATTAAAGGGGAGGGAGTAGAGACAGGAAAAGGGAGGAAATGAGGAATGGATTTTACAAAATTATAGTATGTACATGTATAAATAAATACACCACAGTGAATTTCACCTTTATGTACATCTATAAAACAACAATTAAATAAATAAATAGAAAGAAGACCCGTAGAGCAGAAGAAGGGGAATTAGGAGAAAGAAGGGGAGGGAAAGAGGAGGCACTAGAGACTAAAATGGAGGAAACTGAATTCCATGCATGTATGATTATGCCAAAATATACCCAACTATTATGTATAACTATAATGCACTAATAAAAGTACTAAAAACCAAAAAAAAAACAAAAAGAAAAGCTTTTCATTATGCAGCTGCCCCAATGATATTTGATGGGGACAAAAATGAAGTAGATGCTCCAAGCTTTCATACTTAAGTCTGGATGAGAAAATAGTGTAAAAATAGCTAATATTTATTGAGCACTTACTATATACCAGTAAGTGCTTTAAGTGATTTATCTCATTTACTCTGCATTATGTTTTCATATTATAGATGCTATTTGAATCCTTATTAGAGAAAATTGAGACTTTGGGAAACTTTCTCAAATGCACATAGAAAGTGATGTAGCCTGGATTCAAACATAGATATAACTCTAAATTTAGTCTATGACCTTAACTTTTATATTATTCTAACAATTAGACTGTCCTGTAATGGATTATGAAGTATTTAATCAGGTACTAGACAAACATTAATCTCAAACATCCACTCTACCAATACAGTGCACACTGTCAGTGATTATTTTCTATTTGTCAATACAACAGCTTCTTATTTATCTGCAATCATCAGCATCATCTCTAATTAGCACATACCGCATGCTAGGAATCTTTTGAGCAGTTTTACTTATATTAATTCAGTTACAACAATCCTGTGAAGTAGGTATTACTGTTCCCATTTTATGGATGAGGAAACTGAGAGATAAAGTGATTTGTCACACAGCTAATAAATAACAGATATGTGGTTTGTAACCCAGGCTATTAGTCCCTAATCTATTCTTTTACCACTACATTGCACTATCTTAATATTTGACACATATACCATATTCTTTAAAAATTTATTTTTTATTATCACAAGCATAACATATATTTGTTATAAAAATAAAATAAGAGAAGTATATAACATAGAAGTTGAAATTCCCTATATTCAAACATACCAGAGATAACACTTTACTAACTACATATTTACATATGTTTATGAGTTATTCTATATATTGCTCACTAATGCTTTTCCTGTTTTCATCCCTATTAACATATCGGGAATATTTTTCCATGACTCTTCAAAGCCCTACTTTATGCTTTTGAAAGATCATGTTCCCTCTGATGGACATTTAAGTTTTTTCCACCATTTTATTATTACAAACAAATCTACAAGGAAGACAGACATATATATACAAAAACACACACTCATGCACACACACACACATACATATATGTAAGGATTTTAAAAAACAGATTCTGAGTAGTATTTCAAAGTCACAGGACATGTGCATTTAAACATTCTATTTATTTTCCTGAATGTCCATCAAAAAGGTGGTATCCATAACCTGTCCCATAAACACAGGACAGAGAGGGCTGATCTCATACTTTTGACAAGTGGATTTCTGTCACCTATATTTTTCAGTACCACAAATATAAAAATTAAAATAGTATTTCATGTTTTACATTTGTTAATTCTATATGAGATTGGAAATCTCATGTGTTTATTGGACAGTTCATCTTCTTTGAACTGTCACTTAATGGCTTTTGTGACAATTACATTGATTACTCCTTCCTTGAAACTTTCTCCTTTTTTTTTTCCTTTCTATTCTTTCCTGACTCTATTTCATTTATTTGTTTTAATGTTTTTACTAGTGCATAGTAGTTACATGTGATATTAGGGTTCATTTTGACATGACAATATAATCAAAATAAATCATGGAATTTAATTTGCTACATATCAGTCTCAAATACTGCCTCTTTCACTCCTCTCCTCCTCCCTCCTATTCCCCTCACTCTTCCTTCTGTTCATTTATTGTTTTATTAGTTGGTGCTTTATAGATATACATAAAAGTGGAATTCAGTGTGATGTATTCATATACATACATGTCTGAGGACTCTTACTTTTTTTTAACTTCAGCAAAATTAAACTTTTGCCCTTCAAAAGGCATGATTTTTTCCATTTCATTAATTAATTAATTTTTCCTTCCATATTCTAAGGACTCTGAGTCTTCTTCTCAGTTCTTCTTCATGACCCACAAATAGTAACTATAATTATTACAATAATTAACATTTCACAGAAGTTATGTGTCTGCCTACATTAAGCACTTACAGTAGAGAGCTCTTGTTTTATATTTTTATAGATGAAGAAAATAAGACTTGGGAAATCTCATGTTAACGGGAAAGCTCAATTTGAGCCCATTGCTTTGTTAACAAAGCATCACACTATATCTCTTTAAAATAAGCGTAAGTGTTCTTCAGAGTTCTCCCTAAGCCTTCTTGGTTCACAGACACATATTCCATGGATTATCTTATCTATCCCACTGTCATCAGAACCTATCTCCTTGAGCTCCTGGTATACATAGGAGCTGCTGAAAACAGGGTTGAAAACAGCTGTTGGTATATTGCCAACAGCTTACTAGACATTGGCAGACATATACTCTGAGCACATCAAACACAACACATCTAACGTGGAAATCATTCTCTTCCTTGAGAGCTTGTCTGGAGGTTCTAGCAAGGGAGCGCAGCTACTTGTATACCCTTGACCGAAGAATGGTCCTCCTCTACTGAAGAAAGTCATCCTCTTCAACTCAGCGCACAGCTTTTGGAGGAACACACATGGAGCAGTGAGGGAGGAAGGGGACACCTGCCCAGCCAACCAGATCAGCTGAATCAATCCTGACGATCAATGGGGTGACAGATTTCACAGCTAGATTGCCCTCCCATCCAAAATCATTCTCTTCCTAAGTCCTCCTAGATATCTTCCATGATGATCTTCTCTTGCCAATGCTATTTCATTTAATAATGTTGCCACTCACTCAGTCACCAAACTAGAAACTTCAAATTCACCTTTGATTCCTGTTTCCATTATACTTTGCATCTTATTGGTCCTAGGGTCTATCAAAATTGACTCTAAATTTTTTCTCAGTACATCCTTTATACATTCTTTTACTATGGCTTTAGATAATGATGGGTCTCAATATCGCTTTCTTGGACTATTGGGTCTGCCTTCTAACTGGTCTCCCGACTTCTCCTAGGTGCCATTTACCCTTCCCATTGTTGTCAGAGTTAACTGATCATGTCACATTCTGTTCAAAACTCTTTGAAAGTTGCCTTCCATCTACTAAATGAATTCTAAACTCCTTAACACAGCACGTAGAAGTTCTATAACTGGCCCCAAACTTGCTTTCCAAGTTCATCTGCACAACGTTCCAACTCATGTGCCTAAATACTACAACCACACAAAGTTACTTACTTGTCCTCAGAAATATCAAGTAGCTCCATGTCACCATACTTTTTTTCATGCTACTTGGAATGTTTACCTCTGGCTTCTTTCCCACCGGTTATACCATAGCCTGCATTTCTTTGAAGTCCTGCACTCTGCCATGTGTCTAGCTTTGCAATTTACTCCTAAGCTGTTTTAAAAATATTTTTTTTAGGGCTGGGATTGTGGCTCAGTGGTAGAGTGTTTGCCTCGCATGTGGGAGGCACTGGGTCCAATCCTCAGCACTGCACCACATATAAACAATATATTATATATATATATTTAGTTGGTGATAGATCTTTATTTTATGTATTTATATGTGGTGCTGAGAATCAAAGCCCATGCCTTACACATGCCAGGCAAGCGCTCTATCACTCAGCCCCAGGCCCGACCCCCCTGTTCCTTGGCTTTTTTTGTTTACATTTCTATGAAAGACTTAGTGCCCAGTAAATTGTAATCTGGTCAGGTGTGTCTATTTTCTCATAAAGAACTATGTTTTAAACATATTAGCATTTATAGTTCTTAGGAGAAGCTCGATATATTAATTATTAAAACTGAAGTATATTTGTGACTTAGGTAAAATTTAGACAAAATGACCTCAGAGTTTACTTCCAAATCTGAGATTTTCTATGCCTTTTCTACATGTGAAAATCTTATTTGAGGCCTATCTTTTAACCTTGGGATTAACTCCCATTTCAAGGGGCCAGTTCTGCTTTAACTTCTTTGTAGAGACTTCAAAAGCCAAGAATTGGGGCTCCTGGCAATGAAAGTCCAGTGAGTATTGTAACTGAGTTTCTGGAGAAGGTGGGGTAAACAGCACACGAGAGCGCATTGGAAAACTAGCAGAGTCCCAAGACATCTGGGATTGATTATTCCAGTGAGATGCTGAAGCAAAGAGAACAATTCTTGTACTGCCTTTGACATCTGGGCTTTGGCAGCTACTCCAATGGCTTTGCTCAGCAGTTCTTGAGGAATGAGATATGGGTTTGTTTCAAGGAAAGAAAAACGTTTATTGACTCCACTTCTGCTATAGAAGAGTCCTTCAAATGACTCTTCTTTACCCCTTATATGGACTTTCTTAGCAGGTTAAGGTCTCATTATCATTTAACAGAAAAAAGAATTAGTCTAAAGCACCTAAAAAAACTCACACTACCTGGGGTCTGAATTAGGGTCCACCACGGTCTCCCAATTTCTTCTCCCATGACTCTTGTCTTTAACAAGGATGGGAAGGAAAAGTAACCTCGGGCTACTGGAAAAACAGGTGACTCCAGCTATCCTGTAATTTCTCTTTTTAAATACAAGCTAAGTAGAACTTTTACCCTAGTTTTGAGAAAACATCATGCATTTCTTCTCTGAAATTACCATTTTGTTCTTTCAGTTTCATTATTACTGCCTTCAAAGTACAAAATGTACTTTAGACATAATCAGAGATTCAAATCCTCAAACACATAACATATGGCCAGGGCTGACAGTTATCCCTGATTTCAAATATTTTGACCTATTGCCATGAAAGCAAAAGGCAGTGTTCTATGAGGAAGGGGCAGAAAGAGTGTTTGCTTACATTTATTGAGCACATACTCTAGTGGCACTATAATATGCATGCCAAAGACATGATTTTATTTAAAACTCACAAAAACTCCATATGGCTTGCTGATACCGGCATTTTAATGATGAAGAACCAAGGCACAAGGAAGTTAAGTGATTTGCCCAAGGCCACATACTTCCTATGTGACAAATCCAGGTCAAGATCACAGGTCTGACTCCAATTGTGTATAATTCTTACCAATATTCTTAATATAAAATAATAATAGGGTGATACTTAGAAGACTCTTATTTAAACATTCTGACCTATTGATTATCTCTAGCAACTCAGAAAGAGGATTACTGTTATTATTGTTATTTTATTATTATGATGTCAACATTCATTGAGCATTTAAGACCTGTCAGGCCCTGATCTAAGCACTGTAATATATGATCTCATTAGCTCTGAAAACCCACTTGTTGAGGAAGATACTATCATTTTACCAATGCATAAATAGAGCCTGAGGGAAGTTGAGTAACTTCTCCTGGGTCAGAGGGCTAAGAGTTAGAGCCTAAGTTCTGAATCCAGGCAGTCTGCCTCCAGAGTACAAGTTACACCACCTGCACAGAGTGTATTCTGGAGTTGAAGAGCTCTGTATTAAAATTCCACCTTTGTCTTTTCCTGGGCAAATTAACTCAAATAAGTCAGTTCTCATTTCCTATGTAAAATGGGTTCTGGAGTCTTACCTGATGAACAGATATGCCCATGTGTATACCTGTCATCAAAATCTGAACACATATTATATAGTAAAAATAAGGGCAGTTTTGAAATCTGATTAACTTGGATTCAAATCTTACCACACTTACCAAGGAGGTGATTTTTGACAAGATATACAAATATTCTGAGCCTCCATTCATCATGAGAGACAAAAAATACCTATCCAAATGTGTGGTTTATCAATCAGAAATAGCATATATTAATACAATACAATGTCAGGGAAATAGAAGGACTTTGATATTATAATTATTCATATTTTATGGTTACTTACTAAGAAAATATGCTTTCATGGCACGGACAAGCAGGGAACAAATTTCCCTGTATGCCTTTTGGCTGGTCCTCTCTATACTTCTAACTTGGGCATCACAGAGGGAAGCTAGAGAACCTTACTCTCTGGTTAATGATTTTTAGAAAAAGGAGACAGCCTTCTGTGGGTCCTGTCTTATATGTGGCTCTGACTGAGGTCAGTGCAGAGAGGATAGGCTGAAAGTAGTATTCTTGCTCATCTCGTCCCCCTGGTGAGCCCACCGAGAAGGGACAGATTGTGAGCCCCTTGTGGTAAATGCAATCAGGGTCCTAACTTTCACTCAATTGGATGTCCCTCTCTTTGTTTGAGGCTCTCAGAGAAAAGCACATGGTCTAAAGGGTAGGACTTCCTTGAATCTTCAAGACAGAGTAGCTTTAGGCAAATTCCTTTACAAAACGTCAGGCTCCTTTCTATCAAATGAGAGCTTTCAAATTGGGTTTTTGTAAGGCTTAAATAAAATATTTTATGAATAGAATATATCTCCACTAGGGAGATATGAAGTTAGTAAATACTCAACAAATTTTAATTATCCTCTTTCTTAGAAGAGAGCAGCTCAAGGTCAACATCATGCAGAGGTGAACAACATCAATGATATGCCATAGCTAAAGAATGGGACAAGTCTGTACAAAACATTCTCTTCAGTTTACATCTAAACATTCAAGAAAAGAATATGAAGAAGTTCTTTTCATCACTAACTTTGGAAATAAGTAAATGCCCAATGAATGTTCCCAATTTAGGAAGGCAGTTTTGTACATTCATCAAGAAAAATAACTGACTTTGTATAAATCCATATCATATCTATATCACTGCATCAATAGAGAACTTAACTTGCAGGATTTGGCTATAATGCTTGCCATTGAAAGGGATATTACAAAGAACAAATATTACTGTAGCAGAAACCTATAAACTGTGTGTGCTTAATTTACTACTGGGGATTGAACCCAAGTGCACTTTACCATAGAGCTACATCCCCAGCCCTTTTTATTTTTTTCTCTTGAGACAGGGTTCCTGCTAAGTTTCTGAGGCTGGCCTCAAACTTGTGATCCTCCTGCCTCAGCCTCCTAAGTCCCTGGGAGTACGGGTGTGTACCACTGTGCCTAGCTACAATAGCGTGTTCTAAGAGAATTCAAGAAATCAGTTGGTTACTCTCAGCATAGAATTTAGCTAAATCTATAGCAGAGGTATAATTTTGTCTTACTAGTAACAATGACAAGTAAATCACCACCACCTGTTTGTATGGTTTCAATATTAGGTGTTCCTCAAAAGCTCATGAATGAGATAATGCAAAAAAGCTTAGAGGTGAAATGACTGGGTTATCAAAACCTTAACCTTACCAGTGCATTAATCTTGCAATAGGAATTAGCTGGGTGGTAGCTGTAGGCAGGTAGAATGTAGCTGGAGAAGCTGGGTCATTAGGGCGTACCTGTGGATATATATTTTGTCTGTGGTGAGGACAGTCTCTCTCTCTCTACTTCTTGGTGGCCATGCTTTCCTCCACCACATTATTCTTCCATCATAATGTTATGCCTCATCTCGAGCCCCAAGGAATGGAACTGGCAATCTATGGACTGAGACCTCTGGAAACATAAGCCCCACATAAACTTTTCCTCCTCAAAATTGTTCTTGTCAGGTCTTTTAGTCACAGCAGAGAAGAAACTGACTAAAACACTGGTTGAATCAGTGAGAGGCCTTTCTTTGCTACATGTATATTCACTCTGATGACCTGGTGGATGCCCAGGGACAGAACTTACCTCTGCAGTTGGATAAGGAGGCCTTTTGTCTCTTTGCTTTTACTATGCTCACTTCCATATACAAGAATTTGAATCATCAGACACTGTATGTGAAGTGAGAAACATAATCGGTTAAAGAGAATCAGACAACAACTACCTTAAATGCAAACTAAACTTAGAAGAGGACCAGTGAAACTGGAATGTCACAAGTTTAAATTTGGAATGCCCAAATTTAAGTGTCAAGTTCCTACTTGACACTTGGAGTGTGGTTTGACGCCTCTTTAGTTACCTACTATAACACTCACGCTGCATGCATACTCCAGTTTACTTCATCTTCCTCTATCAAACATGGCTGCTGATAACCGAAGTAATAGCCCAAACTGATAGCATCCCTACTTAAAACATGGCTACAATAGTGGTTTCCATCAGGATTTTCCCTATAGCTATAACTAAATGGATAGAAATCAAATGAAATGAGATTTACGCATGCATCCCAAAGCTGCCTTGTTTTTT
Organism: Xerus rutilus; assembly: GCA_028644305.1. NCBI lineage: Eukaryota > Metazoa > Chordata > Mammalia > Rodentia > Sciuridae > Xerus > Xerus rutilus. The sequence goes on along the minus strand of CM053405.1, from coordinate 24,730,032 downwards.
CATGCTGTATAACTTTACTTTTAGGTAGTTTTCCATTTTAAATTTTATTGCCGAACTTTGTTTCTAGCCAACATGGAATGGTAGGGACCAGATTTGCTCTATACCTGAAGCAACCAAAAAAGGAAAAAGTAGAAAAAAATGCATGAATTTTTAATATACCAGACATTAGGTAATAAAAGATCATGATTCCTAAGAAAGTGAACGCAACTTCTAAAAAGAACACCTAGAAGGGGCTGGGATTGTAGCTCAGCGGTAGAGTGCTTGCCTTGCATGCATGAGGCCCTGGGTTCGATCCTCAGCACCACGTACAAAGCAATAAAATAAAGACATTGTGTCCATCTACAACTAAAAAAAAACACCTAGAAGACACTACCTGATTTCAAGGTTTGCTTTAAAGCTACAGTATTCAAGACAGCATGTATTAGCATAAAGACAGATAAATTGAATAGGAGAAGGACTCCAGAAATAAACATCCACAAACAGATTCTTGTCAAAGATGCAATGATAATAACACAGGTGTTACGCATCATTAACATTGATGAATCTGAAAATAATTGTGCTGAGTAAAAAAAAAACATATAGAAATGTATAAACATATATAAATGTGTAAACATATATAAATGTGTAAAGCTAACTCTATGATTGTCCCAGATGACTCTTCTGACCTTTTTTGGGCATAACACAGGAAAGGGGGTCAAAGCTCACCAGACTCCCCAATAAAGCTGTGGGTCCCAGAAGACATTTAGGAGACACTTCATAGAAAAAGAACCATGGATATCTACAGTGGTTCTCCTAATGTATTAAGCAAAGAACTGATTGGCACATTCCTCAAGATAGGGAAAAATCACCTGAAGGGATAGAAGTCCTGCCTTGCATTTATTTAGGACCAGGTCAGTGTCTGTGCTTACCAGATAAAACTGGAAAACTCCTTGTTCTTGAATCTTTGGGTTGGGTACCTGAAAGGCTCTTGCCTTAGTAATAAGGGATCATTATTAGCTCTTGACTAAATTGTACTCTAGTCCCATCTAACCTTAAATTAAACACAAGATATGAAAGGACCAAGCAATTTCCAAATAATTTAACTGGAAACGACTTCATTATAGATAATGAAGTTCAAGAATACTTATAAGAATACAAAAATATTCAACAACTGACAAGAAAAATATACATCCAAAGATTATTAGGTATATAAAAAAGGGGGGAAAAAAGAATAGAGAGACTGACAGTGAGAAAAAGCAACCAATTAAAACCAACCTGGTACTGAAAATAATGTTAGAACTATTAAAGAAGTACATTAAAATGATTGTTCTAACTGTATTCCATATATTTTAAAAGTTAAGCTGGGACATGAAAAGAATACAAAGACCCAAATCCAAATTCTGGAAGTGTAAAATATAATGTCTGATAGAAAAATACATTGCACGGGATTAATAGTGGGTTTCCCATTGGATAAGAAAATTAGTAAATTGAAGACACAGAAGTAGAAGCTATTCAAAAAGAAAACTCAGATTAGCTCAACAGGTAAGAAAAATAATTTTTCAATACCCAGTCCATTCCTGATTAAGAACTCTGAGCCAATCAAAAAGAAAGAAACTTCCTTAACTTAATAAAATACCTATGAAAAAATATACAGCCATCATCACATCTACTGTTGAAAACTAAATTCTTCCCCCATGATATGAGGAATTAAGACAATAGTGTCTGTTCTCCCCACTTCTATTCAACATTTCCTTAGATATTCTAGCCAGTGCAACAAAATAAAGAAAAGAAAGACAAGGCGTCCAGTTTGGAATAAAAGATGCAGAACTGTATTTATTCACAGATGACATGATCATCTATGTAGAAAATCTGATGGAATCTACAAAATGGCTACTAAAATTAACAAGATTAGCAAAGTTTAGCAAGGTCAGGAGACAAAAAGTCATTACACACACAAAAAAATCAAGTGTATTTCTATAGACCAGCAACAGGCAATCAGAAAAAAATTTAAATATGATACATTTACATTAGCATAAAAACACAAAATATTAAAGATAAATCTGAGGAAAGATGCATAAGACCTGTACATTGAAAGCTACAAAAAAGTACTAAAAGAAATTTAAAAGACTAACATACATGGAGTGACACAACATGATCATGAGTGAGATGACAAAATACTGTCTGTCAATTCTCTGCAAATAGACCTTTCCATTCTATCTAATCTCAATCAAAATCCCAGTGAGTTTTTTCCATAGAAATTGATAATGGTGTTTCTAAAATTCCTCTGAAAATGCAAAGAACCCAGAATATCATCAACAACTTTTAAAAAGAACACCTAGAAGACACTACCTGATTTCAAGGTTTGCTTTAAAGCTACAGTATTCAAGACAGCATGCATTAGCATAAAGACAGATAAATGGAACAGAAGAGGGACTCCAGAAATAAACATCCACAAACAGATTCTTGTCAAAGATGCAATGATAATAACACAGGTGTTATGCATCATTAACATTGATGAATCTGAAAATAATTGTGCTTGGTAAAAAAAAATCACATAGAATTGTGTGAACTGTATGATTCCATTTGCATAATTTAAAAAATATAACTATATCTATCGTGAGAAAGGCAGAACAGTTGTCGCTGGAGCAGGAGAGGGACAGTTCTAAGGGAGGGGATAGAATTGATGAATTACACAAGGACATGAGGCAACCTTGGGGATGACTGATGTATTCATTATCTTGATTGTAGTAATGGCTTCACATGTGTAGAGAGATGTCAGAATTGACCACATTGTACACTTTGATTATGTGCAGTTTATTGTGTATCCATTAAAATTACTCTATCACAAGAGTATAACTCTTTAATATTTCTTTTCTATACCTTCTTATTCACACTCTACAATATTTAACTTTGATACCTTTTATATGAAAAATAAACTTCCCCAAAGAAAAAGTCAGCAAAAATATCACTATAAAACACACTTGTGACCCTCTTTATCCTATATTCTGTCTGCCAAAAGGGACTCTTCTCAACATCTAAATTTGGTGCTTTCTTCCTTTCTTTTTGGTTTCAAGAGCAGTTTCCAACCCCCCAAACAGCATTCGTTAGCATTTTTACAAGGTTTTTTTTTCTCTGAATCTTCAAATGAGGTACATTTTTTCCTCTTATTTGTGATTTTTGTTTACACTAAGCTAATCTAAAATGAGGCAAAAATTTATCCAGACCTGATGTTAACCAATGTAATATGTGAATTGCCTGTGACTCCACCCTCTGTTCATTTATGTGTTTGTTGATCTTTAAAGACTTCTCTGACTTTAAGCAAACCTAAGTGTTAGGTGATGGCATCCCTATCTATCTTACCAAGTCTCTAGCCTTTGTTCTGTCAGCCTTTTAATTGGTTGTACACCTTGAAAGGGAAGTAAAGGGAAGGGATATACGTATATATATGTGTACATTACTCTTCAATTCTGCTGATAAGCCCAGGATAAAATGTTACAAAACCAGCCAGAATTCATCTTCCTTGGCTCACCTTTCTTAGCAGCTGAATTGCCTTTCTGAGCTCTCCTTTGGCAAAGCAGATCCTGCCCAAGTTATAAAAAGTTTCGGCCACCTTTTTGCTACAGTCACCATAGCTGATGATCTGGGACTTGAGTGAAGCCTTTAGCAGTTTGTAAGCCTCCTAGGGGGATAAAATTAAAAAAAAAAAATCAACCTGGTTAATTCAGAAAGAGCCTGCTGTTTCTATACCATGAGCTCTGTGAAAGAGGCATTCTATCCCACAATGACTTGGCCCATCAGGATCAGTGATGGCACGTCACCTAAACAATTTGTTTCTACTGAGTTAAAAGTTCCAAACTTATAATTAAAAGTAGTTCATTCATATATATAATATTATTTAATTTTCATGGCTATCCAATGTGACAGAAATTATTATGACACTCATTTTATAGATGAAGGAATGAGGACTAATAAAAGCTAAGGATCTTGCCCAAGATCACATAACCTAGAGCTGGCAGTCTCAGGATTCAAACCCATACAGTCTGAATTCTGAATTCCTCAGCCCTCATTCTTTCTCTTAAAAAAATGTCAGAACTTTAGATAAGCTGAAAAATAATAGGATGGATACTCATAAAATGTTCACCTTGACTCATAAATGACTACCATTTCTTCACATTTGCTTTTAGTGTGCTCTTTCTCTCTCAAATACACACATACACACACACACACACACACACACACACAAAATGGTGAATATATATATCTACCCATATTTTAGTTGGAAATAAATTGTAGTCATCATGATACTTTCCCCATAAATACTTAAGCAATGTCTTCTTAGAAGAACATTCTCCTCTTTAAGAACAATTACATTATCAATCAATAAATTTTAATTGATACAATACTATTAGCTTAATATATACTCCCATGCCGATTTTCTCATTGTCCAAATAACTTTTAAAAATCTACTAAGAATCTTATATTGCATTTAGTTTTCATAATTCCATAGTCTTCTGCAATTTTTGTATTTCAAAACATTGATATATTTTAAAAAGTTCAGACTAGCTGTCTTTCAGTCTAGTGCTCACTCTCACCTCAACCATAAGGCTATGACATTTTTTAAAAATGTATTTGTTCTTTCAAGTTATCCACAATAGTAGAGTATATTTTGACATATTATACAGGTATAGAATAAGTATAATTTATTCCAATTAGGATCCCATTATTGTGGTTGTACATGATGTGGAGTTCCATTGGTCATGTATTCATATGTAAGGATAGGAAAGATGTGTTCAATTCATTCTACTGTTTTTCCTATTCCCATCCCCCACCCTTCCCTTCATTCCCTTTGTCTAGTCCAATGAACTTCTAATCTTCCACTCTCTATTGTGGATTAGCATCCACATGTCAGAGAGAACATTTGGCCTTTGGTGTTTGGGGACTGGCTTAATTCACATAGCATGATATTCTCCATTTATATTCACTTACCAGCAAATGCCATAATTTCATTCTTCTTTATGGATAATATTCCCTTGTGTATATATAGCACATTTTCTTTATCCATTCATCGGTTATAGTGCACCTTGGTTGGTTCCATAGCTTGGCTATTGTGAACTGAGCTGCTATAAACACTGATGTGGCTGCGTCACTGTAGTATGCTGATTTTAAGTCCTTTGAGTATAAACCAAGGAGTAGGATGACTTGGTCAAATGCTAGTTCCATTTCAAGTTTTCTAAGGAATCTCTATACTGTTTTCCATAGTGACTGCACCAATTTGCAGTCCCACCAGCAATGTATAAGTGCATGTTTTTCCCCACATCCTTGCCAACATTTATTGTTGCTTGTGTTTTTGATAACCACCATTCTTACTACGGTGAGATGGAATCTCAGTGTAGTTTTGATTTGCATTTATCTAATTACTAGAGATGTTGAACATTTTTGCATATATTTTTGCAAATTTGTATTTCTTCTTCTGTGAAGTTCCTATTCAGTTCCTTAGCTTGCTTATTGACTGGGTTATTTGATTTTTGGTGTTAAGTTTTTTGAATTCTTTGTATATCCTATACACTACTTGAGGTGCTGGTGGTAAAGATTTTCACCCATTCTGTAGGCAATCTGTTCACATTCTTGGTTGTTTCCTCTGCTGTAAAGAAGCTTTTTAGTTTGATACCATCCCATTTACTGATTCTTGATTTTACTTCTTGCCTTTTTGGAATCTTGTTGAGAAATTTGGGCCTATATTTTCTTTCTAGAAGGCGCAGGGTCTCTGGTCTAATGCCTATGTTCTTGATCCACTTTGAGTTGATTTTTGTGCAGGATAAGAGAAAGAGATTAAATTTCATTCTACTGCATATGGATTTCCAGTTTTCCTAGTACCATTTGTTGAAGAGGCTACCTTTTCTCCAATGTATGTCTATGGCGCCTTTGTCTAGGATGAGATAATTGTATTTATGTGGGTTTGTCTTTGTGTCTTCTATTCTATTCCATTGGTCTTCATGTCTGTTTTTGTGCCAATACCAGGCCATTGTAGCTCTGTTTTATAATTTAAGGCTTGGTATTGTGATGCCTCCTGCTTCACTTTTCTCTCTAAGAATTGCTTTGTCTTTTCTGGGCCTCTTATTTTTCCAAGTGAATTTCTTGACTGCTTTTTCTAATTCTATGAAGAACATCACTGGAATTTTAATAGGAATTGCATTAAATCTGTGTAGTGCTTTTGGTAGTATGGCCATTTTGAAAATATTAATTCTGCCTATCCAAGTACATAGGAGATCTTTCCATTTTCTAAGGTCTTCTTCAATTTTTTTCTTTAGTGTTCTGAAGTTTTCATTGTAGAGGAGTTTCATCTCTTTTGTTAGATTGATTCCCAAATATTTTATTTTTTAAGCTATTGTGAAGGGGATAATCTTCCTGATTTTCAGCTGATTTGTCACAGATGTATAGGAATGCAACTGATTTATGAGTGTTAATTGTATATCCTGCTACTTTGCTGTTTTTATTTGTGAGTTCTAGAAGCTTTCTGGTGGAGTTTTTTGGATCTTCTAAATATAAAATAATGTTGTCAGTAAATAGGGATAATTTGAGCTCTTCTCTTACTCATATACCTTTAATTTCTTTCCTTTGTATAATAGCTAGTATTACCCTGATACCAAAACCAGACAAAGGCACATCAAGGAAGTAAACTTCAGACCAATATCCCTGATGAACACAGATGCAAAAATTCCTAATAAAATTCTGGCAAATAGCATATAAAAACATATTAAAGATAGTGCATCAAGATCAAATGGGGTTTATTCCAGGAATTCAAGACTGGTTCAACATATGGAAATCAATAAATGTAATTCATCACATCAATAGACTTAAAGACAAGAATCCCATGATTATCTCAATAAATGCAGAAAAAGCATTTGACAAAATTCAGCATTCATTCATGCTCAAAACACTAGAGAAACTAGGGATAGTAGGAACATGCCTCAACATTGTAAAAACTATATATGCTAAACCCAAGAGCAACATCATTCTAAATAGAGAATAATTGAAAGCATTCCCTCTAAAAATGGGAACAAGACAGGAATGCCCTCTTTCACCACTCCTGTTCAACATACTCCTTGAAACCCCAGCCAAAGCAATTAGTGCTCACTCTTAACTACTTACAATATAGCAAAAAAAAATTCAGTATACATTGGACAATACTCACCATGTTGATTTACGTATTTGCTTTCCAATGTGCTTTCTTTAGAGAGGATAAAGAGGTTTGGTTATCATTGTACCTTCAAGAACTGGACATTAAACTACCTATTATTTCTATTTTGGCATGTATAAATAGAACATTTCTTCAGAACTAAATTGAAAGTATAACCATTATCCTTTATATGCCATATTGAACAACTATTTTTAAAAAGCATCAATTGTTGCTTTCCAGGAAACACTGTTAATAATATAGGAATCTCAGAGCTCTATAATATTTTTGCATTTTTAGAGTAGGAAAACATGCATTATAATTTTATTTTATTTTTTCAGTATACAAGTATTTCATCTTCTTGGTTAAGTTTATTAAATTATAAATATTTCATTGTTTTGGATGCTATGATAAATGAGATAGTTTTCTTACTTCCTTTTCAGATTATTCAGTATTAGTATACAAAGATAAAACTGATTCCTGTATGTTTGTCTCAGGCAACTAGGCTGTACTTATCAGTTCTAACCTGTGTGTGTGTGTGTGTGTGTGTGTGTGAGAGAGAGAGAGAGAGAGAGAGAGAGAGAGATATCCTTGGGGTCTTTTTTATATAACACATATCATTCTGCAAACAAAAAAATTTCTACTTTTTCCTTTCCAATTTGAATGCTTTCGGTTTCTTTTTCTTGCCTAAATGCTTTGGCTAGTACTTTTAGTACAATATTAAAAAGAAGTGATGAAAGAGGGCATCCTTATTTTGTTCCCAATTTTAGAGAAAAAGTTTTCAGTTTTTCACGACTGAATATTATATTAACTACAGGCTTTTCATATATGGCCTTTATTGAGATAATTTCCATTTATTCCTAGTTTGTTGATTGATTTTATTATAAAAGCTATTGAGTTTTATCAAATTTATTTCTGCATTTTTGTGATGATCATATAATTTTGATTCTTTAAGTTGATGTATTACATTGACTGATTTTTTCCTGTTAATGTTTATAATATCTTCTGATTTGCATGTATATGGCCAAAGGAAAAAGTACATGTTCTTTTTGTTGTTGTTTTGCTGTTTGTTGTTGTTTTGTTGTTTGTTTTGTTGTTGCAGTAGTGAGGATCGAACCTAGAGCATCATAAAGGCTAGGCAAACACTTTACCACCAAACTACACCTCAGTCCTTTTTACTTTAAGTCAGAGTTTCTCTAAGTTGCCTGAGTTGGCCTTGAATCCATGATCCTTCTGCCTCAGCCTCTCAAGTCACTGGTATTATAGGCATATGCCATCATGCCCAGTCAGGACAACTCAATGTTTTTTAAAATCCCAGAAAACATACAGTAGGTACCTTTCTTCTTTTCTCTTTTTATTTGTCATTTTGATGATTTGCTGGAAGATGGTGGTTCTAGCCAAATGGACACTTTTCTTTTAATCAGTGACAAATTAAACCTTTATTTACCAAGGAAAAAACTATATGCCATAGGAACACAATTTCCAAACCATCTGACTTCCTGTTTTGGTCCTTGAGAACAGGCTTAGAGCCTCATATCAGGGTTGGAGGTGAGGGAAAGAGCTCCTTTTAAAAATAGAAAATGTGCTATAAATATCAGTAATTAAATTCCATTATTATGGAGCACCTGCCATGTTCCAGCTACCATTTCAGGCAATGAGTATATTGTATTGACCAACAGACAATATTTCCTGCCTTCTTGGAGTTTGCTTTCCAGTGGTAAAGATGACTGTTCATAGTCCTAAATATGCTTTATATTCAGAGCTGCATTTTATGTCTTTGTTCTGGAGCTTTGTACAGTAGGAAGCACTTGGTTAGAAGCAGAAGGCCATCAGGAATGGACTGATATTTTATCACAAACAAGTCAAAACATTCATCCCACCAGAACATAACAAAAATAGACTCTGAAATTCTAACAAAGCATTTTCACATCTTTGAAAGTAAAAGTAAACATGAGATCAACCTATGGCATTGAGATCACATAGTAATCTTCTGAATCAACAGAAAATATCATGAACACAGGAATACTGCAAATTTCTGTAAGATTTTTGCTTTAACAAGCAGGAGTTAACATAGAAAAAATGAAATAAATGTCATCATTTATTAAAAATATTACAATGTGATATAAAGAGGTTTTCTTTCTTCCTAGAAATTCTTACTTTTCATATACCTGTAATCCTACTTTTAAACGTGACCACGTCAAATATATCCATGTTTCTCACTTTGCCAAGGAAGTATAAATGTGGTTTGGTTAGATCAAAGTTACATGGGATCTCATTACAAACAAAGGTATTCACTAAGTTTTTGAACACAAAATGTTCAGATCGTAAGTTTTTGAGCAATAGCTTAGGCTCATGGAATTTCTAAATAAAAAGCCAGCAGTCCAAAGCATTTTCTATAACATTTTTAAATGTAAAAACCAAATTGTGGCTAATAAGAGCTGAAGGTCATGCTGAAAGGGAAATGCCACAATGAAAGAAAATATTGGCAGCCAGATCCAAATATAGAAATCCATTATGACTTAAAATATTAAATTTATAAAGTTGGGGCTTATATATGTTCTGGATTTAAAGGACAGTATGTGTCAAGATACAAGAAAAATACTAATATCCCAAGCAGCACCAGCCCTATGTTTTATTCCTAGTTTTACCTGAGACTTTTCTGAGCTCCAGTTTGAATTGAGATGAAAAATGGTGTCCAGATATAATAAACAGCAATTATGTTTATGAGTTGATTATGTTTACCTGTTTATCCCCATTTTCAACAAGCCATCTGCAAAAGTCTTCAATGGTGGTCAGTGTTTCACAATCCTCTGAGCCCAGTGTTGCTTGATATGCACTAATACTTTTTATAAAATATGTCTCAACAGCATCTGGAAAAAATGAAAACAAGTGCTAGCCTTCACAAGTGTCTAATCAACATTGGTACAGCTTTGGTACAATCAACATTTTTATGCTTAAAGTTCATGCTTACTTTCATCTCACATCTCACAAATACCCTTAAAAACACCCTGATGCCATGATTTGATGGCATCAGATGCTTTTCGTGATGTAATACATGAATTTAATATAAAAAAGAAAGTTCTACCTGAATATTCTTATTATCCTAATAACTAAAGTAACTACCACATCAAACTCCCAAGTGAACTGCAAGACAATATTTTAAACTAAAACTCTGATACATAGATCACTGTTTATTGAGGATCCTGTTTTGTGGAGGGATAGTGGTATGCAGAGAGAGTGAGTTATAATTTTAAAGTACTTTAAGTATATGGTTGTCACTAACATTTATTTTTAATGTTGTCTTTTAAAAATATTTTTTATTTGCAGCTAGACAAAAATAAAATAAAAAGAACACTTCTTTTATTTTCTTTATTATCTTGTTGCATTTATTTTATTTATTTATATGGTGCTGAAGAGCGAACCTAGTACCTCACACAGAGGAATCAAGCTCTCTACCACTGAGCTACACCCTAGCCCCCAATGTTGTCCCCAACCTTATCCAAAACATAATAGATGTTTATGCAATAAATCTAGGAAAATGTAGAGAAACAACAGGAAAATTTTGCTGATACAACATTGTCTTATTGTAGTTTTATAGTAAGTTTTGAAGTCAGGGAGTATCAGTCCTCCAATGGTCAGCATTACGTTGACTGTTCTGGGTCTTTCCCTCTCCATATGAACTTCACAATGTTTGCAATATCCACAAAATAATTTGCTGGGATTCTAATGGTGTTGACTTGAATCTATAGATCAAGTTGGAAATAAATGACATCTTGGCAACCTTGACTCTTCTTATCCATGAACATGAAATATCATTTAATTTTTAGATTTCTTTCATCGGATTTTATAGTTCTCATATGTATTTTATACATATTTTGTTAGATTTTATGCCTAATTGTTTTCCTAGGATGCTAATGTAAATGGTATAGTATATTTAATTTCAAATTTCACTTGTTCGTTACTGATATATAGAATAGAAATTGACATTTGTATATTAAACTAGGAATGTATGTACTTTTCTATAATCATTAATTTGAGCCAGATCTTTTATTGTTGTTGTTGATTCTTCCAGATTTTCTAACTAGGCAATCATGTCATTCCTTATTAAAGAACACTTCTTTTATTTTCTTTATTATCTTGTTGCATTAGCCAGGACTTCTAGTGATGTTGCAAAGGAGTAGTGAGTGACAGGATATATATATGTCTTGCTCCTGATTTTAATAAAAATCTTCCCATTTCTCACCATTAAGAATAAAGATGTTAGCTGTAGGGTTTTTGTAGATGTTTCTACTGGTCTTTTTTCATTGCTGTAAAATGAAAAAACTTTTGCCATATTTTGATTAATGTTAGCAAAGGATATATCTCTTCATCCATTTACTTTAAATTTATTACTTTAATCTACTTAAAGTGAGTTTCTTGTAGAAAACATAGCTTTGGGTCTTGCCTTTCACTGAATAATAAATTTTTTGTCTTTAAGCTGGTTTATTTTGACTACTTATTTGTTTATTTCAGTACAAAAGATTGAACTCAGAGTCTCAGGCCTGTGGGGTAAGTGCTGTGTCACTGAGCTATATCCTCAGCCCTAGACTATTGATGTTTAAAGTGATTATTAATATAGTTGGATTAACACCTTCCATCTCATTATTGTTTTCTATTTGGTTGCATTTATTCTATGTTTTCAGTATTTTCTTTCAGTCTTTTTCTACCTTTTGTTGTTTAATTTAACATTTTGTATGATTCCATTTTCTTTCTTTTTAGGATATCAGTTACCAGTTTGCTTATTTTTTATTCTTTTCAGTGGTTGTGTGTTCAATATACATTTACAACTCATCCAAGTTCATTTTCAAAATAATACAATATCACTTTATGGTAGTGAGTACCTTATAAAAACAAAAAAGTCCTATCCTATTCCTTGTCCCTTGTGTGATTGTTGTAATTCATTCTACTTATACATAGGCATAAATACATGTGTGTATATACACACACATACAAAATCACAAATAATTGAATACACTGTTGCTATGATTTTGAACAAATTTATCTGCTAAGAGTAAAAAAAAATACTTTTGATTTTACTATCCCTTATTTATTCTCAATGCTTTGCCTTTCCTTGTGTACATATGACTTCCTGACCTATACAATTTTCCTTCTCTCTGAGAAACTTCTTTTAACACTTATTGCTAGGCAAGTCCACTAGTAACAAATTCCTTCAATTTTAGTTTAAGAAAATCGTTATTTCTCATTCATTTTTGAACGATAATTTTTCAGGGTACAGAATTCTAGGCTGGTGGGGTTTTTTTCTCTCTCAAAATGAAATATTTATCTATACTGTCTTTGATTGCATAGTTTTAGGGGAGAAGTTAAATGTAATTCTTATTTTTGCTCCTGAATATGCAAGGTGTTTTGCCACCTCTGGCTTCTTTCAGATTTTTTTCTTTATGTCTGGTTTTCTGCAGTTTGAATATGACATGTCTTGGTGTAGGCCAGAGATTGTTCATGTTTTTATTTTGGCATTTATATTGCTTGATGTTTCCTGAGCTTCCAGGTCTGCAGTTTGGTGTCCAACATTAATTTTGGGAAAACTCTCAGTTATTATTGCTTCAAATATTTTTTCTGTTCTCTATTTTCTCTTCTTCTGGTATTTCCAAACACACATTATACTTTCTTATAATTGTTCCATAAGTCTAGAATATTGTGTTCTGGTTTTGACCTACCTTTTTTTCTTTTTGTTTTTCAGTTTTTAAAGTCTTTATTGAGATATTCTCGATTTCAGAGTTTTTTCTTCCTCAGCTATATTTAGTCTAGTAATGAGTAATGAGTCCATCAAGGTCATTCTTTGTTTTTGTTATTCTAACAACTACCTAGTGTTCCTTTTTTTTTTTTTTCCCCGTACTGAGGATTGAACCTAAAGGTGCTCTACCACTGACATAGAGCTCCATTCCTTTACATTTTATATTTTGAGATGAGTTCTTGCTAAGTTTCTGAGGCTGGCCTTGAACTTATGACTTACCTCAGCCTCTCGAGTCACTGGGATTATTGATGTGCACCACTGCACCAACTAGTGTTTTTTCAATTATTAGTCTAGGTATTTCAAACTACTTACATTGCTCATTTATTCTTGTATGATGTCTATCCATTGGAGGCTTTAAAATATTAGTCCTACTTCTTTTAAATTCTGATGTGATAATTCTAAACATAACTATCATAGCTGGGTTTGGTTCAGCTTGCTGTTTTTTCAAATGTTGTTTTTTGACTTTTAGTGTGTATTATGGGTTTGAATATGAGGTGTTCCCCAAAAGGTCACGTGAGACAATGCAGGAATGGTCCAAGGTTTAGGTAGATTAAGAGATGTAGTTTAACCAGTGGATTAATCCATTTGACGGGTTTATAATGTAAATAGACTAACTAGTTGCTAACTGTAGGCAGGTGGGCTATGATTTCAGGAAGTAGGATACTGATGGCATGCCTTGGGGATTATGTATTTTGTCCTTGGCTTCTCCCACTCTCTGCTTTCCCAGTGCCAACCTGAAAGGTGTTCCTTCTCCATGCCCTTCTATCATGATGTTCTTCATTGCCTCAGGCCCAGAGCAATGAAACTGTCCATCCATGGACTGAATCCTCTGAAACTGTGAGTCCAAAATAAACTTTTCCTCCTTTCAGTTGTTCTTATTAGATATTTTTGTCATAGTAATAAAAAACTGACTCAAGTGTGCCTTGCAATTTTTTGATAGTGAGATATAATGTACTGTGTAAGAGGAACTCCAATAAAACAGGCCTTGAGCATTCTGGTGGTAGTGTATGAAGTGAGGAGAAGCATTCTATAGTCCTATGATTAGGTCTTCATCTTTTAATGAGCCTAAACCTCTGGACTGTGAATTTCATTGTACTTTTCATTACTCTTAGTTGGGACAGGATGGGTCAATTGATTGTAGTATTTCCCTTCCCCAATGCAGAAAGCTAGAAGGAGCTGGACTTGAGTATTTTTCTTTTCCAAGGTCAGTAGGCTCTGAAAAAATCCAATAATTTAGGATTTGGTTTTTAAAAAAATTTCTATGGAGAACTGGCTGAAGAATGCTCTGGCATATTTCTAAATGATTCATTTTTCTCTCCTCCTGCCAGAAGCACAAGAGGATTTTTCTCCAACATTAACTCTGAAAACCCAGTCAAGCTTCTAGAGCTAAAACTCACAAAAGTGTTCAGGGTCTCACTATTATTGGATCTCCCTGGAGTTTTTAAATCTCTGACTTGTCCATGCTGAGCTTCAAACAACTCTCTATTTACTGTTTAGGTTCTCCTACTCTGGTATTAGTCCCTGTGCAGATGGGTTTCTACTTTTGTTCTTTGTGATTCCACCTGTCTCTCCAATTCAGAGGAAACCTTACTTCTCTAAAAGATCTAAGAACAGTTGCTCATTTTTCAGTTTGCTTTTTACTTATTAGGACACAGTGATGATTTCCATGCTCCTTAAACGCAAGACCAGAAACTGGAAGTCTTTGCTTAGTTTCAATGCTTATTTTGATTTGAATGTTTATTTTGATTTGGATTCCTGAAGATTACCCCTGTGTCTGCATAGTTTAGTGCTGAGTCAATGACTTGGGCAGAGGTTGTGCTCAAATACCTCCAGCCTGCACGTCTTCTATCCTGTCAGTGGATCTGTATGAGCAATGCACTATAAGGCCTGGCACATTTCAAATCTTACTTGGTTGATACTTTCCACTGGCCATCCACATATCCCTTGCACATGCAGGTAGTTTTCTAGTTTTTCTCCAGAGAGTTTTTCAAACTGTTTTCAAAGAGAGTTTGTATCACACTGTTCTCATTAACTCTAGTGGTTACTATTTTTTTAAATTCTTAAAATTCAATAGGAGAAAGATAGTATCTTTGCATTATTTATTTCTTGTTTAAAATTTTCTTAGGGGCTGGGGATATAGCTCAGTTAGTAGAGTTGGTAGAGTGCTTGCCTTTCATGCACAAGGCCCTGGGTTCTAATCCCCAGCACCCCCACACACACACATACACATACACAAAACCATTTTCATATAATTATATGCCATTTGTATTTATTTTTATACAATTTGCTTGGTCTTTTCCTCCCTGTTTTTCTATGTAAATGTAAATTTAAGCTTTCATATTTAGGACAATGAACCGTTATGAGTTAATGTTTGTATATTGTACAAGTGAAGGGGATAAGTTAAATTTTTTGGCATATGGATATCCAATTGTTTTAATATCACTTGTTGAAAAGATTATCCCTTCCATATTGAATTTCTTTTATATCTTTGTCAAAAATTTACCATATTTACATAGGTTTATATCTGGAGTTTCTATTGTATTGTAATGACACTGACCTCTGTGTCCTCCCTTTTATCAATACTACACCCTCTTGATTATTTTTTGCTTTATAGGAAATCTTAAAATCAGATACTATTCTTCCTTCCAACTTTAATCTTACTTTTCAAAATCTTTTCAGCTATCTTAGTTTCTTGCTTTTCCATATAAATTTTAATATCATCTTATCTATATTTACAAAAATTCCTGCTGAGATTTTTATTGTAATTATGGAAGAATTTATATCATAGTAAGTTTTCTAATCCACACATAGTATATCTCTCCATGTATTCAGGTTATCTCTGATTTCTTTCATCATGAGTTTTATAGTTTACCGCATAAAAATTCTGTATATTGTTTTGGCAGATTTATACCTAAATATTTCCTTTGGGGACAGAGATCTATTCTAAATGGTATGTCTAAAAATTTTTTTTTCTAGTTTTGTATTGTTACTATGTAGAAATATAGTTAACTTTTGTGCATTTGCCTTCTGTTTTGTGACCTTGCTAAGCTTAAACTCACCTATCAATTCTAGGAATTTTGTAGACTACTTGAAATTTTCTACAGGACAATCACATTGTCTTTAAATAGGGACCACTTTATTTCTTCCTAAGCTCTATGTATTTTGTTTCTTTAGTACTAAATTTCTCACCTTATTGCCTTAGCTAAGACTTCTAGTATGATGTTGAATAAGAGTAGTTACAGGAGACATCCTTGTCTTGTCACTTGTCTATGGGGAAAACATGGTCTCTTACCATAAACATGATCTTAGTGGTAGAGTTTCTCTATAAGCCTTATCAGATTAAGAAAATTCCCCTTATAATGAATGTTAAATTCTGTCTAATTTTTTTTTTTTGCATCAGTTGATAGGTACTGTGCACTTTTCATTTTTAGCCTATTTATATGGTAAAATGTATTGACTGGTTTGAATATTGAACTAGCCTGACATTTTTAAGGGTAAAATCTTTTTTGTTCAAGATGTATTATACTTTTTTATGTATTGTTATATATTTTTTTAAATATTTTTTTAGTTGTAGTTGGACACAATATCTTTATTTATTTTTATGTGGTGCTGAGGATCGAACTCAATGCCTCACGCATGCGAGGCAAGCGCTCTACCACCGAGCTACAATCCCAGCCCTGTTATATGTTTTATTGAGGATTTTTCTGTCCACATGCACGAAAGCTATTAGTTTATAGTTGTTTTTTTAAAATATTTTTTTAGCTGTTGATGGATCTTTATTTTATTCATTTGTTATTTATATGTGGTGCTGAGGATCGAACTCAGTGCCTCATGCATGCTAGGCAAGCACGCTACCACTAAGCTACAGTCCCAGCCCTATAGTTGTTTTTAATTTTTATATTTTTCCTATAATGTCTTTGCCCAGTTTCGGTACAGGGTAATGCTAGCCTCATAAAATTAGTTCAGAAGCATTCCCTACTCCTGTATTTTCTGGAGTATATTAAGTAGAACAGGTATTATTCCTTATTTAAATATTAGGTAGAATTCCACAGTAAAATCATCTGTACGTGGAGATTTCTTTTGGTGGGAAGTTAACAAAAAATTCATTTTTTAAGTAAGTAAAGATCTATTCAGGTTATCCATTCATCCTGACTTTGATGTCTTTAATTTTATGTACAACACTTTTGTGACACAGTTTTAGATCTTTTCATAATTAAATCAGTCAACTTCTTCTCATGTTGTATCTTTATGTATGCTTAGAAAGTTCTTTTTGCTCCGATTTTAAATTTTAGTACTTTCTATGTCAAGAATGTATTTGCTTCTGGCTAATTTATATTTTTAGTTTTCATGCATAAAATCTTAGTCTATCCAGAATTTAACTTAGTGAATAATATGATTAGAAGATATATATTTTAACATTAAAAATTAGTTTGTAGGGGCTGGGGTTGTGGTGCAGTGGTAGCGTGCTCGCCTAGCACGCGGGAGGCACTGGGTTCGATCCTCAGCACCACATAAAAATAAAATAAAGATATTGTGTCCACCTACAACTAAAAAATAAAATAAAAAAAAATTAGTTTGTAAGAAAAAGATAAGGTGGCTTTGGAATCTACCAATTCTATAAACATAAGTTTTGGTGGTTTTCCCCTCATGTAAAAAAAGCTAAAATTCTACATATTTATGAATACATTATATTTTTTATAAATACAAAAACTACTTTTAAATATTATAGTATACATGGAGTACATAAACTGCTATACTCAAGGAAATATTAAAATGAGGAAATGATGAGCTGGAAAACACAGAATCAGAAAGTCTTCGGTGAACATTTATGCTTAAGCAAACAACTTAATTAAAATATCAAAACTTCTGCAAACTGAAAAAAAAGTATTTATTAATGATATGGGGAATATGAGAGTCAAAAAAAGAAGAATAAAACATTCTATAATGCTCTATCTTCCTCTCCCCCACACAACTGAAAAATAACACATACCAAAAGGGATTACTGTTACAAGCAGGGAAAAAAAAAAAAAAACATTTGAAAATGCTCAAATTGCATCTTCACAAATCCTAAATTCCTTCTGACTGGGCATCGACTCCATCAGTGTCCCTTTCTGATTAAGCCAGCTGTGAAAGATACACTGTCCTCCCTCCTGGGTTCATTTCTGTCTCTCTCAAAGTCACCCACTTTCAAAAAGATGATCTTGCCAGGCAAAGGACTTTTTCTGAAGGATAAATTAATCAGTTGACTTTCCTCCAGAACTCCTCCTGTAACTCACTTTTGGAAATAAGTCAAGAAAATTCTGCTACATTGTCTTGTAAACCAGAGGAAAAGAGCTCAGGAGATTGAGAGTGGAGGAAGAGGGAGGACTAGCCAGTGTTTTCTTTTATCATTAGTTTTTCTTATTAATCAAAACATCACAAGTCACCTTCATAGTATGGATGATTTCTACATCTTACAAAGGTGTCTTATACTGAGATTCTAAGAGAGTAAAGGAAATAGAAAAACAGATGATTGTATTGGTTCTAATGTTCCAACTACTTTGGGAGGATATTATCAGGTCTAAAATACATGTGTAATTGATCTTGTACAAAATCATGACCAGCCTAATCCTTCCATTACAAGCATAAGTAACTAATAGTAGTATTTATCATAGATAGTTTACTAATGTCTTCCCACATGTCACTGGGAAATGATAACTGCAAGGACACCTCTTCTACCTACCCCTGTGCTGGGGCTTTCCAGACATGGCATAAGCTTTGGCTAGTAACGCGCTTGCCTCTGCAGTTTGTGGGCTGACTTCAGTGAATGAAGAAACAGAGATAGAATAGGCCTGGAAAAAAAGAAAATCATCACAAAGTAAGTACCCACATGACAGTGTTTCACGGTGGATTTTCTGGTAGCTTTGAAAGAATTGCTAGTTAATTGAGAGCCAAGGTATAGCTAATCATGGAGTTAGATGAAAGATGTCCCAGCTCTACCAGTTCTGCTATAGCTTTGGGTCTTCATCAAGTAATTTCACCTTCTAGGCAGAAGAACATATGGTTCCTACTGATTAGGGCTTGGGAAAGATTAAATGAGTTGGTGTATGCAAAACACTGGGCACAGTTCCCATCGCATGGTAAATTCTCAGTGTTAGGTAGTATTAACTTTACTAGGTTTCACGGCAAAAATAAAATTGTAACTTTAACCTCTTAAGAGTTCCAAATTGTAAAGCCAATTATAAAGCATGGATCCTACAGCCACACTGCCTGAGTTCCCATCCTGGCTTAGACTCTTGTCTCAATAGAAATAGAAGACAGATCATTTAGCTTCTTCAAATGTAGAAGAGCTGATAGAAACGGAACTGTCACAACCAATTGTGGTAAAAACTAATGAGCTGATAGATGTACAGTGTTTAGAACACCACTTGGTATTTAGTATGAACTAAAGAAGTATAAAATTTCGTTATTTATCATTATTTTTTGTGCTAAAATGGAAGGAGCATAAGGAAGGAGAAAGAAGAGTAATCACATGTAGTCTATACCAACCAGCAAGAAAAGAACACCTGTACTGAATATATCATGGGCCAAACTCTGTGAGGTTTTTGAAGGAGTTGAAGGGATTATCAGACAACACTTTAAAGCCAAGCACAGAGCAGAGCTGTTTTAAGTACAGTTTCCAGGGTCAAATTTTCTGAGTTCAAATCCCTACTTTGCCACCTGCTATACAACTGCAACCGAATTTGCTCTCTTTGTGCTTCACTTTTCTCATCCTTAACATATGATAAAAATAATAATGATACCTCCTTCATGGGGCTCTTGCGTGGCTTAAATGAATTAAAACATACTCAAGTGCACATAGGAAAAGCACTCCAAGAGTTGTAACTCTTATTTTTTGGATTGTTGAGAAACACTGATATCTACTGTTTTATCCATTCTGATCTGATCATAGATTTAAGAATTCTTGAACTCAAAACCCAGAGCAGCTTCCCCTAAGAGTGGATTCCCTGCCTTTAAATAAGTATTCCCTAACATTTCTCCATTGTGGGATGTTGACTATCTTGGATTGTGAAATTAATGCACTGCCTTTTCTTTAGCTCTCTGTTTTCACATGTACTGTAAGACTGCACTACAACTTTTCTACAATGCAGGAGATAGCCTTTTGTTCTGTTTGTGGCTGTAGGAGATACAAGAAGCCACAAGCTGGCATTCTCATTCAGAAGAGAGAAAAGGTAAATTGAACTAGCAGTTTGAAGTACCCTAAACTGTTTCATATGATAGACTCAACATTCCTTCCTCTGTTTTGTTTTGTTTTGGTTTTCCCTGTCAAATTAGTTACCTCCAAGTGAAACAACCTTTTATCAGTTTAATCTTAGACTTAGAAATACAACCTGTTAGTTCAGCTTAAAGGATAAATGACAGCATTATACCAGAATAAGATGATTTTTCATTGAAAAGGCCTTTTGTGTTTGCTGAAGACAAGTTCAGTTGCCTCTATATTTTTTTCCTAGGAGTAGACTCACACTTGGCTTCCTCTTCCCAGCACCACAGAGATGAGAAAGAAGCCTTGGAAGGTGAGAATTGTCTCTTGATCTGGTTGCACAGCTGATATACTCAATAATGTCAATGTTCTTTGCTCACGTCAATGACAATGGGTGTTGTCTGGATCTGGCAGCAAGTCAGGGTTAACATGGAACCAATCCCACCCACTTGTTCTAAGAAGCCCACAAGAAGCCCACACTTCCCTGGCCCTTGGACCAAACAAGTCCAGGCAGACTGGGTCCCAGCCAACTCACCAACCTGCTTCAAGTACTGGATGGCCTGCTCATGGTTCCTCCTCAGCTGCTCAATCTGGGCGATTTCTTCATAGAGACTAATCAGATCTGCTGTGTCGTTACCCTCAGTAGCAATAACATCGCCAATTACCTTTTCAAAGTATGCCAGAGCTAGGTTTAACCTGTGGATGGCCAATGAGGCTCTAAAAGAAAAGGAATAAAAGTAGAAAGGCACTTTCTTTGCAGACACAAGGAATCAATCCTGAGAACTAACAAAGTTGACCTTTATAGGTCAATCATGAGGGTGGCTGGCTCAAAACCCAGCCATAGTGTAAGTAAACTCCTAATATCCTGTATTTTACTCTCCAGATTCTACTGCCCACATTCATTTAACCCATTGATATGTTGTGCCATCATCTAATTTTTATAAAAAATGGAAAAATGGCATCTAACAATTCACAAGATGGGATAATTTACTCCAGAACAGACTCTCCAAAATCCAAATAAAAGTTTATCACCTCTAGTTCTCTCCCCTTCAGGTCCAAAAAAAGTTTCTTCTTTGTTTAGAATTAGTTTTGTTTATTCTTCCTCAGTTAAAGATGAGAAAACATTGTAAATATCCCTTTAAGGAGGTGGCTAAATAAGTTATGGCACATTATATACTAAAGTACTTTATGGAGTCGTAGTTTATTTTTTGGACTAGCAATATGGAGAAATATTCAAAATATGTGTAGTTGATAAAGCAAGATATAAAACTATACATCAAATACGATCCAGAGATAGATTAACAGACAGACAGACAGTCAAAATGTTCACAGTAGTTATGTCTGAGTAGAGGTATAACTGACTGGTATTTTCTTTTTCATACTCATTTGTATTTTCAAATCTTCTATAGCAAAATTGGTGATATAACTTATTTTTTAAAATGAGGATACAACAGGATTTCATCAAGGTTTATCTTTCTAGAAACAACAAGGCACAACGAGAAGAGCATGGGTAGTTCAGAACCGGTTCTGATGGCTAGGAGCTTTATCAAACTTCAGAAGTCTGTATTTTCTTCCAAATGAAGCATATAGTTAAGCACGTCTAAATTACAAGGTTGTTGTGAAGATTAAATATTATAT
This sequence comes from Xerus rutilus, assembly GCA_028644305.1. NCBI lineage: Eukaryota > Metazoa > Chordata > Mammalia > Rodentia > Sciuridae > Xerus > Xerus rutilus. The sequence goes on along the minus strand of CM053405.1, from coordinate 24,708,210 downwards.
GTAAAATCACCTAAAATATAGCAGATACACCATCATTATTACTATTCTCTCATCCCTTGCTGCATATTGAGTTGATATTTTTTAAAACTATTTTATATAAGGCATTCTAGCAATAGTTCTTCTGTGTTGTTTTTTTTTCCCAGCTGGAAGGTTTATCCTTCCCCTGAAGATTAGGATAAATAATCAAAAGTATATTGGCATATTATCCAATAATTCACTGTAAAAATAATTTTTTAATTGCTCACCACTATTTCCCTTAACCATAAAATCAGAATTATAGAAGGATAATGGCTTTTATCAAGGGATTTCAGGGTGGTATTAGCAAGTTGTCTGCCCTGAACATACTGCTTCAGTTTCCTTACCCTTAAATGGAAAAAGGGACTTATCCTCACTAGATATTTGATTAATATTAAACAACTAAGTGTGATACAAAAGGTGAGCTATGGATTCAGATACTTTAGTTACAAGCACGGCTCTTATCAGAGACAGAACTACTCTTTCTGTGAGTTAATCTTTCTGTTCCTTAATCGTCTTATCTGGAAAATCAAAATAATAAAAATATCTACCTTCATAGGTGATGGTGAGAACTGAGTGAAATAAATTATAAAAGTACTCAGAACAGTGTCTAGTACATAGTTAGACTGTAAGCATTCTAATACATAGAATACTGCATGCACAAAATAGCTGCTCAATAAATACTATGGGCTGAATGAGTAAAATAAGTGCTAGAATTCATTCTGAAAAAGGAACAAGGCTTTCTTTCACATAAGGCAGAAAAACTTTAGTCACTGCCCCATGTGATAGCAGTAGACATTGACCATACTCTAATTTATGGACTTAAGTCAGTAGTTTGATTTAGCTTTGAACATTTTAACATCTTCCCACCATTTCCCATTTGACTTTTAGATCCGCGGTTGTTTACAGGAGGCAGAGGTGATACATGAATTTCATCTACTTACCATTCAGTCCACTGGCCTACTATGCCAAGTGCTTACAGTTTTGGAAACAGATTGCTTTCAAGGATGTGAAGATACTTGAAAAATCTAGGGCACAGTATAAACTTTTATTTTCTTTCTTTTTTTTCTTGATAATCTGATGGGCCTACTTTCATTTCTAAATATTCTGATTCTAAAAGGATTCCTATCTCAACTGCAAAACAGATAAGTCTTATTCTGGCTTGAACAAATTCCATTAACTTTGTTTCCATATGGAACAATACTTTCCTTAAAAATGTATGAGCTATGCATAGCTTTCAGGGCATCCAATTAATTCTTTTCATTAAGTGTTCCTTTCCTGTTAAGATATTACAATGTCAAAAGTAGGAGGCAATTCAGGGAAAAACATAATTAACCCTAGAATAAGTGTGAGGGGCAGTATACAGAAGGACTAACCGTCAAGGAGTTCATATTACAGATCCAGCACTTACGAGATAGGTCACCTAGACAATTCTTTAACCTCAGCCTCGGTCTCCATGCTCTCTCTCTAATGGGAGCATAACCATGCCAACTACATCAATGGTGGTTGCAAGGATTAAGTGTGGTGGTGCATATTAAAGCTTGGAGCAGAATACACATTTGATAAATAGGAACCTCTTTTGTTATCATGAGTTTTTGTTTTTTGGGGTTTTTTTTACTCCAAAATTTTTCTGCCCTTCAGTACAGCACAAACAATGTGCAACTCCAGGCCTCATTCATAAGTTTCAGCTTCTCTACGCCCAGATCTTACCTGCCCAAAGCAATTGTTAGGTCTTTCTCCGAGACGTATAATCCAGATCCACAAATGCCTCTCTTAGTTAATCCTTTCAGTTCCTTCATGTGTCTGTCTGCCTTCTGCAGGTTGAAATAGGCCTCTCTGCCAGTGAAACAGTCAAGGCAAATGCAAGGCACACAAACTGCCACTACACAGGGACAGCAGTTGATAAGCAAACAAAAGGGCCCCTTGGGAAAATGAAGCAGTACTTGAAAATGGGTATGTAACAATATTCTCTTTCTCCATGTGTACACTGTGTCAAGAAGGAAGAATTCTCTGGAAAAAGAACGAGGCCTTGGTTTCCTGTGGTGATTGCCTAAATTCAGGTCTGCAGTGGATGGTAAGGGCTTGCAGGTGTGAACTGAAACACTAAATTACACCAGATTTCCTTTAGAGGCATCTATTGCATGACAAAAGTTATTCATTTTTCCCAAGGTTGTTTCATAGGAATGGTAAGACAGGAACTAATTATGTTGAAAGGGACATTCTGGGTCACGTGGAAAAAAAAAAAAAAAAGCAGGTTTTTGGCCAGAGACAAATAGCAGGGGGCAAAAAAATCCCCTTAATTTCCAAATACACTTATATTTCCCACATTTTCAGTAGCCCCCTGCTAAGAGCATAACAGAGGAAGGCCACATATCAGATTTCACAAGTTGAACAACAGAACCAAAAAAGTAGAAAATGGGATGTGTGGAAAGGATAGATAATGTTTATGATCATTCATGAATATGAAAGACGCTTAACATCTTTCTGGTGGAGACAGTAGCTATAAAAATCACTTGCTTCTTGGGGAGAGGTGCTGTTATGTTTGGGTCTTCAGTGTCCCCCAAAGTCTGTGTGCTAAGTGTTTGGTCCTTAGCATGGTGCCTCTAGGAGGTGGTGGATGCTCTAAGAGGCAGGACCTAGTATGAGGTCACTGGAAGTACACACTTTAAGAAGATGGTTGACTCCAGCCCCTTTCTCTTCTCTCTTTTGAGGTTTTGCTCCTACCATGATCTGCTGTGTTGCCACAGGCCCAAAAACAGAGAAGTCAACAGACTGTGGACTGAAACCTCCAAAACCTTCAAAACCTCCAAAATAAATTTCTCTATAAGCTGATTATTTCAAGTATTTGCTGGAGTGACAGAAAGCTAACACAGGCACATACCATAGTCCCCCTCTGGGGATATGGAGAACCACCTATTTTGTGTAGTTTGCTTGGCTTCCAGTTTCACAGGCAATGTTTTCAATAGCATTTCAAAAAATCTAAAATAATCAAGAATCCATTAAATCAGTAGGTTTGGGCTGTACATTACAATCATGTGGAGGCCTTCTAAACATCTCAATGAATAGATACTCCTCAGACTTACTAAATCAAAAACTCTGGGCTGGTATCCATACAGCAGTAATTCTTAAAATTCTCCAGGGAATTACGATGTACACCTTAGTTTGCCAAACTGTGACTTAAATTACTGCCCATTCTCTCCATTCTTATACTGCTACCACCATCACTCACATCTGCATTGCTAATATTTATTTTCTTGTGTGCTCAATGAAGAGCACACCAAACATGGAAAACTTTTGACCGCTGAGTGATGTGTCATTAGTGAGATGCTTCCCATGGTTCACCTCATGGCTTGCAAGACTAAACATGGGAGAAAAATGCCTACATTTCTAGATGAAGATAGGCACCTGTGGAGGGCCTGGATGCAGTTATAAGGACTTGGTTTCATCTCCCACCCTCCCATGATGACCCTCCTGGTAGGTATACCCTGTGGTCCTGATCACCAGACCCATCTGAGAATGAAAGGATATTGGTTCTGTAGGAGCCAGACCACCCCCAGAGTGTAGTAGAGCATGACCAGAGCTTCCAAGATTTCCTTTTTCTCCTTGTCTGAGGATGCATTCCCCTTCCAGGTCAACAATATGTTCTTGGCAGATTCAGCATGTTTCTTGGCCTGAGCTGGGAGGCCTGGAGAAGTTAGAGAGTGGGTGGCAGGAAGAAAGACATTAAAAAGGCATGTTCCAATCAAAGACATTCCTAGGAGAGGAGAAGGTGAGCAGTATTGCTGTCATATAGTCATTATTTCCTAAATCTGGCTGTGAATCAGAATTATCTGGAATGCTGGGTAAAGAATATAGATTTCTGGGTTCCACCCAAGACTTACTGAGTTGGAATCCCTAGAAGAATGGGGTCTAGGAACTTCTAATTTAACCTCACAAGTGGTCCTTATGCAGCCGTCCTGGCATCAGTCTGTGGACTTGAGTTTGGAAATCACTAGGAGACAGAAGAACCCCCTTCCCAGTTCTGTTGCTAGTACCACGTGATCCTTTCCAACTACAAAGCTTCTCCTTCCTTCAAATGTCAAATGACAACAATAATTAAAGAAGCTTCCCCTTACCAGACACATGGAGATAGCCAGGAATAAACTAGGTTATGCCATAGAGTGCTGTGCTTTGAGCTTTCTGGAAAAGGCATTCTGTAAATATAAGCCTTATGAATCCAATTACTTCCATCTGGAAAATTTTTAAATCCAAGATGAAGCTGGTGATACTAATTGGTCACACACACACACATATACACACACACACAAGGAATCCAGATTCTAAAGCAGTGAGGCCCTCACTACGAAGACAAAAGGAATATACCAAACCCCAGCTAGCTACCAAATCCCTAGTCTGTCTAGGTAGCGATTTCCCCTTGTTCTCTAACCAAAAGGCTGAGTGCTTCCTGGAGCTATCTGTCCAGTTAACAGAGGTAAACTTGGAAACACTCAACGCATGTCCTCATCTTCTAACTTGTGTTTTTCCCTTTCCCTCATGGGAAGGGGGAAGCCCTGACAAAAAGATAAAGGCCAGGAGAGAACCATCCTGCCTTTTTTTTTTTTTTTTTTGGTGCTGGGGATTGAACTCAGGGGCACTCGACCACTAAGCCACATCCCCAGCCCTATTTTGTGTTTTATGTAGAGACAGGGTCTCATTGAGTTGCTTAGCACCTCGCCGTTGCTGAGGCTGACTTTGAACTCATGATTCTCCAGTCTCAGCCTCCCTAAGTGCTGGGATTACAGGCTTGAGCCACTGCGCCCGGCTGACCTCTCTCTCACTATACTGAAAAGCAATGGCTGGTGTTTCCTCTCAGCTTTCTCTCTCTGCAGGCACCTAGGAGCTGTTAAACATATTCACCCCTGCCAAGTAGGCCCACTGTGCCCCTAAACCTCACTTCACACCTCTGGCCCAGGTCCTATCCCGCTGTCCTGCCTTTGGCCCTTGGAGTCTGATTTCACAGCAGGGATTCAAGTCAAAGGCAAAAGGGACAAATTCAAAGGACGTGCCCTTGATGCTTGCAGCCCTCATAGGTTCTCACAAGCAGGACCTCCTTAATGAGTCACCACAATGCAAGGGAATGATGCTTCCTCCGTGAATGCTCTAAAAGTAATCCTAAAGCAATTATTCTCTGTAGAACACTCACATGTATCATTTCTATAGGTCTTAACTGAGTAGAGAAATGGACTCTGTTTAAAGAGAAGTCTGTTAGCAAATGACAGTGGTCCTCAAATTGTGCAGATTCCTGGGCCTCACTTCAGTGGTTATAGTTTATAAGCACTGAGGTGAAAGCCATAAATTCACATTTACAAGATGCAATAAGGTCTGAAGTAAAAACCAAGAATTTACATTGGTAACAACTCTCTTAGGTGATATTAATGCAGGCTGTCTGAGGTCCACACCTGGACAGATGCTGAGTTAGTAAAATCTTTATATAAGAAGTGAGACTTGTTTTTGAAGAGTGGATAGGATTTTGACTGATGGAGAAGATGAGGAGTTTCCATTTGGACTAAATGGCCTAAGGCCATAAAAGCTGAATAAGTAAATGTATGCCTGTATGTGTGTGTGCCCCCACGAGAACATATGCACACACACGTGTATGTGTATGTGTATGAGGCTGAGAGGTTGTAAGAGTGTTAGGGAAGGTATTAAGAAGACCACTCTTACTGAAGGATAACTTTTAATTTAAAGATATACAAAGTGCACTGGATATATAAAATAAAGTCTTAGATGCTATACATTTATGCTACTATAACAGAATACCCAGGACTGGTTAGCTTTAGAAAACAGAAACTTGTTTCTCAAAGTTGGGAAGACCAAGATCAAGGAGTTACTAGGGTTCTCTTGCCATGTCCTCACATGGGGAAGGTGAGAGAGAAGAAAGGGCTGAGTGCTGTATGGGGCCTCTTTTATAGGGGCCTTAATCCCAATTCATGAGGGAGGTGCACTCATGGCTGAATCACCTCTTCATGGTCCAACTCTTAACACTATTACATTGTACACCTGAATTTTAGAGGGAACACATCTATACCACAGCAGATGCCAAGATGAAGAGGTTGGGTTGATTCTTTAGTCTTTATAGGTCTTGAGAAAGAAAGCAACAACTAGTAGACTAGAGAAAACTCTGCCCAGGATCTGAGAAGCTGAAATTTCTTCTTTACAAACCAAGACAATAAAGTGGGGAACTGAGATCAAACAGGCTGATTTCCACAACCAAGTGGGCCCTTGGGAGTGTGTCATTAAGGACTCCAGCAAACCAATTCAGATGCTTCCCTAGGTCCTCAGGAGGAGGCAGGTGAACCTGGAGAAGCTGTTATTAACACCACACACATCAGCATGGTGGCACCCCTTTGGGGCTCCCACATGGAAAGCAAAACTATCAGCACTTAAGAGGGTGGCTTTGAGGCAGTCCTTGGAGATTTGCAAGCCTGCATCCTCCCTGCCAAAGTGCCCAGGGCTGGTTGTGAAATCTCAGGAGGAATTCTTCCCTCTGAGCTCAGCAGCTGATTAACAATACAGTTCTCTGACTCCATGCTACCCTGCCCCACACTGAGATCCTTCTGATGAAAAAGCTGAGGTAGTGACCAATGCAGCTTAAGCAAACTAAACTGTATCTTGATTTAAAATAGTTGACACTTTGAAGCAGGCCCTGGAGAGGAACATCACTCTCTTCACCTTCTGATGATCTACTCTGGTCCCCCAAGCAGGAAGCATGGACTCCTATAGGTATATAGGGTGTGTGTGTAGAGGATGGAAATTTTTCCACTACTTTATTTATCTTATTCTTTTTTCTATTTTTACAAAGGTTTATTATATTATATGGCAAATCAATCAATACTGTTGTACATAATTTATGATAAATACACATATAC
>CM053405.1:24627232-24701187 GCA_028644305.1 Xerus rutilus | reverse complement strand
GAAAGTGCATATAAAGATGTTTAATATGAAGAATGTAATCTGCTTATAATTTTGTGCAAAGTTAGAAAAATTATGATTGTAACAATTTTTTTTCTATTTGCCTCAACAAATGTTTTCAGTGAATAGTGTGTACAGCTTCTGAAAATTTGTTTTTTTCTGTTATGTTTGATAACATGTATTAAAATGCAACTTTTGAGGAGAAAAAAATAAAGTATAAAAATAAATTAATAAATAAATAAATACACATATACAAAGAATACTTAAAGTTTTTTAAGTGATGGAGAGCTAACTCAAGATTGGAGATAAACTGCTCTGGACATGTTTTCCAACCTTTTAAGTATGAAAGAGCCCTATTTGTGTTTAAAAGAAGTTCATGTCTTCTCCACTTTGATAATAATTATTTTTATGGCACATGCTACTTAAGAAAATTCATGACAAAAAGTACTATGAATTCATTATCAGTAACATTTTGAAAGGAATTCACATTTTTTAAACTGCAAGAACACCTCCTTTTCTGTAAAAATAACACTGTATAAATGTTTATTTATAAGACTTATCATTGCTTCTAACTAGGGAGCATGCTATAGATTTATGCTTTCCCCAACTCTAAGCCCTACATCTTCAATCCCAGTGTCTGCCCCTAGATCAAGTCTTTCTCCTTTACCTGCCCTCTCAGACCAGAGATACCATCCTTTCCTCCCTGCGCTGATAGTAACTGGAGAGGATAAATTCACAGTGGTAGCAAGGTCTCCTTCTGGAGCCTGAGATTCAGGAATTTCAAAGGTTGATGAACTGGCAAAATGGGTCCAAAGATCGTCCACCAAATATATCCATCCTTTTGCTCTAGTCTAGGTTAGAATTCTGTCGCTAATGTTAACTACATGACTCAGGCCAGAGAGAATCTGCTCAGAGATACTCAGTCTTTGGAGGTTGGTACCGTTACCAGAGAATAGTCAGTTTTGATCATTGTTTATATTTAAGAAGCTACTGTGGGGACTGGGGTTGTGGCTCAGTGGTAGAGCACTTGCCTAGCATTTGTGAGACACTGGGTTTGATTCTCAGCACCACATAAAAATAAGTAAATAAATAAAAATAAAAAGGTTCATCCACAACTAAAACAAACAAATATATATAAAAGAAGCTACTGTAGCACAGTGATTAAAAGACCATGTATCAAGTCAGAGTCCCCAGATATAAATTCTGGCTTATCCACTTAGTAGTATTCATGTGGTCTTGAACAAGTTACTTAATCTGCCTGTACCTCAATTTATCCGCCTCTAAAATGGCAATAAAAATAACATCTTGTAGAGTTGTCACAAGGATCAATTTGATTCATAAAAAGAGATTAATTAATGCCTGAATGAAATAATATTCAAGAAACACTAGTCATTATGATTATTATCAGGGTCCATTTCTCTTATGGAGTAATTATTATGTTTGTCCTTACTTTAGACATTTTTTCATAGTACTGCTATAGAATCTCTGTGAAAAGGCAGCATTCTCTCAATGTTTCAGGTAGGTATTAAGCTCCCTAAGGGCTAGATTATATGGTTTTTAGCATTCTCTGTTCTTTCTGTACCAGTTTTTCAGACAGAGTTTATAACTTGTACTTCTTTTTATGGATTTTGTAACACTTGTAACAAAGTATTGAATGCCTGGAAAGTTCCCAGTAATAACAAGCTGATTAATTTATTGCTTCATTAATAATAAGCAAAACAGCAGGAAAACTACTCCTCCACATTACTGTATTCTCCTTCCTGAACATCTGAAAACAGTTCACCATTGGGTGCCAAACTGCCCTCTGTCTGCCCTTTGCTCAGCTGCTGTATCACTGGGCTGCTCAGAGTTCCCCAGGGCAGCAGCAAGAGTTCCACTGCCAGCATCCCTAAGTCTATGTCACCACAACAGCCATTTACATGTTCTGCTTTACAAAGATCTCATGTTCTCTTATGAACCCCATCCCACCAGTTATACCAGTTTAAAAAACCTCAAACTCTCCAACCTAACTGGCTTCTTCCTCTCTACCTAAAATCTTTCTGCATCTCCTCCTCTTGTAATAATCTTCCCTTGTCTTTTCTGCCGTCTCTTGCTTCCCTTTTATTTTTCCTTCCTTCCTTTCAATATGTATTATGTAGAATATGTAGTCTAGTCACTAGACCCTGTTCCTTCTACTCTTTTCTGGGATCTGGCTTCTGCTCCAATCACTGTGGGAAAACCATTCTCCGGAGGTCCCCTTTAAGACCTCCTCATAAACAAATCTAACCACGGATTCTCAGTCTCAAACCTTCCTGCAGCACCAGATACCTTTATTTGTTGTAGGTGGAGGTACTGCATCAACTTGGTCCTTTATAAACCTTCTCTAATTGAGCCTTTGCTGACTCTTTTGGTAAAGGTCTTTGGGTTCATTGTTCCATTAATGTGCCCATTTTCCAAGTCTTTCAGTTTCTTCTGCTTTTCTCTTTGCCTCTCAGAGTTTAATCAAGTTCTGTAACTTCACACTTGTCCTCCATGGTTATCATTTCCATTCTCCTTTCTAGCTGTGTTCTCCAGCAGTCCTCCACACTTAGGATTTTCTTTCTCTCCTCTCAAATGTTGGTCCCAAATGTCTAGCAACTAGTAAAACATTATCAGTGAGTTTCCCTATTGCAACTCAAAATCAATACATCAAAAACTAAACACAATATTTCTCTTTGAGTCTACTTACTTTTACGACCTATCTATCTCTGCAAATGGCACCCTCAGGGGCCTAAACCTTCAATTTCACTTTTGAGTATCACTTTTCTACAACTTCAAATTCAAAACCATCTCCTACCAATTCTTTCTTCACTGTCTTTCTTATAATGATCTTTTTGGATAAGAAATTGCCTCTATGGTTGAAAAGTTAAAATTACACGAAAAGGTAAGCATTAAGATGTGTCCCTTCCAACCCTGTCCCTTTTCACTACAATCGCCTTCTAAGTAACTTTTTCATTTCATTCCTGTGTATCTTTCACTGCATCTTCATGTAAATATAATCCAAATTCTCATTTCTTATAAAGAAAGAGTCATGTTGTAACACTGCTGCATCGTGCATTTCCTTTTCCCTAAAGATGCATCCAGGAGATCTTTCCCTAGAAGTGTACAGATGTTCTTCATGCTCTTTTTAAAAACTGGAGATATCCCTTCGTGTGTATATACTACTTCACCATTGTTGGTTGTTTGCAATCTTTTACTACCATAAAAATGCTGCAAAGAATAATCTTATCCATATGAGTGTATATTTAGGAAAGATTCCCAGAAGTGATTTCTGGTTTAAAAAATAAATGTATTCTTCCTTCATTGGCTCCTTCCTTCACTGGCTGCCTGTCATTAGCTTAGTTTTAGATTTAGATGATTGAGATAGGTTTCACTCTGTTATTGCTAAATTAAATATCAAAGTACACTTTGATATTGTCATTATCCTGATGGAAAATCTCCAATAATCCTCCCTGCATACCAAATAAATTACAAATTCTTTCACTTGTATTTACAATTTCACTGTGGTCTACCCAGTGCACCCTCCTTTCTGGGTTCATCTTCCCAGCCCCATTCTTATCCAGCACGCTGCTTCCTCCTGTCCAAAGAGACACTGCATGTTCCTTCTGCCCTTGCTCATGTCCTTCTCTTTGACCAGAAATATCCCACCTTTCCTCTACCACTAAAACACAATTCACTTTTTATAGTCCTTCTTGAATGCTACCTCCATTCTAAATCTATTAATTCATTATCATCTTAGCCAGGAATAACTTCACCCAGTGTTCCAAAGCCCTTATTTAAACCAATTACATGACATTTACCTTAAAATGCCTTAAATCACAGGTCTGTAGTAGCTCATTTCCACAATAGGTTGTTAGTTCTTTGAGGATTTGTATGCATGTCCCAAGTACATGTCCCCAAGTACTGTTCATAATACTTCGCATACATGCTTCTCACTACATCTTTATTGAAAACTGTTTATTGAGAGAAATCAGCCCTTTGGCTCGATTCCCTATTCCAATGTTGGAAAAGGCTTAGAGGAAAATGAGGAGTGCAGAGCTAATGGCTGTGAGACACGAGCATGTGCAGTGAGGCATGAACCCAGATGCACATGTCCCGCCTACACAGGAAGCTGGCTCATACATTCTGTCCACTTTAAAGCAGTTACAGGATTAATGACAAGATAAAGTAGAACTCAGCAATAATTTTATCCCTCAAAAGGTTTGCAATTTTTCAAGTCCTTGTTTTATTTCATGCACCAGACACTAAAAAAAGAGGTGGGGAGGAGGGAAGAAACCTCAATAGAAGCCACTAAGCTATCCTCAAGGAAAGGTCACAATCATCATCTATTCTAGAACAGCTCTAGGCTGGGTGTTAGAAACTCTGGGATCAAGTCTAGGCATGGGTATACCATGTGAGCACTTCATTTAACCAAGAAGATGTTTCTACATCTAGAAAAGTGAAAAACCTTCCTTTACACAAAAATTTCTCCACTCTCCAACCTCTTATCCCAAACAGAGTTCTCCATTCATGTAGCATAGAGAAAAGGATGTTCTACCATCATCTGTGATATGACCTGCTTACCTATTTTGACTTAGTTTAACTGAAAGAAACTCAGTCAGTTTGTGGCTGATCATAGAAAAGGTAGATTTCAGAATATGCAAGATAAGCTCCTTCCATAGGACTACCATAGTAATCTACCCACACCAGAAGCAGTAGCATGTGGCCTTATTCCAGTTTCAGATAAATCTCCTTCCCAAACACTTTACTCTCTGGTTTAAGCTGTCATGACCTCAAGTCTAAATCAGAGCAAAAGCCTCTTTGAATTTGGGCTCTCTCAGGGCCCAAGGAGTGTTCCATGCCAAATCAAATATTAATAACCTACCAATTGTCAACCCCATGGTTCTCTCCAGCCTTTACCCCATTTGACCTCTCTCTACTAGCAACTGCTGAAACCACACTGCACTTCCTTTTGAAATCCTCTCTTCTCCCTCAACTTCCATGATTCTTATATTTCCTTTGCTACTCTTTTGTTACTCATTCTTTCTTATTCTCAGGTCTTATGCCCTTTGCCCTCTTCTCCTCTCATTCTACACACATTTTCTGATCAAAGTCATCCACTTCAATGGCCTTAATTTGCTCCCTAATCCTTCCCAAACTAACAACTTCTCTGAGCTCCAGATCCACTTTTCAGCAGTCTACTGAATACCAGCCTATCTGAAACCATATCTAGCAGCTTCTTCTCCTTTCCTCTATCAACATGCTCTTCATTTTTAAATTTTTTATTTTATTTTTTATATTTATTTACTTAGGTGCTAGGAATCAAAACCAGGGCCTTGTGCAGCTAAGCATGTATTCTACCACAGAGCTATATACCCTCAGTCCCCCGTCTTCATCTTTAATTCTCCATTTCAACTAATTGATCAGGTCATACTACTTCAACTCTTCCATGTCCTTCCCACTCCACATTGAATTGATCATTAAATGTCACCAATTCTACATTTTAAGTTATTTCATTTGCATTCTAACTACCATGGTCAATGCCCTCATTTATTTTCATGGGGACAGGATAAAGGACTGATTGGTCTTCACCTCCACTCTTTTCAGTCTAACCTGAAGTTTCTCACTTTACAACACAAGCTGGATTATGTTACATCATCATTTCATGTCACATAGTAATTCCTCAAACACCTTGATATCTGGGCCCAAATTACCTTTTCACTTCCAGTTATAACCTGTCCATCCAAAGATATCTTCTGTTCTAACCTGAATACTTGGGTCTAGATAGAACTTGAAGTCTATGTAAGGAGTTTCCCAGAGTGCCTCCCTCAGTTCCCCTCCTCAGATCCACACATGGAGGGCCAACTTTGTATATTATAGCATTCTCCTCAAAATCTACTTGGACATACAATCATCCTTCAAAGACAGAACAAATACCACCTTCTCTCTGCAAACTTTCCTGACCTTCCTCAATGGCAGAACCACTGATTAATATCCCCTGGTCTTTGTTTCCAATCCTGTTGTGAGGTCCTATTATGAGACCCTGTAAGTACAGGGACTACTGGTATCCATTTATGTGTACCCAGCACCTAGCACAGTGCCACCTGGCTTGTAAAAGGAGTTCTAAAAATGTTGAAGTGGCACTCTTACCATTAAGGCAGAACTTTTTAAAAAATACTTTATTTGTTGATGGACATATTTTATTAATTTATTTTTTTATGTGGTGCTGAGGATCAAATGTATAGCCTCACAAAGGCTAAGCAAGCACTCTTATCACTGAACTACCACCTCAACCCAAGGCAGCATGTTTTTGAGGAAATCAGTTGGAATGAAATATAGAGATGCAAATAAGGAGGGATGAATCCCCATTTGGGGAAGATTTTATTTTGTTGAGGGCCATTCTTTTATCCTTCAAATCTAACAGACAGGTGGCTACCTGCTCTTTCAGTAAGTGAGGAATCCCTCCTTCTTTTGGTACAGAATGCCAAACATGGCCTGTGACTCACAGCACCACTGTTCCCAACCGCTTATGAACTTACCACATCAATGAATCTAAAGTTAAATTAGAAACAAATGAATGTGAAAGCCCTAAGGATCCTTAAGAAGGAAAACATATGCTGAGATCAATACTTGAGAAGTGAATTCAATTCTAACTTTATCCAATGTTCTGATTTCTGATATCTAGGATCATTACGGCCCAAGTATATTGGTTCCCTTCCTTTTAAATCCTACAATTTCTTAAGTCCTTAAATCACTTAGGTTAGGCCCCACTTCAGACTGATGTTCAAGAGGCACTAGAAAAAGCCAAAGGCCAGCAATGTCTATCAAGCAATAACATGCTGAAACATACTGCATACAAGGACCTATTCTAGATTAATTGAGAACTGGTCCCTGCCCTCAAGGGGCTTCTATTTCACAGGCAGAGGCATTTAAACAAAGTGCATATGAATAGAGTACAGTGAATTCCATAGTAGAAGTAAAAACAGTTCAAGTAGGGAGACATGGTTGATCAAGGAGCAGGGATCAATTGGCCATGACACTTGTTCTAAAAATGGGTTCTCACCTCAATTAGTCTGTCAATAATATTCATGGAGCCTCTAAAGTATCTACCTTCAAGGAGCTTTCACTTGGATTCCAGTTTTAGTAAATGAATTCTGTCTTGTATTCCTATACCACAGTGTCTTCCAGAAACACAACTTAGGATGTAGGATGAGGGCCCTGACTTTCTCTAAGCCAGATCTTCTAAGAACTTGAATTCAGTTTTTAGAATTCAAGGCCTATTACTGAGCCTGCATCCCTGGTGCCTATTGATCTGTGGCTGGAACCCCTGATACTGTCCTTTGCTCACTGTGCTTCAGTGTCTTGTTTACAAACTAAGGATAATAACAGCAACTCCCTCCAAGATATATTATAAAAACTAAATAAAACTATCTTTGATCATGCCAAATACTCAATAATTATCATTTTCATTGTTATATTCATTACTAAGACTTGCTGTCTGCCTTATCCATGGACTCTCATTTCTCTTGATGAGGTGTGAGTTGTGATTTGGGGAGAGGAAGGTGCCCTCCCAGTCATGCCCATCCTCAAGGGGTTGTATGTAGGTTCATTTTGGCTTCATAAGCTGGCCCACCCAGATCCAGCTGGGGAACCAAGTACCTCTCAGTACCAGGTAGCCATAAGCCAAGTTGGTCAAAGCCTGCGCACATTTCCAGTGTTCTTCCCCAAAAACAATTCGAGAAAGGATGACACATCGAATCAGCTCCTTGTTCGCTTGGATAGTCTGCAAAGAGCAAAAAAGTCACTGTGCTTTTAGGAAAGGAGGTACATCACTACAAGGTAGGACTAAATTTGCATGCTATCATATGCTTCTTCTCATTCTTTCCCATCTCACATCCAATCCATTAAGTCCAGGTGGCTCCACGTTACTCCTATATCCTAAAACCAAGTTCTTCTCACTTCTGGCTCAAGTACCTAGTCTCAGCCACACTCATCTTTTACCTGGCTGGCTAATAAGAACCCCTTCTAACTGCTGTCCCTCTTGTCTTCCACAGTGCATTTTCTTATAATAGCCACAGTGACTTCTTTTAACTTCTTATCATGAAAAACTTCAATGGCAATATGGAGAATGAATCACCTAGCTTCATCAGTTATTTGCTCATGGTCAATCTTGTTTCATATCTATACTTCTCACCCACACACCCTTGCCTTCTATTACATTAAAGCAAATTAAAGACACTTTTACATTTCATCAAAAATATTTCATAAGCCAGGAGTGGTGGTGCATGCCTATAATCTCAATGACTTGGGAGCTGAGGCAGAAGGATTGCAAGTTTCAGCAAATTAGCAAGACTGTGTCTTGAAATAAAAATAACAAGGGCTGGGTGTGTAACTAAGTGGCGGAGTGCCCCTGGGTTAAATCCTTAATACTACACACACACACACACACACACACACACACACATACACACAAAATCTCATAAGTTTCTCTAAAGGAATTAAAAACAACCAAAAAACCATTGTATCACCAAAAATACTAGCAATAATTCCTTAATATCACTTGAAATAGGTAATAAGACAGTGAGTGACAGAGTAAAAGGCTACTTTAGAAATCTAATATTTTTTAGAGAACTTTTAATGATCACAGGCTGAGATCAGTCTCTTTTTAAAATTTTTAAAACTTTATTCTTTTTAGTTATACATGACAATAGAATGTATGTTGACATATCATACATACCTGGAATATAACTTCCCATTTTTGTGGTTGTACATGATATGAATTTACACTGATTGTGTATTCATATGTGAACATAGGATAGTTATATCCAATTCATTCTACTGTCTTTCCCATTCCCATCCCTTTCCTTTCCCTTCATTCTCTTTTGTCTAATCCAATGAACTTGTATTCTTCCCTCTCCCACCCCTTATTGTGTGTCAGCATCCACATATCAGAGAGAACACTCGATTGGCATATTTCACTTAGCATGATATTCTCCAGTTCCATCCATTTACCTGCAAATGGCATAATTTCATTCTTCTTTAATATTCCATTGTGTATATGTATATTTCCTATTTTTTTTTTAAGATAGCAGAATGCATTTCAATTCACAGTATACATATGGAGCACAATTTTTCATTTCTCTGGTTGTATACAAGGTAGAGTCACACTATTTGTGTCTTCATACATGTACCTAGGGTAATGATGTCCATCTCACTCCACTCTCTTTCCTACCCCCATGCCTCTCCCTTCCCCTCCCTCTCCTTTGCCCTATCCAAAGTTCCTCCATTTCTCTGTAGGCTCTCTGTTCACATTCTTTTGATTTTTTCCTTTGCTGTGAAGAAGCTTTTTAGTTTGATACCATCCTATTTATTGATTCTTAATTTTACCTGTAGCACTTTAGGAGTTTTGTTGAGAACTTTGATTCCTAAGTTGACATGATGGAGAATTGGGCCTACTTTTTCTTCTAGTAGTCATAGGGTTTTTGGTCTAATGCCTAGGTCTTTGATCCACTTCAGGTTGAGTTTTGTGCATGGTGAGAGATAGGAATTTAATTTCATTTTGCTACATATGAATTTCCAGTTTTTCCATCACCATTCGTTGAAGAGGCTATCTTTTCTCCAGTGTATGTTTATGTAGTATCAGATAACTGTATTTATGTAGGTTTGTCTCTGTGTCTCCTATTCTGTTCCATTGGTCTTCATGTCTGTTTTGGTGCCAATGCCATTCCATTTTTGTTACTATAGCTCTGTAGTATAGTTTAAGGTCTGATATTGTGATGCCTCCTGTGTTACTTTTCTCACTAAGCATTGCTTTGGCTATCCTGGGCCTCTTATTTTTCCAAATAAATTTCATGACTGCTTTTTCTATTTCTACGAAGAACATCATTGAAATTTTAATAGGAATTGCAGCAAATCTGTATAGTGCTTTTGGTAGTATGGGCATTTGGACGATATTATTCTGCCTATCCAATTACATGAGAGATCTTTCCATTTTCTAAGGTCGTTTTCAATTTCTTTCTTTAGAGTTCTGTAGTTTTTGTTATAGAGGTCTTTCACCTCTTTTGATAGATTGATTTCCAAATTTTTTTGAGGCTATTGTAAATGGGATAGTTTCCCTAATTTATCTTTCAGTTGATTTATTACTGATGTATAGGAACACAACTGATTTATGGGTGTTAATTTTGTATCCTGATACTTTGCTGAATTCATTTATGAGTTCTATAAATTTTCTAATGGAGTTTTTTGGGTGTTCTAAATATAAAATTGTGTTGTGGGAAAATAGGGATAGTTTTGAGTTCTTCTTTTCTTATTCATATCTTTTAGTTTGTTTCTTCTGTCTAATTGTTCTGGCTAGAGTTTCCAGGATTATGTTGAATAGAAGTGGTGAAAGAGGGCATGCCTGTCTTGTTCCTGTTTTTAGAGGGAATGCTTTCAATTTTTCTCCATTTAGAATGATGTTGGCCTTGGGTTTATCATATATAGCTTTTACAATGTTGAGGTATGTTCCTACTGGTAATCTGATTTAGAAGTTCTGATTTAGAAGTTCGGTTAAATTTAGCTTTGATTCGTTTTACTTCATAGGTAATGATATATTCTTCCATCAGAAGATAACTACCATCCAATTGTCTCTTTTATTTATATTAGCAAAACTACATGGGCCAATTCATAAAAGATTATTAAATCTGATATCCTAATTCTGTCATTCTTTCTTCATATGTTAGCTGGAAGAATTCTATAAGGAGAAATTTCCCCTCATCTACTTTTATGATTATAGTACAGTTTGTATTAGAAAGGCAGAATACCTGGTTTATTATCTTTATCAGCTTTCAAAATAATTTCATTCACTAGTATACTCTAAAGGTGACCAAATACTTTATTATTATAAATTTATAAAATTTTAAACATATTTTATGTGCCAGCATAATCTTCTAAAATATAAATTAGACCATGTGACTCTCCTGTACAAAGCCCTCCATAGCTTCTCACTTTTTATTTTTAATGGAACCCAAAGTCTTTACTATGACCTCCAAGGCTCTATTTAATATGAATCTACCCTAATCTCCTCTCTTCATTTTCTACCACTTTCTTCTTCTCTTATTCCCTCTACGAGAGCTACACTGACAGGAATGTGTCACACTAATTTTTTTTAAAATATTTATTTTTTAGTTGTAGGTGGACAGAATATCTTTATTTTATTCTTATGTGGTGCTAAGGATCAAATCCAGTGCCTCATGCGTGCTAGGCGAGCACGCTACCACGGCGCCATAACCCTAGCCCCTGTCACACTAATTTTGATGTAGAGTTTTTGCATTTACTATAATCCTTGCTTGGGGTACTCTTTCACATAAAGTTCAGTCTCTTTTTTTTTCATTTTGTTCAAATAATGAAGTCTTTCTTGGCCACCTTTCTAAATTGCCTTCCTCTGCACCACTCACTGTTCCATTACTAGTTCTATTTTTTTCTTTATAGCACTCACTCCTAGCTGATATCACATTAGCTATGATCTTTTATTTGTCTATTATCTGTCTTCCTTGAAGAAATAAGCTTATTCCTCATGTTCAACTGCTATATGCCCAAGGCACAGAGGAGGTTCACATTCAATATTTGCTGAATCAATCAGTATAAGGATGGAATGAAGGAAAGAGCCTTTCTGCCATTGTGGAGCTGATGGGCAGAGCTCCAGAAACCACAGAACTACACCTTCAAGTCACGTGTTTCAGTGACTTTAAAAACACAGTCATCTATTGGCTGCACATTCAACAGAGTCAGGCATTTATTTTCTGGTAAAATGAAAATAGAACTACAAGGAATAAAAAGTCCACAGTTTCAGCCTTGGTTCTAATGTTTACTGATTGTGTTGTTTTGAAATAGATCATCATGATCCTAGTTTCCTCTTCTAAGGTTTGAAAAACAATACTATCTAGCTTAGAGAGTTATTGTAAGAAAAAAAATCAGTATCTAAGTGATACAAATTTGTTAAGTGCTATCTAAATGAAAATATTAAGTTCCATTTTGAGGAAAAGTCATAATACCATGAAAAATATCAGAGAAATGGGAGCCCAAAGCTTTGAGTTCTACCCTAACTCTGGACAGTCTGTATTCATCCCCAAATTCCTTGACCAAGGAAAAATGATACAACCAACATGGGTTTAGAGTTCACCCCAGTACTGCTACTACTACTGGTGGTACCCCCTTAACCTTCTGATTGGTCTGTGAGTTCTTAGTTAGGTTACATTTAACTCCTAAAATCTAAATCTTTATCATTACTCAAACTGGCTAAGGAGTTTTCAAGCCTCCAAAGCTCATACTTGGAAACCATGACAGATGAAATGGTTTTACTAGCCTGGATATATGACATACTACTGGGTACAGCCAGGAGAGTCTTTTGAAAGGTTTCTAGATAATTTATGGAGGTAAGCTAATAGGTATCCATCTAAAGAGGTATTGACTCCTATCATCTGCCTTTGAGGTGCCTCTCAGCCCTTATCTGCAAGAGAACACATGAATTCTGAAATCATTATTTCCCTTTGACCTGGAATGGACAGGAAGTCAGTATATGAAGGCTGTTGATAAATCATGCTTGGAAGCCAGCTGATGTCTGTGTTCTAATAAGGAGAGTCAACGTGTTGCTGTCTCAGAATCCCGGGTTTTGAACACTCTTGCTTATACACTTGCTCAAAGATCTTAGATCCCAAGTTGTTGACTCACTTAGAAATGCATACCTAGACTCTTTGATCTCTGATGCTACTTCCTTCTACTTCTGGTCTTTTGGGTTTTTGATGATTCATGTAACCACAAGCATCCTACCCATATGTTCAACAGACCTCAACCTAGACCTGCCTGACTACCCTTGTTCTTGGCTGCCTGCCTTGATATTCTGGCCCTCTAGTAGTTTCCCAAGTGGTGTCATCCTGAAACCTTCCAGGAGAAATTTTAAAAATTAATTAATCAAACATCATTCTATGGCAACAGGAAGAGGTAAATCAATTTTTAGTTTAAAGCTAGGAGCACAAATGCTCTTGGAAGGAATAGATGGTGAACCATGTGAGGAATAGGAAGGTGGGTGGGTTGGCTACTTAATTGTTCCCTGCTTTTCCTCCCATTCACAAAGAAATGTAGCACTTCACTCTACTTTGTGGGCTTCATTCTGCAGTGAATTCAGACTTCCTCTATTCATGGGCATATTTTTATGTAAAAACAGAAATTTAATTTTTTGTCTTACCAATTTTTCCTTAATCAGCTGAGTTATTTTCTTCTGGGATTGAACTAGTTTCTCTCTGGGAAGAGACATATAGTCAGTGATTATCTCCTCTTCCTGGACTGCAGGGTCTTCTTCACTCTCTTCAGACCCATAAGTAGGGTACAACTCCTCTGTTTGCTGTTGTGCTGGGATTGGAGTTTGCGGTGACCTGTGGGTATGAGAGGCACATGGAGTCAGATTCTCAAACAAGAAAAAATTGAAGGCTATAGTTCTCCCAATTGGAGGATAAGGGTGTACTTTCTAAACTAAACTTGAAGGAATAAAGACAGGTGGTAAACTCATGTCACTCTTGAAGCCCAGCATCTAGGATAACAATGTGGTGGTTCAAATCAAACACATTTGGCAAACTAGTCACCTGCATCAGAATAACAGCTCTGCCACTTCTTTACCACATGACTCTGAACAAGTAAGCACTTAATCTACTTCTCTGTAACATGAGGTTAACATGAATATCTACTTGATGAAGTTAGAGAATTAAATGAGGTAATTTCATAATGATTTGTCACAATGATTGGCATTTAGTAAGTGCTCCTTTAACATAAACTATTACTATTATAATTAGCTCCATGATTTATTTCCTTTGTCTACAAAATGAGCAGGTTGAATTGGAAGATCTCAAAGATCCTGAAATTCTGATCCAAACCACAACAGAAAATGAATATAGTGAAATAAGGGATAGGGAACTAACATTTTGAGACTACATTTCATATGTACATGTCCATCTTTTATGTATGTTAAAAACTTCAATGCATAGTGGCTAGCTAAGTGAAAAGGATGAGTCCTACCAGGGCAAGGGGAAGGAACCCTACACTGGGACATGTGCATAGTCAGTAGAAAATTGGCCTTCTCAGTTGTGTTAGAACTAAACAAAGTGAGAAAGAGCTGAACTGAAAATTTCTCTCTTTCTTTCTCTCTCTCACACACACACATATACATATACATTCACACACAATGTAGATATCTGACTTCAATGCTGATCATAATTGTGAAGAAGTAATCCATTTGTAAAGATAATCACAAGAAATAATCCTATACAATGAAAGAGTAACAGTTGTAAGTTTCCCATAGAAACAATCTTTGTATCCATAGTAAGTTTTTTTTTTTTTGGTACTGAGGATTGAACTCAGGGGTATTCAACCATTCAATCACTGAGCCACATCCCCAGCCCTATTTTGTTTTATATAGAGACAGGGTCTCACTGAGTTGCTTAGCGCCTCACCCTTGCTGAGGCTGGCTTTGAACTTGCAATTCTCCTGACTCAGCCTCCCTAAGTGCTGAGATTACAGGCTTGCGGCACTGTGCTTGGCTTCATAGTAGCTTTTAAAAAAGTCCAGCCACTGCAAAAAAGTTTTAAAATAAAATTTATCTTTCTTTTCCACTGATAAAGTAACATATATTTACTTTTTTTTTTTAAAAAAAAGATAAATTCATGAAAGTATGAGAGGAAAATAAATGTCAAGTGAATCTTTTACATCAAGTTTGAGAAATGATACACTAACATACATGCAGAGTCCTACTCCAAATGACCTATCCATGCAGGTGTGCCAAGGTGTGTGGGCAGGAGAGTAACATTTCTTCAGGCCTGGCCCAGGCAGGATCCCTTTCTTCCCACAGATAAGTGTGCTTTCAGTAGATATACCAATTCAATGGAATAGCCAGGGAAGATATGACATGATGTGATCAGAGGTATTAAACTCTACTCCTTAAAAAAGGGCTGGGATGTGGATGTGGCTGCTGTGGTTAAGCATCCCTGAGTTCAATCCCCAGTACTCAAAACAAAACAAAACAAAAACTCCTCCTTTATGACTGATGAATTTCATATCTTCCTTCAGGACACAACCCAGATGTCACCTCTGCCAGAAGTCTTTCACTGAAGCGATAGTAATAGTAATAGTAATAAAGACGTACTCCAAAAGGCTTGCAAAAATTTCTCCAAGCCACTATTACAATATAATTCATATTATAACTTGAATTTTTTCTTTGTTTATTTATGTTGTTGTTGAGTCTTCTTTGCCTTCTAGCAAGTATACTCTACCAGAGGATGAGCTGAGTCTCATTTGTTTCTAAACACTGATATCTGGCTCACAGTAAATTCAAACAACAAGTTGTTACATAATGTGATTGGATACAGAATGTCCCCCAAAGATCGTGTGTTGGAACCATGGACCTAATATGGCAAGGTTCAGAGGTTGGGCTTTTAGCAATGATTAGGGAGCTGATCTCATCAGTGGATTAGATTAATTCATTTAGTGTATTCATCCATTGATAGCTGAAGGAACTACTGGGGAGTGGGACCTAGTTGGAAGAAGTAGTCACTGGACGTGTGCCCTGGAAGGGTTTGTCTCAGCTGCCAGGAGCTCAGCAGCTTTGCTCTACCACATCCTTCCACCATGATGTTTCTGTGATTATGCCAGTTTGCCATGTGCTGAGAGCTCTAAACTATAAACCAAAATAAATCTTTCCTCCCCTAAGTTGTTCTTGTCAGTTATTTTGGTCATAGCAATGAAATGCTGACTAATAACATAATGAATAAACAAATCAAAAAAGAACTTTAAAGTCTTCATAAATGTTTGAAAAATGCTGAGGAGAGAGGAAATCTGTGGCAAGATTAAAACTTAAGAAAACTAACAAAGAAAATTACTCCCTCTATGGAAAATTTTGCTTGAGCTGCATTTTTCATAGGACTGAAGAAGAAGTTATCTATTAGGGTAACCAAAGAGATAGTAATTATGGCTATTTAATATCATAAGCCCTAATATTTTAAATAAAGCCATGAATAAAATTAAGCTGAGACCAAAGGCAGTAAATTGGAGACCTCAAAAGAATAAAAAGCATCAAAGTCTTGATAAATGATTTGAGATTGCAAAGCCCTGATATAACTTTGAATATCTCACCATAAAAGATAGAAAGATGGCTGGAGAATATTGATAGGCAGATATCTCAAAGAAGAGCCAGAATAAAAAGAAGAGGTGGCACATCAATGTTTATAGCAATTCAATTCCCAATAGCTAAACTATGGAACCAGCCCACGTGCCCTTCAATAGATGAATGGATTTAAAAAAACATGGTACATATACACAATGGAATATTACTCATCCATAAAGAGAAATTAAATTATCTCATTTGTAGGGAAATGAATGGAACTGAAGAATATCATGCTAAGTGAAATAAGCAATCCCCAAAATCCAAAGGTTGATGTTCTCTCTGATATACAGATGCTAACTCACAATAAAGGAGGGCAGGGTAGGGAAGAATAGAAGTAGTTTGGATTAGACAAAGGGGAATGAAGAGAAGGGAGGTGAAATGGGAATAGGAAAGATAGTAGAGTAAATCAGACATTACTTTCTTATGTTCATATACAAATACATGACCAATGTAATTCCACATCATGTACAACCAAAAGAACAGGAAGTTGTACTCCATGTATAGATACCATGTCAAAACACAGTCTATGGGCTGGGGTTGTGGCTCAGTGGTAGAGTGCTTGCCTAGCATATGAAAGGCACTGGGTTTAATTCTCAGCACCACATAAAGAAATAAAGGTCCATTGAAAACTTTAAAAAAATTATAAAAAAACCCAATCTACTGTCATGTATAGCTAAAAAGAACAAATTAATAAAAGAAAGAAAAAAGAACAGGCAGGTTTGATGAGGGGTTTGCCTTGCTAGGCTTATAAACTATTCCATATGTTGCCATAGCAAATATCAATTCTGATTAGTAATATTGTATTCAATATGAATTATACAATTATTTCTAAGATATTCTACTGTAAATGCTATATTTTTAAAATTTCAATAGTTGCAGTTCTATAACATTTAAATTCAAGATATTTCATAAGATAGTATATAATTATGCTATCCAGTAAGGTAAGCAGGGGTTACATGTGGCTATTTGGAACATAAAATGTAACTAGTCAGAACAGAGATGCACTATTAAGTGTAAAATAAATACTGAATTTGAATTATCATGAATAAATGTAAAATATTCCACTAATAATTTTATATGATATTTTTATTGAGATATGTAAAATACATTATTTTTAAGTTTAAATTCACCTGTTTCATTTTACTTTTTACTATGGCTACCAGAAAAATTTAAATTACACATTGGGCTCCTATTTGTAGCTTGCATTATATTTCTATTCAACAGCACTGATACAGAGCAATGGTTCTTATCTAAAGATGATTTTACACCCAGGAAACATTTGGCAATGTCTGAAAACATTTTCGGTTGTCCCAACTGGGACAATGCTACTGACATTGTGTTATGACTTGGATATGAGGTGGCCCCCAAAAGCTCCTGTGTTATTGTAGGAATATTCAGAGGTGAAATAACTAAGATTATAAAAGCTATAACCTAAATAGTCCATCCTAGTTTGGATGGGCTAACTGGATGGTAACTGTAGGCAAGTGGGGTGTGGCTGGTAGAGGGGTAATAACTGGATGCATACCCTGAAAATGTTCATCTTCCTTGTGGCCCCTCCCTTTTTCTCCCTCTGATTCTCATCCACTGTGTCCTGGGTTTCTTTCCTTTATCATGCTTTTCCAACATGATATTCTGCCTTATCTTGGGCCCAGAGCAATGGAGTTGGCCAATCATGGACTGAACCTCTGAAATCGTGAGCCCAAGTAAACTTACCCTCTACTAAGTTTTCATATATATGTATATGTTGTAGATGGACATAACTTTATTGTATTTATTTTTATGTGGTGCTGAGGACTGAACCCAGTGCCTCACATGCACCAAGCAAGCTCTCTACCATGAAGCCACAACCCCAGCCCCACTAAGTTGTTCCTGTCAGGTATTTTGGTCGCAGCAATGAAAAGCTGACTAACACATCTAGTGGGGTAGAGGCTAGAGATGCTTCTAAACATCCTTCAATGCATAGGCTATCCCTCTAAAACAAAAAGTTCTCTGACTCAAAATGGCACCAAGGTTGAGATAATCTGGAACAGAGAAATGATTAAAGAACAGACTTTGAAGTGAGACTGCACACTTTGAAAACCATTAACCATCAACTAGCTGTATAACTTGGGCAAACTGCCTAACCTCTCTTTGATTTATATTCTTCATCTATCAAAGGTGGTATCAAAGGTTGTACCTCCTTCAGAGTTGTTAGGGGATAGGCATATAATATGTGCTCAAAAATGAATTATGATTTGAAATTTTTAATTTGTCATTTCTTTATTTCATAAAACAATTCTCTCATTATTTTTGTTATATTTTTCTCTATAACTTAACCAGTCTTATTATAAATAAGCTATCTTTGTTTTTAAAACTTAATTTTTTTAAGTTAGGGAAATAAACAATTATCTTCTATATCTTCTATCTTGCAAAGTTGTAGTTTCAAATGTATACTATACCATAATTACTATTAAAACACACCACAGCAGAACTTTCTCTTCTATCTAATGTGGATGCATAGTTTCACTCAGGCTTGCCTTAAGGAGGTTGGCGGTTCTTGTGTTTCTGGCCAGTGAGGGAGCATGATCTCAAGGTTCTGTGGTACTTACAGATGGAAGCAGGAGTCCCAGTCAGTGTCATTGCTAACAGTTGGGATATAGATGGGGCTGGCTTGCATCTTCTTCCTACCAGGAATCACACATGAGATCAGCTTTGGGAGAAAAAGCTTAGGAATTTGTTCTATTTTCCCTCTGTTGGCTACTAACATTAAATTTAAAGTGCCAAATATAAATCCACAAATAGACTATACAAAATCATGTATGGAGATGCCTAGGAAGCAGAAAAGAAAGGCATTTGCAAAAAAAAAAAAAATCTGACTTAAATTTCTTTTTCCTAATTTCTACTCTATATTACTTCTCTAAAAAGCTGGATTTTTTTTTATTGTTGTTCCTGTTGTTATTGTTGTTGTTTTTACTCTTAAAAGCCACACCATTACATCTCTTGGGTCATCCAAACTATGGTCACCTACTTAACTATTTTTGGCAGGCCTGATTGAAAGAGGATCCAAACAAAGCAACCAGTTCTCAGCACTAAATAAAGTACAACCAGTGTATTGCTTAATTTCTGTGAGGGATGGGGGAACATTTCACTATTTAATGGGAAGTTCTAGTTAAGGAGCTAAAACCTAAAAGTGTCTACTTTGGTTGCTGCTGTTAGGTGATAAGGAAAATGGTTGAAACACACGGTGGAAAATGTGATTTATAAATATTTGTCAAATTCATTTCTCAAGGCTGTCTCTGTCGTGTAAATCAAATCTATATCCAATGCACAATTATCGAACATCAATATCCATCAAGTCCCTCCTCATTTCATCCGAGAATGTCATTCATTCCCACTGGGGCCATGAGGAGCTCTCTGACCCAGGTTCCAGTATACCCAATATCTAAATATCAGATGGGAAGATTCCCTAATTTCTCCTTCCAGTCCCTATTTTCAAAACTCCTACATTCTGTTCCCATAAGGTTCCACAATGGACTGAATTAGGACACCAAATTTCGGCCCCTTTCTTAAGAACAGAGCGCTTTCTCCTTTTCCGCGGTGGTTCCTCGGTAACTTCGTAAGCCCAGTCGCCACGTGCTGAGCCTGGTCGGCAGCAGACACTCCAGCCGGCGAGGGTGGCTTGGAGGCGGCGGCTCTGCGGCGTACCTGGGCCCGGGCTGGGAAGTCACGCCCCGGATCTAGCCCTCCAGGCTCCCTCGCCCGCGCCGTTCGGCTACCGAGGGCAGCGTCAGAGTGGAGGCTTCGGCCGACCGGGTTCGAGGAGCCACAAGTGTGCCTTGCGGAAGCTAGAGGGTCAGCAAGGTCGCCTTGGGCCTTGGCCGCCCGGGTTCCTGCCCTTGAAAGACAATGGGGTTGCCAGGGGAACGGAACGCTGCCGACCCGCCCGGAGCGCCGGCGCCGTAGCCATGACGACGCGGGGCACTTCCGGTCCCGGGGAAGCCGGCGGTGCTCTGGCTGGTGGCGTCTCGCACCGCGCGTTGCGCGCCTTCTGTCAGCGCAACTTCAGGCTAGTCCTTGAATTTGCCGTCTGTGCCGCTCCAATCGTAGTTTCTTCCTGGAGATGACGAGGAAAGGATGAATCGAAGCAGGAGAAGGAACATCCGTCTCACGGACGTTACTTGTGTAAAGCTGCGTCGTCTTCGCGCGGCATTCAGCGACTTTCCCGGCAGCCGGCTCTGCACTCCGCTCCGCGCACCCTGCACCTCAGCAGCCCCCAAACCCCAGAGGACAGACTCAGTCAGAACTATTGAGAGTGCTGGCATCGTCTGTGTTCTCTCTCCGGGTAAGACAGGAGCCAGGCTTGTTTAGGAAAGCCGAGCGCCAGAAATAAGTAGCCTAAGAAATAAGCGGCTGGATCAGCTAAGGGTTAGCGGTTGGAGTATTTTCGAGAGAGGAGGGCACATTTGGCAAACGCCACATCACACCCCGTCAGTGGTCTGAAACACAGAATAGTAATGCACACAGGTGCGGAGAGAATTGTGGTCAATACCCAAGTGAACAACACGGGCCCTGGCACGATTGGGTTTAGGGTGTTATCAAGAACCTGACAATGGACTGGGTCCATGACATTGGAATGGATATATCCCGTCCCCCCCCCCCGCCCTTTTTCAAAAAAGAACAGACTAGGTAGCGAGAGATGGGAGGTATTTACTGAGATCTTGGCAGATGGAATTTACATTTGGTGTTTGTTCTTTCTAGCTCTAGTTACATTGCCATTGATCCAAGACTACCCAGATAGCCTCTAGGTTGGTAGTGTTGTTTAAATGAGCCCTTAAAATCACTTAAGTAAAACCTGGATCAGCTATTAACTCGAGAATAAATCAGTATCCTTGAGCTCCTGAGACAAATTTTTGGAAAAGAACCCACTCTCTTGATTCTCTTGTTTACTAAGAGAACCCTCCACTTGGAACAATTATGTGATCAATGAACTTGGTTTCAAGAAGTCAAGGTTCTTGTTTTAACTCTGTAGTGGAGACCAAGACAACCCATGGATCCCAATTTTCTTGCCTTACACAATTTTCTTGCCTTATACAAAGTGTTTGTACTGCTTGCTTTCTAAATCTCCTTCTTCAAAAATCAGTAGCATAGCATCTTCAAATCTCTTTTTAACTCTTTCTTCCTTTTACTTTAAAGGGTCCCTCTTATTGTGTTAGTTCCACCTGGATAATCTTATTTTAAAGCAAACTGATTATTAATTCTCCCTTGACATGTCAGTTAACATATTCATAGATTCCAGGAATCACAAAGATGAATGGATTAAGAAAATGTGATGTATATTTTGTTGTGTGTGAGAGTAGTGGGGGAGTACTCATTCTGCCTTCCAGAGTGCATTTAACCTGACTTAAATGCAGGGGCTTTTTAAAAAATATTTTTAGTTGTAGATAGACACAGTATCTTTATTTTATTTATTTGTATCTGGTGCTGAGGATTGACCCCAGTGCCTCACCTGTGCTAGGCAAGTGCTTTACCACTGAGCTACAACCCCAGCCCAAATGCAAGTTTTGAAGACTTCTTGAGGTAACACATAGGGAGCCCTTCACTACCCATCTCCTCATTTGGCTACATCCTGCTCCATTCTCTCCCCTCCACAACCTTTTTATACTCTGGTACAACTAGACAGTTCTTAGGTGTGCCATTTCTTCCCATTGTAGGGCCTGGTTTATAATAAATGTGTAGAAGTACCTCTTTCCTGTCTTCTTACCATCGTTTCTTGGAACTGACCACAGGGAAGCCATTCCAACTGCTGGAACCCACATTGATTGGTCCTTCAACTAGCTTCTGTGGCCCATTCACAGTGACCATTATAGTTGAGCTCTTGTTCTTTTGATTATTTTTCCAATATGATCTACACTTCCGTAATGCTTACTGGTCCTCTGCCCTGAGCTGGTGAATAGAAACTACTACTTTGTGAATGACCTGCTTCCAACAGTCCAATTTGTTGCTTTTTCCAGCTCACTCTACCTTGTTGTTTGCATTTTAGCTTTGCTTAAAGAGTGTCAGCCCCATCTTTGCTGGATAGTAAGTGTTTCTGCTGTCACTACCACCCAACATTCCAGATTTATGTCACATTGCAAAAAGCTGTGCTTCAACATGTTCTGGGAACATTTTCCCCAAACTGCATATCATGTGTTTATCTTAAGATGGGTGGGTTTAATTTTAAAGGCTTTGGAGCCTGTCTTTACAGAGTTTATGTGAGGAGAACAAATTAATCTCTTATTGAAGCAATATGAAGGAAAAGGCCATTCTTCTCAATCTGGCAGGCACAATATTCTGCATTTTAAAATCTGCTTGTATGATGATGGAAGCTCATGTGAAAATGGGCAATTTGACAGTTATGCACAAAATCCTCATTTGTGTAAAGACATGCATAGGATAGTCATGATTGTATGACTTGTATAAGCTTTTAAAATACTGGAAGCAGATTAAATGCCCATCAGTAAGGAACTGATTAAATATAGTTAGCACTAAGAAATATTACTTGGCAGTTAAATAGCATGAGATGTATTCTGACAGAAACATCTTCAAGGTGTTTAAAGAAGGTAAAGTACCCACCTATAGAATGTTTCAGCTCACCCAATAAACTTTATAACTGCTGTTTCTAGGTGAGGTGAACTAAAGGTTGGGAACAAGAGATATATTTTTGGTTTATTTCATTTGTCTGATAATCATAGCCTGAAACCTCATCACTGAGGGATATGTGTTTCTTTTTGGCTTGTGAGGCATTTCTTTCCATCTAAGATTCATTTGAATATATCTAGGTTTCCTGCCTACCAGAGTGTCCCCATGAAATCATCCTCTGAGTTGTTAGGTTGGTCCCAGCTGAAGTAAGTTCTCTCAGGGTGCATGCACTTGATAATTTAAAATGGGAAAACCTTATACCATTTTCATTTTTTTTTTTTTTGATGGAAGGAGGAGGGACATATTAAAGACTCACTTAGGAAACACAGAATCACACACATGCTTTGAAATCAAGTTTCACTGTTTAATATGAAGCAGTAATAAGCTTAAGTAGAGGTGATGGAATCATGTTATCAGTGAAGACAAATGGCTTTAATGCTAACTGATTTATAGGTGTAAATTGTATATCTGGATACTTTGATTTATGAGGTCTAGAAGCTTTCTGGTGGTTTTTAGGGTCTTCTATATATAGAATCATGTTATCAGCAAATAGGGGTAGTGAGCTTTTCTTTTTCCATTTGTATCCTTCAATTTCTTTATTTTGCCCTGATTGCTCTGGCTAGGGTTTCAAGGACAAGGTCGAATAGAAGTGGTGAAAGAGGGCATCCCTGTCTTGTACATATTTTTAGAGGAAATGCTTTCAATTTTTCTCCCTTTAGAATGATGCTGACCTTGGATTTAGCATAGCTTTACAGTGTTGAAGTATGTTCCTACTATCCCTACTATCCCTAGTTTTTCTAGTGCTTTGAGAATGAATGGATGCTGTATTTTGTCAAATGCTTTTTCTGCAACTATTGAGAAAACCATGTGATTCTTATTGGTGTGATAAAGTACATTTATTGATTTCTGTATGTTGAACCAACCTTGCATTCCTGAGATGAATCCCACTTGATCATGGTGCACTCTTTTAAATATGTTTTTGTATGTAGTTTACCAGTATTTTCTTAAGAATTTTTGCATCTATATTCATGAGGGATATTGGTCTGAAGTTCTCTTTCCTAGATGTGTCTTTGTCTGGTTTTGGTATCAGGGTGATACTAGTTTATAGAATGAATTTGGATAAAATAAATAATAAATAAAATAATAAATAATTAATATCTTTAAATAATGAAGATATGGGGGGAAAGGTTCACTTATTTGTTGCTGGTGGGACTACAAATTGGTGCAACCACTATGGAAAGCAATATGGAGATTCCTTAGGAAACTAGGAATGGAACCACCATTTGAACCCAGTTGTCCCACTCCTTGGTATATACTCAAAGGACTTAAAATGAACATTCTATAGTGACTCAGCCACATCAATGTTTATAGCAGCTCAATTCACAATAAAGTATGGAACCAGCCAAGATGCCTGTCAACAGATGAATGGATTAAGAAAATGTGATGTATATATACAATGGAATATTACTCAGCCATAAAGAAAAATGAAATTATGGCATTTGCCAGAAAATAGAAGGAACTGGAGACTATCACGCTAAGTGAAATAAGCCAATCCCCAAAAGCCAAAGGCTGAATGTTCTCTCTCATATGTGGATGCATTGGGAGGGAAGAATAAAATTTCATTGGAATAGACAAAGGGGAATGAAGGGAAGGAAGGGGACATGAGAATAGTATAGAGAGTAGAATAAATCAGACAGAACCTTCCTGTGTTCATAAATGAATACATGACTAGGGTTATTCTGCATTATATACAACCACAAGAATAGGATCCTAATTAAAATAAGTTATACTCCATGTATATATGATATGTCAAAATATACTCTATTGTCATGTATATCTAAAGAGAATAGAAAATACCAAAAAAAGATATTACTTATTACTTAAGTAGCTGCACCTGTTTCATTGTCATTTGGCATTTATGATTTTAACCTGCAAGAATTCATTCTATAAGAGTTGTTTCAGGAATGAGTTATCTTTGTTAGGGTAGGAGAATGTATTTGCATTTTTTAAAGCATTTATTACCTTTAAAGAAGAAAATGGGTGGTGGGGGAATGGAACCTAGTAGAGGCTTCCAAACAGATAAAAAGGCAACAGAGCAAATGAGAGACAATTTTGAATTAAAGGACTAGCATGTAATTGCCCCAGAGTGTCTGATAATTGCGGCAGGCTCAGGGTGAAACCAACAGCTGGGAGACAGAATGAGTTGAGACTGTGTGAACAATTCCCACCATCTGAGCATCATGATAAAATATAAGGACCTTTGCACTGAAATGCTGTTGAACTGATCCTCAGATGCTACAGATATGCTTATGAAGACACAAAAAACAACAGAGATGCAAAATGAAACAAGTTTATTTTCTGCAATAATTTCTGTAAATTACAAAGACAAAATGCTAAACTACAGCATATAACTTTTCAATATTTAACCAGAGTACTTGTAATAAATATGCATCCTGAAACAAGATAAAAGGCTACACTTTGTCAGGCATCCTACAAAATGTCTCAAGTTTTATACTCTGCAGCATTTCTGTGTGGGGACATGTCAGGGTGTGTTTTGTATTTTCTTAAGTGTTGTGACAAAAAGTCCTTTCACATTTCTTTGGAGCATTTTTGAAATTGCTTAACTATAATTAAACAAGAAAAGTAACAACACCAAGCTTTAAAGCCATTTTTGTTTTGTTGTTGTTGGTCCTTATCCAATACAGATTAACATATCATCCAGTTCAGCCAAACACCCCCTGAGCCCAGGCAGCCCTGTGATAAGTGGGCCCTGTCAAAGCAGGCCTCCACTTTTAGTTATAAACTAAAAGTTCTATATTTTGTTTATCTCCCTAAAGATCAATGCCATAAGAGAAGCTGCAAGCAAGTAAGAAACATTTTTATCCTGAAAGTGAAGTGAACAGAATATTTTCCCCCAAGACTTTTGCTATGCACCATGTTACCATATCAGGATTTTAGTTTAAAAACTGAAAAACCGAATGGTACTAAGTCCTTCCAGAGACAATTTATGGGTGCTTGTAGAGTTGGGACATTCAAAAATATTCAACAGGCAAAAAAAGGATTTACTATTTTCAGAAATGCACTGCAGCTCTGAGGAAACATGGCAGAAAGTCCTAGGGGTATTGGTGGCAGCTCATATAAAGTTGGGAATATATGACTATTTTTGCTACAACTGAAAACTTTGAGGAAAAAGTTATATTTTTAAAAAGTCCTAAGCATGGTTACCTAAAAAATAGTTTGTTAGTATAATCTAATGTAATTTCATTTCTTTAGGGGCTTAGATATGAAAACATCTGTAAGAGCCAATAAAAATAGAGAAAAAAACCACTTTTTAAAAAAATTGAGGTTAAGTACTATGAGGCATTTCTTTTGGCTGTAAACATACAGTTTACTGTCCCTTGTTGAAACACAAATGTTTGGATTTCCTGAGCTTCACAGGTAACAGCAGGAGGCAAGTTTGCATAGAAAATTTGCAATATGTCAATGATTTGCTTACAAAAACTTTTAAGGACAGTTTGTTTTGCTTTGAAACTTCATATTTTACTTAATAGTGCTCATCAAACTGAGATTGATAAGCAGGGTGAGGAGATATATAAGGCAGCTTGGGGGAAGAAAAGGGTGGAATTAGAGGTTTTAAATCCACAGGATATTATGATGCAGGGGGTTAAGCATGCACTTCATTATCTAGTGCCATACTAATTTGGTTAGAAATTAAATCATGTTTTGAAATTGGAAACCAAAGGCTAAAAGAGCTTTCCTGTGCTGATTGGCATAGCCCAAGGACAGGAACTGAAGCAACGTTCACTGCAAGGAGGCTTCAGTAGATCACTCAGTAATGATAAAGCCACTCAGCTGGTCAGGGTGTCTACTGGCCAACATCAGGACCAGACCATTGGGTGTGGCTGATCCCAGCTCTGGAATCTGAAGGGATGATGAACTTTCACCTCTGTGGTCTGAAGTCTCTAAGCAGTTCTGAAGAGGGCAGTCTTTTTCTGGGGACTAGTCCTCAGAATCCTTGGGAAAGGGAAGAAGGATGGGTCACAGTGCATACCATGAATGAGAGCAATGGCAGTGGTTGCGAACAACTGAGTCTAATACAAAGGTGGACGACAAGGGGCAGTGTACTGCCAAGGAATCCGCTTTACTTCTTTTGGGACTGGTTTTTACACATGGTAAGGATTTGCTTCAGTACTTTCTGGACATCTTCATCCATCTGGCCCTAGAAAATTCACACAAAAGACATTCATTAGAACCAATATTAAGTCATGCATTTTCTCTCCTAGGGAATGAGGGCTGGCTGGATGGAGGCCTTGGCCAGAACATCAACAAAGGCAGGAGTGAGGCAGTGCCTGGGACTCTGGGAAAATCTGCATGCCTGGAAAACAAATTCTGGTCTTCTTGATGGGGGACAGCAGCCACAAATTCATGTGATTATGATGAGGCTGCTACCAGTGAACAGGGTTCAAGATTCTTGACCCAGAATCTGAAACAAAGAAAAAGGCATCTTAAAGCCTGCCAATGAAAAAGATTCTCCTCTAATTCTGTTCCTTTAATTTGTTTGAATGATGGGAGAGTGTTGGCAACATCTGCTGCTATATTTCTTTAGGACGTCCAGATACTTCACTGGACATTACCATACCTGCACAGCATACAGAAGATGCATTCTATAAACTGATATGACCTCCTGGTGTTGTTTCTTGCAATCCTAAAGAGACAATTTGACATTATTAGGAGATCTTTAAAGAACAAACAAAACATGAAAAAGCTGCCATTAGCTGCTATGTAACTGATTCTCTCCACTAGCATAAGAAGCTTAGTTGCTGCAAGTTCACTGGCTTGTATATTTCTATATATTTGCCAATATTCTTAGAAAAAAATCCTGCCTATTTCATCTTGGCATGTCAAATTTAGAAGAAATTTTATGTAAAAAGTTATTATAATCCCAAATTTTAAAAAATATATGTACACATGCTTTTGCAAATATATAGATACATTTGCTCATAGTAAATAGTGTAAGGAAGTTGATTAAATGCAAAAAATGATTTTCTCAGTTGTTGAATTCTTGGCAATTTTTATTTATGGAACTTTTAGACTTTTTGTAATTTTAGACTTTTCTGTAATGACTATTTATTAACTCAATAACAACCTATTCTTTTTAAGATAATTATTGATCATCACTTACAAAGTCAGTGTTCTATAATCCCTGGGAGCTCAATTATTAGCTGTTAGTGTATCATGGAGGCAAACAGTGGTATCCCCAATCTCAAATGGTTGCTTACTGCAGCTGTTGATGGCTTTATTTCTCCTTGTTGAGTTTTAACTCGTTCCTCTCAGTGACAGGTTTATAGGATCCTAACTCAGCCCTGAAGTATTCTCATTCTAAGACATCCTTTGTCCTACTTCATCATGAAAATTGAGACCATCTAATGTAGATTACTTCAGAAACCTACAAATGTCCAGCAATACCCCTTTCTCACCTCCTTCCTATCAGCGCCAGAATATGAGCTATGCTTCTTATTAAAGAACAACCTCTGAAACCTCAGTTCTTTGAAGTTCATCCCAGCAATACATTTGACCCATCTCATTATGGGCCACGATTGGGACTTTCAGATGTGGTTCCCTCTTTTGCCCTCATCAAAGAAGTCTTCAGTCCATTGCTCACTGAAGTACAACATTCTTTTAGGCTGGGAGTCTGTGTTGGTGGCTGTTGGCCCTGACAGCTAAGTTAGTATTTAATTTGCCCTGCCTTCACCCCAAAACAGGCAGTGGAAAAAAGCCCACTCACAGCCAGCTGGTTCTGGAGCTGTTTGACCTGCTGCTGCAGCACTTCCAGCTGCTGACTCTGTCTTTTGGATGAGCTTGTTGAGTAGGAGAGCTGGGAAAGGCTGTTCAGGGCCTCCTTCAATTTGGTGACTTCCTTTGACATCTCATTTATCTAGTGAAAAAGGAAAACTGTATCAATAGGCATCTAATGTATCTTCAGAAGCAAAATTCCAGATATTTTTAGGCTTCCAATAGAGTCATGTCTTTTGGTCTCTGGGACTTGAGATTCTGGGACAATTCCTTTTTTATTTTTTAGAAGAAATCCACAAACTGAAACAGATAATAAAATCAGGCAGATCAACAAAGCCCTCTACATCTATTCTGTTCAGACATAGTCCCCTGAATACATACTATGTTGTGGTACATGGGCCTACCAAAAGCTGTGATGCTAATTTCTTTATTTATCTTTACAAGAGGTGTGGTTAAAAAATATCAGGATTGGGATTAGAGACAACTACATCTTGTCCAATATTGCTAACATGCACAATCGGGAATAAGTTCTAAAAGCCCTGATACCTCTGGACATCTTGGTTTAAAGTAAACCATTCAGTCTCCCACCTTATCCCACCACTCCCTATTCCCCCATCCCATTGGCCTTTGAAGCTCTTTTTGAAATACTCATTACAAAAACATAAATAAATAGTGCTCATGAATAAATTCAGAGCCTCCACCATAGGGGACTGGGGATGTGGAGCAGATGCAGGTACAAAACCATTCTGAACCTATGAATCTATTCTTTGCTTCCTTCCTTTCTCTGCACCATATCCAGTGCCATCTCTAAATTGCCTGCCCCCACTACATTCCTCTCTTCTCTTCCTATACATCTTTGAAAATGGGGGCCAGAGAGAGAGTAGTGATATTTATGCTGACTCAGGGATGTGGAGTCACAGAGCTTTGGGGAGTAGGTTTAAGTCTGGGAGTATTTGGGTTTCTATATGGAATCTACATTGGATTTAAAGAGAAGTGTTAATCAAGAGATAAGTCATACTTTTAGATACTTCTGATTCCCCCAAACTGGCAGAGCTTTCATAAAATCATTTTTAAAGGACAAATATGCGCCACATATGTGAAAATATATATATAAGAGGCAGAAGATTTTTTTTTTTTAAAATCAAGATGTAGCAATTTTTGGGGGGAGGGTTGCTGAATGCTGAGGACTAAACCACTCAGGTCTATCCCCAGCCCTTTTTAAAAATTTAAAATAGGGTCTAAGTTGCCTAGGCTGGCCTTTAACTTGGGATCCTCCTGCCTCATCCTCTTGAGTAGCTGGCATAACAGGTGAATACTAACACACCTGGTTCCTCCAACATACTGTTTTTCGTGTGACTTTAAGGACAGATGTAATCATGTGCAGAGTCTCTAAGCAGTCTCAATAGATTAGTGCCAACAAATCCTATAAATGTTTCGTAGAGTAAAACCTGAAGGGCTTAGGACCTATTACTAGAAACAAATGGCAACATGATTTCACAAACCTTTTTATCCTTATCCTCTTCGAGTTTTGAAGAACTCTGGGAATATCTTTTCATTTCGGCAAGTTCCTCCTGAGCTTGCTGGAATTTTTGCAGAAGTTCATTTACTTCTTGGTCTTTGGATTTCAAAAGAGTCTGAATGTTTTCCTTTTCCCTTTTCATTTGTGAGACCTCACTTCGAACCTGGGCAACCTCTGATTGGACCTTCTCTTTCTCCTTTACTGAATCCTTTAATTTTGATGCTAACGCACTCACTTCACTCTCCAAGGATGACTGGAGCTTTTCATAGGAAGACCTGGGTACCATTGTATCAGTCATAGCAGCTTTCTCCTCTAGGAGCTGCTTCTCCAGTTTTGCCACTTCCACTTCCTTGCTCGCAAGGTGCTCTTTAAGACTGCTTATTTTCTCTTCCATCTCTTTTGCAGTCGTCCGCAGTGTGGTTATCACTTGCAAATGTTCTGTGATGGACACAGAGTTCTCCTTCTGTGCATCCACCAGTTGCTTGAGATGGGTCAACTCATTTAACACTTTTGAATACTGGGACTTCATTTCAGACAGTGCCTCTTCTGCTTTGGCCTTGGACACATTTGTCACTTGCATCAGTTTCTCATGCTCTGCTTTGTGGATATATTCAGCTGCTACATCTTCTAGAGACTTCCTCTTCCTATAATCCTCCAGCTCAGCCTGGGCTTCTTTGTACAGCTGCGACAGCTCGCTGACCTGTTTATTGAGTTCATCTATCATCCTGTTCATGGCCTCTTTCATGTCCCCAGCTTCATCACTAGCTTCCTGTGTCGTCTGACTTTTTAGTGTGTCTTTTAATTTCATGATTTCTTCTTGGGCCTCTTGGTATTTCTCAAACAAAAATGCTTTCTCCTTATTCATATTCTCAATAACAGAGCAGTATGAACTTTTCATTTCCTCGTACTCTTCTGCAGGTGCCTTAATCACTACATTCTTCTCCCTCTCCACAAGTTTTGCCTCTAACTCTCTTACTTTCTCTTTATTTCTTTCACTTTCTTCTAACGCGTTCTGCAGGTCCTGCTTTAGCACATCTACTTCCCTGTCGGTGACGTTCAGCTCATGGGGATGTGAATAGCTATCTACACCCTCATGAGACAGGAGACCCAGTTTCATCTGCTTCTGCACACTGAGGACTTCTTTCATTGCCTCCTCATACTTGCTCTGAGTTTCTTTAAGTTTCTGACTGAGATCTGAGCCATTCTCTGAAATCTCTGTGTTGTTCAAGCATACCAGTTCTGTCCTTCGGGACTGGAGTTCAGCCTGTAGCTGCCTCCTCTCTGCTTCAGACCTCTCCAATCTCTTCTGCAAGTCTTGAGAAATCTCTTGTAGTTGCTGAATTCTGACATCACTGTCAAGAGTGGGTTTCCCCAAAGAATGCGTGGAGACAGATGGAGATGATATGGAGTCTGGGGGAGAGGTTTCACTAGGTTTGCCCAGGGATGGGGCCACATCAGTTTGGGTGGAATGAAAGGAGTCAAAGCTTAGGTCTGCTTCTACCTCCTTTGGTGATTTGGCCTAGGAAATAAAACAGGAATTAAATGGCACCAAAGGTGTGGTTAGGAGACCAAGCACCAGAGTGAGAACAAGTCTAAAATTTAGATACAAAAGAGCAGGGTGATTGTTTTCCGCGTGTACTACTGTATCATGATAAAAATATGGTTTGGGACATAAGAGTCAGATTAACAACACAAAACTCACTCTGTGCTCTATTAGAACAGATTATTTTTGTCATTTAAAAAATACTGGAATTGCTTTGCCTATAAAATCTCTGACTCGAATTTTTGTTTCTTATATCATTCTAGTTGCCCAAGGGGGCAATAGGCATAGTACAGCTATTTCTCATCAATTTCTTAAAGACTACTGTATGAGCCAGGTGCAGTGGCACATGCCTGTAATCCCTGCACTTTGAGAGGCTGAGACAGGAGAATCACGAGTTCAAAGCCAGCCTCAGCAATGGAGAGGTGCTAAGCAACTCAGTGAGACCCTGTCTCTGCATAAAACACAAAATAGGGCTGAGGATGTGGCTCAGTGGTCAAGTGCCCCTGAGTTCAATCCCCAGTACCAAAAAAAGAAGACTACTATATGATCAACTTTACAAAATGAATGGAAAATATTTTATATATATGTGTGTGTGTATATAAAATGTTTAAATTTTAA
This sequence comes from Xerus rutilus, assembly GCA_028644305.1. Taxonomy (NCBI): domain Eukaryota; kingdom Metazoa; phylum Chordata; class Mammalia; order Rodentia; family Sciuridae; genus Xerus; species Xerus rutilus. Next base: position 24,668,877 of record CM053405.1, on the reverse strand, counting down.
ATATAAACATTTTAATGCATACAAAATTAGAAATATAAAATTTTATGCACATTATTTTCATATCATTGTCTCTATATAATGTATCTATAAACAAATTTTGTGTAAAAATTTATTCTATTTATATTTAAATTTTAATGATTTATATGTAATTGTATAACTATATGTGTAATTATATAAAATTTACTTTTTACAGAAATAGAATTAATGAAGAATACTCTCTTATCTACCTAAGAAACTTATGTAGATATTTAAAACAACATACACCTGACTAAGCTGGGCGTGGTGGCGCACACCTGTAATCCCAGCACTTTAGGAGGCTGAGACAGGAGAATTGCGAGTTCAAAGCCAGCCTTGGCAACAGCAAGGCACTAAGTAACTCAGTGAGACCTTGTCTCTACATAAAACACAAAGTGGGGCTGGGGATGTGGTTCATTGGTCCAGTACCCCTGAGTTTAATCCTCAGTACCAAAAAAAAAAAAAAAAAAATACACCTGACTACACAAAAAAACTAGTCATTTGACTCCACAGAATTATCTGTGGTAGCAATCTATTTGCCTACCTGTAATTTATCTTGTAACTCCTTGTTGTGTAAGGTAAGGGAGGCAACTTTTGCTTGCAACAGCACAAGAAGATCTTGTTGGTCAGCTTCAGAACTTATATCCAGTAAGCTATCAGCACCTTGGAAAAGAGAAAGACAATTTAAAATGTTTTTAAAAATTAAACTGCTATTTCTCTAACCTCTAACAAATTCAACTTCTGGCTCACCCAGTCCTTCCAAGTCCTAAGTATGACCACTCTTCATCCCCTACTTGGGTAAATGAACAGGAATTTTCAGGTACTGGCATTTCCTTACTGTAGTATTTGTAGCACAAGAATATAGAAGCTAATTCTGAAAACTGATGGATTTGGTCATGCATTTTTCATTCACTTGATTAATCTTGGTTTCTGGTTCCTGCCTGTACCTCATTAAGTCTCAGTTCTGTGAATCCTTCTAGAAAGATCCCTGGAATTTGGTTTATTTTTTATTTCTATCAGAGCATTACTCAAGTTAAGACTTTTATCACCTTTCTCAGAAACTCGGCATATGGCTTACTCATAAATCTCTGCCCCTCTTTTCTCCCCAGTAAAAATGTAGACTACACAACAATGTCAGATTAATCTTCCCAAAACATACTTTAGGCCATTCCTTTGGTTCAAATGCTTTAATTGTTTCCCTCCGAAAATAATCTCCAAACTCCTTTATATGAGTTGAGGCCTCTCTATCTGGCTCCAGTCTTATTTTTCAGGTTTATGACTCACTATATCTTTTCTTAGATTTCTATTCCCTCAGATTCTTTGTTTATCCACCGGACTGCCCTTGCATCTCTCTACCTAGATAACTCTTTTTTTTTTTTTTTTTTTTTGGTATCAGGGATTGAACTCAGAGGCACTCAACCACTAAGCCACATCCCCAGCCCTGTTTTGTATTTTATTTAGAGACAAGGTCTCACTGAGTTGCTTAGCACCTCTCCGTTGCTGAGGCGGTCTTTGAACTTGCAATCCTCCTGTCTCAGCCTCATGAGCCACTGGGATTACAGGTGTGCGCCACTGTGCCTGGCTAGATAATTCTTAAGCATCCTTTACAACCCATGTCAAAGTTTGCCTCCTCCTTAAAAGTATTCACTGACTACCTAGCATGAAATGATTTTCTCCAAATCACACTGTAATCACTGTGATCACTGTTGGTAACCACACTTTTTAGCATCATACTGATTATCATGCCTAAACAGCATCTGAAGCAATGCTACTCAAAGTTCTCACTGAGATAAGACATGGAACTTGCTCCAGAATGAAATGCAATGTGCTGCTTCCTTAGTTCAGAAAGACTTCCTATGAAAAAATGTCAGTTGCACAAGACGATATGCTTGGTGACATAGCTGGATGACTTTTTGGTGAAAACTATTATTGCTGACTGGCAATAGTTTACAGATGACTCTTTGAAAAGTACAGATCTAAACTTTTTACTATTATGCTTTTAATTTACTCACAGCCATTGAATGCAGAGATGAAAAACTTTAATTTGGATAGATGTGAAAATGATGTTTCTTCATAGAAAAATTTACATCTGATAAGGCATTGTTCTGATATATGGTGTCTAAGCCACAGCTTTGTGAGCATCCCTAAGATGAAGTCTGGTGATTTCCATTCTGGTGTGATACACTTGGGAATTGGAAGCATGACCTCAATTCTAAGCAACAGAAGTACTTCTAAGATACAGTGGATAGTTTTAGAAGTATCCCATGTAACATATGCTGAGTTGTATTAACATTGATTTCTACCAGGAATTTGAAAGTTTAATATTTCTAAATTTGGCAAATCAAAGGTCCAAACTCATATAAAATCCACAATATTCTAAGAAACTGAATGCTGGAGCAAAAGGGAAACTGAAATCATCTGCTCTGTATTTTAAATTAATTATGAAGAAACCATACTACATTCTTACAGATTGAGTTCATCTCTAGAAATCTCCATCTTCTTTAAAAGATACAATGAATTAAACCTAGCTCAGTGAAGACAATATGATTGTGTGTAATTTTACTAACACTCTGTCTTTGCTTGTGACTATTTGTAAACCAAAATGGTAAAGTTAGATTGTGATAGCCATGGAGGCGCATAGTGTTCTCCCTTCATGATATAATTTGCTGCTCAGCTGCAATGAGTTCTCTGTGCTATTAGCTAACAGCCTAAAGCCTGTTTTTAAATGCATAGGATAAAATCTATAGTAATCTAAAAGATTATTTGGTAACACACCAAATTAATAAGATTCAGAAGCAGGTCTGCTAATTGCCATAACTTCTAGTGGTGATATCATAAATGAATTTCCAACATATCTGTAATAACAGTAAGGTAATAGGAAATTGTCGAGGAATTCTCTTGGTGATAAAATCACTGGTCTGCTATTACCCCTGCATTTATTACCTATATTCATGATAGAATGAAATGATAACATTTAGTTAGGGACAAGTGAAAACAGAAATGGACTTTTTTATATCCCAAAGTTAGATATTCTTTAAAATTCAGGTTCAGGCTCTTGAAGCACAGAGATTGATAGCTTGTGCATTATTGGCAGCTCTATGATCACAGGCTGTTCCTGGCTTCGCCTTTGCTCTGTTTAAACAGAAATGGAGTAAAGAGTTTATTCAAAGGAACAAAAACAGATGCTGTTTTATCTTACCTGTAGTACTGTCACTTAGTCTGTCTTTATTTTCTCGTATAGAACTAATCTCAGCCTGCAGAAACACAAAAATGATGTAAAAATAATACCCCTAAATATAACATTGCACAAAAGAATCAGGCAGATTTTCCTCCTTAAGTGTACAGAGAGCAGAGTCAGTGTTATCTTACTAGAAGTATGGAAAATCTGAAGGAAAGAAGAAATTTTATAAGTGAAAACATGACAATTATCTACTGAGGTATAACTTTTTTAAAATATTAGAAGTTTCAGAGTGCATAGTTTCAAAACATTTTTCAGAAATATTGTATAGGGAGCACAACACAAATATATTTAAAATTATAATAATTTCACACAACAGTTCATTTGTTGGGCTATGTCCTAAATATATAAGATGGCTAAGACTACTTTCTTAATGATGTCAAATAGAAGTTATATTTATCTGAGTTATACATTAAAGTATATTAAAAGTAGATTTTTTCCTTAATCACTTTTTAACTTATCTGTATTAATATTAATCTTTCTAAGATTCTAATAAGACTTGTAAGGGAAGAAGCAGAGAATTTTATAAAGGGAAAAAATGCATATGGTCTTGGGTTGGCAACTGATCCCATAAAGATTTCCTATAACCTTCTGTCCCCAAATATCTGTTAATATATTACAAAAATTCTTGGAACTTCAAAGACAAACTCTCATTTCAAGACTTTTTTTTTAAAACATTACAGTGGCTTGCCAAAAATTTATTATGTTTCATCTAGATGAACCTCAGACAATGATAAGAAATATCACTTTTCAGCAAAGGAACTTTTGTAAAAGCCAAAATGCTAAAAATTAAGTGACCTGTTTTTGGCAAGTGCTTCTCTTTATAAAAAGCTGTCCTTTCTCCTTTTCAGAAAATGTATGTATTTTAACTGTATAAGGTATAATAAACTAAAGTTTCTAATCTGAAGGGGTTTTAACAGATGTATATGCATAGAATTACCACTATAATCAAGACCTAAAATATTTCCATTTCCCTGAAAGTTTCCCCATACTTTTATCACGGCTAATCCCTGCCCACTCCATTCTTAGGCAACCTGACTGTCCATTCTGCATTTTCTAAAACTGCTACAATGGAATGTAATGGATATAGTAAGGATATTTTTGTGGCTGATTACTTTCATTCAGCATGATGATTTTCAGATTTGTCTATGATGTTGCTTGCACTGAAGCTCACTCCTGTTGTTGCTGAGTAATATTATTTTATATGAATATATCTCATTATCTGTATTTATTCGCTTGTTGATGAACATTCAGGTCATTTCCAGTTTAGGAACATTGTGAATAAAGCTATTCTAAACATCTATGTGTAAGATTTTATGTAGATATATTTTTATTTCTCCTGTTTTTTTTTTTAACACCCATAAGTAGATGGCTATATCATCTTGTAGATCTGCATTTAACTTTTAGAGAAACTTAGTTTTCTAAAGTAGTTTGTACCATTTTACATTCCCACCAACAGAATATTAGTAGTCTAATTCTTCCACATCCTCACCAATCCTTGGTATTATGAGTCTTTAAACTTTAGTCATTCTAAATAGGTATCACTTTTTATCTTGTTTTTGTTTGCTTAGGAATTTGTCTTTTTTACTCCTGAAAAATCATAATTTTTGTGATATTCTTGGAATGCATTATTTCCCTTGAGTCACGGTCATGATAGAAGATTTTAGAGTGCCACTTATAAAAGCATAACGTCCTTGCCTTGCTTTGTATAGATAGTCACCTTAAAAGTTTATTAACAAAATCTAGTAAAAGTAGAGTAAATGATAGGTTGATAGAATGTTTTTCAGATCCATATACATCCAAATTAAAAGAAAACTTATCTTTAGTAGTTTTAAGGTGGGAGAGTAAAATATACGATTATACAAGTTGGATTTCATTTTAAGAATTTTATTTTCTATTTCCTCCAAAGTATAATTTCCTAGTGATTATTAAGTTGAAAATGAAAGGAAGTATCCTCCCACTACCTTAAAATACTTTCCAACCACAAATTTATATTAGTTTTCTGGTCAGGAAAGTTTAAGACATCAGAGAATAACAGAGGTGTCTGGTTTTGATTGGCATTATATCAACTCAATATGTTAAGACTGGTTACTAGTAAGTTATCTTTGTTAAAAAAATCTTTAAAACAGTTTCTATTTGGAACAATTTTAGATTTACAAAAAAGTTAATGATCATACCTTTTACCCAGTTTCTCCTAATGTTAACAGCTTTTGTAGTCATGTTTGTCAAGATGAAGATATTAACACTGATAAGTTGCCATTAATTAATAGGCTGTACTCAGATTGTACCAGTTTTTCCACTAACGTAACTTCATCCAAGGATCAAATACAGGATACATTGTATATACAGAACTTTTAAAAATGTAACTTTTTCCACTTCATAAGTAATGTGTGTTAAGGAATAAAAGGAGTGACTACCAGCCAGAAGCCAGTAACTTTCACACCTTTCTAAAAAATTAATTTACTTTTTAATTGATAATGAAAAATTATATGTATTTACCATGTACGTCATGATGTCTTGAATGTACATCATGTCTTGAAATATGTACATAATGTAGCTAAATTGTGCTAATTAACATATGCATTGCCTCACATACTTATCATTTTTTGTGATGAGAACACTAAAATCTACTCTCTTAGCAATACAAGAATACAGCACATTGTTATTAACTATGGTCATCATACTATACAATAGATCTCTTGAATTTATTCTCCTGTTGAACTGAGATGCACACTTTGACCAACATCTCCACAACTTCCCCACTCCCCACAACCCCCATTGTATTCTGCTTTTATGAGTTCTGTTTTTTTGGATTCCATAAGTAATCTTTTTCTAATGAAGAAAATTATTGGTTAGTAAGTTCAATTTATTCTCCCTATTTTTATTTTATAGTGTCCAAGCCAGGAAAAATAATCAAGGGGTCCTTCATGGTGAAAAGGCTGTGAACCAATGATTGAGAAGTATATTCTGCTTTGCCCACTGTTATATAACTTAAAGCAAATCTATTACGTAACATAAAATACAAGAACAAAATTGATTCTAGAAAGGAAATACCTTGAAGGGTGCTTCTGCAAAAAATACTGATTCCTTTCCTGAAAGTGGCGTTGAAGTTATTGATCTTGGGGAAGACACGTCACTCAACTAAAAGAAGAAAATGAAAACCACCAATAAAGAATGTGTCCCTAAAGTCTTTTCTCCTCTAGTGCTGTTGAAGCAACATCCAGGCAACTAAACTCACCGTAAGTATCCTTAGCTTCACTTAACACAGGGTAAGATTTTCAAGGCAGTTCAGCTACATCAAATAATTTTTGACTTTTGCAGAGTATAACTAAGTAATTTTGCTCCTATATTAACTAGAATGAGTTTTTAAAATCTATAAAGCTTCTATTGTATGCTGAGAATACTATTAATAAATATACTAACAGATATTTAAAATTATTTATCAGATGAGATACTTCTTTCTACTATTTAAATATAGATTATTCTCTTCATGACATATGGTTTTAAACAACAAACTCCAACCTGTTTTATTTGCCATTTCACAGATTTCTGAGCTTCCCTCTCTATGAAGTAGTTTTTATAAACTCAAAAATAAAAACTACTTTTAATATTAACCAACTGTAAATATAATTAGAAAGACATATTTTAGCAATGTTTTAAGAAACCAACTAAGTTCACTTTCATCTAACTGCCTCACTAGCTACTCATTCCCTTACCCCCCCTTTTTTTAATATATATTTTAGTTATACATGGATACAGTGTCTTTATTTTGTTTATTTATTTTTATGTGGTGCTGAGGATCGAACCCGGTGCCTCACATGTGCAAGGCAAGCGCTTTGCCACTGAGCTACAACCTCAGCCCCTCCCTTACCCCTTTTACTAGAATTGTTAACATGAGAAACTAAAAATAGGCTAACTTATTATTGTAGAAAAAGTTTCTACCGTAAGATTTTTTTTCTTTTCTTTTGGTACCAGGGATTGAACCCAGGAGAGTTTAACCACTGAGCCACATCCCCAGCCCTTTTTTAACTTTTTATTTTGATACAGGGTCTCACTAAGTTGCTGAGGGCCTTACTAAGTGCTAAGGCTGGCTTTGAATTCACCATCCTCCTGCTTTAGACTCCTAAACCGCTGGGATTACAAGCATGCACCATTGTACCTGGTCTGTCATAAGATTTTGAGAAATTTCCTTGAGCCTTTTAAAAAAGATACTATTCAATCTTCCAGTTTTGAAACAGATAAAAATCAACATTTCCATACTAATTATCAAAATCCTTCTTATACTCAGGCACGGTGCTGCATGCCTATAAACCCAGCACTTTGGGAAGCTGACACAGGAGAATCGCGAGTTCAAAGCCAGCCTCAGCAAGGACGAGGTACTAAGCAACTCAGTGAGACCCTGTCTCTACATAAAACACAAAATAAGGCTGGGGATGTGGCTCAGTGGTCAAGTACCCCTGAGTTCAATCCTTGGTACCAAAAAGAAAAAAAAAAATCCTTCTTAATACAATTTATAATCCACAAAATTTAAGAAAATTTTAAATGTGCCCTAAAACATTACTTTTTGACCTAAACACAAAATGACAAAATTATGACTTTATTTTTTTGTGTTTATTGATTGTTGGTTTGCTTCGGTTTTTACCTGAGTAGGACTGATAGGAGGTGGTGGAGCTTTGCGTTTTTTTGGAGTTCCACTTCTTTCTGAGCTTATTTTAGAGACTTGATCATGCTGAAAGTTATCACAGTCCAAAGAATGGAAGGGGGTTAGTTAGGTTAGTAAAGTCTGAGCAAGTAGCTTCATCAAACAAATGTGAAAAACCTCTACAGTACATGCATTTCTTAATTCGTCAAGACCTGAAATCTGCTACCAACATAAAAATACAGTAATATGCATGCTCTAAATTTTCTTTTAGCAGTCCATGCTTTCATAGCAAGAAGATTAAAAACATAGACAAAACCAGATTAAGTTGGTGTGGAGAACTGGGAAAGTAGAGGATAAGGAGTTGTCTGTCAAGATCAGAACCCAGATGACATTCACAGGTACTTTCCATCTTAATGCAAAACACTGGGAATTCCCACATTTCTGCATGACTTCCACCAGTCCCTGCCCCCAGCCCCAGCCTTTTGTTTTAAAGAATCTAAACATGAGGGTAAGGGGGAACCTCATCTCTGAAGTTTATTGGTAAGGAATACAGTTAGCAAATAATAAATTCAGTATTATTTGTTATCTATAATTTCTTCAAGAACCTTGATGTATAAATAAATAGAATAGCCAAACTTAAGTTGATAGTGACAACATGCTTTTTGGAAAAACTCCAAAATAACAGGGCAAACTTCTTAACTTCTATTCCATGTAATACTAGGTGTAACGTTAGGGGGGAAAGTCAATTGAAATAAAAGGAAAAGCTAAATGTCTTATTTTCATTACGTATTTAACATTTTCATAATGACAGATCTGTAGTTCATGTGCTAATACAAGTATTTAACACTAGTTAACACTAGGTGAAATTTTAGGGAAAAAAAACAAAAGGAAAAGTTAAATCTCATTTTCATTAAATATCTAGCATTTTTGTGACTTAGGTCTGTAGTCCATGTGATATTACAAGTAGTTAAAACATTGTTATTCAGTCTCAGTGTTTAAACCACATCAAACATTTTCACACCAGTAGCAAGTATTAGTACATTTCAGAAAAAGATGAATATATAGGTAGCAAGTTTAATGTTACATGCTTTTGAAAAAGGTAAATCATTAAGAAAACATTTACTACCTCATAACAATGAATCATTTATTCCAAAGATATTGCAATCCTTAAGTATTTTCAACATAGTCATCATCACTTTTCTTTTCTTTTCTTTTTCGATACTGGGCTTTAAACACCAGGGACGCTTTACCACTGAGCTACATCTATATCCCCAGCTTATTTTATTTTATTTTTGGGGTACTGGGGATTAGTGGTCAAGGGGCACTCAACCACTGAGCCACATCCCCAACCTTATTTTGTATTTTATTTAGAGACAGAGTCTCACTGAGTTGCTTCACACCTAGCTTTTGCTGAGGCTGGCTTTAAATTCATGTTCCTCCTGCCTCGGCCTCCCAAGCCGCTAGGATTACAGGTGTGTGCCTCTGCGCCCGGCATTAATTTTTATTTTGAGACAAGGTCTTGCCAAATTGCTTAGGGCCTCACTAATTTGTTGAGGCTGACCTCAATTTGTGGTCCTCCTACCTCAATCTCCTGAGTTTCTGGGATTACAGGTGTATGCCACCACACCAGGCAGTCATCATCACTTTTCTAGTGAGCCACAGAGTTTATTATAAACATTTTCAAAAACTCACAAACAAAGATAAAAAAAAAAACCTCCCTACCCCCAAAATATAAATACCTGCTTTGGTTTCGTTGGTGTCTTTAAGTCTAAAGAAGAAAAAGTGAAAAAAAAAAATTACTATAAGAACCACAATGACTCATATTTCATATTTGCTTTGGGCGGAACCCCCCCACACACACCATACACATTTAACACTTCATTTTTCTTCAAGCCTATGTTTAAAAGAATAATAAAATATATCGCACAAATTCCTTTATCCTTCGGGGAAAATGGAGTGCATAAATTTAAAACAACATTGACTATTTTCTTTCACATACCAGAATCCTGAGAGATTTTCGATAATAGAAGGCTTTGAATTCCTGCATTTTCTGAGAGTTTGGAATAATGTAAGGCATTGTGTCCAAGAGAATCTATAAGGTTTAAGTCTGCACCCTTTTTAATTAAGGCTTCCATGATGGTAGAGCTGCCAATTTCACAAGCCAGCATGAGAGCAGTTCTAAGGAAAAAGGAGACAAAAAATTAGCACTAAATAAATATAAAAACTTCCTCAGAAATTATTTGTTCTGAAAACAGGGAAAAGAACCTTTCTACACTTAATAATCTGGGAAATTCAAAATGAAATGCTATTAAGATGAAATTAGTAGCCGGGCGCGGTGGCTCAAGCCTGTAATCCCAGCACTTAGGGAGGCTGAGACAGGAGAATCGCGAGTTCAAAGCCAGCCTCAGCAACGGCGAGGTGCTAAGCAACTCAGTGAGACCCTGTCTCTACATAAAACTCAAAATAGGGCTGGGGATGTGGCTCAGTGGTCGAATACCCCTGAGTTCAATCCCCAGTACCAAAAAAAAAAAAAAAAAAAAGATGAAATTAGTGATTTTTTTTAAACTGCAGATTAAATGTTAAGCCATATTTAGTCAAACAACATAAACACAATCTTCTATACTGTTTGATATGACAGTAATGATTGCCATAAATCTTACCCTTGTATCTCAAGTATTTTAAAGAACCTGTACATTGTGAAGATTTTTCAAAAGTAACAAATATGTTTACTTATTTTACATGAAAAGTCACAGGAAATGGCTCAATCATTTTAATATTTAATGGTTTCATCACAGATCCAGTCAGCCATGATGCTCAGAGAGTCTGGGAAACATTATTTTTAAGTAGAAACAGATTCTTGATTATCAAAAAGATAGAAAATTTTAAAAGAAATAAGTTAAAACACATTATAACACACCATCCAAAATACAGCTATGATATTCTGAAAGATTCAGAATGTGGGTATCATTTAAATCACATGATTTTTGCCTATTTAAGCAGTACCTTCCATTTTTGTCCCTGGAATTCACATCTGCTCCATGATCCAGGAGAAAGCGACAGACCTCACTGTGGCCGTTTTGTACTGCAAGAAGCAGAGGTATATTCCCATCCTAGGAGACAAACTCTGATTTAGATTTTAACTTTGACACCAAATGCCAGAATCACAAGACCTTTGTTCTTTCCCCATGTCTCCCCGTGACTGGTACTGCTGCTGTAATATTTGATCCACCGTGATATTTTGGGCCCCTTGATGGCCACCATTACATCATGGACACCTCTTCTTGTGGAATTTCTCTGTTAGCATTTCCCTGGAAGTCTTAGCCTCTTGGGCTGCTTGCCTGTTCCCTCAGCTGTCACTCAGTCTGAGTGATCACAGGAGAAAGTATTAAACTCAAGGTGTGTTTGGGCTTAAGGCAAGTGTATCATGTGTACTGAAGGGTCATTCTGGAGAAATGAAGGACTTGCCTCCACGTGGCTCAAAAGGACTTACTGCTCTAGGCAGCTTCTTCCCAGTGAACTACCTATTTGCTGCCATTCTACTCCTCCCAGAAGGCATATCTTTCATAATTTTAATAAGTGCCAAAACATAACAAACTAAAGACTCTTTAATCTCTTAGTAACACAAGACAAAAGATGAATAAAAAGAATTATTTAACTTGTTGTGACAATCAGCAATCCTTTTGAAAAAAAAAGAAAATTAGATCCCCAACTTGTATGTAAACTACATCAGATGGATTAAGAATGAAAACATTACAATATAAAACAAATGAGAAAAATACAAGAATATATAGGTAAGTAGTTTTGTAATCCAGGTTGAGGAGAGCCTCGTGAAAATGACATAAACTGGAAAGAGAATCTACTCCTCTTGTGGGGAAGAACACATCCCACAAGCGAATCAACAGTAATTTTTAAGTTAAAAACATTCACATAGGAAAAGAGAAAAAAATTAACCACAATTTTCTATTTTGAAATGGGAGCTTAAGAAGGTATAATTGCTATTTAACAATTAAATCTTTTTTTCTTCTTCTATCATGAGAATTGACTTCAGGGGTGAAGTCAATTTAACACTAAGCTGAGGTATATCCCAGCCCTTTTTATTTTATTTTGAGACAAAGTCTCTCTCAGTTGCCCAGGTTGGCCTTAATCTTGTGATCCATTTTTTAGAGACTCAAACAACTAAGATTACAGGGGTATGTCACCACACCTGGCAGCATAAAGTCCTATAGTACAATTTCAGACAAATTTTCAGGTGTTATGGTTTAGATATGGAGTGTCCCCCAGAAGCTTATGTGTGAAACAATGCAGAAAAGTTTAGACGTGAAATGATTGGGTTATGAGAACCTCAAACTGATCAGTGCATTAATTCCCTGAGAGGGATTAACTGGGCGGTAACTGTAGGCTAGAGGAGGTGGGTCATTGGGGGCATGCCTTTGGGGTTTATATTTTGTCCTTGTTAAGCAGCATTGTTTATCTGCTTTCTGATTGAGTTGCCTTCCTCTGCCACACCTTTCTGCTATGATGTTCTTACCTCAAGCTACCTGTAGACAAAGATTTCTGAAACTGTGAGCCTCAGAATAAACTTTTCTTCCTCTAAATATTCTTATCAGGTATTTTGAGCATAGTAGTGAAACAGCTGACTAAAATACTAATTATTGTCTCTATAAAGTTACAAAACTTTCTGGTCATGAAGTAATAGTGTTTCAGATTTTGGAGGTTTTTGGATTTTGGAGTATTTGTCTATACATAATGAGATATCTTGGAGATGAAATCCAAGTTTAAACACAAAGATCATTTATGTTTCATGAAGACCTTGTAAACATAACCTGGAAGTAATTTATCCAATGTTATTAATAATTATGTGCATGAAACAAAAAGTTTTGTGGTATGGAATATGCCATTTGTGGCATCAAGTTGGTGCTCAAAAAGTTTCAGAATTTGCAGTGTTTAGGATTTTTGGATTAGGGATGTTCAACTCATACTAAGACTCAGAGAATATGAATTTATTTGCAGTCTTATCAAGTCATTTCACATCTCCATCAGGTGTGAGTACATACACGTCCATCCTCAGGCTATAGCATGAAATTTAACTGTGTAATCATATGTGAAGGCATATAAATTTATTCTCAAAATAACCCTGTGAAGTTATAATAGGCTGTCTTCAAAGTTGGAAAATTCTAAGCAAAAGGTATCCAAGGTAATACATGGGGTACAGAAGGAAAATATCAGAATTTCTGTTTAGACTTATTTCTTACTTTTTTTAGAAATCAAGAAAGTAAGTTAATTCATATTTAGGTTGATGGCAGAATACATGTATACACTTAGAAACAAATATACAGATGAAAGAATTAAAGGACCAATGGAGGAATAATATAGAAAACCATTTTGCAGAAGAAGACCTAGGTTGAAAAGCAATTGAATTTTTAAGATACTTGGGTCTTGAAAGTCTCAGTGACTCTCCGAGGCATCTCAGAGTGCTCTAGAAACCACTGTCAGTTTTCACCTCTAGTGACCACCTGGTACTCACCAAATCCTTGAGGTTTATGGGGCTCTTGTGTTCGCTGAGGACCTGCACAGCTGGTAGGCAGCCTTGTGCCGCTGAGGGAAGGAAAGTACAAACACCAGCCAGTCACAAGCTACTCGCATAACCAAAGGCATTAACACTTCTAAAAAGAAGTTTGTGTTTGATTCAGTCAGCACACATTCACTCAAGCTGCACTCAAGAGAAAGGGTGTTACGAAGGTATTTGAAAGGTATTTGAAAATTACTGCTTCATTTCAGAGTTATCTAGACCTAAAGGCAGTCACTTCCAATTGCCTTTTGGCAAACAGTTCGTTTTATCTTTTCATAGGACTTAGCTTTTCCACAATTAGCAACAAAAGAATTTTTATATCTAATTGCCTGTGAGCTCAGTGTCAATGTTTGTCACTTTCAGCTGTGTGACAGATGCTAAAACAAAATGTTGATAAATAAAACTGATGTCTATCATGATCACCAAATCAAGAAATCTGTATCAGATTACCTGAATCCACAAGTGCTTCTGATTATCTCTTTAAAAAGAACTTTAACTTATATACATAAACCAACTGCATATACATACACACACACCGATTGAGTAATTGATGCTGAGGATTGAATCCAGGGCCTTGTGCACACATTCTACTACTTAGCTATATCCTTAGTCCTAGTTAAAGTTAACCATGATAACCTTTTCTGGTTGTATGGTGGGCAATTGATGAATTCTAGGTATGCTCCTTGGTAAAGCTCAGCATGTTTTTCAAACTGAGTAAAATGAGAATGTCTAGGAGTGATGACAGGAAACAATCTCAGGAATAGTAAGGTTAATCACCTGAATAAAGACAATGGAAAGTTAGTGTTTCTTATGGCAGAAAAGGACAAATAAGAGAATGAAAGTTACCTGCATAATGTAAAGGTGTTTTCCCAGAGCTATCAATACCTTCAGCTGGGCATTTAGACTATAAGACAAAAATTAGTAAATACATATATTAGAATATCCTGCTCAAGTTCTATTCAGTTCATTCTTTTCCTGCAAGGTTGGGTGTCTTATTAGGAAGAGTATAAACATAAATAAGCCCCAACTGCTGAGCTCCTACTATCTTTTATTGGGCTGGAGACTCACCAAATAATTATGACACAGGCAACCAGTTGTCCCTTTGCTGCTTTGCCTGTCCTTTCCTCCCTGACTCCGTCACCCTGCCACCAGTGGACCACCTCTGCCAGCTATCAAACATGCTTTAAAATCCCTTACCTTGATGCTATCTTTTTCTCTGCTTCCTAGCCTAATTCTCTTCCCCCCTTCATGAAACCAGCTCTTTTAAGAACTGCCAGCATGCAGTCTATGCTTCTTGCTTCCCATTCACTCCTGAGTCCGCTGCAGCTGGGTGTCAGCTCTTGAGACTCCATGGCAATGGTCCTAGTGGAGGTCACCAGCCACTTTTCAGTTTCCAACCACAGTAGCACTCTTGTCCTCCTCTTACCAGCCCCTCAGTGGCAGTCCACTCCTTCCTCGTCAAGCATTCCTCCTCTCAGCAGCACAAGTCCCTGCCTGGAAAAACTTCTGTTTTCCTCCTGCTCTGACAAGTCTTCCTCCTCTAGCAAGACATAAAACCTCAGGCCTCTTCACTGTTCTTTCTCTCAGTGCTCTTCCTTAGTGATCTTATCAACACCTGCAGCTTGAAGTACTGTCAAGAAATTGAAGCTAGGGACTCCAATGTCCATCTTACCAATAACAATGTAAGTATTGTGTAAGTAATAGCTATCAGGTGCCAGATTGTGCTCAAAGACTTGCTTTAAGGCTCCTAACAACCCTGGACAGATGCTACTATTACCATTTTCAGGCAAAGAAATTGAAGTACAAAGAAAAATCATCATGCCACAGTGAACAGCAGAGCCAGGATTTCAACCAGTTAGAACCTACGTTCTTATTCAGATGTCAGCTGTGAGCACCAGGCTTGATAACCCCACTGCACCTACTTCATTGATGTCTTAGAAGCACCTCAAAGGCAAAACTTCCCCTCTTCCAAGCCCAACCTGTTCTTCCCCAACCTTTACTATTCCTGAACCACACCATCCTCCATCTAGTCAACAAACCAGAAACCACGGAGTCATCTTTGATTTCCTCTACTCCTCCTCCCACATCTAATAAATCATTAGGTCCTGTCAATCCTTTCTAGAAACCATACCTCTGATCTACCTTCTTCTCTTTCTTGTTTCCACTACCCTAGTCTAAGCCAGCACCTTCTCATCTGGACAGCTAAGAGAGCTTCCTTGTGGGCCTCCCTAGTTCTGTTCCCCCCCCACCCCCCGAATAACTTCTTGACACAACAGGAATCTTTTAAAACTATGAATGTCACTGTCTACTTATAAGCCTTTAACAGTTCCCACACTATATTTAGGATTAATTGCGGTCTGCCCATCACAAATACATAAGGCCCTGCATTCTGTGCCACATTTCCTTGTCACTTGCCTTGCCCCTGGCTCATGCATGGACTTTCCTCCCTGATGAGCATCTTTCCTGCCTTAGGACATTTGCATTTGCTATTTTAGGAATGCATTCCCCTTGACACTTTGCATATTAGGGATCTCAGCTTAAATATCACCTCCTCCATAAGGCTGCCACTTCTCAATACCCTGTTAGCTTCCTTCTTAGTGCTCTGCAATTTGTAATGTGTATTGGTGTCCATGTTTACAGGACAGTGAGCTCCACCAAGATAGTGACGACTGTGAGTTTATAGTCCATGCTTAAATTAAATGCTTATAGTTAGTGCCCAGTGACCACTTGGTATATGAAAGGGTAGGAGGACTGGCCAGCACTCAGGGGGAGGGGGAGAGTTCATTTGAATCTGTAGAATCTCCAAGGCTCTGTGCTCCTTAAAGACAGAACTTTAAAATGGTGTTTACTGGGCAGGAGGAAATATCTCTAGCACACAGACAATTATAGCAAAGGCCTAGAGAGCCCAGAAAGGTTGCTAAATGCAGAGGGTGGAAGGTGAGTGGAGCAGGAGACCATAGGGTCACATCACAGCCTGGTTGCCCAAGAAGTGAAGAACTGACTAGACAGGCCCAGGGCCCAAGGAAAGTGACCTAACAGGAAGACTGATATTTGAATAACTGCCCAGAAAGAACAACACTGGTGAGACAATTTGCAAGTTGGAGGAGGAAAGATCAAACTACCTTAGAGTGAAATGCCTGCCCTTTAGTGGTAAGAAGAATGGAGATCAAATTACTATTACCAAGCTTTGGCCTAATTTTAGAATAGCACAAGGAACTGCTTAAAGGCTTCAAAGATTCCAAAGAAAAAACCAACTCATTTGCATAACCAGATATAAAATTACATTAGAGGCTAGAATATCTGGTCCTAGCCCACAAGGACTTCCAGCTTGTCAGGTTAAATCTTCCCTAAAATCAGAGTCAGATGCAAGGTCTGGACAGCCAAGCTAGGATGGGAATGGAGATTTAACACACACAAACACACACAGGTTGGAAGGTATACATGCAGAACATCCGGGCAAGCGAGTGAGCATCTATCCAGAATGTGTGGTCCCAGAAGAGGCGGGTAAGAAAAGCTCTATATTCACTTTCTTTAAGGGGAAGCCTCATAATGTAGCACCACAGACACTGATCTATTTTTCTTGAGTTTTGCTTCAAAGACCTGTTAAGGTTAAACATTCCTGGAATTGGAAGTAGCAAGCAGCATGTAATGCAAGGCAGGAAGCTACGTGATCAACAGAGCAGACAAGTCGAAGGATGTGACCACAGCTCTGCATTAGAGTTTCAAAGTCAAATTAAAGCAAGATGCTGGGTCCCAAACAGTGCTTGTAAGGGCTGAGACAACAGCTCGACAGAACAGACAGTACTCCAAACATGTATTTTATTGCTCTCTGCTGTTCCTGAAAACAGCCAGCTTGCATTTTGACTAGCAACAGCTGGATGTAACTACAGACTGCTATCGGGGATTCATTGAATATACATCTTTACAGATTTATGGATGTCATCACCTTAAGGCATCATTATAAACTTCCTGGCAAGGTTATCAAACCAGGGAGTTGGCTCATAATTCTAAAGAAGAATAAAACCAAACACTGAAACAGGAACCAAAAACTAAAAGCTCATCATCAAGTTATACACTAGGAAATAACGGTTGAAATTTTTTTTTTTTGGCACCGGGGATTGAACTCAGGGGTACTCTACCACTGAACCATATCCTCAGCCCTATTTTGTGTTTTATTTAGAGACAAGGTTGAAATTTTGCTTCTCCAGAAGAGCTGCACTTGACTAATGATTTATAGAGGAGAATACCAGGACACCAGAGATCTAGTATGGCAAGGATTTCCAGCAGTTTGTAAAAATTAACTACATAGAGGTTACAAATCCTTTAGAAAAGTGAAAAAAAGAACTGACAAAATAGGGGGAGGAGGCTATTCCTAGGAAGACACTCCAAATTTTGATTAGGATCC
Organism: Xerus rutilus; assembly: GCA_028644305.1. Taxonomy (NCBI): domain Eukaryota; kingdom Metazoa; phylum Chordata; class Mammalia; order Rodentia; family Sciuridae; genus Xerus; species Xerus rutilus. The sequence goes on along the minus strand of CM053405.1, from coordinate 24,651,008 downwards.
TCCTCTCTGCCAGAAGAGTTGCTATGGAAACAATCTTCTCTCTGTCATTTCAATAAGGAGGTATAGGAAACATGGGTTCTGAGATAGTATTAAAAGGTGTGTGTGTGTGTGTGTGTGTGTGTGTGTGTGTGTGTAGAGGAAGTATTTCTTTTTTCAGAGATAAGGTCACCTTTTAGAAATAACACATAATTTCCAGTCGCTCTGCCTCTTTACCTGAAGGAGCTTCCTGACGCACTCGTGGTGTCCGTTCTTGGCTGCCAGGTGTAAAGCACTGTGTCCTGGAGGGATTGAAAAGCAAGAATTGGGGAGAAAAGGCCACACTTTTTACGTGTCTTTCACATCTCTGTACTGAAGACAACTATGAGGAAATATATTGTTCTCCAACAAAGACAGAATTGTTCTTCTGGAGATTAAAGCCTCACATTCTTTAATGCCACAAATGTGGGGAGAAAACAGCATCCGCCCACGGGATAACATTCACAGGCTCCAACTGCTGTTCTCGTAGGGTGCAATTAAGCTCTAGGCTAGAAGCTTGCGGTAGACTCATGACATGAGGCTTAGAAGTTCTCCTTTCAGCTGTCAATGTGTGTGCCAAATGTCCCATGTCCACAACCATCACACCAGGCAAGGACCACCCCAGGCCTAGAAACCCCAAAGCACGCAGCCCACAGGGCAGCAGAGAACATACCAGAGGCACCCAAACTTAATCTCTACTCAACTCCTCATTTCTCTCTCCTTCAAACATACTCCAGTCCTGACTGGCCGTTACCTGGAGATTTCAGATTTTCAAAGTTCTTACGTGGGGGAAGGGGAAGAGTTGTAAAATAACAATAGACCACTAAAGCAGCATTTCTTTAAGTTCCCTTCATGACTCCAACATGAGGCTTTAGTCTTTCAATGGTCAGGTAACTTCAGAGATGGTCTGATGACTTCAGGAAATTCCAATACTCTAACCAACTCCCCCCACTGCCAAATGGGCTTATAGGACTCTATGGGAGGGGGGCTGGGGGCAGCCTAAGGACCAGAAGATCCCCAACAGGAACTTTGCAGTTGCTCTACATTTAGCCTGGATTCTCTTCTTAGAAAAGCCAGAGAGCTTGCTCTTTCACCTCCTCTGGAAGACACATTACAAATTCTAGTTCCTCCCCAATGCTTTTTGTCCTTATTCCCTGCTTTATTTCCTTATTCTTCATAGTACCTTAAACCTCCTATCACTCCTTTCACACCTCTCTCTCTCTCTCTCACACACACACACACACTACACACTTATATAGATAGTTAACTGCCCCTCTGTCAACTAGAATATAAACTTGGTCAGAACAGGGACTTTTCTGTCCCATAATCTGTTGTATCTACAATATTGCTGGTGCACAGTAGGCTCTCAATATATTCTTATTAATTGAATTAGAGGCTAGGCTAATTCCAAATGTCTACAATGAGGGGCTTTAAACAACTGCCAGTCAACCCAATATACCTAGGAAACTCATAGCTTGCATTTCCCAAACTATTTGACCAAGATAGTCCCACTGTAACACCTGTAGACAACCCTCACTTAGGCTTAAAGCATGATTTCAACCTCAGTCCCATTGGTATTTAAGCTGGAAAATTGCTGTGGATAGCTGTCTTGTAAATTATAGGAAGTTAAGGCACATCCCTGGCCTCTTTCTACCAGATGTCTAGTTGTGACAACTGAAAATGTCTCCAGACATTGCCAAATAACCCTCGGTGGCAAAATCATCCTCAGCTGAGAACCAAAGATTTAGAGAGACAATTTCTTTTTTATGGTGGTGCAGTTCCAAAATACTATTCCCTTTTTGGAATGATTTGCATTCTGTAAAACCAATCAGAATTTACTAATTAGAGGATCACATGGCTAGGACACACCATATTTAAGATCAGAGGATTATAGCATCATGGTGAGCTGCACAAAGTCTGTAAGGTCAAAAGAACAGATCTCTTCTATTCTGAAGTGGAGGTACTGAGAGATCTTGAGGGTATGCATGAGGAGTGTTATTTAGTTGAGGTGGAATACCAGGAGGTAGAAACCCCTCCACAGAAGGATGGGGATGAAGGAGGCTAAGAAATAAGGGAAAAGAGGTCCTTGAAAGTAGGAAGATGAAGATATTCTCTTCCTCTCCCTCCTTTATTGCACAAGACACCCCTCCTCCCCAAGATGAATAAAGCATAATAGCATGACTTTAGTTACATTATGCATTAAATAGGCTTTAGTGGGCCAGCTTGGACTCCCCAACCATCATTTATACACTGTTTCTAAGGACAAGCACATTCTGAATTTTAAACAAATGCCTTACAAATGAACTTTTGGAACACATCCTGATTGTAAGTTGGAGACTTGTTTATGTAGTACATGGGATGCATTTAGCTTTTGTCTGTGCTATGAAAAAAAGCTGTTCTACACAAACAGCACCCATTTCAAAAAGGCATAAGTTCTCCACAGACAATGTAGTAAGGACATTTAAACAATGCATCACAGCAGAAAAATCAGGCTTTCATTTCACTTCCAGTATTCTCATCATATCTAGAATGTGAACACTGTGTTTCTAGAGAAGCAAAAATTCTTATATTCTTGGCCATGTGACATGTTTTTCTAACTAGCAGCATTAAAGCATTTTTCAAGGGCTGGGTATGTAGCTCAGTGGTACAGCGCTTGCCTAGCATGCTCAAGGACCTGAGTTCAACCCCAAGCACCATTGTGGGTTAATATAATATATATAAATTAACATAATATATATAATATTTTCAATTAAACATAATTAATATTTAATTATGTTTAATTAACATAATTAAAATAATAATTAATATATAATATTTTCAATTAAAGTAATGGAAAACCCAAATGAAAAATCATTCCCTGAACACTAACATGAAATGTCTGTCATTGCTAACATTAAAAACAAAATGCCTTTCCAATGCAAAATTTCCAGGAGAGAATATATTCTATTAGTTATAGAATCTCATTGTAAGGGGACAGTGCATAAGGGTGACTCCCAGAGAGCTGTGCATCTGTCTGGAATGTCAGGAAGCAACCTCCCTACAGACAAATAACAAAGGCAACCCTAACTCAGGTGCATTGCAGCAGAACTTTGCCGACAAGCAAAAAGACCAATGCTACATAAATCAAGACTACTGGACTGTTATAGGATGTCAGCGAGTCCCATTATTGAAAGATGCTCTAAGCAGGAAGGCTCAGTACCCCTGCTGTGGAACACCTTCGTCTAAGCTACTTCAAACAGAGAACATTTATCCAATGCTGGAGAAAACAGGGAAGAGATAATTAATATAACAGAAGAATAATTGAGGGGACTAAGACCACACTTCTCAAATGCATGTATATATTTTAAGACTGAGGAAGTCATGTAATACTTAGATATGGCTGACTAATACCAAAAAGTCAAAGTTTGAGATAGTATGATTTCTGCTTATAATATAGAAATATTTAGACATAATAAAATGATACTCAACTATGTAGATAACATTTAAAATAATTTGTGAAAAACTAGAGTTTCAGAATGAAAAATAAATTTAAACAATAGAAGTATAAGAGTATGAGAGTATTTAGTTCTTCCGTGTGTGTGTGTGGTGCTGGGGATTGAATTTGGGGCCTTGTGCATGCTAGGCAAGCACTCTACTTCTGAGCCACACCCATAGCCCTAGTTCTTATTAACAATTTTAAATACATTTGATGACATTATTCTTAAAATCCTCATCTTTAAATCAAAATTTTATTATGGAAGCACAAGTCCATTCACATTGTTATATTCTCAGGAGAGAAGATCAGATTGTAAAAAAACTTATTTATATTATTTATTCTTACTATTAGAGTTATAAATGTATCCCTTAGTCTCCCTTTATGTTTAAAGCACAGTGTTTTACAAAGAATCAAAAGATATTTTTGCCTGTGTGTATCATCTGAAATATTTTCATGGCCAAGGAGGCCACAAGGACCACCCTTGTGCATGGGTGGTCTTTGTGATCTCCCTGTATATATGAACTAATAGCAAATCAAGTACCATTAATCATACCAACCTTTTGGTTTTCCTTTATTTCAAATTAAAATATGAACTACATTTATTTGGTCTAACATGCAGCTATACTTCAGAATGACTCATGATCTAAAGTACCTCAGTTTTAAAATGAAATTACCTTTTGTGTCTTTACACAGTGCCAAAATTGAGTGGGGTTAGAGGGCAAAATGGAACAGAAGGCAACCCAGAAATCATAAAAGCTAAACCAGCAACTGGAGATGCAAGAAAAGAGGAAGGGCTCAGAAGTTCTCCCCTTTCTAAGGACTCTCAATTACATTTTCAAACCTTAGCTTCTCAATCTCCTAGGTCTCTTTTACAACAAAAGTAGTTTCATCAGGAAAGTCAAGTGTACAAAGGAATCAGAGACAATTTAAGATACGTGAGTGATAGAAACTGCAACTCATCCTTCAATCTGTTTCCATCTCTTTCCGTAGCACACCTTTGATTTTTAACTAGAAAAATTGCTGCCCAGAATTTCCCTGCTTCCCATTCAGCCAGATGTGGGCACAGCCCATGTTGTGTCCAATGAGATCTGAGCAGAAATGGGTGTGTACAATGTAAAGACTGTGCCTGCCCTTCCCCAGATGCTAGTGGGGCGCATACCCCCGCAGAATCATCTTGGATCATTGGGACCACAGAAAGACCCTCGTTGGTAGAGCAGAAAGGAATCTGGATCCTCATGGTGTGGAGCAGAGCTGCTGCCACACCAATCTGGGACTTCAACTGAGAGACATAAATTTTTGTTTTGTTTTCCATTTTTACACAAGCATTATTATTATGATCTAAGTACATGGATATGATGCACACAAAAAAGTCACATTTGGGTTTGGAACAGTGGTGCACATCTCTAATCCCAGAGGCTCAAGAAACTGAGGCAGGAGGATTGCAAGTTCAAAACCAGTCTCAGCACATAGTGAGGCTCTAAGCAACTTAGTGAGACCCTGTCTCAAAAAGTAAAAAGGGATGGGGATGTGGCTCAGTTGTTAAGCACCTTTTGCTTCAATCCTCACTACCATAAAAGAGAGAAAACAAAAAGTCACATTAGCTGGGAGGATATGGTTTCTAATAAGGAAGTGAATAGGTTGGTGGGTCAGCGGGAAATCTAAGTAACATTTTGTCCAAGGATCCACAGAGAACTAGTGGCCAGCCATGGCTCGAACTCAGATCATCTGAGCTGAGGTCAGTGGCTCTTTGCCTCCCTGGGCTCTGGGTGCCCAGGCTTCTGCAAGGCATTATCTGTTCCTTCCTTTGTATCCTGCAGCTGGCCAACTTTAGACTGCAAGAGTTTTGGGGTAACCCCAGGCGTGAAAACAAGATTTCTTGTGCAGGGAAGTTGTGTGGTGGAGCACAGGCTAAAGGGGAAGTTATCTCAGGAGAGACATAAAATTCTGATGTTCAAGCTACTCTTATCTTGGATTGTGTTGCATGTCAAATGCACGTGCTTGTTAATGGAGTCTCAAAGTTAAAGCTTCAGAGAAGTATTGATAATAAACAGAAGATTCTTTGGTGTTCTTCAATCTTCTGGCAATCACATCTACTTAATTCTATTTCCTACTCCAGGATGCTAAGTGCAGACATCCAAAAAAACAAAACAAAAAAAACTTCGGTATCAGTTTTGCTTTTTGCCCAGAACTGTTCTCTAAAAAAAGAACAACAACAACAGAAAAAGATAGAATTCTCAATTCTTACATCAGTGAAGAATAAGAACAAACAAACAAGAAAGGGTACAGGAAAATAACATGGGTTCATTTCAGAGATGGTCCAGGAGTTGACCTCCACCTGATTGCTATGTACTATTGGGCAAACAAGCAATTAAGGATCAGAGACAACCCTCAAAAAACAAAAACACAAGGAACAGTCTTCTGTAAGTCTTTGGACTTTTCCTTTCTGGTTTTTAAAATGAAAGCACTTGGAGCAGTGGTTGTCACACCTTTTTTTTCTTCTCCCTCTCTAATGGTAACAGGTTTTTGTACCAGCACTAACTAGGTTTTGAGATTGAAGATGCCTGCATCTCAGTAATAATGTGGCAATATATAAGCCTAGTTTGCCAAAAAGACCTTCCCTGTCAATGCTGAGCCATTTAATTCATCCTCTAACTGTAAAAAATATTTTGGACTAGTGATGACCACTAAGACACAGTGTGACTAATGTCCTTGTTCCTCCCTTATATTCAGATATGTGTCTTTAGAGGGAGAGTCAGGAATCAGCCATGATAGCCAACAGCAAAGACATAAGCATAGACAGTAAAAGCCATCACAATTTACCTTGATTGCTGTGGTGGAAAAAGTTGGAGCAGTGTTACTCTGAGATATATATATATATATATATATATATTTTTTTTTTTTTGGCAGGGGGGGATACCAGGGATTGAACTCAGAGGCATTCAACCACTGAGCCACATCTCCAGCCCTGTTTTGTATTTTATTTAGAGACATGGTCTCACTGAGTTGCTCAGCACCTCGCTTTTGCTAAGGCTGGCTTTGAACTCATGATCTCCTGCCTCAGCCTCCCAAGCCACTGGGAGTACAGGCGTGCACCACCGCACCCGGCAGATTGACCAATTTCAATCAGTTTCCACTGACCAGCATCAAGAAACAACCAGGATGGGTCTGAGCACCTCCTCTAGTGTTCCTTCTTAGGGGATACTGCCATTCAGTCTGCAAGGAAGTGGGCACTGAGCTGAGGTATCCAGAGCTTGTTGCTTATACTGCGCCAGGTCCTAGAAACCCAATTAGGGATCTGATGGCAAATTCACCTACGTGGTGTCATGTGGCCACAAATAAGCATGCTCCTTAAGAGCTTTTAATGGGGGAAAACAGTACCAGTGTAATAGTAAATTAAAAAACGGGATATATAATTTACTATATAATATGATCTCAGCTATGTAAAAATGTGTTAGGCAGAATCTATGAGGGAATCACAAAAAATAATAGTAACATTTATCTTTCTTTCTGATAGAAGTAGAAACACTAGTTACCTTTTTTACAGTTTTCTATACTTTCTAAGTGTTCTGCAATGAGTATCTATTAAAGGAACTTATATTTCCCTATAATAAAAAGAAGTGAGGAAAGATGTTTGGTCCTGATGGAAATAAACTAGACTCCTTTCTTTTTACTTTTTAAAAAATTTTTTAAGTTGTAGATGGACACAATGCCTTTATTTTGTTTATTTATTTATATGTGGGTGCTGAGGATTGAACTCAGTGCCTCACATGTGCTTGGCAAGTGCTCTACCACTGAGCCACAACCTCAACGCCTAGACTCCTTTCTGCTTCCTAACAATAAATGCAACAAAACAGAACTATTTGACACATGCCAGTGTATTTACTATAAGCTAGTTATTTTAGATTATGATTTTTTTTTAAAGAGGAAACTTTTTCTACTTAAAGAAGTCAAGCACCTCATTAGAGGTAGGGGTTTGTTGGCCAAATTTATTGCACTGTGTTTAAGTGGTATAACTTTAAAAAATAATAAGCTTTAAAGACAAACAAAATGGATCTTGAAATTACATACGACCTTCATTAGTGCAATGTAAATATGTATTCCCCTCAAGGCAGTCACTTAGAAAAACCATTAATCTGCTACTACTCCTACCATTTCTCAAAATAGTTTTGGAACTCTCTGTAGAACTGCTCAAGAAAATCATTCTGTTACTTCAATCTCTCCCTACTTTTGACCAAAAATGGTTTTACCAGTTTGATGTGTCATTTACCTGATATAACTTCAAGTGGTTCTTGGCCTGTCCTAAAAAACCCCTATTCTCATAGATTAAAGATCACCAACCACTGAGATTATTTTCTTTTAAATGCCACAGACTTTGAAAACACTTCAGAAACAAGTTTCCTAGGTATGTTATGAGTAATAATAACATTCTTGCAATACTTGACTGATTCCCCAAGATGATTACTCTGAAGAGACCAATTTTGGGAAAGGATGTACAGGATCCGTTATAGATTAATGAAAAGCCTGAATGATGACTATGGAATTAAGTTGATTTTGTTTTCCATTCAAAAATAACAAAAACTTATTAGAAATCAAAGACTTCCCCGTGTAATAGGTGAAAAATCATTAGTTGCTTTGGTCCTTTCTTAGGACCATCGGGGGCAAAATCCCAGTCTGGAGACTGCAGGGGCTCCTTTCCAGAGGACAAAGCTTATAAAAGACTAGACTATACTACCTCTTCTTTCTATCTGTCTTGTTCATAGTCTGTCAACACTAGCTTCACATTAGATTCACCTGGGGAACTTTAAAAAAAATAAATACCAGTTGACTGGCAACCTCTAGACAATGGAATCTGAATCTTAGAGAGCATAGGTATGTGTATACAGTGTGCTCTTCTCTTTTCTGTTCTTCCTTCCTCTTCTTTCAAGTCCTAGATAATTTGGATGCACTGAAGTACAGTGAGGGGTGAGGATCCTGGGTAGCCTGTCAAAATGAAGTTCATGGCTTCTGTCCACAGAGCTCATCTCAACTAGTTGATAGAATGTGTTGCTAAATAATTCACTCCATTTTCATCTTATTCTGTAATCCATAAAAACAAAAACTAGGGAATATTGCTTGGTCCATATGTACAGTGTTAGGAAATAATATAAAAAATGGGAGATAAGAAGCACACAGTCCGTAGTGTAGATTAAGCTCACAGCAGATGAAACCATATCACAGCCTATCCATCAAAGGTGATCCTGCTTGCTGCTTTGGGCTATCTGCAGGCTCTAAATTTTGCACAATGAATATATATAGATTATATATATATATAAAACTTTTGTAAAGCTTGCTCTCACGCTGACCAATTATTGGCTTAAGAGATGAAAAACCCACATACCGGTAGTGTCTTGGGCAGTCACATCCACACCATGGGCAACCATAACCCTGAGGCATTCCACGTGTCCTTTTGCAGCTGCAAGATGGAAACTGAGGAGAGAGGAAAACACACCTGCTTAGGATTTCTGCACCTTGAATTCATCTCTAACAAAGCTTTTTGCCTCCTCATGTGTATTTTTTCTCACTTGAACCACACAACTACCCACTGAGTGGGTATTATTATCAGCCTCATTTCACTTATGTGTATTTTTAATTTTTTAAATGTTGCCCAGGTTAGTCTCAAACTCATGGGCTCAAGCGATCCTCCCACTCAGCCTTCTGAGCAGCTGAAGTAGTAGGTGAACACCATCAACCTAATTTTGTTTTAAAGATGAGGACACAGAACCTCACTATGGTCTGAAAATTTGTTCACTGACCTCTTTCTTTTCTTTTTTTGTTTCTATTTTTATTTTTGGTGCTGGGGATTGAACCCAGGTTCTCAAGCATGCTAAGCACATACTCTACCACTGAGCTGCATCCCATCTCCTCTCTGACATATTCTATTAATGATGGAGCAGAAGCTTGATCTTACCTCTTTCAACCCAAAGTTCAGGCTTGAAAAAAAAGTAAGATTTGATCACATATTCATCTCTTTATGAATCAATAGAGAACTCCACCTAGACTGAGTTTCTAAATAACTCTTTATTATCTTTTTTTGTTTCCAGTACTTACTTTCACCAATGTCATCATTTCTTCTTTTTTTGTGGGTACTGAAGATTGAACCTGGAGGTGTTTAACCACTGAGCCACATCTCCTTTTTATTTTTTATTTTGAAACAGGCTTTTACTAAGGTGCTTAAGGCCTCACTAAGTTGCTGAGGCTGGCTTTGAACTTGTGATCCTCCTGCCTCAGCCTCCTGATCCACAGGGGTTAAAGGTGTGTGCCACAGCTCCCGGCACAACATCATTTCTACATAATGTACTCTATAAAGAGAAACCTGTCTAAGTCACAGAGGTCAAAGTTCTTGGACAGCATTGCTTGGACAATGTCAAATGCAATGCTGTGCTTTAGATGAACAACAGTGGCATACAACATCTTAAGTGCCTATGCTTACTTCACACTTCTAGATGTATGTCTTTTCCTTCCCATGACAATGTTTTAAGGGGAGCCCTATCACTGTCTACCTCCAATGGCAGGAGCCTATACTCAGTTGCAAACAGCACTGCAGAAAGCTCACAAGAGGCTCCAGAACTCAGTGACATGGAGTACAAACCATGCTATACATCTTCAGTTGAACCATTAAAAGAAAGGATCACTTCCAAATGCCACACCAACGATCCCAGGGTGAAGGGCACTTCTGCAGGTAAAAAGAAGCAAAGTGTATACTACCAGGTGGTCAGGCTCAGAGGCTGAGATGGCCACAGGTTTCAAGACAGTCTCCACCATGGAGACTTTCCTGCCTCTCACTCTCCTTCCTGTAGAGAGAGGTTAACAAACCTCCAGTTCTCCTCCTACCTTGGTCTGTACCTCTCAATGAATGCCCAGGCATGGTTTTCTATCAGGGTAGGATCTGTCACTAGAGCTTAGGATCACCTGCAGCTGGCAAATCCAAGAGCTAATATTTGAACCCAGGTGGCCTTTGTAGGTAGGTTGAGAGAAGAGGACAGATTATCAAATGGGAATATTTCAAGTTCGGTTGTAAATTAGGCATAACATAATTAACTGTGTACTTTGGGGAAATTGGATCAACCTCTCTGTGCTTAAGTTCCCTCCATTGTAAAGTGGGAGGAATAAGTCAAATGATTTCTAAGATCCTCTGGCTCTAACATTTTACTTTTTTGCCTACCTGGTTCTGATCATACCAACTGTTTCTGTGTTTGTGTAACAATCTGTGCGTAATGTCTCTTTAGAGTCAAAATTCACTTTGTAGGTGATTGCACATTAAATAAAGCGTTGATTACATGGAATGATTTGGGAATGTGGTGACTTATTTGAATGAAATTCCTGCTTAAATACAGCTTATCCAAAAGAACACCCCTACAAGGCAAGATGATAATACCCCTGTTTTTTGCCACTTTGGAAGAAGGCTTAATTTTATAATAATTTTACCTTTAAGTGAGAAATCTTTAATTTTAACTAATCTTCGTAGAAGGTTCCTAAAAATGCCCCAGCCTGGTAATACCATACATAACATAATTAATTGCTTTTGAGGAAATGAAATCACCACCAAAAGACTCAGTTTTCAGTTCTTTGAACCCTGCTTTCAGGGATGCTAACCCAAAATCGCCGAACTACTAAGCCCTAAAATTGATTAATATTGGTCTTCTTTTCTAGGTCTGTGTATTCGCTTTTAAGCTGTTAACCTTGCTACCTCCTTGGACCAGAGAGAACTAAATTAAAATTATCTCAACAACAGGGTAGCCGTAGACTACTTTGAAGGCAGACATACTGGGAAAGTGATTACTGAATACACAGGTGCACATACCCACCACCTAACTTTATTTATTGATTTATTGGTACCAGGGATTGGAACCAGGGACACTTAACCACTGAGCAACATCCTCAGCTCATTTTATATATTTTATTTAAAGACAGCATCTCACTGAGTTGTTTAGGGCCTTGCCAAGTTGCTGAGGCTGGCTGTGAACTCAAGATCCTTCTGCTTCAGCTTCTTTTTTTTAAAAAAAATATGTGTTTTTTTTTTAGTTGTAGGTGGACATAATATCTTTATTTTATTTTTATGTGGTGCTGAGGATCGAACCCAGTGCCTCATGCGTGCTAGGCGAGCACGCTACCACTGAGCCACAACCCTAGCCCATGCCTCAACTTCTTGAGCCGCTGGGATTACAGGCACGCACCACCACGTCTGGCTTCACCTAACTTTGATTAAAGTATAACATAAAGAAAGAAAACTGCACTTATCATCCAGTTTAGTAGCTTCCCAAGCAGATGCAATCTCACTTTCAAACACATCAAGCAATAGAACATGGTCAGAAACCTTGAAGCTTCCCTTCCAGCCTTGTGCTCCTGAAGCTCTGCATGGTCCTTTCTAGTTACCACCTCCCTCACAGGGGATATTCATATTGTTTTCTATTCTGAAGTTTCTTAGTTTGCCTCTGAATTATCATATACTATATTTATGGGTGGTTCAAATTGCAGACATATTTGACAAAGAGCACTGCTACAGGCCACTACTGTAGGTTGATAAATCTAGTCTATTAAACATAATTTGATATTCATCAAATGACTCAGAATTTCAGGGAGTCAAGGTCAGTAGTTGGAAGGCCAATAATCATTACAAGAAAGGAGAAGTGTTATTTCCAATCCCACATAAACTTCTTAGATATTGCTTTTTAAAGGAAAACCTCTGCTGTCAATCAAAATTGACTTCTTTCTTGACTGTAATACCTCTTTTGATGGATCCAATTAAGTAAAGGTTTCATTAAATATGCTTTTAAAAAGTGTGTGTGGGGGGGGGGTTGTTTTGTTTTGCCTCTCCAATTAAGAGTTTAGAACAGGGTGTGACTTTTTCTCTATTAGGATTCTCCAACCATCTTCCTGCAGAATGTTGGTAACGTGCTAAGAATAATAGTCTTTTCTCAATTTATGATTTTCTCCCATATTTTACCAAAAGCTGCAGGACTTACTGTCCTTAGCAAAGTACAAATATGAGTAATTAGAAACAGCCATTATAAGGACAAACATTTCTGCTTATAACCCTATACCATACCTAATAATCATCACATTTTTAGATAGCAAAGTCATTCACATGGGTCAATTAAACATATTATTTCTGAGTATTTCTCCAAGATGACTCTAATTTCCAGGTGTCTGTTATATTCTTCTGTCACCCAAAAGCTGCTAGTCTACTTTCTAAGACACAGGAGCATAGGCATAAGCCTACAATGCAGGAAAGAGGAGAGTAGATCATTTTAGCCATCATTTTAGTTTCTGATTCACTTTTCCAGATAGACACAGAGATCTGATCTCTACATTATTCTTCCTTCTCACTGAGCGCACAATTCTAGCAAATGGGAGCAAACCCACAAAACACAATATATAAGTCTTCTTGTGGGAGAGAGTCCCTTCTATTTGCCCTTCCAAATCTGCTCTCTACTCTTAGCCTTGAGACGTAGCCCAAGAGACAATTCTCCAGTGCACTGTAGCCAATGGGCTACCATGTTCTTTGGTTTCTGGTTGAGTTTGAACAATAGTTAGTGCTTATGAGAGTAAGGACATGAAGAAAGAATTCAGAGCATGATCTTTCGCACTCCCTCCCCTCTGGGTCACACTCTGGCAGAGGCTGTCTTTCCTCTAGGAAAGCTACAGCTATGAAGGCCACAGTTCTGGCTTTTCCAAAGCTACAACCATGGCTCTCTCTGGGTTCAGGTATTTGCTCTCTCTCCTCATGCTTCCAGGTCAAGAGTAGAAAAGATTCCCACTATTGCTAGCCCAGGGCTACATTCCCAACCTTGTTGGTTTCCCTTAACTTTGCAACGTACTTGTAAATAGTTCCTTTCTTAAAGTCTCATCAGCCACCCTTTTGACAGTGTTCCCTATTTCCTAGAGGATACTGGCCTGACAGACCAAGCTTGGATATTTTTGTATGTGGTCATCCACAGGATGAACCATAAGTTCCAGTGGATATTATTTAATTACATATTTGTAAGGATAAATTCAGGTTTTAAAAATTTGTATTACCATATATCATTAGATTATAAAGATATTTGAGTATTTGAGCATTTTGGTTAAAATACTTTAAAGGGAAAATATGCCACATAACTATAATTACACAGAATATGGTAAGTGATTTAAAGAAATTTAAAGAAATTTCTTTAAATTTTTGAAATTTAAAGAAATTTTCTGACCCTGTCAGAAAATTAGAAATTTCTAATATGGTAGAGAACAGTTTAAAGGGTTCAAGGTTGAATCCCTCCAAGATTAAGAAAAACAACCCCCTTAATCAATCAAGAGCTAGTAGATATTCTAGCACACTTGTAGGCCAAAAAAAAGAAAGGGGAGAACAAGGAGGATGAGGAGAAGGAGAAGAAAGGAAGAAAGGAAGGAAAGAAGGAAGGAAGGAAGGAAGGAAGGGAGAGAGGGAGGGAAAGAAAAGAAAAGAAAAAAGAAAAGAAAAGAAAGAAAGAAAGAAAGAAAGAAAGAAAGAAAGAAAGAAAGAAAGAAAGAAAGAAAGAAAGAAAGAAAGAAAAGCTAAAATTAAGATTTTTCTACTGTGGACTTACTTTTAAAAGAATACATCTGCAACAATACATAATGGTGCACACATACACAAACACAGAGGCACAACTACAATAAAAGCAAAATGTAAAAACAAATAAACCAAACCTACACATATTTTTACAGCCCAACCATGCCTATAATTTGTAAGATATAATCAAGACACTCAGAAAACAAAATTGTAACAGCTCTTAAACATTCCCATATGCTGAGGTTTCATTCTTTCTGCTTGATGTACACTCTAGTGGACTTACTTAATTTTATTAGAATCCCTGATACTGTTCATTACAGCACATGCTGTTGTCTGAAACTGGGAAAATCTTATAAGTTCTATGGGCATATCCTGTGGAATAACAAAGATCCTTCAGTGATGAATTACAAGTAAAAAGAAAATTCATTAAAACCCTCTATTGATATTGACTGATCACTGATTAACTCCTTACAATTACCTACCTCAAAGGATAATAGTCTAATATTCTGTCTAATAATATGACATTGCTATTGCTTTTTAGTCATAAAATCACTTTACTACTTAACTTGGAGCATGGTGTTTATAAGCTGCAAGAGCTTGCTAAATCGGTTGCTACATAAAAGAAAACCAAAATGGTCAGTTTGCTGATACAGCTTTGGCTTATTTTTATGAAAAATGTACAAATGCGGAAAGTTAAGGCACAGATTTGACACTGAAGTGACTTTAGCAACAAGCCTCTAACAACCTATCTCCTTTATATTACAGTAGCACTTAGATATCATATACATAAATAATCAACTACCCACAAAAACAGCTGGGCCATTTTGTTTATTTCCCTGGGAGAGAAAGCCCTAGAAGAGAGGGGTCCTGCCTTCTTTCCTTTATTCCTCAAGCTGGAAGAAGCTATTCATCAGGAGTGGGGTAAATACCACTGAACAGAAGAGCAAGGTGGGAAAATACATTGCTATTACTTTCATTTATCTAATTTGGTTATCTAGTCATCTCAAAGTTTTAACTTTTAAGAAATCAAGTCCTGATTATATCTACTGTCCATGACTTTGCAAAATTAAAACTTTAAATAAGCTTTAAAATTATTAAAGCTTAGTGGAGGACCAAAATGTGCAGTGAGATGAGAAAGTTTAACAAGTATGATATTAGGGAACATTTGAACAAAAAAACATTTGAGGGCTCAAACTAAATAAATTTCAACATTCATTTTGCCACTTGATAGTATAATCTTGGGTAAGAGTTCTCTGTATCCTAGTTTCCACACCTGTAAACTAGACTGTGAAGAATAAGTGAATTGTATGTAAAAGTACTTAGCAAAACATGAAGCATCTAGTAAATAAAAACAACAAAAAGGCTACCAATTATCATAGCCTCACCCACATAATACAAAGCAGAGTCTGTGACCTGTTGATCAATAAAAGGAATTGTTTAAAGGTCAGGCTAGCAAAGTTAAGTCAGAAGCATCATGGCTTAAAAAATAAAGGGTCAGAGGGGTGGGAGATAAACATTACATGCCTTTCCAGTGAGTGAAAACTTGGAAACCCAGTTGTAGACAGTCACAGACTACAAAAACCACCCAAGACCAGCCTTGTCTAAGGCTCACACTTGAGCTGCTTACATTCTGGCACCTTCCACGGAAGTGATAATCCTCAGCATAAGGTTTGGCAGTAGCAAGCCATTAACATTTAGCCTCTGAATGTGAACTAGAAGAGCCAATTTTTAGTAAGATACTCAAGTAGAAAGTTGGGCTTCATTGGGTAGAAAAACACACAACTTGTCAGTGAACACAACCTGGATTTGTTGATGACAGCATATAGATTTTCTTTCTTATGCAGTGACTGACAAATGTAGGTGTCCTCAGTGGAGGTAGGCCAGAAGGCTGGCATGCTGGGGCCAGCCTCTTTGAATGGCAGGCTTTTGGGTTACTGCAAGCTGTGGGTTACTGTAGGCTTTTGGAGCAGATGGTGCCCAAGGTCAGCATCAAATTAAGAGCATGGTTCCCGGCTGAAAGAATGAACCTCTACATAAAGATAGTTAGATTGGGATGAGATGAATGGGGTTGGGGTGGGAGGTGAGGGTGAAGTAGAAGGTTGATTCCCTCCCACACACCCCTTAGACAGTATTCTTGACAATGCTAATTGGGCACTGGAGCTAACTCAAGTGTGGGATGGTTTTGATATTTCTATAGCTGTCTATTTTTATATACTGTTACTACTATAGCTAAATACATTCATTTAAACATTTACTAGGATACTAGGGTATCAATGTGTCAAATTAAGCACTGAGAAGTAACAGTGAATAAAACAAAGTCCCTTTGTTTATGGAGCATGGCTTTTAAAAGGAACACTAAAAATAAACCAGTGGTCTCAACACATGCAATACACACATATACACCAGGATATTTGGCAACATCTGGGGACATTTTTTTGCTATTGCCAGGGGGCACCAGAGGCCACAGATACTGCTGGGCATCCTACAAAAACAATAAGACTGTTCCCCACAACAAGGGATTATCCATCCAGTCCAATATATCCTAGTTGTGAAATATAACCTAGCCCAGGTTGTGAAATGCTGTGATAAACCATTAAAAGCCATGTATAACACTGAAAAATAATTCTATTAAAACAAATTAGAGAGTGAGGAAGCAAAGTGACATGTTTTTATCTTTTTATTGACATGTAATCCAACTACCATAACATTCACCATTTTAAAATGTACAGTTTAGTTGTTTTATTGTATTCACAAACTTACGCAACCAACTTCTCAATGTAATTCCAGAGTACCATTAAAAAAAAAAAAAAAAAAACTAAATCTCTGTATCCTTTAACAGTCACTCCCATTTCTCAGTCCCATTTGTCCCTGGAAATCACTAATCCACTTTCTGTCTCCACTAATTAGCTTTTTCTGAACATATCCTAAAGATGGTCATACAGCACATGGTCCCTGTATCAGCCTTCTTTCATCTGGCATGTTTTCCGGGTTCTCTTCATGCTATAGTGTCAGTACCACACTTCTTCTTTGATGAGTTCTATTTTATGAGTATTCTACATTTTGTTCATCCATTCATTACAAGATGTACATCTGGAATTTTTTTCTACATGGGGCTATTATTACTGTTAAAACATTTGTGTGCAGTGTTTGTGTGAACATATATTTTCATTTCTAGTAAGTATATTCCAAGGAGTGGAATTGTGCAGTCATATACTAAACATATTTAATTTTCTAGGAACTGCTAAACTCTTCTCCAAGGCTACTGCACCATTTTATATCTCTATCAACAATGTAGGAGGGGATCCAATTTCTCCACATCCTAGCCAAGACTTTTTATGTCTAGTAAATTTTAATTTAAGAAATGAGAATTTTAATTACAACCTAAAATGTCCAGAGGCAAACCATTTAAGTCTTCTTAACAAGCCCTTTGAAGTAGTTAGCTCAACTAATTATCAGCTGAAATTTCATGTTAAAAAGGAATATAAAAGAGTGAATGTAAAACAAATTAGGAACATCCTTTGGCTTTGTCTCTACATAAGCTTTTACTTCTAATTAAAAAGTTTGACCTGTCCTTTTAAAGATAAGTAATGTCATTCAAAAGTTCATATAACAATATATTTTATGATAGATTTTGTTTACCTGTTTATTTCTTTGTTTAAAGGGGTCAAGAATTCAGCAGAGGCAGGAAAACTATAAAAACTTTTTATCCACTCCTCTAACCCTAGGGCCAGTGACAAGGACACTGGTTACTATTGAGAGATATCCATGGTGGACTCCATATTATGATGCAGCTAAAGTGACAGCACTTTAGTAGCCTTAGTCTTGGCTACTCAGAGAGTGATACATGGACCAGGAGTTGAGGGCTGGGGATGTGACTCAGTGGTTAAGTGTCTATGAGTTCAATCCCAGGTACCCTCCAAAAAAGACATGTGAGGTTTGGGGGCCCCACCCCACATCTAATGACAAAAGCTGCTGGTACAAAGTCCCCAGTTGAACTAGTGTGTACACTCAAGTATGAGAGGCACTACTCTAAATGGAAGACAAGTGAAAAGCCTCACATCATTTTTGCCAAGACACCCATTATTTCATGGTCTTTTGAAAACATAATCCCTTTAGCCTTAAAAACAATTGCAATATTCCATAAAATAAAGAAATCCTCACTGGGTCATGTTTCATTACAATACAGGATGTGTAATTTTGCTTATAAGACTCAGCCAGGGCCCTTCAACAGAGATGTAACTAAAAAACACAAATAAGCAGCCCAAAGATTTATATAAAATTACTTTGATCCTTTGATGCTTATTGATATTTGGAATGTTGCTGCTTTTGTTACTTGGAAAGATCCCAAGTTTTTAGTGCTTGAGAGTTTGTTGCACTCTCACATTCTCCCTCTCTCCCTCTGACTCCTGCTCTCCACACCCACCCCAATAGAAAGTCAACTCACTGATGTCCTTAGCCTCAAAGAGCAGCTGGAGGGCAGGCTGAGTTTAAGAGGAGCAGGAGGTGAGCATGTGAGAGGCTGGAGAGTTCTTTGGGAGGACCAGGCACCAGTTGTTGGCTGCTTTGTTGCTGCTTGATAGTGGCTGTGATGAGCCCAGTTTTCTCCTTCTAAACCATGTTTAAGGCAATTAAATGACAGCGACATCATCAATCGTAGAATCTAGTCTATTGAAACACTGCATACTAAAAGTGCACATTGCAGGCTTTTAGGGGGTTAGAATAAACTACTATGGTTCTCACTTTACAGAAGAGGAAACAGGCACAGAGTTTACCAACTTGTCAAAAGTCTCAGAATGAACTAATACAGGAGTTGGTACTCTAGTGTACTTGCCAGTGACATAGTTCGGAATGTCTTAAATATAGTCTGAAAAACTCTAAAAAAAAAAAAAAAAAAAAAAAGTGGCATCTGAGTCCTAACTCAGGCATTATGGCCCAGAGGGAGCCCTTCACCACTATGCTAATAAGTAGCATTTTTTGTCTATCACTCTGCAAACTGAAATACTATGGATTATAACTTACTGTTTGTGAGGCTCGTCAACAAAGTTCAAACTAAAAACTGGGAGTATTTGGCAAAAAGCAAAACACAGGCTTCTCACTGGGGCAGATTAGTGTTGCCAGGGATCAAAAACAGAAGAAAAAAATGGACAGGAATGTAATCCCAGCACTGAAGCAAATTGTGCCAGCAATGGAGGTTTCATTTCCTTAAAAAAAAAAAAAAAAATTCAGCAAAGTGTGCAAACCTTCCCAAAATAAATACCTTGGGACAAGGCTAGAATATTTCACCAGAAGGGGACTTGAGCTGCTGCTATCCAAGAGCCTGTGAGTTATGGCCTGGAAAGTTCTTTCAATTTTCCAGAGTAATAATAAACACAATTCTTCTGGTTTCTGATTGCCAGCTGAAACATATACTGGAAGGAAATACACATTCCTGAGGCTGCTTTTAGAAGACTTGATTTGCCAGCCATATTCATTCACAGAAAATTTCACTAAAACCCAACACTTTCTTGACATTTTCATCACCCAGACTCCAGGTACACAGAAGGCTAAACCACAATAAGGTCTTCAAAGCTTTCCCCATCACCTTTGTGACCAATTTCCAGTTGCCAAATCAAGCAAACAACCAACACTCAAAGAGCTGATCATACACCAAACCCTACCAGAGATAGCCACATGCCAGAATTCCGGGTGTTAGAATTTTCCAGAAGGATAACTTGTCCAGCATCTTTATTTCATAGAGAAACAGAGACTCAAAGACGTTAGGAAATATATAAAAGATCAGGACTTAAACTTACTGACATAACTCAGAGAGTAATTTCTCTCTAATATATCTTTCTTCTTTCCTTAAAAAAAAAAAAGTCCATTCCCAAAAAAGGAGATACCATACTCAGTAAGAGACTCAGAAACAGTTGTCCCTTGCAAGCCCCAGCATTTCAGTTCTGCAACAGGTGCTTGACATTCTGACTACCTAAAGTTGCTTCTATTTTTATTGTATTCCTTTCATCAGATGTTTTTCTATATATTCAAAGCTACTTAGGATGCAGAGTCAGGAAGTATTTATGATTAGGATTTAATCTAAAGTCCTTGCCATCCTCTTCAAGGCTCTGCATGAAGCGTCCTGGCTGCCTCCTCCACCTCACCTTCAGCAGTCTCCCTGCTCATGGGGCTCCAGCCCCCTGGCTCTTGTGGTTTCTCCTTCAAAAGTGCCTGGCATTGTCCCCACTCCATTCAGGAATCTGCTCAGAGAGCCCTTCCTTCCTGAGGCTTAATCAAAGTGGTCCCTGCCCTCTTCATTTTCTTCAGCATACCTGTCTGTCTTTACAAGGTATGCTTGTTTATTGTCCATCAGCCCCATAGATGTTTGTTCCATTATGCTGATATTTGGTCTTGCTTCTTTCAACTTTCCTATCACAGGAAAATGTTTAGCTTTGCAGGGTCAGGGGGTTGGTTGGTTGTTTTTAGGTAACGGAAATCTTTAGCTTCGAATTTGCTTTTTTCCTTCCAAAGTTTTTGAGTTCCCTCAAGTCAAGGCACAGCCGTAAACTATTATAACTGTAAATTTTTCTCAGATTGTCATGCATGTGCTTGCGAGAGAAATTGTGTCTTTTAGCCAAGTTCAACATTGCTTCCCATCACAGGTATACAGTGGGTTTCCCAAGCATGTGGGCCCAGGACCAGCAGTGCCAGCATCACCTGGGAACCTGTTTAGAAATGCAAACCCTCAGGATCCTGCTCAGATTCCAGGGGTGGAATCCAACAAGACCCCAGGTGATTCGGAGGCACATTTGATTTAACTTAGGATCATTGGCAAAGCAGGAAGATATGAACTACAACTCGAGTACTTTGTGGTTTTGCTCTCAATGCTACCATCCTCAAGCCATTTTATACCAAAAGCTGTATGCACCATGGGTCACTAGAGAGGAGATACTGAAGAGTAAAAAGCTAAAAAGAGGAAATTTTCCAAGAATATAGTCTTGCAGTAAAGTCATTCAAATTCTGTTCACTCAACTACTCTATTAAAACAAAATCTTCTTTAGCTCTAAAACCCTATGGTTGCAGCTCAACCATATGTGTTTTATGGCACATCTTTGTTGCACATTTGAATTCTAAGTCACTGAACTCAATGAGGCTGGGCTCACATGGAGTATTTCAGTTGGGATGATCCTAACAACAGGATTAAAAGGTCCCATTTCAGATTATAATCTGAGGGTAAGGAAGGCAGTTCTGTCTAATAGCTTCTAATTATAAAAGCCCTGTAAAACTAAATTCCACTCTGCTGGTGGGTATTAACCCCACTGACCCACAAAGAAATCCCTCTAGTCAAAAGTACCACTGCAGACTAGCTTTCAGCAACTGTAACAGCAACTCTGATCACTGCTTCTAGTAGAAACCATGTAGCAGACAGGTTGAGAAAGGGAAACATTTGTTGTCTTTCCCTGCTAAATGGGTGTAGTAAATGAAACTGGTAGAAGAAGAAAGAAGAAAGAAGAAAGAAGAAAAAGAAGAAGAAGAAGAAGAAGAAGAAGAAGAAGAAGAAGAAGAAGAAGAAGAAGAAGAAGCAGCAGCAGCGGCGGCGGCTATTAAAATCACATGACTGTCCTTTAAGTGCCCAGAATGTGCTAATTAATAGCATCAGAAGTGATATTTCTAGGGACAGGCTTTCCTGGGGACAGGACAATGGTGACCCTGAGATGAAAGATCACATACTCAAGAGCTAAGAAATTCCACAACATTAAACTTAAGCATTAGCTCTTTTTCTTCAGGACTGACTGATTTCATAAATGTGGCCTGGGAATAGTACTTGGGCATTATAAAAGGTTCATTAGGACAAATGATTTGTATATTATAGACACTGATATACCCCCAGACTCCAGCCCTATAAGTTAAAACAAGTGATTTATATTAATTCCCAAACCTTTCCAAGTCACATATTCCTCTTCATAAATTTAGAGATTCCCATGAGAAATACCTGAGAGAAATTTACAAAGTCTTTCAAAAGCAATGAACAAATGAACTATTTGCTGAATGGATGACACAGGCAAAAGCCCCTGCCTGGTCCACTGTAATAACACATCCTTTCTTACCAATTAGGAAAGGCTGGGTTGTAACCCTGGTAGCTTGATAACAGAGATAAGCACTTAAGTAACTAAGACTCACAGATGCCAGGTGATTTGAGAGTGGCAGTTGCTTTCCACTTTGGAAATTAGCAAAGACTTCATAAAAGAGGTGGTAAAACTGATCACTGGATAATACACTAAACTCCATGAGATGGGCATTTAGGAAGGCAGGAACAGAGGTGAGAAAACAGGAGGCTTGTGAAAGACAGGCGTGTGCTAGTGATCCTATATGCCTGGACCTGTGAACTGTCTGGCCGCTGCTCAGCGTGAGAACCTCCTGCTCCAGCATGCCCTCTTGTGTGATGACTGAGGGCAGGTCACTGCCTGTGTGCTCCAAGATCCCTCCCCTGCTCTGCTCTGTATCACAGTGAACCATATTTCCCAGGCTCCCCTGACCTCTGCATTTGGGGCAGGTCCAGCCGGTGCCTTCCACCACCAGATGACCCAGGCAAGGGGCAAAGCCAGAGGGTTTTGGCCCCGGGCAATAATTACCCATATGAGTGTTTAAAATCCTTCATATTCAACATACTTAATTCAACTTTGAAAACACTGAAATATTTTTAAGTGAAAAATCCTGGGGATACTGCCAATATTTTTATCAGTATAGTTTCTAATTTGCAAATCTATTCTCACCTTTACTTTGGTTATATACCTTCCTTTTACTGCACGATTATGCAACAATGTATTGCTTTAACATACAACACTGCTTCTTTTTTAAACTCCAGGGATTATGTTACTTTAACATATTTAAGACAAAATTAGCCTTTCATTTAAATTTTATTTTGTGCACAAACATTACATACATACGTGTGTGTGTGTGTGTGTGTGTGTGTGTGTGTGTACACACATGCTAGGAAAAAATTAACCCGGGCTCCAGAAGCTGTCTTTGGCCCACTTGTAACCTATCATGGTAGCACCTATTGGGAAGACTAGGAATCGTGACTCTCTTGTGTAGTGACTTCTCAGATTAGACTGATCATTCAAATCACTTTCAAAAAACCCTCTGCCCTGACTACACCATATCAATTCAACCCACAGTCTCTGAGCGTGGAACCTAGCCTTTTTTCAGAGCTGCCCAAGTGATTCTAATGAAAGTCAAGTTGAGAATGAATGATCTAGTGTCAAGTGGGGACCTTAATTTGGCTATGAGAAGCTGTTATAGAAGGGAATAATGGCCATGGTATCATCTGCTTTTCAACTTGTGTTGCTTGACTTGCTGTTACCAATCCTCTTGCCCTGCATTCCCCCAAATCCTATTCATCCATTCATTCTTCGAGTCCTCTCACTTTATATCTTGAACAGGTAGCATTTCTTAGCTACCCATTATCACACCGGCACTCCTGTCCTGAACCCCTATAGTCAGTATTTTACAGATTAGAAATATTATAATTATTCACTTTCAGTATGTGATGTCAGTGCCCTGAGACCTCTTACCGTAGAAAAGTCTAATTGTTTCAAGATGGTTTCCCCTGCATTTGGATGTGCCTTTAATTAAAGTTATGTGTGTTTGTCTTAGGAACAACCAGACTAAATAAAATCACTGCTGGGACTGTTGTATTTGAACAAATACCCACCAGGGCATGTGTATATAGACCTTAAAAAAAATAC
>CM053405.1:24582599-24626732 GCA_028644305.1 Xerus rutilus | reverse complement strand
CTCAATACTCAGACCCTTAGGCATGAACGAAACTATGAAGCCAGATAAGATTGAATTCTGTGGTGCCTTTAAAAATTAAATTCTTACAGTTACCAGTCAATAACTCTAATCTTCAAAAAAGGAGTATCCCAAGCCAAAAAATGAAGTGTTGACAGACGATTACTTATGGAAAATCCTACACTGGAAAAATAATTAACGACTCTCTTCCTTTTTCATTCATTCTTCTAACTTTCCACGTTATGTATCATGGAAGGAAAAAAATAGCTGACTTGTGAGTGCACAGAGGTGTGAGAACTGTTTCTAGAGTTAGTTCAGGGGGATCTTTGTTATGTGGACCTTAGTTTATCACCTGCAAAATGGAGGTAGTGATGTCTACATAACTGCTGTGCACACTTCCACTACTCAAAGAGAACAGAATGAATACATGCTACAAAGTGGATGGGTCTTGAGAACATGCTAAGTTAAAGAAGCCAGAGGCAAACAGCCAATATTTCATCGTTTCATTAATATGACCTATGCAGAATAGGCAAATCCAGAGATCGCAAAGTTATAGTTGCCAGGGGGCTGGGGAGGGTACTAGACAGTGAGGATGGTTGTCCCACATTATGAACATACTTAATGACACTGAACTGTATACTTTTAAATCACTAAAATGGTATACTTTATGTTATGTATATTTTACCACAATAAAAGAGAGAGTAGAAAATGGTAGTCTAGTCATGTATTCCATGCACAATATATATGAACCAAAAGGACGAATTTATTAAGGTGTTCATAATTATGGTTAAGCTGCTAATCCAGATTTTCTTTTTGGTTCAGTGAGTACCATCTTAGATAAAACTACCACAAACATTTATCTCCCCTTTCCCTAGGGTGACTATAAAATATTGTCTTGTACAGACACCTGCAAACCTAGATTGGGGAAGTAGGTATCAAGAAAGCTATACAAGCCAGGCACGGTGGCGCAAGCCTGTAATCCCAGCACTTAGGGAGGCTGAGACAGGAGAATCGCGAGTTCAAAGCCAGCCTCAGCAACAGCGAGGCGCTAAGCAACTCAGTGAGACCCTGTCTCTACATAAAACACAAAATAGGGCTGGGGATGTGGTCGAGTGTGTGCCTACCACCAAAAATCTCAGGACAAAACAATACTGATTCCTGGGCTTCTCCCCAGACCAAGCAATTAGGAATGTCTTGCTGCTTCATGTATCACATGGCATCAACATTTTCAACCAATGCAAAAGTTCCAGGGATGGAGAACAAATAGTCTGGGATGAGAAGGGAAGGGAACTGGCTTTGATTAAGTGCCTTCTTGTTAGCTGGGAACTGTGATAGCTCTCTCCATACGGGGCCTATAGCTGTGGGTGTCCCATCTTCTCTTGTATCTTTTCTGGCCATGAGCACTACAGCCCCTAGGAGTAGCACTCAATCTTTGGGGAGCAGGCACTCAAGACAGATGGCCCACTTTTCTTACCCTTCAGGTGGAATAACTCTGAAGCACATTCTAATCTTAGGCAAAAATTTTTAGGTAAAAGGCCAGACAGTAAATAGTTTGGGATTATGTGCCACATAGTCTCTGCTGTAACTACTCAATTCTGCCTTTGTAGTGCAGAAACAGCCATGGACAATGATTAAATGAATGTGTGTGTCTGTGTTCCAATAAAACTTTATTTATAAAAGTGGACAGCAAGTCATAGTTTGCTAACTCCTGCTCTAAGTCTAAACAAATTACCAGGACCCCTCATCTGGAAAGCATCCTACACAGAGCTCCTTTGTGTCCTTTGCTTCCTGGAATCTCTGGGGACAAAAACTGCTGGCACCCAAGTCCTTGTCTCATAGCCTGCTTCTGAGGGCACCCAACCTACTCTGGTATCTTATACTGCACTCATAATTACTCTAGCAATTAAATAATATCATGTCCATCTTACAGCAAGCAAGGTAAGGTTCAAGGACTGCACAACTCTTAGGCGAAGACTCCATATAAGAAGCCTGTCTGGCTCCAAAGTCACTAACTTTTCTACAACACCACCAGGGTAGGGATGGATATAAATACCTAAATAGGTGCCTGCATGCAGGTGTGCACACACACACAGTCCTATACTCAAATATACAGCTTTAATTATAGAAGGCAAGAATACCATATGTAGCAAGCCATGAAGCAAAATCACACACAGTATTCATGTAATTATCTATGCTATGAAAGGGGAGTGGTTCCATAGATTATATATAGCAAGGTTTGAGGGTTCTGGAAAAAATATTTTTCTCTTTTCTGCTGTTTCTTATCTCAGAATTTATTTCCCAGCCACTAACTGGTAGCAATCTTGGTGCTATTTGTTCTCTGATGAAATCTTTGGTTAACATGTTTGGATAACAAACAGCCACTCAGGGGAAAGCTCAAAGTGTCATTTGGATTTGGAAGGGACAGAAACCAGATTAAAACATCCTCATACATGTTTTAACACGGGAGTAGGAGGGGAAATAGCAATAACTTCACAAAGGCCTCATAAGGCACTTGCGAAACTCCCTTATGGACACTCAGGATTCCAGAGAATTTTCTGAGACCGGGAATGAGCAGACACAGGAACCAGTGTTTTTGGCTTACGCGGTCTTGCCCTCGCTGTCATGCTTGGTGGCGCTGGCCCCTTTCTTGCCCAGCAGAGAGGCCACCTTCTCTGAGTCTCCGTTCTCCACAGCCTGCAGCAGGCGGTCATCATTCTTGTTCCACTCGTTGGTCTGTGGAGCAAAGGGAAGAGTCAGCACTGATGTGCAACATCGGCCACAGCCATGCCACAGCACAGGACTTGGGTCCTCCCGGCTCAAATCAAACCTACCCCCAAATGCACAGCTTTAAAAATACCTTCCCCTTCACCGTGGGGACACTCAAGAAGGCCTGTGTGCCCAAAGGTGTAATGATCACAGTTTGCTGACAGCCAATATGTCAGGGAAACATCAACAGTTCCCTGACATATTGGCTGTCAGCAAACTGTGATCATTACACCTTTTAACAATTCTTGAGAAGATGAAGCAACTTAGGAAAACTGAGCCCAGTTTATACATTAGCTAATTTCTAGCCAAACATGACAAGCCAACACTTGACAATGTTGGCCTTTTACCTAGTCCACAACTCACTCTGTTACAGAACCCAACTGGCCAACAGCTCAAGGTTACCCCAGGGTTTAAGTACACATGATTCTTCATCTGCTTTTATGGCTCCTCCTTCTTGCCTGTTTACTGGGCCTTGACTATTGAGTTGTATGCTGATTTTAAGTAGTTGTCCAGGCTACTGACTAAACAAATTATCAGCAGAGACAAAACAACTTCCTGAGTAAGCTATTAAAAATCTAACAGCAAAACCTCCAACAACTTCTCAACCCAGTAATTCTGCCAGACAGTAACAGCAAAGATTTGATGTGCACAAAAAAAAAAGTTTTTACTCTTAGTAGTGGAATATATGATCTCTATGTCAGAGCAAATAAACTTTGAGTTCAAGACTGAGAAGTTTCAACTGTGTGAGAAAGTAGCAGTGAGCCACTGAAGGTTATGGAATGGAGAATGAGAGAATAGAATCAAGGATTGAGGGCCTGGGAGGTGTATAAGCATAAAGAATTAATGAGGGAAGAGAGGGAGAAAAGATGCTGGGCACATCCAAGTCTCCAAGGCACTCTGCAGTAGGCAATGAGCTAAGCCTACTTTCTGGCCCCATCAGCTGTGGACATCATTATCCTGGGAGTGACATCTCCTCCCTCCCCAAAGCTCCCAACCCTTCCTTCTCTGTGCCTTCCCTCACCTTGGTACTGGGCATTGAACTCTACCACTGAGCTACATCTTCAGCCATTTTTGTTTGTTTGTTTGTTTTTGTTTTTGATTCAAGGTCTCACTAATTTGCCCAGGCTGGCTTCAAACTTGCAATTCTCCTGCCTCAGCCTCCGGAGTCAATGGGATTACAGGCATGCACCACCATGCTCAGTCCTAAAATTTTCTATAGACACATTTTTGGGATCTGTCTATAGATCTTTGGGATCCTTTTGACCTTCGAAGATTAAGAAACCCCAAGCATTTCATATTAAAGGCTTTACCATAAACCACGACAAGAAAGCAGACAGAGGTAATACTAAAGATTAACAAGCTATAAAGAAGGAATTTTACAGGATTACAGTCTTCCACAGCCCCAGCAGTGTGTTCCCAATCTCTGCACTGATGGATCTAGGAGACCCACTAGGATCCTACCCTCTCACAAATTAAAGGTGGGCTCAGCAGATATCCCTAGAAATCACATCATTGTGAGTCTCAGAACTTGTCACTACTATTTCTCAGGGCTCCCTTCTCCCCTGTGCCCATTGCTGAGTGCAGGAACACAGTAAGAATGAGTAAGTTTGAAGGAAAATCAGCAGTTTGTCCTCTAGGATTCATGAACCTGAAGTTCAAAACTCTAAACTGACATTTATATGCTGTGTGCCCTTAATTATCCATAACCTCTCTGTGCCTCACTCTCCCAAGACTTTGGGTTGAATGACTACTGTGATTCTTCAAAAGTTTAAATTCTTTACTCTGTAAATTTCCCCAAACCAAACTTTGTTAGAGATTATTGTAGAATAGTACCATCTATGATAATGGAAATGTTTTGCATTCCTACTGTCCAATACTGTCCTATTGTAGCCACAAGACCAGTAAGTGAGTCTCACCCAGGAGTGATTTTTGACCCCTCCCCCCAGGAACATTTGCCAAACTTTGGGAACATTTTTGATGGTCCCTACCAGGGAGGGCCACTGGCACCTAGAAGGTGGAGACAGGGGTGCTGCTAATCTTGCACAAAACAAGGCCCCCTCCTCCTTCAGCAAAGCAAAATCGGACCCCAGAGATCAACACTGCATCAGTCACACGTGGGCTACTGAGCACCAGAAATGTGCCCAGTGTACACATCTTTAACTTTGAGACTTCATGTGCCAGGAGCTAGTGGTCACCATATAGACCAGGGCAGCTCTACATAGCTCCTCTCATCAAGCTTGTCAGAGTAAGAATGTGTCAGGACCAATGTCATCCACCCTCCTTCTACAACAATCAATCTGCTCACAAACAAGACAGCAGATATGTCTTCAATTACAAACCAGGCCTCCCGGAGAAGGGCGACGGACACAAGCAACACACCGCCCCAGCACAAGCATGTGTTAGCAGTGTAGGAAGCTTTACTAACCACTGCACAAACAACTGTAGTAAAAAGTCTTTCTTACCAGAGAAATAGATTGCGGTCAATTTACCCCCAGAGTGCATTTTATAAGCAAAAAAAAAAAAAGTTTATGAAGTACATTTAATGAATGATCTCCACCTATGTTATCCTAAAAGGGAAAAGTATTGTCTTTTAAAATCCTTCCCTAACCCAAACTGACCAAATTAAAACCGGATTGGGAAGATCAAAAGGATATTAAATCTTAGATGACAGGATTGAAATTACTTAAGCAAAAGAAAGGCCATATGAAAGGGTTTTCCTTTTCAGTCCTGCTAAGGCACTCCAATTTTAAGTAGAGAAAAATCTGATTGTAGAGCTTCCCTAAAATCACTTCCACATGGATCTGCAGGCAGTTCAATCTCTTTAGGACATGGCAGGAAAGGTGTCCCCCCCCCCCCCCCGTACTCTTTGGAGGGCAAGGTCAACTGCACATTCCTTTAGGTCTAAAAAAGCCTCTTATCTAACGTCTGTTCTGCAAGCAGACAGGACACTAATTTTCTCTTGGAGAAAAGGCAAAGAGCATGGCTTCTCACAAAGAAATACTGAGTAAATAATCCAGAACACCATTCAATCTGCAGTGTTGCCGACAAAGCTCAGTGTTGCACTCAGGGTGAGCAGTAATAGGGAACAGGACAGGTGCTCATGTATTCTGCAGGCCTCAAAGTTTGAGCAGAGAAAGGAACCATTCAAAAAGAATCAGGAAAGGCAAAGGCAAGCCGTGGAGGGGTGGGAGAGGGCAGACCATCAGTTGGGAAAGGTGGAAAGAAGGTCAAATGCTGAGTCTTATAAGTATCCTTAAGGTGGAGGGCAAGAGGGACCCATTTAGACCTCTGCTCCAAGAATCTGGATTCTGAACAGTGAGGTTTCCAAGATGAAAGGCCATTACCCAGAGTGTTGGCCAGTGCCTGCCAGGAGCCAGTGCCTGTAATGGTAAGGTTTTCAGTCCTGGGTCAAGTCACTGGTTATCTGTGCAATGAGCTCTGAGACACATAACTGACCATAACCATGCTCCTTCTAGAAGCCCAGCTTTCTAGGTGCCACCACTTTCCTCTCCTAAACTTGCCCATGATATACTGCCTACATCCTTGCCCCTGTAACTGTTCTATACAGTGTTATAGTCTATACCAGAATCTCCATGCCAATCACAACACCAGGCAAAACATTCAAGAAGCACTTTGCACGTCATTGCTTTGGGGAATCCAGAAGCAAATTCCCGTCCCCTACCCTATTCCTCTACTGAGAGGTACTAACTCAAAATCAAACTTTGAAGAGAAATCTCAAAAAGTCATCAGCATCAATCCATTGTCAAAAGGTAGGGTTGGCTGGGTAAAGAGATGAAGTTTGGAATTTTGCCATAACATTCCAAAGTAATTCATTCATACTTCAGAATCAAGAAGGGCTTCTAAAGAGTGTAATGTCACCAGTCACTACTTCCTATGAAAATCCTCCCCTCTAATCAGCACTCCCTCCATAAGACTGGCCCCACACTGGGCTCCTGGTCCTCTTCGAGTTTTCAATGTATTAATGAGTTAATATAACATATTAAAAAAATAAAAGAGGGCTGGGGTTGTAGTTCAGTGGTAGAGCGCTTGCCTAGCATGTGTGAGGCACTAGGTTCGATCCTCAGCACCACAAAAAATTAAATAAAGTTGTGCCCATCTACGACTGAAGATATTTTTAAAAAATGAAAGAGAAAAAAGAAAACACAAGGTACATCATATTTACTAAGGTTAAATGCTTTATAAACATCCTATCTATTATATGTGTGTATATGGGGCTGTGATATAAAATGTTTCTTACTGGAGAATCACAGTAAAAAACACTGGAAGACACTGCTTTAGAATGTTCTGCCACCCCGCCACCCACTTAAAGGCTAATTTCTAAAACCTGTTCAAACCGTACAGGCTCTCAGGCCTTTCCCTGTGAACTCTCTCTGCTTCTCTACTCCATTGTGTCCCCAAGGGCCACCTACTCAGCTCCACTGAAGCCCGTAGTCTAGACTTGATGAAATACTGCATCCTGGCTTTTGTTCGAGAGCTTGTTTGTTGGTTTTTTTCTTCTGTCTTCAGCTCCCTGAAGACACTGACCTTATTTCTTACCCCCTTGATGTCTAGAAAATGCTCAGTATTTGATGCTGATTTTAGCAGGAGTTTCTTCCTCTTGGTTAACCTGAGTCTCTTGACTTTGCAAATGTTTGTGCTTTCCATTTATAAAACTTTCATTCTTTTGCACACGATTATTAAATCATGTTTCAGATTTTAAAAATTTTACAGGCTAAATAAATCTGGCTCCCTTAACTTTTCCACAAAAGGCCAACTTTCCAAAATTTTAATCATATGTATACTTTCTCTTAATCTCTTCATGACTAAGGAGCGAAGCCTCATAAAGCCTCATAAATTCAATCAGAGTGAAGCCAGCATCTCCCAGTCACGAGAACCACCTGGGTGCTTGTTAAGTGTGCAAACTCTCAGGCCCCATCCTGGAGATGATCCAGTGAACTGGGATGGAGCCCTGAAATCGTGAGGTTCAATAAGTGCTCTCATTGTTTCTTACTGCCAGTTTGGGGACAACTGAAACTATGCTAAGGTTAACCAGAGAATGTACTTGAATGAATTTTATTCCCCCACAAGGTCTTATTATGAAGGGGAGAAAAGAAAAGAGGAATTCTCCACTTTCTCCTTGCAGAACCAGGTACGTTGTCTCCCACAAAAGCTTGGGAAACATTAGGTTTTCCCTGTTTAAGAATGTTAGCAAGAACATTGCTCATAAGAAGCAAAAATTACAAATGACATCAAATCCAATAACAGAAGATGGATAAGTAGATCGTAAGAGTCAAACAATGGGTTATGACATGAACAAATGACAACTAGCTAAAATGACATGGATATGAAAAACAACATCGTTGCAGACACACACACACACACACACACAACCCTGCATTAGTGTGATTACATGCATATGAAGATGAAGGCAGGAAAAATGGAATGACATTGTTTAGAAATAGACACAGACAGTAACATTTTAAAGAAAAGCGAAGACAAGGTGGCCCTAAAAATCAGGCTAGAGGTTAGGGCCTGAGGGTGGGGTGCTTGGTCAGGAAGGCATACCTGGGAGCATTCCTGGGCCCTGCTGTTTTCCAAACTGCCTAGTAGCTCCGTGGATGCTCATCTTTTATTTATTTGTTTGTTTGTTTATTCATTTATTTATTTATTGGTACTGGGGATTGAATCCAGAGGTGCTTAACCACTGAGCCACATCCCCAGCCTTTTTTATATTTGAGACAAGTTCTCACTGAGTTACTTAGGGCCTTGCTAAATTGCTGAGGCTGGCTTTGAATTCGTGATCCTCCTGCCTCAGTCACTGGGATTATAGTTGTGCACCATTGTGCCCAACCATACCCTCACTTTAAAACTATTTGTTAAACTGTGCATTCTTGTTCTCTGTGTGTTTCTCTATAGGTAATTAGTAAATCACATGTCTTCCTCTTTCTCTTCCTCTGATAGTTCACACTCTCACTTGCCATTTCTTCATCTCTATTATAAAGTCAATCTGGTACCATAATCTGGTCTTTAATCTTTTAGAAGCCTCATGAACTCACCAGGAGAATCTGATAAAGCTACAGACTTTCGGCAGATGCACATGCAAACACACAGACCATCCAACTAAAGAACTCCAGGTATAGAAAAGAAGGGACAGATTTCAGAGTCAAGGGCTTTTAAGGTTCTGAAATTCCAGTCCCTGCCTCCCATCTAGTTGATCTTGAGCAGGCCATCTACATTCTTGATTTTATCTATAAAATGCACGAAATCCTCCTACTTGCAAATCATCCTAAGAATTAGAAGAAATATACATAATTGGCCTGGAGCATAGTAGATATACCAAATTATGGTGATTATTATTAATAAACTAGATGATCTAGATTATTCTTTCTTGACTAATGCTCTATGAATCTTTCAATATCTACAACTTAGGACTGACAATCCCTTAACTCATGTAGAGGCAGGTGATATCTTAATGCAAATTTTCTACTATTTTCTTTAGAAACCACATTTTAAAGAGCTCTAGGGAAACCTTCATAGACACAAAACTATTTTATTGAATATGGCTCAGTTTTTCAGGAGACTGTTTAAACAGACACTATTTCAACAGAGCACATGAGGCCACATTTGCAAGTTCAGGAAGCCATATGTTACGCTCCAGAGACATGTGTAATGTGTCAGCTATGAAGGGCTGCATGTGGGAAAGGCAGACCTTACCCTCAGTGTGGCTCCAAACATTCCTGCTAATATATCACAAATGACAGTTTCAATGGCTGGCCGGTAAGTTTCTTATTCATCAAATCATTTCCAAATGACACCCACTTGCTTAAGAGTTTTCCCTTGAAGCTTAGTCTTTTGAAAGCCTTGCCTGTCTCCATCCAGGGGAGCAAACACCATGCCACTGTGTGATGAATGCTGTGGCTTTGGCAACAGGCAACTTCTGCCCTTGGCCAGACATGGCATCATCTTTTATTTTGATTGAATTGTGGAGAACTAAAAAAAAAAAAAAACAGTGGAAACCCAGTGGTCACTGACATATGGCTAGTGTGCAGGCTTGAGTCTGGAAATTTATTAGCCCCATCAAAATAATCCAATGGCATACAGTAAGCCAGCAAAAGAACAAGTTTCATTGACATTTTTAGGAAAGATGCTAAAGCCCAAACCACCACAAATTGGAATAGCTTTTGCTGTGTGGATCTGGGGGAGCAGCTACTGGGAGAAATCTATTTGCGAGATTATTAGGGAGAAGTTGCACTTTTCCCTCCCGTTTATGAGGAGCAGACTAATTTGCCAATATAATCAGCAAGGCTAAGATAAAAGAGTAAGTGAACAGTGTTTGCTTTAGGAAAATTTCAGATTCATACTGCCCACCCTCCACAAATTGCACACATTTCAAAGTTTTAATGTAGAGGACAAGAAATAGGTAAGCTTCAGTTCATATAGTAGTTTCTCCTGTTGACTAAACCAGCCAGTATGTGTTATCATCTATCTACTAGGTGCAGAGTAATATACAAGATTTTGTAGATGTTACACAGGTGAGACTTGATCCCTATCATTCATTTGTTCAACAAATATTTACTTAGTGCCTTTCACCTGACTGGCAGTATTTATCATATTTTCTATACAGTTGTGGAGATAAAACATAGCAGTACCAGAAACAGACCCAAAATAGAAAAAATAATATCAGAGGTAGTCACTTAAGTGAGTGAAACAGAGAACGAGAACCAACACCTAGAAAGGGAGAGAACTCAGTTGGGCAGGCAGGCTTCCTGACTAGTCCCTGACCTAGACCTTGCAGTGAATAATATTTAGGTTAGTAAAGAGAAGAAAGACAAAATGATTAAAGAATGTAAGATGCATTTAGTAGAGAATACAAAGAGCAAGTTCATCCATGTCAAGCCTCACAAGGCTGTCTTTAGTGTTCATAGAAAATCTAGAAAATTACCAAGACATCATGACATACCATTTGCCCAGTCTCCAGCTTTTTAAAAGCCCAGCAGTTTTATAAAGAGCTTTCCATATAATATTTGTTTCTTTTTTTTAAAATATTTTTTCTAGTTGTAGATGGACACAATATCTTTATTTTATTTATTTTTATGTGGTGCTGAGGATCAAACCCAGTGCTTCATGCATGCAAGGCAAGCGCTCTACCACTGAGCCACAATCCCAGCCCTAATATTTGTTTCTTCAGACCAATAGCTGATGAGTTCATCTAGCATGAGTTTTCCAGGGGAAAATTTTATTTCATATATTCACACATGCAGGTGATACTCTCTGCTCTTCACCCTTAAATCCATCACCCTCTCTTTCATGAACTGTCAGTGGTTCCTAAGGTCTTTGCCCCATAAATGCTAAATGCTGTGTCATGGGCAGAATATTACCATAAACACCTCTCCAGGATCAGGCAGGTCCCGCTGCCCCACCCACTTCACCAGCTGTTCTAACCATCCCCAGCCCCCTACCCCTGCCCTTTGTGCTGCTGCCCCTCCCTAGCCACCAGGACAGAGTTGGAGCTCCCATGTTTCTCTTGCACAGCACTTGAGACAGCTGTATTTAGATACTATTTCTAAAGTATCCATAAGTCTGTGACTCCCAGTGGACTGCAGTTGCAGGGCATGGCCAATGGCCACCATCTGTCTACTTTACCACCAAACCCCAGCACCCACTCCCACCTGCCAGATGGTAGGGGCTCAGCCCAGAGCTATGCATTGAACAGCTCTGTTTTTCTTCTTCTATATGGGAGCCACTACTGATTAACCCCTCCTTCACTGGCTCCTTTGTCTCCTTTGTAAATGTAAATTCTACATAATCCTACCAAAATCCTTCCTCTGATTATGTTGATCAAAATTAAAATATTACATTTAAAAGTCATGTCACACAAACCAGGCACGGTGGTGCAAGCCTGTAATCCCAGCACTTAGGGAGGCTAAGACAGGAGAATCGCAAGTTCAAAGCCAGCCTCAGCAACGGCGAGGCACTAAGCAACTCAATGAGACCCTGTCTCTACATAAAACACAAAATAGGGCTGGAGATATGGCTCAGTGGTCGAGTGCCCCTGAGTTCAATCTCCAGCACCAATAAATAAATAAATAGATAGATAGATAGATAGATAGATAGATAGATAGATAGATAGATAGATAAATAAAAATCATGTCACATGAGGTGAAAGTCTCATGGAGACAGGTGAATCTAGGAATAAGTAAAGCCATTTTTACCTTTTAAAGAGAAAAATTATTCTATGTAATTGGTTTCAGCCACTCATCTATTTACGAGAGAAAGAAAAAGAGAGGGAGGGAGAGAGATAGATCTTAGGTACCAGATGAAATCATAGGCATAAAAAGTGGATATGAAATAATCTCATCCCTCAAGGAGCCTATAGACTTTGAGGACATGAACACACCCAATAACTATTATATGTTCCCTCATCAGTGCTAGACAAGTGCTGTGAACCTATGATCCCCCAGAGAGAATTCTATTTAAACTCACTACCAGTTATCAGTGCTAGGACCTGTACCACAGTATAATCTTAAAAAATGTACTACAATGTATTCTTTAACAATGCCACTATAAAGTAAGTGCCTTTATTAGCCTATTTTACAGATGAGAAAACTGAGGCATGCCAAGACCAAAGGACTTGTAAAAAGTCACCCCATTTTCTCAAGAACAGAAAGCTAAGGCAGATCCATGGAAAGGAAAATTCACAAAGCAAAAATTCAGGATGAGGAACACTTAAGTGTGTTTATAGACTGAGGCAAGCAAAGGAATCAATGGAGAGAGGCATGAAAAATACAAGAGGTGTGTGTTCCAAACTGATAAGAGGGGCAGGGCAGAGTGGACTTGATTCATCATGGGCATATGGCTGGCTGATCTTTCTAAATTAGGGTCATGTTCTGCCTCTGAGATAGTAGGCAGGAGGGGCAGAGATGCAGTGGTAGAGAAGAAGTCACAGTGTGTCTTTTATGACTTTATGCTTTCTCAGGGAAGCAGGAGGCAAAGCAAGCAGGGTCAGCTGTGGGTAAGAAGCTTGAGGAATGGTGACGTCCCTAAAGAACTCCCGAGGGAAACCGGAAAGGAAACCCACTTGAAATGAAGAAAAGGGATTTCAAACAGCTCTGAAGATCCAGCTGGGAAGAGAAATTACAATTCCATAAAGAAATCATTTGGTAGTGTCAAGTGGTGTTCACTGATTGGGGAGGACAGGGGTGAGGGCTGGTTGACTGACTGATGACTGGAGACTGAGATTAGGGATTTAAGCAGAGATGAAAGGAAAAATGGGAGCTGGGAGACAGAATCTTGGAGAAATATCAGGGAGAAATACCAAAAGCAATCTCAGCTTTTGAGAATTTACCTACAAGATGGTGAAAAAGGTGAGGTAAGGGTGGCCCAGCATAACCAAGGAGCAGTCAGTAACTGTGAACTGAGGAAGGAGAGACGGGGTGGCAGAGCAAATGAGCCAAGAAGAAGTAGCTTCCTGGAATTTGCTGAGTTCCTACCATGTGAAGTTCCTTCCAGGTTAACTTATTTCATTTAAATCTCCATAACCACCTCTGCTGAGTTGAACAGTATTCCTGAAAAAATTCATGTTCCCCCTGAATCTCAGAATGAGACTGTTTTTGGAAATAGGGTCTTTGTAGATGTCATCAAGTTAAGGTAAGGTCATATTAGGTTGGGGTGCCTCTTAAGTCCAATCAGTGTGTCTCGAAAGAGGAGAGATTCAGAGACAAGGTAGGAAGGCCACGCAATGGTGAAGGCGGAGACTGGAGTTGTGCTAACATTAAATGAGGGACACCAAGGATTGTTGGCAACCCCCAGAAGCCAGAAGAGGCAGAGAAGGGTGCTTCCCTGAGTTTTGGAGGGAGCATGACCCTGCCAACACCTTGATTTTGGACTTCTAGCCTCCAGATATGTGAGATCACACATTTTTTTGTTTAAGCCACCCAGTTGTGGTAATTTGTTCCAATCTCCCTAGGAACCCAATACATGAGGTAGGTATTATCATCCTTATTTTACTGATGAGAAAATGTAGGCTCAGAAAGTACTTACATATTTTGCCCAAAAATCAGCAGGTGGAAGACTTGGAGGAGCCCAGGTGTTCTTAGCATCGCACATTTCTGCTCTCTACATATGCCCGTGACACTGAGGAAAGACTTGGCAAAAACTAAGCTGACTACAACTGAACACTAGGTCACAGTGTGGGTGGGCACGATGGGGCAAAGGGAGAGATCTCAGTCTGGTGGCATCAAGATAGGGGCTTAAAGTCTTATCTATTTTTGATGCTGAGAATTAAACTCAGGACCTTGCACAATGAGCTATACCTCCAGCCTAAGTGCCTTTTAAACACAGCAAGCACCTAACACAAATTCAGCATTATATATGAAACTTGTAGTTATACAAAAAAAACTAAAGCATGATTATTTACTTCCCACACATGTTCATAAGACCTCTGCAAATAGCAGGCTCTTGTAGAAAAGACATGCATGCATATAGAAGTGGTATTGGAGTTACTCAAACATTCATTGCTTAAAGGGAGGTACACATGTAAAAATGAGTATCTTACAGTCTGAGAAGGTTTCCTTGCTCACAGACAGGATGCTTAGAGATTTGTTTGGCTACAATCCAGGCACACATCAGAAGTATTTGGGGCATGTACTTGAACACAGTAAGCTGCCACAACTCCTAACCTTTGCTCTTACAAAGTGGCATAATATAGACTTCACATGAAGCATCCAGACAAAATGAGTTCATCCACCAAAATTGTTCAAGTGCTTTCAAGAATCTATATGGTCAGAATAAGAAGGCCAGGGTCATCCTCTAACCTTATCATACCCAAGCATTAATGCTCTTCATAGATATTAAAAAATTAACAAGGGACAAAAATCACAGCTAAAGAAATTTATAAGGCATGGAAACAGTCCTTGAAGTTACAAATTCATTGTAAAACCTCATTGTTCTCTATTTTCTACCACCCACACTTAGTCTCAATCTTTTTCTCTCTCTCCTCTCTTGGAATCAGTTCAAGAAGTAAAAATAAATCTTCAGTGGGGTTTGAGTCTATCCCAGGCCCAGAAAAAGACTGAAGACCTCAAGGTTAGAGTAGAGTGGCAAGACAGCCTCCCCCACTGGTGTCTCTTAACCCCAGACACATGTAAGTTGTGAGAATGAAGGTTGGATGGTGTATCCCACCCATTCCTATCTACCTAGAACCACAGAAGGCAACCTTAACTGGAAATAGGGTCTTAATAGTTAAGGATCTAGAGGGAAAATTATTCTAGAATAATGAAATTACTTCAGATGGACCCTAAATACAACAACTAGTGTCTTGTTTTACATGAGAAGAAGCTAACCCTGATGAGGCCTAGATTCTGGACCTTTGGCCTCCTGAACAGTGAGAGAATACATTTCTGTACTTTAAGTTCCCAGTCTGTGTTAATCTGTTCCAGCAGCACTAGGATGCTAACACAGGGATGGAGTTATTTATCCAGCAGGTGCACTCCATCCCTGCTGACTATAGGCCAATAGCCACCTTCTACAGCAAACCACACACTAGATGATTTGTTTCCTATTTGTTCACAGTCCCTGGATGGTGGTTGTGTCAAGTGTTTACCTAAAGGCTGGTGGAAATGTCAAATTCTTAAATATCTACCTTCTACTAAAGTGATGGTTAAAGGCAATGTTTCTCAAAGAACATGGCCACAAGGCTGCACATTAGAATCACCTAAGTCTCTTTAAAAAAGTATGGATGCTTTTAAAAAATTTACTAGGTGATTCTATTGTCAGCCAGAATTACTCTTTCCTCAACAACAATAAAAATGACAAATTAGCCCAATATTAACCATATCTGTATCTATAAAATGAACTTGACCAGAGGATAAATCTCAGAATCACACCTCAAGCACACCTAGACTCAATGTGCCAATGTGCAGTCAAGATGCCCCATAGAGAGAAAAGGACATGAGGCAAGCTCACTGCACCATCCCTGGAATGAGCCCTTCATCTGGAGCCCCTTCCTAGGCAGTGACAAGGTCACTGGAGAAGCTGGGGAAGACAGTAATAATCAGTTGTCAGACAGCCAATCACTCAGCACAGGCTGCCAAGTCTTCCCTCTCTGGCTTCTCTGGCCTTCGCCTGTTCTCCTCTCTGTAGTCAATGCCTTCATTTAACCTAGTTCAGGTTAACAAACACTTTCTGGTTCTTACTTTTGCTGGGCATTGTTGTAGATATTTCTTCCTCTTTGCCAAGCTCTTGGGGTACACTGACATGCATAGATGCTTAACAGAACTGTGAAAGAGGGTCTGACTCTGATCATTGTTTCTCTAGCTCATTTCCACTCTTTTGACTGATCTTTCTAGCTCAGCTTCCCCACTTCCTTCTTCCTGTGCCAACATCTCTGGTAATTAAATATTCTTGTCTACTGTTCTGGCTCACTGTCAATACAAAACCGTCCATGGCTGTCCATGACTAACAAGAGATCCCATTTCCATTTTGTAGTTTCACATGATGATGGCATTCCAAAAGCTTTCAGATTTGAGAACATTTCAGATTTTTGAATTAGGGATGTTCAACCTGTCTTATGTTTCCCCATTTCATGTCTTCTTATAGAGAGATGTAAAACTCAGGGCTAAGAGCTTAGATGCTGGGTTTCTGGGTTCAAATCCTGGCTCTAACACTATAAGATGTGTGACCCTGACGAAGTTATTTAACTTTGTATGTCTCTGTTTCCTCAATTGTAAAACAATTGTATTTGACTTCCTGAACATAGTACACTTGAAGGAAAAACTTTCATATTCTTCCATAATGTCCCTCTAGTAGATCTGGATTTTTTTTTAATGAGTCACTGCATTCAAATAGAACTTTCTTTGAAAACTTTCTTAGAATTGTCTTTGAGGGGACATTCCAGTGCTTAGCTAGCTCACTATTATCATTCTAAATTCCCATATGTGCTACAACTGGGATTAGAAGCTTCAGAGAATAGAAAGTGACTTAACGAAAATACTACACATATATAAGTATGATGTTTAATGTTATCAGAGGTCAGTTTTAAGTAGTCTGGATTTTTTATGTATTTGAGACAAGAGACGCCACTGATTTATTTATAACAGAACTCTTACAGTTCTCAAGAAAGGGCTTACTAGTTATAGACTTTCTATACTCCAATAATAGCAAACCCAGAATAAACTCCAATATCCATCCACAGGAGGAAAAAAGTCTAGTTCCAAGAAATTATTTCTGCCTGACATCTGAAGCCAGAGGTCAGCAGTTTTTTAAGAGCACGCAACAAGGGGCCATGACGCTCACTATCGGTCTGATCTGTCTGAGGTTTCAGACGAGCCTGTGTACAGACAGGCTTCCCCGCCATCATCTCCCCAGGTCCCAGAGGACAAGAGCCTCCCAGGCAAGCCCAAGAAGGCTTAACTCTGTAACTGTACATTATTGAGAGCAGCAGAGAAGTCAAAACCAAGGACACTGGCTGACATGGAGAACTTTGGAAAACTCATCAAGGTACTCATATGCAAAGCCTCATTCATTACCCACAAGGTAATTAGAGCCCACAAGGAATTCTCCAAACATGTCCTATCTTAGCATTTTATGATTCAGCTAGGTGTTGGTGACAAGTAAACATACACAAAAATCGCTGAAAGGGAGAAAAATCAAATCAAGCAATATTAAAACTCTAGCATGTTATTCTGTGCTATGGATTTTGACCCTAATCTAATAGAGATGTCAAGAATCTGCTGTTTGACTACACATTGAAAATGAATGAGTCCATTTATGGTTTTAAAATGAAATGATAGTTAAAAATACATTTGCTCTGGAAATTCTTAAACTTTATTTTCCAGGGTATGCCACACACAACTTATCTTTTACAGACAATTTC
Organism: Xerus rutilus; assembly: GCA_028644305.1. Classification (NCBI taxonomy): domain Eukaryota; kingdom Metazoa; phylum Chordata; class Mammalia; order Rodentia; family Sciuridae; genus Xerus; species Xerus rutilus. Next base: position 24,609,097 of record CM053405.1, on the reverse strand, counting down.
TATTGAAAGCCACTTGGTGTTCAGCTACTGGTGAGCACATATTGTGAGCTCAAGGGCAGGGACTATGACTTTTCCCTCTGCGTTCTAGGCATCCAGCACAAGGGCTGGTACATGGCCAGGGATGGACAAATGTTTATTGAGTGAATGAGTAAAAAGCAAGCAGAACAGTGGGTTTTTAAGACAGAGTTACTACTAAAAATACTGAGGAAGAAGCCAGCCCTCACAATCTCCCTAAGATATTTTATCCTCTTCTCCATTGCAATTATTTGTTATTATCTTGACATTTTCTTCTTGACATTTCCTTGCCACTGGGCAGCAACTGGCTCCCTTCTGTCTATTCTCTCAAATTCAAATTCTTGACACCAACAGAAGACCACAGATCGCCAACATCATTCCTGCCTTTTGAAATGCTGTATAAAATAGTCCTTAAAAGTATGGACCAGACATCAGACTGCCTGAGTTTGTAGCCTCGCTCCCACCCTGTGACCATGGGCAACTTACTCTATCCTTGTGTGCCTCAGTTGTGGGCTGAGAGACAATAATAGTAACATCTATCACAAGGCTGTTGTGGGAATCAAATGAATCAGATATTTTTAAAATAGTATCTGGCACATAGTAAGCATTTGACAAGTGTTAGCTAACATGGTTATTATTCACACTCCTAAGGGAAATTCCATTCTGTAATTTTGAATAATTTTTTTTCCTCTAGGATTAGTGGGTGTTCACATTCACAATAAACTCCCATGACCAGACCCAGATTTGCTGACCAGCTAGAGCACAAATGAGATACACTGCAGACTATGCAAGTCCAGAGGCTTCTGTTGCAACTGCGCTTACCCACAGAATAACTGATTTCTAAGTTCCTAAAGTGATGTGAGCTTTGGGGAAATTAATCAATATTTTAAATGATATGTCAAAGTTCCATTGAAATGAACTGTACAATGTAACATTAAGGTACAACTTGTCTCTCCACTGGAAAACATGAAGGATGACATGCTCAAGCTAGAAATTTCAGGATACCTCTTGTAGTTTTAAAATAGGGACAAATTTGAAGAAAGGCCAATTAGACCAATGATGTCAACAAGCTGCCTTTTTGCCTGCCAGGAAAATGCCTGGAAGAGATCCCAACAAAACCCCATTCATGGGGCCTAATGCAGAGGGATGAAAGGTGACATGAGGGTGGTTTGGGCCTGCCTGACTGCCACTTGGGGTCACCATGAAGTGTACCAAGGCCAACAGCACATCAGGCAAACATGGGAGGACAACAGTTACAGACATGTGTGGCCAAGTGCCTAAGGAAGGCAATTGTGCCCAGCCAAGAAAAGGACACTATTCCATGAATACGAGGCTGCCACTGCCATGTCACCACATCAAGGCTTGGACAACAACCACTGCTACAATTGACTCTGACCCACGTTCTCCCTCAGGCAGCTGGACTTCTGAAACAGCCAAGTGTAGAATGATGGTTCTAGTTTTCCTGTTTTCCCTTCCCTTCCCCCTTTCCTTTCCTTCTGACTGTGATATTTGAATAATAATCTTATAACATCTAATAGACTCCATCTCATTCCTCAAGATCAGATAAGCATAGCCCTTTCTCTATAATTAGCTGTACAAAGAGCACAGTTTCTAGGAAAAGCTCCTCCTGCCTAAGAACTCCAGAAGGCAAGCTCTTTGAGGAATCAGAGCCCACTTCTTCCCACAACACAGAATTACACTCTTTAAGAAACTAGAGAAGTTTTCTAATATGAGCTTTCAACCAGATGAAAAAATGTCTATGAAACTGCTCTGAAGAACAATCTGGAATCAGAGAAGAGTGTGTAGAAAGGCCAAATTTAAAATGTGTTGGAAGCAATGAAGAACAGATTGAGGAATCCAGAAAACATGGTGTTCCAGTAAAATACATTTAAAGGAAAAGGAAAAATGGAGGTAAAAAAGAGAGGAAGAGGGCTGGGGTTGTGGCTGAGTAATAGAGAGCTTGCCTTGCATGTGTGAGGCCCTGGGTTTGATTCTCAGCACCACATATAAATAAATGAATAAAATAAAGGTCCATCAACAACTGAAAAAAATATTTTAAAAAAAGGAGAGGAAGAAAGATATGAAAGAAGGATCTGGGAACTATATAATGTAGGAATCTTAGCAAAATTAAGAAATAAAAAACATAATAAGGGAAAACTACCCTGAGCTAAAGAAAAGCTTGTCTCTAAAAATAACTATGCAAATAATAACTAAAATTAATTGGAAGTGGAGAGAGGCAGACAAAGATCTGTAATTCAAGATACATTTTGGTGAAGTACTTTTTTTTTTTTAAGCACAAAAGAAAAGTTCTATTCATTCCCAGGTAGAAAGTAGGCTATTTTCAAAGGCTTTCCAAATCAGGCAGGCTAGATTTTCCCAAAACACTATATACCAGAAAACAGTGGACCATCATCAGTGGAATTTAGAAAAGAATCAAGCATTACCCAGGCAATTCTCTCTTTAAAAAAATAAGGAAAAAAAAAAGTCTTTTAAATGTTAAGGACAACAGAAACATACTCTCGGGTAGGCAAAAACTGAGCATGCTTGTACCTAAACATTCCTTTATAAGTTTTCAAAGACGTGGCTCAACTGATCAAAAAGTGAATCAAAATAACAATCCAAGAATCAGGAGATTTTGATTGCCATAAATGCCAAGAGGGAAAATAAGTAAAATTACTGTGGCTACCAAATCACAAAAATGCAAAATAAACTTGGAACTTAAAAACAAAGATGGGATATTGACAGCCATTACTCTACACTAAAGATCTGGACTTGAAGTTTCCAACAGTATGGTATCACATTTTCCTCCAATACACTTTCCTTGCTAAAGAACGTTCTGCTGAAAAGTGGTGAGCTACTTGATGTAGATGATAGGTACTAATTCAGATAACCTCATGAGTTCTCACAGGAGTTTTAAAACTAAACTGCTCTATAGACTTTACGCTCATGCCAGTTTCCTTAAGTTGACAAAAATCCTTCAAGCCCAGATAAATGCTCACCTTTACCCTCAGCACATCGCTGCTTTATGGGAATTAGTTGTGCACTTACTTTACCTCTGAATTATTTTACCTGGTGTCCTGACTGTACTTATTACTCTACTTAGCACATAATGTAGATTTTACATTCTTCAGACAATAAAGTAAAATTCAGCAAACATTAAAAGGATCAATCTGATAAAGTTTTTCATGCACCACTGAAGAGTTTTGTACCTTTTCTCACTGTTACTTCAATTTGTTCAAACCCACATTTTACAGACTTTTATAAAAATGCTTTAATGTAAGCTAAATTTCAATTTACTTAAAAGGTTTTTCAGAGTATGTGTCCAGAACCATGAAATTTTAGGTCAACTTGGAATTTTAAAAATGCATTTTTTAAAAATATTACTAGGCAAAGGGCAGCGGTTTCCCCACCTCCTGAAAAATGGTTAAAAAACACTTACCACAGAGACCTACTATGAGGATTCAGACATACTGCATTAAAAAACACCCAGTAAGTGCCTTGCACATAGTAAGTGCTGAGAAAATGTTTGCTGTTACCAAGACCACTTTCATCATGTACCTTGCAGGAGGTTCAGGTGTAATTAGACACAGAACCAGGTTCCTAACCCACAGAGCTTCTCTATAGGCTGATGCTGGACTTTATAGGCAAAAGATGAAGACCTGTGATACCACCATTTCCCTGCATGCTAAAGCTCCATTCTGATTTATTAAGCTCTAGGCACTTAAATAAACCCTGTAAAATGAATTTTCCTGAAATACTTCCATTATTCCCAATAAATTACAAAACAGGACAGAAGATGAATGGCATTTGGAGGCTTTTCTTACAAGTTAGAGGGTTCTCATTTTCTAGTCTTCAAAATGAAGGGTACAACATAATTTTTAAGGTTACTTGCAAGATTTATACTGTAATAAAGGCATTTTTCCAAATTACTGCATGCATTTATAAGTGCCAGATAATATTTAGGACATTCAGTTGTTGAAATATAAACCAGAATGTGGAATGAAGTAATAGTTATTAGGCCAACTTAGAGGGGAAAATTGACTAAAAGCTTTTATGCTCAGAGACTCTAACATTCAGAGATTAAGTCTTCAATAATTAAGAACAAAGAACACATAAAGCACTAGCTACCTGATACAAGCATATATTTTAGCTTTTCACTAAAGTTAATAGTATAATTTCTTTTGAAAACACCTTTATGTATGTAAACAAGATTCACTGTAGAGACTTTAAAAATCAAATGGAATTGCTTTTAGTCTATTAACTCAAGAATAACAACACTGACCTATTTCCTTAAGTATATGATCAACAAGGATAAGAAATTAACTACAAGAGCCAGGAGCACCCAGCAGCTCGGGAGGTTGAGCAGGAGGATCCAAGTTCAAAGCCAGCCTCAGCAACTTAGCAAGGCCCTAAAATAAAACATAAAAAGGACTGGGGATGTGGCTCAGTGATTAAGCGCTCCTAGGTTCAATCTCTCATACCAAAAAGAAAAAAAGAAAGAAATTAACTTCAAGAAGCTTTCATACACTGCACATGCTTAGCATTTTCACATGTATGAGCTAGAGATGCACATCATTTTCTTCATACAGATAGCTTAAATAAAACACCGTGTTAAATCTGCTTTAGAAAAGAGGAACTCTTGTGTATGTTTTGTATCAGACCACATTTTTCCCTATGCCTACAGCAAATATTTTGCTCCATAACCTGCTTTTCTCACCAGATAACATAAGCTGAACTTGCCCCATATCAGTGGAGTTACATCAAAGGTTTTTACAGTGAAACTGTGATGAGTACCTAGGTTGCTACCAGTTTTTCATGATTACAAACAGCTGTGCCTTGAACATCTGTCATGTGTGTGTACTGTAATGTGTAGAGTGGCTTCAAGAATAACTGAGACAAGTTCTTTGGATTAGACAAAGGGAAATGAAGGGAAGGAAGGGGGATGAGAATAGGAAAGATAGTAGAATGAATTGGATATAACTTTCCTATGTTCATACATGAATACATGACTAGTGTGACTCCACATCGTGTTCAATCACAAGAATGGGAAGTTATACTCCATGTATGTATATGTCAAAATACATTCTACTGTCATGTAAAAAATTTAAAAAACAGAGAATAACTGGGACAATGTACAAATGCTACTGGAATAATCTTCCCAGCCTGCAGCTAATGCCTCAATTCACACGTTTTCAAAAATTTTAACCCTTTGCATCTTAATGACATCACCCAACATAAAGTGCTTTTTTCCTACTAAAATGCCTCTGGCACCTAAGTGTCTATAATAAACACTCTGTCTCCTACTGCCAGGGGGTCGGGGCTCAACTCCAATCGAGGAAGAAACAGAAAGAGAGAAAGGGCAGATACTCCATCTCTTCTCACACTTCAGATGCTTTGACTCAGGGTCATTCGGCACTTGGGGAGAGAGAGATTAAAATTAAGTTGAGGATTGAGTTTTTGAACTGGATTTATCTGTAAAAGTTTATGAAAGTTGCATGTTGTAAAGGGGCAGGAAAGGAGAGTCAACTTGGCATGAGTGAAGGCAGCAACTGGACATAAATACATATCCATGGACTTGAGAGAGTTCAATAAATCAACTCCAACCTGAATACAGTTAAATGCATGTGCTCACTAGGCACATTAGATCCTGGCTTGGCTCATTCATTTATTCAGCAGATATTTATTAAGCATCTTGTATGCATGGACAGAGCTGTGAAAAAGACAAAGCCCAGCGCTCTGGGAAGTTCAATTCCAGGTATGCACATGTGATTCTGAGGAACTTCCTTACCTGTCTTGAGTTTCAGATTCTTCTAAAGTCTTGTTCTGATATTCCTCATCTAATTAATTTGCAAAGATTATGGAAATGAAATAAAATTATCTGACTTTTTCCTTTATTAGCAACATATGCTGCAGACAACCGAATAGTTGAACAGCTTGTGTTTCAGAAACACAAAGCCCAAGACACATGGAGGCTTCTAAATACAGAGGAGTTAGTCTAGGTTCTCAGAATAGAGTGAGGATGAATGGCTACAGGAAAAGCCAGGAATAGCTTGCCTTGCTACCGTTATTTATTTCTAGTTAAATTGAGGGGGATGATGCTGTAGCTGCTCGCCCCCCCCAAAAAAATCCATATTAATTACCTTAAAATATCAAGTAGGGCATTTTGCACAACTATTGTCAAGGGCTAGTATTTTTGTAAGGTAAGAGGGATTCAGAAGAATAGTCTTAGTAAAATTAAAAATGATAATTAAACAAGGCCAGCACCGCTGCTCTGCGTGAGTGTGTGTGTGCGCGCATACATATACATACAGTACTAAGTGCTTATGAGCAGAACTCCTCCTGGGCACTGGTTTATGGACCCTAGTCAGCACCATGACAGAAGAAAGAAAAGCCAGTACTTGGCTGAAAGGCCACCTTTCCTGGCAGCAGGGCAGCCCCAGTGAGCTGAACTGTCAGGCCATAGCCCTTGTAAGCAATCTCTGGAAGACGGAGTGTGTCCATGTTGATTGACAGCGGGCTGACCCTATCCTCTGTTTTCCTTACTAACTCATCTCCAGGGCCATGTCCATTCTCAGGGCCTGTGATTATCTCACGACCTTGGGAGGCCAAGGCAGTTGCTTTCCTAATCCCCATACCCTCTCCAGATTCCTAGGATGACTGTTCTGCAAAGGGTCCTTCAGTACAACAGGCCACCCTGGACACATCTGGACTCCTGGAAAGTCAAGCCATGCCCCATTAGGCTAATCCTCAACTGCCCTGCTTTGAATCAGTGTCCACTCTACCTAGCCAGTGTTTAAACTGCCCTCTATCAAAACAGGAGTTGAGATGACAGTGTTTATGAAGTTTGGTTATTAGAGTATCAGAAACCTAACTATTCATTTCCTTAAGTTATTTTTTCCCAAACTAGTTATGAACTGGAGCTTGCAATTTGGGGTGGGGTGGGGTAGAGGTGTCCTGCAAAAGAGAAACACTTAGGAACTGAGTGCCAAGATAATGGAAAAATGGAAAAGCAGCAGGTAAGAAAGACCATTTTGTCAGGAGCCTCTGTGTATCCAGACTGGAAAATGCAAAACCTCCTGGTCTGAAAGCACCAAGGGCGATTTCTTTTATTTGTTCTAAAATAAGTCATTAGAGGTGTTGGGGCTGGGGCTCAGTGGCAGAGTGCTTGCCTGGCACGTGAGGCACTGAATTTGATCCTCAGCAGCACCACATAAAAATAAATAAAGTATTCTGTCCATGTACAACAACAAAAAAGTTTAAAAAAAATAAATCATTAGATGCATAAGTATACAAATAAACAAAGGTCTTAAAGAAAAGATTGTCTAAAGCATGTAACTGCAAAATAATTTGCCATTCACTTAAAAGAAAATAAAACCCACTGAGATATTACTTTGTTAGATAAAATTAGTATCTTTGTTTTAGGTGAAGATAAATAATGTAGTTTAAATATATGTAGGTGAGAATATTTTCTCCACTCACAGTATTACACATTTTTATTTGTTTAAGGCTTTAAAAACTAAAATAATCCCATAATAAAAAAAAACTAAGACAGCAAAGAATATTCACATCCACAATTTGAGCCTGTACTAAAAACAAATTTTACATTTTATTTCTTTTCACTCAACTTTCCTAAGTCTCTTTTACCATAACTTAATTTCGTCCTATTTTCTTTCACTCTAATATATTAAAATACTCTCTTATGAGACAAAAAAATTGTTATTTTACAGGATATATAGCTTAATTAAAAACTTAATTTGACATTTCTTTATTGTTTAACATTTAGGTTATTTTTAGGAAAATAATATAAGGAATATGGTTACAAACCCATAACAACATAAAGAATCTGCAGATACAGATGTGCATACACACACACACACACACACACACACACACACACACAAACTTTTTTTTAACAGTGCTGGGAGGGAACTCAGGTCTCACACATGCTAGGCAAGAGTGCTCTACCGCTGAGCTACATCCACCCTGCCCCATCTGTGCATACAGTTTTTAAAAACTTCTTAGGTAAAACTGCTGTCCATAAAAGACCCAAGCAAAGTACTAGTACAGTGGATAGCATCACTGTAGAAAATGTTTACTATTATTTGACAACGGGAAAAACCTTGTATTCTTTATTATAGAAATACTTAAACATATCTAAACGTAGAATTCATCATCCCATGTCCATGGTGCCAATCTCCCTTCAGCTGAGCCTCCATTTAAACACACTCCTACCAGCATCAATAAATATTTTACTATGTGTCTCTAAATATTCTTTTTCAAACATAAGCACAATAACACACCTAAAATAAATTACACTAATGCCAAATACATTAAATATTCAGTTGCATCTAAGTTTTTCCAATGACCTCATGAATTTTTCTTAGTTTGGTAGAATCAGAATACAAGTTGAGATCATACACTGTAAATGGCTCCTTCCCATCAGTCTCTTAATTTAGAAGTTTCCTCTTCCTTCTCCTCTGCCTCTCACTAGCCCATTTGTTTTAATTTACTTGTTGAAGGAATAAGGTCAATTATTCTAGACTTTCTCATATTCTTGACTCTCACTGACTGTGTCTCACAAAGGCATTTAATGTACTTCTCTAATTTTTTTACTTCCTGGAACTTAGTAGTAGAATCTAGAATCCTGATCAAAATCAAGTTTAATTTTTTGACAAGAATAAAGACTTCATAGAAAAAAAAAAAGGCCTCTTTGTACCTTCCCACTGGAGGTACAAATGTCTGAATGTTACCTGTTCTCTTACCGTCTCTCTCTCCCTCCCTCTCTCTCTCTCTCTCTCTCTCTCTCTCTGCACCCATTCTCAATTCAAGGGGGTCTTTAAAGATTTTTTTTTGTATTTTTAACTTTTCATTATAAAAAGTTTTTCAAACATTACAAAATAATTCAAGCCAAAGGAGAGAGAAGAATAGAATAAATCCCTCTGTATCCATCACACATATCAACTCACTCACTACTCTCTCTCTTATTTTCTTTTCTGGATGCCCTCACTCATTCCCCTTTCATTATCCCTTTCCCCTTTTCTCAGCCTAGATGATTTTGAAGCAAATTCCATATATCATATAATTTCATTTCTCAACATCTCAGTGCATATCTCTAAAAGATAGAGATTTTAAAAAATATAATACCTGAAAAATTAAAAATAATTCCTTAGTATCACCAGATGCTAAATAGTATCTCATGTTTTCGATTGCATAAGATGATTTTTAAATTTTACTTTCACCTGCAACATTTGGTTACTAGTGAGAATATTCTACCATCATCAGTTACTGGCTGTGAACTATTTTCTGATACCCTTTGCTTACTTTATTTTTGAGTAGGGCTTGCAACAATACATAGCAGTAGCCAGTGTGGGCACAAATATTGCCTCATTCTAGTATCTCCCTCCTAATGGGGGGAGGGGAATCTACCTTCATGACTCCTCACTACCCAGAAAGCTTATGCTTTCAAATCCAAGTGTACTTTGTGACTTCCATTGCTTCTAAACTCAGAATGACTTCCTTCCTTCAAAGATATAACGTATATTCAATTCTAATATTTTTCTAGTTTCTTTAAGTAATGCACATTATTAATTATACTCAGGTCTTACATGCTCAGACAGCTACTTGGCTTGTATAAGCCCCAGAATTTATTTCCATGACCTCCAACTCACAGCCACTGACATAAAAGAGAGTGTTTCATAATAGTGGCACATTTCTAAATAATTTGAATCCTTTCGCAGACTACCCATAAATATATTTCCATATGTTCCTAAAAATTCCAAATCATTTTAGAGAGGGGGGGAATCTCTGTCATCTCCTTTTAAAGCTGTCTTAAATCATCAGGGCAGCAATTAGTTCTATGTAAGAATAAAAAGTAGGGATTAATTTAAATCATAATGAAGTTGGTGCTTTTTTCAAAATGGCTTCTTTAAAACAGTAACCAACACAATTTAAATAGACCCAGGCCCTTTTAATGGAGCACATTTATTAGGCACAAGCTTGGTAACCTAGGAGACCCCACCTCTTCCTTCTGCTAGAGTCTGTCGCCTCAGAAAAGCAACTTCAATTTAATAGATGGCCAGTTTTCTAAGCCTCAATCAAATGGGCAGTAGGAGTAATGGAAGAAAAGCACAACTCAAATATTACCACAACTATAGGCTGAAGGGTTTTTTCTTTTGGAAGTGGGAATTCCCACGGTAGCCAAGTAGGACTGTAATGCAAAGTCCCAAGGAAAATTAAGCTAGGGTTAAGACACCAAAGTTAAAAAAAACAATATGGTATGTGCAAGGCCTCGGGCTCAATCCCCAGCATGCACAGACACATGTGTGTGCATGCAAACACACACACGCACACACAAACACAAAAGCATAGACTAAACAATTTATGAAATTGTGGTTAAAAGAGTGTTGAATTTCTAAGGCACATGTAAAAAAAAAAACAGTCAGCAGTCCACATCACACTTAACGCCTATATTGTCAACAAAAATTCAGTGGTAATGATAATGTTACATTTTAATATGTGGTCAACTCACATATATTAAAACAAAAGATGGGCTGAAAAAAACCAAGCAAGGTTATACATGTAAACACACTGTTATTAAAAACAATGTTTAAAATGTAGCTTTTATGAAATCAGTTTCTGAAATTCTGTTCTTATAAAGTAAGCCTAGACTACTACTTTTCTATCATGACCATGTAAATATTATGAGTCACTGTGGCTAGGTTATGGTGGCCAAACCATAGTTGATCAAACACTAGTACAGATGTTGCTGTGAAGGTATTTTTTTAGATGTGATTAACATTTAAATCATTAGAGTCTGAGTAAAGAGGACCACCTCTGTAAGATGGGTAGTCCTTGCCAAATCACTTAAAGACTATAAGAGAAAAAAACTGAGATTCCCTCCAAAAAGGAATCTGCCTCTAGACAGCCTTCAGGCTCCAGCCTACAGAACTGCCCTGCAAAATTCAGATTTGCCAGTCTCACAATCACATTAGCCAATTCCTTACATTCAATCTCTTGCCCCCCACCCATTATATATACAATCTCCTATTGGTTCTATTTCTCTGAAGAAATATACACTCTAATATACACTGTCACTCTACAACTGATTTTTGGGGGAGGGGGACAATCAGGATTGAACTCAGGTGCACTTGACCACTGAGACACATCTCCAGCTTTATTTCGTATTTTTATTTAGAGACAAGGTCTCACTGAGTTGCTTAGCACCTGGCTTTTACTGAGGCTGGCTTTGAACTTGCGATCCTCCTGTCTCAGCCTCCCAAAGTGCTGGGATTACAGGCGTGTGCCACTGTGCTCAGCTACAACTGATTCTTAAAAGTGAATTGATTTATATTTATCTGCTTGTTACCATATTATACAAGACTGGAGACCTTGTCCTTGGACAAGGTATCAGTTTGCTAGAGCTGCCGTAACAAAATACCAGATTGGGTGGCATAAACAAGAGAAATTTATTCACAGTTCTGAAGGCTGGAAGTCCAAAATCAAGTTGTCAGCAAGGTGGTTTCTACCAAGACCTCTCTCTCTGGCTTACAGACAGCTGCCTCTCCACTGTGATTTATCTTTTGTGCATGCACATCCCTGGTGTCTCTTCACGTGTCCAAATTTCCTCCTCTTATGAGGACACTAATTTGAATAAGGGCCCATCTTAAGGGTCTCATGCTAATTTAATCACCTCTTTAAAGGCCCAATCTCCAAATATAATTTACACTCCGAGATACCCAGTATTGGAACTTCAATATATGAGTTTGGGGGGACACACAACTTAGCCTACAACAGACAACGTATTTAGAAAGGTCTGATTTAACATAGAGATGACATGGCCTACCTAAAGCTCACTTTGTAGGGGAGGCACCTAATAGGAAGTTCTTCTCTAGAGCAGTTATAAATGTCCAACCAAGAAGAACATGCAGGCTGGGGATGTGGCTCAGTGGTAGACCATTGGCCTAGCATGCACAAGAAACAAGGCCCTATCCCCATTACTGCAGGCAAAAAGAAGAAGAAGAAGAAGGAGGAGGAGGAGGAGGAGGAGGAGGAGGAGGAGGAGGAAGAAAAGAACACACACATATAGATACTTGATGCAAAAAAAAGGACATGATTTTAAATAACAATCCAAGGCACAAAGGCAGACACTGAATTTCCAAGATGGATTTGTTATGTGGACATTTTAAATATTGCTCAGTATAGGGAAACAGCAAGAGATTAACATACTTAAGCCTGGTTAATGATTCTCTCCAAAGGTTACATGGTGATGATAAAAGTTGCTAAATCCCTCTGCAGCCCTGGGCTAGGCAAGATGTGAAATCCCTATGCATTCGGAATTTGGATGTGGCAGACAGTATCAGTGGGCATCAGTGAGACTGAAGTCTTTACAGAAGAGCGGGGGGGAGGGGAGGTAATGGGAAGAAAAGAAGGAAACAGAAGAGTTAAGAAAATGAAAGGAGGAGGGAAGGAAAGCAAGAAACAGGTGAGGGGAAACACGGGAAGGTGTCTGTCCCTCCTCCCAGTGGACTGCACACCACCACAAGTTCCTCCTCTGACTGGTAACAAAGGATGCCAGAACCTGACATGTAAAAAGCACATGTACATTTCCAAAGGCTTCTCACCCTCATTATCCCTCATGCACCCCAAGTGGCCCAGTAAGCCTTCACGGAAATGCAATTATTTTTATTTGACAGATAGAAGAATCTGAGACAGAGCCATTAAAATGACTTTGAAGCCGGGCATGGTGGCTCAAGCCTGTAATCCCAGCACTTAGGGAGGCTGAGACAGGAGAATCGCGAGTTCAAAGCCAGCCTCAGCAATGGCGAGGCGCTAAGCAACTCAGTGAGACCCTGTCTCTACATAATAGAGCTGAGGATGTGGCTCAGTGGTTGAGTGCCCCTGGGTTCAATCTCCAGTACCAAAAAAAAAAAAAAAAAAATGACTTTGAGACTCAGGAAGCAATTGAACATTTTACAGACTAACTCTACTCCATCTTAATGATAAACAACCATGATATTTTTTTCACCCTACCATCCATTCCTGAAATTTCTGGTTCAAACTATGTGATATATATATGTGTTTTGAAATCTCTGTGTCTACTCTTTTTCTGCAAAACATCATTTTGGTTTCATACCCCTAAAAGTTTATAGTTTGTCTGGCTGTAAGGATTTGTAACTTTCAAACAAGCTTAGGGAGAAAAGTGATAAAAAAAAAAAATGATTATTTACTGGAAAAAAATACACGTGATAAGACTGTAGGGAAGAACTCTTCTTCCTGACTAGAAGCCAATTCTTGTTCTTCTGAAGTAACTTTCCAGAGTCCTTTGCCTTCACATTCACAGGGAAGATGGAGCAAACACCACAAACTTTTCTATAATTATTAAATGAGCTTTTAAAAGTCTCAAGAGAAAAAAAATGTAATTGATGAACTTTTAGTAATGGGGGCAAGATGGGGAATAGGTAACTTGTCCTGAAATAAAATCAAGTTAGGGTGCTAGGAGAAGGAAAGTCAGTCCCCAGCTTCCCTGGCATGTCTTACACCACTGCCACCGCCACCAACACACACAGCCCAGAGCATTGGGTTTCCAATGTGCTGCTGACCTCTAGACATTCCAGCCTGGCTTTCAGACGAAAACCAGGCTCCCATTCGAGACTAGAAGGTGATACCTGTCCTAGGACAGAGTTCAAAGTGCTGTATTCCAGGCCCTTATGTTAAGGTCTTGGCATTTAGGTTGGCAGTCTCTCACCTGAGGGACAGCCAGGAGGACATTCAGGGAGCCCCTCTGCTTACCAACTTACAAGCTGCCCATGTACTGTGGGCACACAAACATCCCAGCAAGCTTTCTGTTTCCATAGGCTTTTCTAGAATCATCCTGCATCCAGAGGCAGAGAATGGCATCTGAGCCAGACTGTGTGACATCCTTAAGCGATGCTATGTGACTTCCAAGGCCAAGCCACAAAAGGTGATGAGGTTTCCATCTGGCTTTCTCTGGGGATGCTTGTTTTTGGAACCTAGCTACCATGTACTTGCTGAGACAGCCGGGCTACACGGTGGGGCACAGTATTCTGGCCTAAGGTTGATGATAGCCAGCAGCAACCACCCAACATTAAGTAAATGACCTACCTACCAGGTGACTCCAGCCACAGCCTTCAAACCAAGTCTCCCCAGCTGAGGTCCCACATCACAGAGCAGACACAAATTGTCTCCACTGTACTATATCCAGAGAAATTATGAACATAATTTTTTTAAATTTATTTTCTTTTATTTGTTCTAATTCATGATACAGGACAGTAGAATGCCTTTTGAGACATCATACATAAATGGAGTATAACTTCTCATTCTTCTGGTTGTACATGATGTAGAATCCCACCTGTTGAACATAATGTTTTATACCACTAAATGTACTAGTAAGAATTTGTTAAATGGCCCTAGTAACTGGGATCTACATTACAGCTGAGTTAATTCCAAGAGGCAGGAAGAATTGACTGGGGATCAAACACAGGCCTCCTCACACATGCTAGGCAAGTGCTCTACCACTGAGGTACAGCGGTCCTGATTAATTTTGATTTTGTACTTTTTTGGTTTGGGGTCTGTCTTAGAGCAATGAAGAATCAGCACAAAGTAGAAACACCAACATTTAAGAGCCACCTTCCTGGTGCCCACCACCACACAGAGTGCAACAGAACGTCAATTCCTCCAAAGCCATGATAAGGCTAACTGTGGTCTCATTTTAAAGATGAGGCACAGAAAGGTGTAGCCACTTGTTCAAGATCCTACAGGAAGTGGCAGAATCAAAATGTGATAGCATATCTGCCTGACAGCCAAAGCTTACAATCTTTTTTTTTTCCTTCTTCTTTCTCCCAGTGAATGCCAAATTGGTGGCTTTAGCCTTGAACTAGAAAGACAAGGACAGAGAGGACTAATTTTGGAGGGATGAGAGAAGACTACAAATCCATATGCACACCAGTCACTGTGTGCCATATGCCACTTATGCACCCATTTTTCAAATGTAAATTCCTTGATAATTATAACTCAAATTCACTGAAGACATTATTTGTCTTAGTTATTATTTGTCTTCTCAACCAACAGATGATAACAGAACAGCTAGTAAGTTAAAAGTCCACAAATGTTGTATACATATACATATGTCAGAACATCCTCAAAAATGTTGGAACCACCAACCAATTGCACACTTAGTTGTAGGGTGTATAATTAACGCTCAAGCCTGGTAGTTGGACTGTGTTTCCAGAGGAAAACACAAGGACCGTCCATGACCCTTGCAACATTCTATCTGGAATGCTCTGTCTTAAGTTGGGCGCTGAGAGCAGGGTCACCTTAGCCACATCCATTCGTTTGCTAGTTGTGCTTCCTGAGCACTGACCAGCACTCTGCTATTAGCTCCTGTGACCCACTGTCCTGGTCCTTTCCACTTTCCATACCCACAGCTGTGACGCTGAGGTAGGCAGTGGCATGGGCTCCGCTCTGTCCTCTACCTCACCTTGCCTTTTCTCTTTAGGGTGTCCTACTGAGGAAACTCTGCTTCTGTCCCCAAAGAAGCTTAAGGTTGGGACTAAAAGGAGATGGTGGTGATAGGTTTGGGAACAACTTCATTGTTGTATGGAGTGAGTTCACCACCCTGCCTTAGAAAGGGGAGCCCATTCAGATTTGTGCTAATCAGGAAAGAATGCCAGTACTTAAAGCTCCTTAGAAAGCCTTCTTCCCACAAAAGACTGACAGCTTTAGCAGAGGCCTGGCCCTCACATTCACCAGGCCGAGCAAAATGCACAGAGCCTCTCCAGCCCACCACAAAGGGCCTGGGTAGGGTGGGGGCAGTCACTCCTGCTCTTCCCATGACTATTTCTTCAGCTGCAAGAATCAGAATTCACACCCTTATGTCCTGTCCTTCAGGACTACAAGTCCTGCCTTATAGCATCCCTAGCCCCACTCTTTACTCTCCTTAAGCACTTATACCACTGCATTCCACAAGGATTTTTCTCTTCCCAGACATCTACTTATACACTGTTCGGCTCCAATTAAACAGGAAAGAGAAAAACAAGAAATGGGCTTTTCAAAATCTTGATTCTTATTATCATTAACCTTAGGCATGAGAACAATTCAAAGACATTCTTTGTGGTGACTCTTTAAAATAAACATGGTCTTAAAACAAACCACAGTTAAACACCGTTTAATGCATAAATGAAGGAAATCTATGTCTTGTATTAAGTACTAGAACCCATTACATACACCTACATTCACAAACACAGTGCTAAATGTATAAAAATGAGGGCACAATTTGAAGACTCATGCACTGGCCACCAGCAGTCAGAAACATTGTCCACAGAGAAAAAGAATTTTATCCATTTAAAAAAAAAATACTGGGTCAGTCACAGGAGGAGGGTGAGGCTGCAGCCCGCAGGAGTCCCCAGCTCTCTTCCCTAGGATGGGGACAACTGCCCAAGCATTATGGTAACTGGGAGAGGAGAGAGGAACAATCTCCACAGAGAGAGACCTGACCTAACCAGACACACTCTCTTTCCTCTCAAAGAAGATCCTAGCAAGCAGGAGGTGGATAAGGAAATGTAGAAGTGAGAGAGAAGGTATTTTAAGAAATTAACCCCAAATGCACAATGAACCAGCCACCTGGCAAAAACTATTAAGCACCCTGACATTCCCAGGTGTTCTTTTTGGATGGAGGCAAAATGGCAGACGCAGGAGGTACGAGGGAGTGGCCCTGAAGAACTGGTCACAGCCAGTTAGATTCTTCACAGTCAGATTCTTCTGGATGATCATCTCCAAAATTTCTGCATTTCTCAAAAAAAATGGGCATGTAAATCCACATATTCTTCCCCTTCAAAAGCCTATTCCTTTCCTGTAATACAGAATATTTTCTTATTTGCCTTGTCTTTGCCCCCAAACAACTCCAGATGGGTATTATCAGGCATTTCCAAGGTCAGAGTTCTTTAGACTTCAAATTCCTAGAGGACAGGAAATACACTTGCACTGTATTATAACTACCCAAGTACACATACACATACATAAATTCCTGCCAGGAATTTTTGGTTTTTTTAAGTCTCATTTCCTCTCAAGTGTCTGGTCTTGGAAGAATTCTGGGAAGACGGGTGATAACATCCTTAATTTTATAAGCAGGATAATTGTGATTCATTCATCCATGTGTTCATTCATTCAGCCAAGACTCATTGAGCACCATTTTTGTGCCAGACTGGAGACTCCACAGTGACTACCCGTAGCCTGTTTTTCACAAGGTACAGCCCTAGAAAGAGGACAGACTCTAAACAAATAAGCACATCACAAACAGGTAATAGGTCAAGGTGAGAAATGTTTACAAAGTTAAAATGAGAGGCTAGGAAGCAAGAGGAGTGGTTTTATATTATTAGGGTGTCATGGAAGGCCTCTTTAGGTGACATCTCAGCAGAGATGAAGTTTTCTGGGGCAGGGAACAGCAGGTGAGAGCCTGCGGCTCAGGTGGACAAGGCAGGTTAAAGGAACTACACAGGAGCACTGAGCAGAGAAAACAAGGGGAAGGAGGTGGCAAAGGGCCCAGCCTACTGCGGGGGAAGGCAAACTACCAAAGTGCTATGAGCACAAGAATAACAAAAAGGATCACTGTGGCTGTGGGGTTGAAGTGACTGGGGCAGGGGTCAGAAGCAAGGAGGCCAATTAAGAAGTCCCTGCAAGAGTCCTGGTGACACATGGCTGTTGCTTGGACCACAGTGCTTGCAGTGGGTACAGTGTGAGGCCATCAGCTTGTGGACATATTTTGAAGATAAAACTACCATGCTTTGTGAATGTGAAAAGAGATTAGGGCTTTTGAATTAAATAGGACTGGAGCCAAATCCCAGCTCGGACACCTATAAGCTGTGGGACCTCGGGAAAATGGATGTTTTAATTTCACTAGTTCTCAGTTTCTTCCTTTGTAAAATGGAGATAACACTGCAAGGTAGAATTATTATATAGAAGCATCCATTATAATAGCCTCGTGTTCCTTCCTGTTTGTTTTTTGTTTGTTTTAATTCTCTTTCATATTTGGCTAATGTAAATATTTCTGAGCCCCAACCAAACAAGGTTCTGTCAGAGAGAATTTGTATTTGCCCCTGAAGTTTCTCTCTTTAATCTACTATTTCTTTGCTGGCTGGAATTGACTTTCATTACATTTTTGTCCCTGTCAGCAGAGCTCTTGTTTTCAAAGCTGGGCTACTGAAGTTCTAATCTTAATAGAATCAGCAAACCAACATGCATGCTCCTTATCAGAGAGGTGGGCAGAAACAGTAATGAAACACAGAATCCTGGGGCTAAGAATTTCTGACAGTGCAAGGTATTTGGAAATAATATAGTTCATATTAAACACTCCTGGTTTCAGATTCCACAAAAGAGGGTTAATTATTATTTTATGTTATTAGATTTTAAAGTTGGGAGTTCTTGCCTCCTTTCTTGTCCAATAATTACAGCTCAGCCAATATTTCTTACTTAGGTCAACATATGATCAAGCTCTTATGACCTTGACTCAAGCAAGCAGTGAAACCACTCAGCCCTGAAAATCAAACAGAAAATCAATCTTCTAGTTTCTTGGCTGTCAGGCCAATAGGAAGTACATACCCTTGATTTTTTGGATCCTTCTACTTCCCCACTCTAAACAACTCAATGCCACACTTACTGAGTCCCTCTCTAAAAAAAGAAAATTAGTTTGTAAATCTCATTTGTGTTTAATGTAAATTTTGAAAGCTATTCTAAGAGCAACCAGTTGAAGAACAGAAATCATTAAACAAAGTCTAAAAGGGACACTTAAAACATGAGAGCGCTGGTGCAGGGGTGCACGCCTGTAATCCCAGGTATTCAGGAGGTTGAGCCAGGAGAATTGCAAATTTGAGGTCAGACTCAGCAATTTAGGAAGCCCTCTCTCAAACTAAAAAGATAAATAAATAAATAAAATGACTGAGGTTGTAGCTCAGTGGTAGAGTGCCCCTTGGTTCAATCTCCAGCACCACTAAGATAGATAGATAGATAGATAGATAGATAGATAGATAGATAGATAGATAGATAGATAGATAGATAGATGATAGATAAATGTAAAGAAAGAAAGAATGAGAAGAGAAAGAGAAAGAAACTATTCTGGTACTAGAGCCTTTATAAATCAAAACTTAGACATCTATTTGAAAAATTTAAACCCAGTTTTAGTAGAACTACATAACTGATAAAAAGAAAATAAAACTTAAATAGAGAAATACAGATCAGGATAATAGGATTGTCTCAGAAAATGACACCCAGAGCAGATTAAACCATCTAAGAATTTCCTATTAAGCAGATACTCAAACAAAGGAGGAAAGTTCAAAGGTCTTTTTTTAAAATTTTTATTTTAACTCCAGTATTACAAAGTATTATTTTACAGTGTCTTTGCATATGTGCTGGACTGAATATCTGTTTCTCCCTTCAAAAAATTAAAAAATAAAAAAAAATTTCATTGTTGAAATTCTAATCAGCTCTTAATGAGCTGAGGACTTGGTGGATAATTAGGTCATAAAGGAGGAACCCTCAAGGATGGGATTAGTGCCCTTATTAAAGGGATCCTAAAGGGCCCTTTTGCTTTCTATTGTGTAAGGAAACAACAAGAAGTCATCAGTGTGCAACCAGGAAGTGAGTTGACTCAGTTCCTTTTCTGTTGCTAACAACACAAAACCAGATTGGGTAAATTATAAAGAAAAAAGATCTATGTTGGCTCTTAGGTCTAAGGTCACAGGGGCTGCATTTGGGGGTGGCCTTCTTGCTGGCTAAGTCCCAAAGTAGCACAGGATATCATATAGCAAGAGTCAGGGAAGGACAGAGAGATCTAGCCAAACTGGCTTACTCCAGATATATTCTAGAGATAAGCCATTAGCCTGTTATACATTAATCAAATAAATTGATTAATCCATTCATGACAGCAGAGCTTTAATCGCCTCTTAAAGGTCCCTCCCAGACCTGCCTCTTAATATCTAATAGGGATCAAATTTCAACATGAGTTTCAGAGGGAACTAACCACGTTCATACCATAGCAAGGGCCCCTGGCCATGCTGGCACCCTGATTTCTGCCTTCCAACCACCAACCTGTGAGAATACATGTGTATTCTTTAAAATGCACCCAGGTCTTCGGGGCTTTGTTATTGTAGCCTGATTTGATTAAGACAGATTACTTGTTATTTTCAAATATAATGCATTCAAATAAGCCTCTTACTATTATTAAGTAAAAATACTAGTAGCAGCAATATCAGAACTCATTAGCCTCATCTCCTTCAACTCTCAAGACTAATAAGCAGGCACAAAGTTCACTGCAGAGTTTGTGGCTAAACCCCAGGTGTCCACTTCTAAAACCCATAAGCCCCAATTGCTAAAATTCACTGCTGCTTTTCATAACTCATGAGCCATAGCCAAACCCCTTTTGCCACCCCTTACTTACCAAATCAATCAACTTTTCCTTCTCAAGGAATCTGATCATCACTTGTCTCCATCTACCAGAAAGGAACTATCAGTCACTGTTTAGCTCTTTCCTACCAGGACATCCAAAGAGTTTCAATTCTACCTTTGACATAACTCGAAGCTACCCCTCCTTTCATCCATGTTTGGCCTCCTTCTCTATTGGAACTTCTTCCCTTCTCACCTAAATCATCACCTACTAACCATTCTTCCAACTGCCAAACCTAATATGCCCAAGTCCCCCTACCCAGCCCTTTCAACTTCAATTTCCTAAAGTCCAGTACCCAGGCAGGTTTCCTACTCAAAGCCACTAATGACTCCCCAGTACTTAGAAAATTGAGCACAATTATTTCATCAAAAGGGGCATGGGCCAAGATGCCACCAAAACAATTTTCTTCCCTTCCACATTCCCAAAAGGCTACCACACTGCAGACAGAGTCTATCATATGGGCGCAATTCATGCTGGAATTTAAAACTGAATGAGATACTAAGAAGTAGGACCTTTAAGAGGTAATTAGGGCCCTGTCATCATGAATGTATTAAATTAATTCATGTGAGTAACAGAATAATAGGTCATCTCTAGAGTGTGTCTATTATAAAAGCCAGTTTGGATAGATCTCTTTTGCCATATACGTCCTTTGGGGACAGTGGAGTTGACTCAATCTCATCTCTCTTGAAATTCTGCCCATCTAGCAAGATCTTCCTTTGAGTGACTCTTTCCTTCCCTTCCCTGTCCCTTCCTTGGTTTGACAGTTTTCTTCTTTGAAACTCCTCCCCACTGTCTTTGTTCTTCTCCAATTTGCCTTCAATGCCTTCAAATGAGCCTCTTACTATTATCATTTGCCTCATCCTGACCTGTCACCACCACAGTCCCTATGACAGGCTCTCAGAAGACAAGGAACGACTACCCACTCTACATCTGAGGCCCTCAGTGAAGGTGCTTTCAAAGAGCTCATTACATTTAAATTAAAATCCACCTTCTAGAGAGTGCATATCCTTCTGAACTTTAAAAACATGAATTCTATATCAATCATGCAGTACTTAGATCCTGTCCTGAATATTATTCTTCTACCTGGAAATGTACTGTCCACCCTCTACCCCCCAGGGAAAAGTTCAAGTTCTCAGAAGTCAAAGATCATGTCTCCCATTTTATGTATGGCTCTAAAATCTGGCATCAAGTAAGTTACACATGCATTCTGACATATTTACATGATTCTCTCTAAAATTGCATTTCTCCAAGGTTGTTCCAGTTCTCAGAATGCACATCCAAGGGTTTTTACATTTTAAAATATCACCATGTGGCACACTCCTCCCCTCCACAACCTACCCCTTTTCTAGATAGTCACAATGTACATAAATACATTAGAAGACCCAAGAAGTTCTGTGATATCTATTCATTTTACTGAACATATTTACCAAAATTATTTGACACAAAGAAATTTTCTGGCTGATAACCCCTGATAACATTCAGCAGTGCCACCTGGGATAACTGTCCTAACATATCTGAAACAATGTCCTATATATAAGCAAGTGCTTAGTAAATAACATGTAAGGCATTTTATAGCTCACAAAACACACTTGACATCCATTACAATGTAACTTTTTCAAGAGACAGATTTGCAAAGTAGGGACCTATGAAGAAAGGAAATCTTGTCTTGCTTCCCTCTAATTCTGTACTACCTCTCATTTATCCAGCCTGCCTTCCCTCCCTTCCTCCCTCCCCACTTTCTTCATGCATCAAATGAAAACTTTTCTTTAGTTGCTGTGAAATTCTAAGGATGCAATGTGACTTGACCTGTTCTTTCCAGCAACAGACTTTTTCTAGCTTTCTTGGTCATTTGAGGGCCCTTACATGTAAATTTCAAATTGTTCCATTTACTCTTAAGGAAAGGAAGAAAGGTTTAAGTCCAGGAAATTCACCTTGAAGACAGAGAGAAATTAGGCGATCTAAGTACTACTATGTTTTTAGCTTACAGGAAATTCATAAAGTTCCAAATTTAAAAATATATCAGTAAGGATTAAGTACAACTATATATAAAAAGAAACCTAAGCTGAGCTCAGTGGTGCACACCTGTAATCCCAGCACTTTGGGAAGCTGAGACAGGAGAATTGCAAGTTCAAAGCCAGCCTCAGGAACAGCAAGGCACTAAGTAACTCAGTGAGACCCTGTCTCTAAATAAAACACAAAATAGGGCTGGGGATGTAGCTCAGTGGTCGAGTACCCCTAAGTTCAATCCCCAGTACCAAAAAAAGAAAAAGAAAAAGGAACCTAACCTAATGGCTTAAATAAGATAGAAGTCTACCTATGTAAATAGAGGATTAGAAAAGTTAGTCCAAAGCTACTATGAGAGTCCTAAAGACATTTGCAATCAGGGCTCCTTCTATCTGTTCCACCAACCTAATACAAGGCTTCCAAATTCAAATAACTTCAGGGTCCAAACTGGCAGCTGAGGTGCTAATCATCGAGTCATCATCTGAAGCAGAATACAATGAAGAAGATGGAATAAGCAAAATAAAAGGCCTAGCTTTCAGCAGAGTAAAGCCTGCTCTTTGCTTTATCTTAGTTTCAGACTGCTATGGCAGAATGCTACAACAGAATGGCTTAAACAACAACATTTACTTCTCAAGATTTTAAAGGCTGGAAAGTCCAAGATCAAGGCATCTTTAGATTCAGTCTTTAATGAAAGCCTGCTTCCTGGTTTCACAGATGGCTGTCTTCTCAGTGTCCATTGCAGAAAGGATGGTGCAGCTCTCTGGTTCCTCTTTTATTAGGTCATTTATCCCATGCATGAGGATCCCATCCTCATGACCTAATCACCTACTAAAGGCCCCGTCTCTAAATACCATCACTTGGGGATTAGGCTTCAACACATGACTTTTGGAGGAATGCAAACAATGTACATAGCACACCTCCCTTACTTCTTATTGACCAGGACCGGGTCACAGTCAATAGTAGCTCAAAGCAGCCTTGGAAATGAGCTTTTTTAGCAGAGTATATTGCATCCCAAGTAAAAAGTGGCATCACGGGCTGGGTTGTGGCTCAGTAGTAGAGTGCTTGCCTAGCATGTGTGAGGCACTGGGTTTGATTCTCAGCACCACATATAAACAAATAAAGTCCATTGACAAATAAACAAATATTTTAAAAAAGAAAATTAAGTTCTTTTAAAAAAGTGGGGTCACTAGGGAGTCTATAATCGATCTCTGCCACTAGAAAGGAAGTAGATGTTTAAATCATATTATCTGAGACTATAGCTTAGTGATAGAGCATTTCCCTAGCACATGCAAGGCCCTAGGTTCCATCCCCAGGACATGTGTATGTGGGCACACATGCAAAAGAATCCTATCTTAGAGTGTTGATCTAAAGTCATTTGTTCTACTATTTCTCAAGTTCAATGATAAGAATCACTGGCATGGGGCCATAAAGGAGCAAGAGGGATTATGAGCGTTCCCAGGGTCTGCCCAAACCTTGGGATTCCTATTCTTAACAAGCATCTTAGGTGATTCTTATCATCAGGCAAGTTTGGGAAACCCTGAAACCTAAATCTAATCTTGCACCCACTAGATAGTCCCCTCAACAAACTGCTGAGCCTTGGGGCCCGGAGGCAGTCCAGTCAGTAAGAGGCACAAAAATTCTTCTCTCATCCTTTTTATTGGCTTACTTGGTCTCTTCCCACAGGATAGGCAAGATCTGACACAGTCTACCCCATAGAAAGAGACAAGTGAGCCTTGCTATAAAGGAATTACAGAAGTAATTATGAATGAAGAAACCAAGCACTTTAAGCAGCCAGCTCTGTCACATGAACAAATGCCAGGAAGTTGGACCAAAGCAGCCCCTTTCTTTATAGCAAGCTTTAGGGTGACTCTTCTCTATGTTTTTCAATCTTACTTTACAGACTGGAATGTGAACTTTGGGCACCAGAGCTTTGTGTGTGTCATGCCTCTCAGGCTGAACACCATGCCCAGCATGAGGGAGAGCTCCCCACTAATGAAATTGGTTGAGGACCCAATTTACCTCGTGGGTGGTGGGTTTCTCTTTGAGGATCAGAGCTACAGGTTAAAGAGTGTAATATACTTTACAACACTGAAAAGTCAACTGTTACTAATTTGTATCCAATGTTTTCCTATCTATTGCAACATTTATTTCCTCCAAACAAATGTAGCTAGGACCATGTTACTTGTGCAGGGTCATCCTTACAGAACTAGGGGGCATCCAAGGACAAACATGCAATGAATGAACTCTAGGGCTGAAAGAAGATTTTGGTCATATTTGTTATCTATCAGAGGTGAATACTGAGAAAATGTGGCAGGGAAAGGTGAGGTAGTAGGGGGAGAGAGCCTCAATAATACCCGAGAAACAGCTTATCTCTGGTGTGACCTTTCTACAGAGAAAATGATTACTATTTACATTTTGTTTGAAGTTTTTTTCACAGCAGGGTATTAGACCCCTAGAATATAATGAATTGAATAAAAGGAACGAAACATATTAAAGGGAGATTCTTTTGCATGTATTCGTGGTACATCCCCCTCCCCCAAACAATATGTTGAATGTGACCTTATTTGGAAATAGGGTCTTTACAGAGATAATCAAGCTTAAGTGAGGTAATTAGGGAACCTCCAACATGACTAATTTTTTTTTTTTTTTTGGTACTGGAGATTGAACTCAGGGGCACTCGACCACTGAGCCACATCCCCAGCCCTATTTTGTGTTTTATGTAGAGACAGGGTCTCACTGAGTTGCTTAGTGCCTCACCATTGCTGAGGCTGGCTTTGAACTCGTGATTCTCCTGTCTCAGCCTCCCTAAGTGCTCGGATTACAGGCATGACTAATGTTTTTACAATGAAAGTAAATTTAGACAAAGAGGGTGCAGAGGGAAGATGAGTATGGAATATGGAAGATTGGAATGATGTACCTATAAGATGGTAATGAAGGGGGCTGGGATTGTAGCTCAGTGGTAGAGCGCTTGCCTCGCATGCATGAGGCCCTGGGTTGATCCTCAGCACCACATACAAAGCAATAAAATAAAGACATTGTGTCCATCTACAACTAAAAAAAAAATTAAAAAAAAAAGATGGCAATGAAGGGCTGGAGTCGTGACTCAGTGGTAGAGCGCCTGCTTAGATGGGCACGAGGCACCACATATAAATAAATGAATACAATAAAGGTCTACTGACAACTAAAAAATATTGAGGAAAAAAAAAGATCACAATAAAACTACCAGAAACTAGAAGGAGGTAAGGAAGGATCCATTTTATACATGTTTCAGAGGGAGAATGGCTCAGCTCACCTTGGATTTCACACTTCTAACCTCCAGAATGTGATGCAATGCACTTCAGTTATTCTGAGTCACCAAGTTTGTGGTACTTTGTAATGGCAGCCCTAGCAAATAAATTTAATTGGTTAGTGAGGAAAGTAGAGGATGTATTTCCTCATCAACGTCAAATGTTATGTCCCTGGACTAAGACTATTTGCAAGCACCAAGTATGAATGTAGAGCAAAAGAACTACAAAAAAAATTTTTTTTAAAATCAGGTCTAAAGTCACATTTACTTGATCCACAGTGTCTGAAAACAAGGTTTCCCCCACTTGTCATTGATGGAGGTAGGGACAGAAAATTGCTTCTCATTCTAGATCAGTGGTTCTAAATGCTCTCTGCTCAGGATCCTGTCCCGAGGAGACCTAAAAAGACCCAGTGTGGATTCCTCCCCAGAAGCTTTTATTCACTTGTACGGGAAGAAAGTTAGGAGCAGAAATAACTTTTTAAAGTTCCCCAGGTGACATTGTACAGAGAAGTTTTTAAAAAATGCCTGAGATTATATGGCTCAAGTTTTTTCAAACATCAATAGAGTGGCCAAAAAAACAACTATGGTTCAGAACTGGAATGTCCCTCAATGGCTTGCATGTTGAAGACTTGGTTCCTCAGTGCAACAATGTTCACGGGTGGGGCTTTGGGGAAGAGATTGGATTATGAGGTCTTTGACCTCATCAGTGGACTTATAAATAATCTGATAGCATTATTAGAG
>CM053405.1:24450391-24582099 GCA_028644305.1 Xerus rutilus | reverse complement strand
TTTGGTACTGGGGATTGAACTCAGGGGCACTTGACCACTGAGCCACATCCCCAGCCCTATTTTGTGTTTTATGTAGAGACAGGGTCTCACTGAGTTGCTTAGCACCTCGCCATTGCTGAGGCTGGCTTTGAACTCGCAATTCTCCTGTCTCAGCCTCCCTAAGTGCTGGGATTACAGGCTTGAGCCACCGCGCCCGGCTTCTTTTTTGACTTTTTAAAAAAAACAGTTTTTATTTCCCATTAGAGGGAGCTGGGACATAACCTAGTGGTACAGCACTGGTCTAGCATATGTGAAGCCCTGGGTTAGACCCCCAGCACTGCAAACAAAACAACAAAAAACCTTGCAGAAAAGGTCAGAGACTTGGGGATTTCCTGTCTATAGCTCTGCCCCGAGCTTAAGGATATGTGTGTGTGCAGGCGGGGGGCGGGGGGGGGGGGCCAAAAACAAAAACCAAAAATCTTCATATTTCATAGGAAAGTTATGATCATCTTTACTACAGTAGGATCAGATGCTTTCCTCCCTGATTATTCTTAATTGGTAGTGATTACAAGAAAAGTCAAATTAGAGGAAGAAGATACATTTGTCTAGGTACTAGGAGAGACTTAAAAACATTTTAATTAAGATCTGTACTTCTTTTTCCCCAGATGCCTGTGAGACTTTGCACAACTCCAGGAAAAACAAACATACTGCTTTCATACTCAATTACAGAAGCAATTACCAGCAGAAGCAAAGATGGATGGAAACAGTGAGGTTGGAAAGAGATATGAACAGGAAATGTACAATTTTAAAGCTTAATGAGACTTAGGAGAGCATCTTATTTTGCCCATGTGGAATCTCAGGGAGGCAGAGTGATTTGTAGCAGTCATACACAAGTAATCAGCAGAGTTAAGGTCAATAGATGGAGCCCACTACTCAGTCGAAACACCATGTACCAAGTCCTGATGGAGTCCGTTACAAGAAAATGTTAACAAGAAAATGTTGAACCAACCTCTCTGGCTCTCAGACCCCATGTTTTACATATTTATCATCTCTTGGTATGTTATAACTGAGATGAGGTCAGGCACAGTGGTACATGTATATAATCCCAGTAACTTGGGAGGCTGAGAAAGAAGGATCACAAGTTCAAATCCAGCCTCAGGAACTTAGCGAAACCCTCAGAAATTTAGTGAGATTCTGTCCCAGAATAAAATAAAAAATAAAAAACAATGTAGTTCAGTGTAAAGCACCCCTGAGTTCAATGCTTACACACACAAAAAAAGGTTTGGCGAGTTCCTAATCCTTGTTAAGGAAGATGAAAACTTTTCTGAAGTAGAAAAAGGATATTTCTCAAGAAATGCAATCCACAATACAAAGCTGAAGGTCAAAGAATCACATGTGGCATACATAGAAGAGTCACATGCATTATTTCTGTTCACATTAGATGAACAGAAAATCTGTCATTTCAGGAAGAGGGAAAAACATTACTGGAATAATAAGAGCCAGCAACAAAGAATAAACTATATAGATCAGAGAAAAATACATATACATACACATATATATGTGTACATACATAAACATACATGTATGCATGTGCACATATAAACATATAGGTGCATACATTTGTACGCATACATTTATGTGTACAAATGTTTATATATTCACACACATGTAAACTATATATAAACATGTACATGTGTAAACATGTGTAGTTATATGTGTCCATATAAACATATGCACATAAAGTATGTATATATAAATATATAGGTACGTATACAAACATATGTATAAACAAGTATGTGTGCATATATGTACATATATATTCCATGATAAAGCATAATCAATCATACAGTAGGCCCAATACAATGATAAATGCAACAAAATCCCAAAATTAAAACATCCTTCCACAAATCCAGAACTCCATGGCTCAGGTACCATCTTTAAAATATCAAAGTAGAGGTAGAGCATCCCTGTAATCACTGTAATCCCAGCTACTTGGAAGGCTGGGCCAGGAGGATTGCAAGTTTATGACCAGCCTGGGTAAATTAGTGAGATCTGTCTCAAAATAAAATAAAAATGGCTGGAGTTGTAGCTCAGTGATAGACCACTTGTGCCTAGCATGAGCAAGGTCCTGGGTTCAATCTCCAGTACTATACACACACATACAGAGTCAATTAAGTGTCTAAATACCACCTTCAAATCCATTGCTCAGCCTGAGATGTTTTGTGTAAGGGTCCTCCAAATAGGAGAAATCAACATATTAAAGCAGATAATAATCTTTAAATGATATATTTATGTTTACCTTATAAGAAGTCTTCATTATGCTCAGTTTGAACAAGGAACTTTTAATAACAGAAAGATATTCATATTCCATATTTATTCCTATAAAGCCAGGGCTGCTGAAGTAGGTGATTTAACACTTCAAGGAAAACTGAACTATTGGAAGGTCAAATCCCTTTTAAAAAGTATATTAAGAGGCATTACAAAAATAAGGAAGTGGTTACAAATCTGAGTTCCAAGAATGGCAGAGAACTCTCTGAGAAAATAGAGAAAAACACTGGAGCAGAACAATCACATTCCTATGCTAGATTACCTAACAGAAAAAAAAGGAAAAAAACCAAAACCCATAAGGGCCAAAATCATAACATTAAAAAAAGAATGCATTTTTCTGAGATGCTCCATATTGAAATGAGTGGTATTAAATCAGTGGTTCCAGAGGGCAGAGGGCAGAGAGCAAATGGTAGGCGATCACTTATTCAAATTCAGGGACTATTTGCATAAGCCAAAAAAATAAAGGAAAGTGGCTCAGTCCATTCCTCAAAGGCAAATGCAAGTGGCTGGTAGCTGGGAGAAGTGTCAATCCTCACTCCTGACAGTGCGAATGTAAAGAGGTCACTATGTGAACAGCATCGTTTCACTTTCAGTCTTATGCATGGAGTTTTGCTTTTTCAGTTTTTCTTTCATTTTCTTTTTAGGATCTAACACAGCACCGCCCAAGAGAAATATAATGTATGTCCAAGTTTATGTCTTCTGATAGCCAATTTTAAAAGTACAAAGAAAATGGTGAAATTAATTTTAATAACATTTCATATAATTCATTACATATAGCCCAAATATTATAGTTTTAGAAAGAAATCGACATGAAACTGTTAGTGGGATATTTGATATTCTTATTTTCATACCAAGTTTTTACCATATACTTTTAGTTCATCTCAATTCTGACATTACATATTTATTGGAAATATTTCATATCTATTTAGATTGCATGAGATTTACAGTTGAAAAAATAAATTCACATACCCAAGTTATCCCAAAGCTGATTAAACATTTTCCAAAATCTGAACTGAGTATCTTTTTAAATTTAAATTTATTATAGTGAATAAAATTAAAAATTCAGTTCCTTAGTAGTAGTTGTAGCCACATCTCTGGTGCTCAACTGACATCTATAGCTAAGGACTGCAGGAGTGGACACCACAGGGCCAACATATCTTTGTCCTAAGAATAACTTCTCATTCTGATTCCCCATGGGATGCAAAAGTCAGGCAATAAAACTGAAGTCATCCCACAGGCAAATAAGTATGATAACTTCCTCATTATCTAAATCCTTTATGGAATTTGGCTAATGGAATATGAAAATAGAAGAAATGTCAAAAAAAAAAAAAAAGATTTAGGGGCTGGGATGTAGCTCAGTGGTAGAGCACTTGCCTAGCATGCACAAGGCCCTGGGTTCAATTCCGAACACTGCAAAATAAAACAAACAAGCAAAAATAAAACAAAAAACAAGATATGATAGGGGTCTTTAACTGGGAATTACAAAGTACTTGGGAAAGTAATGGAATAATACATTTTGCATTTCTGTCTTAGTTAATCCCTAGGAGGGAGATATTTTTCTAAAATCTCCATTTTTCTATGAGGAAAGAGCAGCCCAGGGAAGTTAGATACAGTAAGTGGAGTATACAGAATTTGAGCCTTATAAATCAACCGAACTCTTAGGTGACATTTATGGATCTGAGCACAAAACAATGCTCAGACATTCAGGTAAGTAACTATTATGTATTCCCTGGTGGAACTTAGGGAAAAGAGTCAGACAAAGTACACACCAATAAAAGTGTTCATGTGTACAGCTATCCATTTAAACCTTTCATTCAAAGTGCCATAATCTCCATTCTTCATTTGCGATGTTATTCAACATCCTTCTCATTGAACAGGGAATCTCTCAGGGTGGAGCCTCCTAAGCAGTCATTTTAAAAGCTTCCTTGGTGGGTATTGTAATAAATCCTTAGAGTTGGCAACTATTGAGCCAGATCAGACCTCAAACTCCACTTAGCATCAGAATCATGGGGGGGGGGGCGCGGTTGAAACACAGATCAGTGAGCCCCACTTCCAGAATTTCTGATTAGGCAGATCTGGGATGGAGTCTAAGAATATAAATTTCTAACAAGTTCCCCAGGTCTGGTCCAGGCATCATACTTAGAGAACCACTCAACTAGAAGATGGATACACTTAATTGATGTAAAAAGAACCACTATAAATTCTTAAAGAACTTATTCATTAGAGAGTGCAATTTACCAGGCTTACATCTGCACCAGCCTAAAAATGCCCAGAAAGCAACTGCTTGAATCTGAAGAAGTGTGCTATATGCCTAAGGATGTAGCCTTCACTTCCTTAAGCTTCAAAGCTCAGAAATGCAGATCCAGATCCAGGCTCAGAGGACTGGTTTCCCATGAAGCCTTGAAGCTACTAAGTCTTAAATTTACAGGGTCCCTTCCAAGACCTAGCAATGTTCGCTCACATAGTGTATGGGGTGATTGTGTGTTTGTGTATAGTTATATAAAACTGGCAGGAGGTTTTTTCTTTTCTTTTTTCTTTTTTTTTTTAAAGGACAGCTGAGGATGTAGCTCAGTGGTAGAGTACTTGTCTAGCATATATGAGGCCCTGGGTTCTACTCCCACTACCTCAAATAAATAAATAAATATTTTTTAAAAAGAACTCCCATATATTTTTGTATAAAGCTCAGGTTCACAAAAATTGGATTTGTGCCAGGCATGGTAGTACACGCCTATAATCTCAGCAGCTCAGGAGGCTGAGGCAAGAGAATCACAAATTAAAGCTAGCCAGCAACTTACTGAGGCCCTGAGCAACTTTGTAAGACCCTGTCTCAAAATCTCAAAATAAAAAATAAAAAAG
This sequence comes from Xerus rutilus, assembly GCA_028644305.1. Taxonomy (NCBI): domain Eukaryota; kingdom Metazoa; phylum Chordata; class Mammalia; order Rodentia; family Sciuridae; genus Xerus; species Xerus rutilus. The sequence continues at coordinate 24,576,936 of CM053405.1, read as the reverse complement.
GCTGAGGGTGTGGCTCAGTGGTTGAGAGCCCTGGGGTTCAATTCCTAGTACAAAAAAAAAAAATTGAATTTGCACTTTGAGACCTTTTATCCCTGTTCATATATTCCAGAATTTTTTCTAGGAAGAGAAATCCATTGCAGTTTTTAAAATATCAAAAATATGTTTAGAACTTGTTTTTACCTCTTAATAACAATATACGAGCAGCTTTCTTTAATATATTTCTGCAACATTTTAAATGACTGTATGTACAACATTTTAAATGGTTCAATATGTACCCAAAACATATCCAACCTTTTTTTTTTCACTTTAAATATGCGAGTGGTTTCTATTTTATATATATTTAAAAGTTACCACCCTGGTGAATAGACAGAGAAATATTTATGCCCATCCTTATTTCTTTACTCTTCCTCTAAGTAGAAGAGTTGATATATACTATATGCTTTTGTTTTATATTTGCTGAGTTATAATGTAATATATAATTTTGTAATTTGAATTTCTCTCCACTTACTTCATATGCATGTTCCCAGTTGCTGCATGATTTTTAATCTTTTTAAAAATATTTTTTAGGGGGCTAGGATTGTAGCTCAGTGGTAGAGCGCTTGCCTCACATGCGTGAGGCACTGGGTTCGATCCTCAGCACCACATAAAAAAAACTAAATAAAGATATTGTGTCCATCTACAACTAAAAAAATATTTTAAAAAAAAATTTTTAGTTGTCAATGGACCTTTATTTTATTTATTTATATGTGGTACTGAGAATCGAACCCAGTGCCTCATGCATGCTAGGCAAGTGCTCTACCACTGATCCACAAACCAGCCCCATGATTTTCAATCTTATTTTTTTTTTTAATCTACAACCATTGTGGGAGATTTTAACACACTATTCTTGGCAATTTCCTCTCAACAAAGAATGGTCAGAGCCAGGCACGGTGACGCACGCCTGTAATCCCAGCGGCTCCAGAGGCTGAGACAGGAGAATCTTAATGTTTTTAATGACAATATAACATTCTTTTCTATGTATGTAACATTTGCTTACTCTTCTAATATCTGGTTGCTCCCAATTTTTCATGACTATAAATACACAAGACAATAAACTCTTCCCCTTTAGTATATTATTTCCTTAACAGAGCTTTCCTCAAGTATGTTAAGAATTGTTTAACTGTGACCATCCCAGCAGTGCCATTAATGAAACACAGGTTTATGGAGGAAAAAAAGAGATATTAGTGTGAACAGGGTTGACATATCAAAGCCTCAAAGATAAAAAAAAACCCTGGGCCTGTCTTGGAGACTTAGCTGACCATTCTGGAGAATTTCTTCCCCCACTAGAATCTGCCCAGAATCTGTTTTTACTAACTATGGCTAAATAACTCACAAATGTATAAAAATTTAATGTTAATATTATAATATTCTTTAAATGAGATTCAAAGCAGCTGCCTCATCAAAACCTAGACCCTTAAGCACTGTTTGTCTCTGGAAACCAATGGCATTGTTCTTAATAAGTCAAGCTCTCTTGGTATCCATGAGACACAAATGCCAGCTAGTGCACTGGGTCTACCTACATTTAAGTAATTTTCTGCCCAGAGAACACAGGGTAGTTAATTTGCTTATACAAGGTCAAAGTTTATAGCCTGGTTCTCCAACCACTTGAGCTAATGAACTGTACATACAGATAATGTCAGTTTGGGTGCACAAAAAATACAACTAGCCCTTTGTATCCATGTTTGCCACATCTATGGATTCAATCAATTATAAATTGAAAATATTTGAAAAAAAAAAATCCCTGTACTGAATACATGCAGCCATTTTTTTCTTGTCATTATTTCCTACATAACACAGTATAACAACTACTTAGCATTTACACTGTATTAGGTGCTATAATCTAGAGATGATTTCAAGTGTAAAACAGAATTATGCACACACACAAAACAGGATTACACAGTATTATGCAAATACCATGCCATTCTACATGAAGGGGTTGAGCATTCACAGATCTTGGTGTCCACTGTGGTCCTAGAACCAATTCCCCATGGATACTGGGGGATGACGGTACATAGTTGGACTGTAAATGGCACTTGGTAATATCACAGTACAATCGAACATGGCCAAGAGGATATTCAGACCATCCTAGTGGTGACACCAAAAAATATCAATGACCTGTTCTTTCTGTCCACAATATTGGTGGACTGGTAAGTCCTGTGCAGAGAAGAGCTATAGGGATAAGGTGATGAAGAACAGGCAGTATTTTCATTTTATAGTCATTCATTCCTGCAATATAGTGACTGGTGCCAGGAACTGGACTAGATGCTTCAGGCAGAACAGAAACAATAATCCCATACCACCTACCATGCCCAAGACTGCCAGTTGCCACCCTAGTCTACTTCAGTCCACCATGGGGGAAGGGCTGGTGTAGCTTTCCAAACACACTTAAAGAGGCAGGAATCCATAGTAATAGACTCCCTTGACAGCTAGACTTGTACGTCCAGGGCTTATTAAACAATCCACCTTCCAGCTATCCTCCAGGCAGACCATTTCCCAAGACCCGGATCCACTGCCAGAAACCACTACCCAAGGGAAACTATATCCCTTGAAATTTTAAAACCTACATTCCTAAGTCTCAGGTTCCAGTTTGCATTGTTAGTCTTCCTCTCTTTGTCCCACCTCTCCCCAAAACAGGTCTAACCACTTTGATTTCTATATACTCCACCCCACTCTTATCTCTGGCACTCTTATTTCAGGCTGATAATTCTTGGCCTGGCTAGCAGGCTTCACTGAAGAATGTTTTAGTCAAAGTTTACCCATGATTGTCACCTCTTAGTTGCCACTGGCAATTGGAATAAGGAATCTGAAATTCAGTTACAGGCCTTTATTCAATTGGCTGGCATCATCATCATGTCCTGAACCTCCCAAGGGCAAAAGCCTGTGTATACCAGCAGCAGCTGTGGTGAAGATGGGGTACCTGGAGCCAGAGTCCACAAGGACAAGTCCTAATTCCTGCTGGACCTCAGTGATGCGCATGAGTGTTATAGGTTGAATTGTGTACTCCTTGTCCAAAAATTTGTTGAAGCCCTTTCCCCCAGCAGCTCGAAATGCAACCTTATTTAGAAATGGAGTCAATACAGATATAATTAGTTAATAATAAATCAGTATCACTGGTGGCCTTTACATAAGGGGAAATTGCCATGTGAAGATAAAGGCCGGGAGAGGGCTGAGGCCCCTATAAGCCAAGGAATCCCAAAGGCTGCAGGGAAACTATCTGAAGCTAGAGGAGAGATGTGGAACAGATTCTCTCTCAAGGCTCACAGGGAGAACTAACTGGCAGACACCAGTGTTTTCAAAACCCTCTCCCCCAGCACTGAGATAATGGATTTCTGTGGTTGAAGCTGCTCAGTTTGTGGTACTTTGTTACAGTAGCACTAGCAAAGTAGCATAACAAATTACTATGTTGCAATCTTCTCATCTGGAAAATGGGGATAAAGAAGAGTTCTTCTTTAATGAAGAAGAGTAACCAAATTATAATTGAAGTTGCTAGCATGACTGGTAGATAAATGCATTTTAGTGTTAAATAACTATTCCCCGAACATTCATTTAATCAAATATTGTCACCTTTGTTTGGTTTCCTAATCAAGTTGCTGAGTCAAATGCAAGTCAAAAATAAGTCCACGCCAGATCTCTCAGGAGATGAGGAGCACTTACTTATGGCTGGCAGGGCCATTGCAGGGTGTGGCTGCACAATTTAGAGACCTTCCTTTGTGTATCAACAGGAATCTAGGCTCCCTCCCTGCTCTTCAACCCCACACCCACTCAAATCCCATCCCTTCCTTCCCTAAAGCAGTCACCACCCCAGCCTTGGCCCTAGGCCTGGCCCCTTTCTCGGGTTACATTCTCTCAAACCCCCAATCATTCCACTGCCAAAATACAATCATCTCAAAACTCCATTCTTCAGTTTTCCTCCCCCTACCCCACCCTGGGCTTTTACACTCTACAGAGAAGTCCATCCCTCCTTAGAACTTTACTTCCTATTACTTGTCTATACACCTTCCTCTTTGCTGTTCCCCTCATCAGAACTGGTTTCCTCTGGTAACTGTCACCTACCCAGACAAGATCACCCAGCCCCAAGCTCCCTTCTTCCATGAGATTTCCCTAAACTCCTCTGTTGTTGACTATCCACACACCAGGACTGATGTGAATTGCCTTGCACTGCTGCGACTGTTTAATGCACATTGGTCACATTATTTGAACTGGACAGTAAACTCTTTGAGACCATTCCTTCATCACACAAAACAGAGGACCGACCAACACCAGGCACTGCAATAGGCCTTGGCCGCTGTGATGCACTGAGGACTTACTGTGTGCCAGACTGTATACTCATTGCTATGATGCTTTAAGGGAACTGAGGGTCTCATCCTGAATTACAGGTGAGAAAACTGAACATCAGGAAGATTGTGTAATTGACCTTCTATCACATAGTATAAAAGGTAAAACTAGAACAAGATAGAAAACAGGGCTGAGAAGTAATACAAAGAGTGAGCTGCAAACAGTGTGAATAATCAGACCCCAAAGAATGTGGATAAAGACACTGTCATTTGGAGGTATGGCAATAGTTCAGATATAATACAAGCACTTAAGTGTGTATTTCTCATTTTCTCACATACACATAGATAGCTAGCTGCTCAGTGCTTATTCCTGACTTACACCAAAATTAAATAAGCATGCCTACCAAATTTGTAGATGATTATGATGAGAACTAGAGTTTAAAATGAGGAAAAAACTAGAGTAATAGATTTAGCTAACAAAATAGCATTTAACAAACATAAAGTAAAATTAAAGAGGGATAAAAACAGCATCCTGCATTTGGGTTCAAATGCCCAAAACATTGCACATATACATGAAGAGAAACACAGGACTATACCTGGGAAAAAAGAATTAGTAATTAACTCCATAAGAGAAAGAGGGCAACGTGGTTACCTGTATTAATAAAAGTACAGGTCTGGGAAGTAGTCACTCCACTATTTTGAATGTTACTTTGGAATGATTCTAAAGTTCTGCTTAGTTAGAACTCTGAGTTCCACAATTTAAGAGTCAAGCTATCATACATGTTCAGATGAAAGCAATCAATGTCATTATGGACCCTTGGATCTCACAATTTCATAAATCACATGCTGACTGAGAGCAAGGACTCAGTGCAGCCTAAAGCCACCTCTGTAACGTAGAAACACACGCTGAAATCATTCCCCAACTTTTCAATGGAGTTGTAAGATCAGATGCTGATAGTTCCTATCTGTGAAAACAACCTCAAAATTACAACTGTAAAGTGGTAATGTAAAACAGACCCTTGTTAAACCCTTATCATATCAGGGCACCCAGTATATTACTAGACTTAAAAAGGAAAAGCCTGACTGATTACCTAATGTCACCAGCTGATAACACCAAGGAGCTGTTTGATTCCTAACATGGAAAAAGCATTTAACGTCACCTAAAACAGCATGCTCCAATAGGTTTCCACCAGCACAACAATGTGTACTGGACAAGTAGCAACCAATAATCACTTCTGGGTGAAAGCAGGAAGTCACTCAAGTGTGAACATGCTTTTGGTGCACTTTTAACACTCAAGTCTCAAATGATTCTTTGTCGATATTGCCTGTGACTACTTGTCTCCAGTATCCATTCTCTCTTGCCCTTGGAGGTTTGGTTGGTGTCACGGCTGACAGTTAGAGAATGTGTTCTCCCAACTCCCCTGCAACTAGGCAGGGGCATGTGACTTAGCTCCGATCAGTTCCATGTGTGGGTGATAATTGGTGCCCTTTGGGTGCACATCCTTTGAAAAGGAAAAGGCTTGTGCTTTACTCTTCCTCGTTCTGGTTCCTTAAAATGTGAATATTGACCATGCAAGATGAGCAGCCTAGAACAGCGCTAGCCCAAAAGAATTATCGTGCAAGACTTACATCATTTTCAGTTTCTGATAACAACATTTTTAAAAATAAATAGAAGCAAGTAAAATGAATTTTACTAGGTTTATTAATTGGGTGTGTCCAGAATGTTAGCATTTTAATGTATAATTACTGTAAATTTACAGAACACATTATCAGATATTTTATATTCTTTCGTTAGGGGGTATGAAGTTGTTGAAATCTGGTGTGTATTTTATACTTACATCTCAATTTGAACTAGCCACATTTCAGATGCTCAAGAACCACATGTGGCGAGTGCCCTCTATATGGCACAGCGCAGCCCTAGAAGGGAGCAGAAGGACATCAACAGTAGGACTTGGATCCCTCGAGGAATCTATGGAAATAAACTGCCTTGCTGGCCCTTAGATTGCTTAAAACTCTTAGTTCAGAAAGAAACGACTTCTATCTTGTTTGAGTCACTGTATTTCTGGGTATTTTGTTACGAATACCTATCCTGTCACTAATCAATGCATCCATTGGGATCTCATAGAAAGACCTGGCAGTTTCTCAGGTATGAAAAAAAAACCTTCAAAGAATGGAGAGCTTTATGGCCAGGCATGGTAGTGCATGCTTGTAATCCCAGCAGTTTAGGAGGCTGAGGCAGGAGGATCACAAGTTCAAAGCCAGACTCAGCAACTCAGTAAGGCTCTAGGAAGGCGAGACCCTGTCTCAAAATAAAAAATAAAAGGAGGATGGAGGCTAAGGATGTGGCTCAATGATTAAATGCCCTTGAGATTCAATCCCCGGTACAAAAAGAGACAGATTCGTGAGTTTGCACTGATTTTCATAGAAACAAAAAACAAAACAAAACAAAAAAACCTCTAAAACATAGACCAAGTCTGAAAATTGCCAAAAAAACACCCTCAGCATTGGGAAATACACTTCAAAATAAACATAGCTAAGGAGAGCATGTAGTTCCTTATATTTTTTCTTCTTGTTCTCTCATATTATAAACCTCTACATCTCCCAGCAAGCCAGCCTACTGGGCAGCCCAGGAAGGAGTAGAGAGCTAGAGACCATCTGACCCTCAGGCCTCCTAAGAAAATGAAAAACAAAATCCTTTTCTGGCAGTGCTTCCATTTATGCAATGGAAACTAATAATTAAATAATCAAGTTGATCAGAGCACACTTTCTTTTATTAAGGGAAGGCAGAGGGCGAGTGATGTAGCTCAGTGGTAGAGCACTTACCTAGCAATGTATAAAGCCCTGCATTGAATCTCCAGCACCAATAAAATAAAATAAAAGGAGGTAGGGACTTAAGCAAAAGCAAATCCAAGGCTACTCACTAACATCATTTTTTAGACATACTGGGCTCCTGGTTAAAGCTATCCCTCCTATTGCCATTTAAGTGAAAATAACCACCTTTATACAGCAAAGATCTCTAGGTAGAAACTCAACCAAAAATCTCCACAAAATGATTCAGAGGCAATTCCTGTTTCACTCACAAGGAGAAGTTACATAAAGAATTTATCAAACAAAATACATGTAGGTCAACAATAAACTTCGTTCAACATGACTAGACAATTAATTCAGAATACAGAGATAAGAGATAATGACACAGATGACTCATTGTGTATGCTATCAGATTTCCCTATGTTTAGGGGCCAGGTTCTGGGGTTTCATATTGTTTGGCAGCTGGAACAAGTATCATGCTTAACCAAGAAGTATGGTGTGGGGTAACTGGATTGAATCTGGGACCCACACAGCCAGACAGGACTCTATCTAGACATTGTTATGGGCTCCAGTGGAAAAGCAGAAGAAACACCTGCTCTTTCTCCCTTCAGAACTGAAGTGCATGTGGCTCTTATAAAACAAACAAACCAATACTGTCCCATTTCTTCCCCTGCCACAGAGGAAGGACACTGACACTGGTGAGCTTTGCTGCCACAGATAGGCCTGGGTGACACAAAAATCATCATGTGTGTCCTATCTAATTTTAGGGAAATAGAGCAGAATTTATTTTATGATCTTTGATATTTCACAATGTAGGAATGCCCATTCCCTGTGTGAGCAGGAGTCTGCAGCAATTGACAATGTGAGGTCCTGTGTCAAGAAAAATCAAGGTCCCGTGTCAAGAAAAATCAAGGTCCCAGTCTCTCTGCCATTTACGAAATATGTAACATTAGACAACTAAGTCCCCTTCCTTTGAACCTTCCTCCTCTATAAAAAAAACTGTCATAACAGTGGTCTTTACTGGATAGTGTTTGGTGCACAGTATATGATAAAGAGCATGCGAAGGGCTTGGCACAGCGCCTGCCACTTAGCATTCCATGTATATAAGAATTCTTCTCTTGACTACTACTGTAGGTCAGCCATCAATACAAGCTCATTCTTGTTATCAATGTTATGTATTAGTCAGAGGCACCCACTGAAAAAGTGTGATGCTTCCACCTCACTCTCTCAGACACTGAAAATAGTCCCCACAATGAAGGAGCTAAGGTCCATGAATTGGGTGCTCAGTGGGGCTCAGTGCAGGGTGATGGGGCCTTTGGAGAAATGGCTCTAGGATGGAAAGGGCATGGAAGTGGTTACAGGTTGAATTGTGTCCCCCACTCCAATTCATCTGCTCAAGTCCTAACATAGCTCACTCCGTATGTGACCTTATTTTGCTTTAAGAGTAGGTTTTTTAACAGAAAACCCTACATTGTCAAGTTAAAATGAGGTCATTAGAGTGGGCACTAATCCAGTATGACTGGTGTCCTTATAAAAAGGGGAAACTTGGAGCCGGGCACGGTGGCGCAAGCCTGTAATCCCAGCACTTAGGGAGGCTGAGACAAGAGAATCGCGAGTTCAAAGCAGCCTCAGCAACGGCGAGGCACTAAGCAACTCAGCGAGACCCTGTCTCTACATAAAACACAAAATAGGGCTGGGGATGTGGCTCAGTGGTCGAATGCCCCTGAGTTCAATCTCCAGTACCAAAAAAAGGGGCGGGGGAAACTTGGACACAGACATGCACACAGAGAGAATGGCACATGAAGATGAAGACTGGGATCAGGATGACTCTTCTACCAGCCAAAGACCACCAGTAAACCACCAGAATCCAGGAGAGGGGCAAGGAGAGATTCTCCTTCATAGCCTCACAAGGAACCCACCCTGCCAACACCCAGATCACAGCTTCAGCCTCAAAACTGCAAGACAATAAATCTCTGTTGCTTAGGCCACCCAGTTTGTGATACCATGTTGTGCCAGCACCAGCCAGCTAATACAAGGTGAAATCAGGCAGCACTCAGATCTCCCATTTAAAAGAGAGCTGACAGGACCTGGAAAATATGCAGCATAACACAAACCTGACCGAATTGCTCTCTAGAACTTCACTGGAGTCTCCTGCCTCCACCCAGTGGGGTCATCACTGACAGATTTTAAAACTACGTCTACAATGCATTTGGCCAAGTTTCCTCTGTCTACAGAGAAACTTGGATTTGAAAGACTCCCATATTTTTTGTGTGGGAGAGAGGGAGGCTCAGGCATGTGTAAAAACATATTATAAATGACTAAAAACTCCCCTGAAAAAAAATACCTTGGCAGAAATGTGGGTTGTCAACCTTCATGAGAGCTGTTATCTCAGCAGGCAACAAATTCAAACCCTTGACTGAGCAGGATGTGTCTGGTTCCTCAAGATTCACAGGGTGTGTGCATTTTCTTGGCCAAAGCTGCAATAGTTAGCAGCTGCTACGTAAAGGTACACCATCAATTTAATCTTTTGTGGAGCCAGTCATTTTATACTGGCTGCTTTTTTTTTTAAATGGGATGTCTGCTGCTTCCCTATTATAATAGAAAACATAATCGGGAACAAATCTTTTGTAAAATTAAACACACACCCACAAAGTAAACTGTGAGGCTACTCCATCACGTTGGAGTGGCATTTCTCAAGATTTGTCACAAAGATCTTTCAATTCCATTTCCTATCCCTCAACCTCCACCCATTTCACTCAAGGCACTAAAAATTGGCTCTTGCAAAGAAATTCCAGAAGCCTCAGCATTTTAATAGCAGAGGGAAATCCCAACATTTTTGGCCTTGCTTCTCCTGATGACAGCTCCTTTTTCCATGTGAAACCACATTCTAGTTGCTGCAAATATTTAAAGAGGTAAAGAAGCCACTTTCAAACTAAAAGATAAAAGATATAAAATGATGGCAGTCATAAGACATACATAATGACAACTTAGAACTCCATGCTTGCTTTATAAGCATAAAGTCAGTCTATCCAGTTTTAAAACCAGACCGAAAACTTTACAGTGCTCTTACTGAAATACTCAGAGCCACACCACTGCACTGTTGGCCTCCTGAAGTCTTGCTATTTTGCAATACCAAGAACAACTTCTGACAATAGGTCTACTCACTGTGCTAAGACTATCCCCGTCTTTCAACCATCCTTCTCAATCCTACTCATCCCCAAGGCCTGGGTAAAGCCCTACCTCCCATAAAATTCCCCCAATTCTCCCATACACAGATTCATTCCTCTGAAAGTCAAGAGCATTTATCACCTGGCTTCACAATCTAACTAGTTGTACCATCTTGAAGGCCCCTTTAGTATTTATCTTCTGTTGGTATTTTGCCTTAGTTATTTCCTGCAGGTGTTTTTCCTCCTCCTAAGTTTAACAGCTCCTTAAAGACAAGGGCTATACCTTGTATTTCCCTCTGTAGTATCAAACCCAAGTGTGAGGATTATCAAGTAAAGTGATAAATGTGAACTTTAAAATGTCATCCACCACAGAAACTCCTGAACTCTTTTAGACTCTGTGACTTATCTATATTTAGGAATCAAAACAACCAGATGATGGTTTTGTCTAAGCACAGACTACAGAGTCAGGCTCAGTCCTCTATTAACTCAGATAAACCTGCCCTGGACAAGAAGCCTAAATGTTTCAGAAAACCACTCTGATTAAATCTACCTGCACGATGGTCCTGGAGTAGCAGTGACCTGAAGGACATCCACAGAGGGCTCCTTTGGACCACTCTTGTCCGGTTTTTTTTTTTTTTCACTCCAGAGTTTTGTTCTCAATGGCCACAAACTGATCTGGCTGCAGACCTCCCAGACACAGACCGGCTGCAACACGATCACGCAGTGGGTCACCTGTCATCTCTTTATGTAAGCATGAACCTGATCTCCTATCCTCATCTGCCCACCCCCAGAAACACAAAGAACTTTTTCTTTCCCTTTCTTCCTCACACAAAGACAAACAGGAAAGTTGGACGGCTGATAATTTAGGAGACTCAAGAGAGACCACTCCACCTGCTTTGTGTAAAGATTATAGAGTTTGGCTCATTTAACCGAATGTAATCATTTGTAAACTTGTTTTTCCTGCAATAAGTAATACATGTATATGCACAAACAAAAAACCTCAGTCTCAAAGGTAAGCAAAGTGAGCCTCCCTCACCTGCCCACTCCTAACCCTCAGTTTCCCTTCTCAGAGAAAGTAATTCTTACCAGATTATTCTGCCCTCTGGATCCTGTGAACTTTTTAATCTTGTGTGGGTTTCTCATTGGGAGAAAAGAAAAAGCATTTTCCAGGCACCTCCTGAGCACCAGGCCCAGAGATGTGTGTTCCACATCCAATAGGACACTGAACATTCACCATAATTAAGAATTATTAATAATATTACTAATAATGAATAGTTCACCTTGTGAGGCTGATGCTGTGATTTCCTCCAATTTCAGGTGAGGAATACAAGGTTAGAAGAATAAGAGACTTCTTCAAGGCTGCAAATCTAAATCCAAGTTCAAAGTTGCTTTTTTTAGCTGCTACCTAGAGCGTCCTGTTTCATAAAATAGAATCTCCACCCCAAACTCCTTTTTGCAGGAAACACGGGCTATGAGATGCAAAGACCTTGGCACAAACGGGTTCTATGACTTAGAGCTCTAAGAACCAGGACAAATGACTGCACCTCCCAGACCTCAATGTCTCCATCTGCAAAATGAGCTTAACAATAAAACCTACCACACAAACTTTCCAACAAGAGTGAATGAATTTCATGTGAAGAGGCTGGCATGGTAACTGACGTTATAGTAACTACTCCATCGTGGTTAGCCATTTATCATTATTATTATCAAATGGCTGGTTAACAAACTGAGATTTGAAATGGTTTCCTTTTTTTATTAATTTTTATTTTTATTTCTCCATTTAGCTATGCAGTGACGTAGCTTGGAGAAACAATTTGGGATGTATTTGGGAAGCCATGTGAATTTGTCTGACTCCATTAGGCCAATTTCCTTTGCTTTCCTCCCTCAGGGCTGCTCTTCGAACATTTCCTCTCTTAGCATTCACTGCCAAAATCATGGCCTTCTCTGGTGCCAAATCCCAGAAGCTTTCACTAGTGTTATTGCTGTGATTATTTTTTTAAATCATGAAACTATTTCAGTTTTTATTTAAAAACTAGATTCCAGCAACACCTTCCCTTAATGCCACAAGCTTGGATTTTTTTTTTTTTTATTCTACTTAGGTATACATGACAGCAGAATGCATTTTGATTCATTGTACACAAATGGGGCACTTTTCATTTCTCTGGTTGTACATGAGAAATGAACAACCAGAGGAATGGTTGTTCAGTCATACCTGTACCTAGGGCAATGATGTCCATCTCATTCCACCATCTTTCCTGCCTCCGAAAAACTTGAAATTTTTAAACTGTAAGTTTACATGCCTATCATTTCCCCCTGCCCACATATCATGAAGCTCAAATCCAGTGAAACTTTGCTAAAATAATCTCCACTTGTATAAACAGAAGCTACCCAATTTCTTTTTGGAATGGAAAAAGACACTTGCTAACCTGATCATACAATTGACAAACTCATATCTGCTGAACTGGGCAATTCTGTCCACTTAATTGCTTTTCCCTTCTTAATTGAAAGCCAAAGTAGATATCCTACAGCCAGCAGATCATCAAGTCAAAGGAGGTTTCTCAGGGGACAAGTGGCTAAGGAAGTCAGATGACTGGAGCTCTACCTAAGGTCAATGGCTAGCTACAAGGCTTTGGCCAAGTCACTTCACATTTCCTGAGTTTTAGTTAATTTACCTTAAGAATGAGAAGATGAGATCGACTTTTTCCTAAGAACCTCCTTTCTAGTTCCTTTTTTAAGTGAGAGGTTATTTTACAATCACCACCAAAGCATCTTGTCTGGTCTGGACCATATCAGAGCAGTAAGTACCATATCACTCATACAGCCTTGGTATATAAGCTTTAGCCAAAAGTAGGTGTGCATGTGACATGCTAGTCATAAAAGACACAGCCTCTATTTATTGCAAAAATGTAGTTGTGCCAAGCTGTCAAAATAGAATTCATGGCAAAGCAATAAAATTCAGGTTCACTTTAATTACCTAATTTTAAATAATATTTGGGCATGCCTGTTTCCAGGGTGATGTATCTGGACTTCTCTCTAATACCCTTCCATGAATTCCTCCCATTCAACAATCCTGCTCAAAGCATCTTAAATGCAGTTAGCATAAGACAGGAATCCCAGTGAGGTTTATAAGGCAACCATTTGCTGAAATGTCACTGTGTATAAACCTTCTGCTGCGTTATTTTTCTCCATTTGCTCCTATGGGAAACTTTGTTTCATAATTCTGACATCACAACTGGTTCCTCCAATCTAAAGTCTTTTCTGATGAATAAGAAATGAATAACAAACCCCAGGAATTCAGGGGGAGTGAAAGTAAGGGCAGCAATACATCTTGTTGCTTTAAGACAAAAGCCTTAACAAAGTTAAACAAATTAAAGTCAAAGATGAAACATGCTAATATGTAATTCCTTAACCACCCCCAGAATAATTGACTTTAAAAATAATATTGTGAATCAGGAATTGGGCAACTTTAGAAATGCTAAGGGTTTTTCTTGATTCTTTCCTTTAAGATATTTAATTCAACTCTTCCTTTCTCTATAAGGCACAGGCCGACGTTTTAAAGTTCATTTTGAAAGCAATACACACTAACAGTAAGAAACTTTAAGCATGCCATTCTCAGAAGCCACCCTGAGCTGGGGCCCAGAATGCTTCTGGTTTCTGTCGTTTATTAACCCAGCACCTTATCAGGGCAGGAGTGGGGGCTGTCTCTGCAGCCCTATGGAGCAGAGCCGGAGCAGCCAGACCATGAGTCACAGCATACTTACATCACTCTTCCTGAACTTAGCTTTCAAGCTCTTCATGTTTAGTCCATTCAGCCTTCCAAAGTCCTAGGAGATTTTTCAACACCTAAGCAGAGAAAGAATGAATGAATGAAGGTGTCTGAATAAACACCACAGATGTTCTCTCCTAATTGGATTACAACATCGAGCCAAAGGTAGGAGACAGGGTCAGAACTCCGACCAGGTCAGAAAATGGTCGGATTTAACAGCTGAGAGCAGCAAAGAACATATGCTTTTTCCACAACCTAGACGCTTCTGACATTTTAAAAATAAAAACAAAACTTTCATTTTTTCTTATTTTAACTGACAAAAACCGTATATATATGAGATATACAATATGGGATTGTGAAATATGTATATATTGTGGAACAGGTAAGTTAGGCTAATTAATACATGCATGACCTCACATGCACATTATTTAACTGTTGTGAAAACACTTAAAAGCTACTTTCTTAGCAAATTTCAACAATGTAAACAATACAATGTCATTAATTACAGTCACCATGTTATAAAATAATCTCAAACTCATTCCTCTTGACAAACTGAAATGATGTACCCTTTGATTGACATATCCCCAATTCCCCTCACCATCCCCTCATCACCAATCCCTGGTGACCATCATTCCGTTTTCTGCTTCTATGAATGACACATTTTTAGACTTCACATATAAGTGAGTCCCCACACATTAGAATAGAGTAAGTTTAAGTTCCTGCTTAACCATCACTGTAAAAATTGCTCTATCTGTACTGCTATGGTTTGGATGTGGTTTGTCCACCAGGGCTTCATGTGTTGGAAGCTTGATCCCCAGTGTGGTGATTTGGGAGGTGATAGAATCTTTAAGAAATCAGGCCTAATGGAGGTCCTTAGGAAGTACCCTCAGAAGGGAATGCAGGTCTCCTGGAGTGACTTTTTAAAAAAAAACCTGAGCCTGATCCTTGCATCTCTGGCTTCCCGTCTGGCAAGGGGACCTCTTACTTCTTCACACTCCCACCATAGTGGTGCCATCCACCAGAGCTGAGCTGATGCCAGTGCCAAGCCCTTAAGCCTCCAGAACTGCGAGCTAATAAACCTCTTTTCTTTACAAAGTTACCTAACTACAGATATTTCATCATAGTAACAAAAAATGGACTAATACACATATATCTCTTACAAGTAAACCCTCCACATGACCTTCATTTTGCAATGATACTATCCACCTTCCTTTGAAGAGCTACAATAGCAAAAAAATGATAAGGAAAACAGTTCACATTCCAGATGGCATTTACTCTTATTTATTTTTCCAGAGTTGACCCCTCCTTTCCCCGGCCACCCTAGACCTCTTAAATGCACAGTGCAGTTAGTGAAAAATGCCAGGAAAAACAAAACCTCCCTCATCAAATAACTTATTCCTCAGGGGAGTTATTTGCTCTAAACAGTGCAAGACTCTCCAGGTCCTTGTGGGGCCCAGTAATTTTGAGTTGGTGCTGGAAGAGTCTTAAGCAATTTCTTCATTTAGGAGAAGTCTGTGGTCTTCTGGAAACTGAATGTTATCTTTTTCAAGTAAGTACATATGTAATTTTTTCAGTGAAGAAGGTTCCTAGTTGTCACTGGATTCTGCAAGATACTTGTCACTCTTCAGAAGCCGAGACAACTCATCTAGCCCAAGATCTTCATTTTGCAGTAGAGTCACAGCCTCAGAGAAGTTAGGAAACTTGTCTGCAATCAGTCACTGAGCCTGTTTATGATGGAATTCAGGATTAAATCCCAAAGTATGACTGCATGCTTTTTCTACTGCTCTTATATAACTAAAACCAAAATGCTGAATCTTAAAAGATGGGTGTATTAGTTAGCTTTGTGTTGCTGTGACCAAAATACCTGGCAAGAACAACATAGAGGAAGAAAGGTTTATTTGGGGCTCACATTTTAGAGGTCTCAGTCCATAGATGACTGACTCCAATGATCTGGGCCCAAGGTGAGACAGAATATCATGGCATAAGAGCGCTGCAGAGGAAAGCTGCTCACCTTGTGGCAAACAGGAAACAGAGAGATGGGTGGGGGGAGAGGCCACAGGAAAGATGAACCCTTCCAGGCTCATCTCCAGTGACCAACCTCTTTCAATCACGCCCCACCAACCTACGATTACCACACAGTACATCAAACTAGAATGGACTAGTTGGGTTACAGCTCTCAGGATCGAATCATTTCATCTCTGAATATTCTTGCATTTGAGGAACACCTCCTATCCAAACCATGAGAATGATAAAATAGGATCCATAATTTTATCTCCTTTATTAAATCTAGAAATGTATAAAACATGGAATCTTTGCATATAGATTTAAAAACAATCAAAATGCATTTAGGTCAAAATGGCAAGACAATCCATGTGAAAGTTCCTGTCACCTAGTAGGTGCTCAACAAATGTTACCTTCAAGTTGTACCTGACCAGCTGTGCGTGGTGGTGCAAGCCTGTAATCTCTGCACTTTAGGAGGCTGAGACAGGAGAATTCCAAGTTCAAAGCCAGCCTCAGCAACAGCGAGGCACTAAGCAACTCAGTGAGACCCTGTCTCTACATAAAACACAAAATAGGGCTGGGGATGTGGCTCAGTGGTCAAGTGCCCCTGAGTTCAATCCCTGGTACCAAAAAAAAAAAAAAAAGTTGTACCTGACCAAAAGTTAAAACAAGAGAACTTTAAACAGTACTCTTCCAGTTGAAAACTAAAGAATGGTACACAAATGTTTAACACATCTAGTCATTTTTAAAAAAAGCCTTTCAAGGTCATCTCATGCTTCTCTACATTCTTATCATTCTGGACAAAACTGATTTGAGAAGATAAAAGGCAGAAAAGCCCAGCAACTGAACAGCTGTACTCATCCTTGCTCATGTCATTGTTGTTGCCTCCCAGAAGTCACCCAGCAGCTCTCTGGCTTCTAATGAATTCACTTTCATTATTGCTGCTGCCATTAAGCAGAGGCCTTGGATGAATGGCATGAAAACCCAGTTATCATAAAGCACTTTGATGGCATTAATCTGGAGGCCACAGTTATTGAGGCTTCTTCATAGTCCCTTTCAATCTTCCCAGCCTGGTCGAAGTGACAGAATGCATGTTGCTTTGGAAACTGTACACACTGTAATTACACATGGTTAATTGCCAAGCATTTACTCACAGAGAATGCTGGGCTGGTACCTGCATAGCAAGGGCAAACTCCAAGGCAAACTCCAAGGCAAACTCCAAGTCAGCCCCTAGTTTATCTGCATCAGAAGGACCTGGGAACAATTTGCTAATGCAAAATCCTAGTCCCTATCCTATAGAAACTAAATCTCAAGAGGCAAAGCCCAGGAATTTCCTTGGATAAACCTTTGTGTACTGAAGTTAGAAAACCTAGAATGGATGTTGATAGAACAAGGAACACACTTGTCGAAGTGGACCCGGTTTATATACCAAAATCAAGCTGATTTTCTCAAGTCAAAACAAATCACCTTTAAATGAGTAACAACAGAAAAAAGGTAATCAGATATTCCCTAACTGTCACTGGCCCATGGTTTCTATACCAACTATTTTAAGAAAATAGAAATTGTCCTTCCAAGTCTGGAAATAACCGAGGAAAGAGACCAAATCAGTGCGGCAGGAAGAGGAGAAAGAAGCCATGCTGGGAACCCACAAAACTATGTAGCTCACCGAGGCAGAACTATCCAAAGCATTCCTTCATTAAGAGAGCTCGAGGTCTTGGGCAATAGTGGGTAAGATTTTTGTTTGAGGTCATGGGGTTTCATGGGTGTTGTGCTAGGTTTTATTTTTTATTTTATTTATTTTTTTTTTAAATGTGTGTTTGTCTTTGGTTTTCTTCTTCTTTTTTTTAAGCCTGGCAGTGAGAAGTATGCAAACTCTTATTTGAAGAGGATTAAATAAATAAATTAGCAAATTCCAAAGGATCCCAGAGGAATGCATTAACCATTAAATGAATGTCTTCCTGGAGCCCAGGGCCTGGGTGTGCTACAGCTGGGTGGTCGGTGGGTGTAAATCCACCATGATAGAGATGAGTGTCTGAGGGAAAGAAGTGCTAGAAGCCTTTGGAATAGTAACTCTTAAAAACAAGAACTGTAGCTATGGGTAATTGGAGTTATTAATATGTTACTGCTTTCCTGGGATTCCTACCAGGTTCTAACTCCTGGAAGCCATCGTAGTGGGAAGAAACTGGACAGCTACCATCTCCTCTTATAAAAATGACCCAAGAGTAAATGAGAACCTGGCCTTCCTTGGGTAAGTTGGGATTTAACAGTCCCAAGTCCCAATGCCAAACTCCCAAAGCCCAGACCAGGCTACAGCCTACCTTAAGCAAAGTGTCATCTAAACACAGTGAGACTATATTTATGGCAGTCCTTAGAAAAACCACTTAATCAGGATGCCTATTTCAAAAGGATTGCAGTGAAACTGAGTTAGCTGCATAGCAGCCTCAGTTGAGTAAGTACAGAAAGAAGACCACACAACTACAGAAAAAGTTTATCTGAATTAAATTCTCCCATTCTCAAGCAGAATAAGGCACATCTAACCACTGAGCAAAAATATTAGTTTAGTAAGTGCTCAGTCCAAAATAATTCACCAAAACATGTCATCCTTCATGGGTCACCAGTCACTAGCCCAGACATTGTGGTGATCAATGAGGAGAAAGCAATGTAGGCACGTTCAGCCTCACTGCATTCTCATTGGAAGACTGGACGCAACACACAGGGTTTTCTTATTAATTTAAACAATGTAACTCTCAAGCAAAGCTTAATACCCGATGGTTTTATCTGATATAACTGTAGATGGAATATAAAAAAACTTTGATAATAACCTATTGAACTTTATCAAAAAAATGAGGCTTGAGCATTAAAAAATAGCAGAATGGATATAGGCTGATGAAAATATTTTAAATTTGTGGTAATGGTTGCACAACATGGAAACATACTAAAAACCATTCAATTGTACTCTTTCAGATCCACAAAGTGGTTACTTTAAAATGGAGTGATTGCCCCATTACCTTCTTCAATTCACAAAATTAGGACTATTCTAAGTTAGAAACATCTAGACTTATTACAAAAGAACTTCAAAGAAACAGCTTAATGTGCAATGCTTTTAAAATGCAAAAATATGGCCAAGCATGATGGTACATGTCTGTAATCCCAGAGTGTCCAGCGTGCTGAGGCAGGAAGATCGCGAATTCAAAGCTAGCCTCAACAACTTAGCAAGGCCCTAAGCAACTTAGCGAGACCCTGTCAAAATTTAAAAAAAAAAAAAAAAAATTAAAGCTAGGGATCTGGCTCAGTGGTGAAATACCACTGGGTTCAATCCCTGTTACAATAAAAAAGCAGAAACGTGGCTGCTCCCAGATTTTCTTTAGCTATATGCCTACTGCAAGCCAGCACTGGTTTGAAGTGTTTTCAAACTACTCTACTCCCCACCCCACTCTATTCCACATACAGCCAAAGGATTATTTTCTTGGAGTCCCACTCAGGTACCTGCAACCAGAAATGAGACCCAGAAATTCATTCTTTTTAAAATCCTTGGGTGATTTTGAAATTCAACTAGATAGGCAACCACTGCTCCAGATTCAGTGATGTCATGCTTATAATTTACACTTGTAGTAAAAAATAATCCATAAGAATTAAACAAGTAGACCAGATTAGTATCTCTGGGCTGCAGGGAGAGCTTGGTGGTAAAGAGCATGCCCTGGGATTGATGCCTTGCACCCCCCACACAAAAAGATCAATATTTCTAAGCACTGGCTGTGTTTGAATCTTTCAGACTACTATGAGATGGGGAAATAGTAGCGAAAGGGTTACACTCTAATTCTATAAGAACAATTTAGCTGGTTACCCAAGGACACTAAGAAATATTAAGGAGATGGTGGCTGTACACCCATTCTTCCCAAATCACGAGAATACAGTAGGATCCGAGAAACCATACCACAGGACTCAAAGGCAGTGGTTTAAAATAATTATGGCAGAATTAGAGGAGCAAAGTAAATAACAAGGTCCTGTAGCTAATCCTTTCATCGTGGGGCAATGGAATACTTCTACCAAAGCCTCAGCAACACCAGAACACTCACGCACACCCCAGACAGGCTGCAGGAATTTTTCTACCAAGTTAAAAAGTGCATCAGACTGAAAATCCACACCACTCACAACAGTGTTGAATAAATGTAAGAACCTAAAATACTTCTCCACTTGTCAGTATCTACCTCTTCTCCTTCTAGTGCAGACAATAATCTCTGTGCAACAAAGATGAAATTTTAACCAAAAACTGTAGAAACATCCAATTCTCTCAATCTAGCAAAACAAAAATAATCTGTAAAAGCCCTCTCCAGGCCAGCCATTCCAATAAAGGTGTCCCTAGCGACACAGCACCTATGCCATCCAAACTCTTGGTGGATCAAAGTTGCTTCAAGTCTCTGCCTCTCGGAGGGGGTGGTGTTTATGAGCTGTGTCCTTGCATCCAGACTAAAGAATATGAAGTGAAAAGCAGAGCCCAGTGGACATTGCTCCCTCTTGTCCAATTTATTTTATAGCACATTGGTCTTGTCTGTAAGACTGAAGTTTAAACATATATGCACTCTTAGAGGATGGGAAGCGTGAGTAGGCCCTGCTGGAGGACTCACAACTGCCCTAGGGATGAGTAGAAAGGGATTTAAAAGAATTTTAAAAATCTCATAATTGGGTGTTAAATACTTCAGGAGTTTAAAATGTGGAAATCCTTGAGGGTGGGAAAAATCAGATAAGCCTTTATAATTGGGGCAGAGGTCAAACTGGCCTTAAAGGAAACACATGATTTGGGCAGGCTGAGGGAGGAAGGGTATTTTGTCTCTCTCCCAGGACATGGGTACTCCCTTCTTAGATCTTCCAGGCACAGATCAGACACCTGGGCAATCTCTCCAAGCAGTTATGCATTTGTCTCATAGGCTGAGTTGATGCCGTGGGAAATGGCACAATTCTCTTCAAAGATCCTCCCCCAATCTGCTTCCTTTAGATGCTAGCTATGAGTAAGTGGTTCAAAGTTTTGAGCAAATTTGAAAATTTACATCTCCAACTGATCATGTACTTATCAATAGAAGATTCACAGGGCAGAATTTTCATTTTGCCTATATATATATGCCTATATACATATATATATATATATATGCCCTAGCCATCAGCAAATAATCAATAAATGTTTCATAAATAAACATATAGGACAAAGATACCAATTAGGAACCTGTGTTGCCTTTAGACTCACGTTTGACCTCAGCAAGACTCTCTTTGATCCCAAAGAGGAGGTGAGTGCTCTGACATATATTTGCTCTACTGGGATTTGTACAGAGGTAGCAAAGTGATTAGGTTTCACCATGTACAAATCAAAGCACCCAGTTCATAAAAAGTCCAGCTCATTTGGCCTAGGAAGGCTTAGCAAATTGCCTCTCCTTGTCCTGCCTGCCAGTCGCACTCTCTGTCACTTATATTCTCCTCCTGCAGCATCTTTCCCAGCCCTAGCCAAGGAGCAGACCACTTTGAATAATGAAATGTAAGGCTCAGTGGGAGCAAGGACCATAAAACAGAACCCTGGGGCAAGCACTTTGGATAGATTTTATCAGCAAGATTCTGGAGAGAGCTGTAGAGAAAGCCAACAACTGTCCCCAAGGAACATGCTTGTTATTTCACAGAGTTACATTTGGTAGAGAGCTCCTCACTAAAGAAAAATCCATTCTAGACAGGGGCCCCGGGTTTCACCTACAACCTCAACAAAGGTCTCTTCATAGTCAACACTCAGTGCCACTCACCATAGCTGAATAAATAAATACATGATAAGTGAATGAAGGACACTAAGAATCGGAAGCACAAAGATATCACAGTCATTTCATTCCAAATAGTCATTTCATTCAAGATACAAAATGTTAAAGGATTTAGTGGAAAACTGGTAGCAAGGCTTTTGAATCCCTTACTCACATGCAGGGTCTCAAAGCACCAAGGTGTGGATACTGGGGTGGATATTTCCCAGGAAATAACTATGCAGTAATTCCCACCTTTCCAACTCAGCCTCATGAGAGAGGTTTATAAGTCTGCTTGGAGAGATTGGATGGGTGTCTAATCCATGCTCAGAAAATCTGAAAGGCAAGAGAGAAACTGGCCTATGCTTCAAGGATGAAAATAAAGGAGAGGTTGCTGCTGTGCTTTGATCAGCCTGAATGCTGGAGACTATCTAGCCCTAAATATGTGCTTCCGGTGGGCCACAAGCGGACAACTCACAACAGAGGGCAGTAAGGTGTTGCAGACTCTCTGGAACCTGTTAGATTAGGAGGAGGGCAGAGCAAAGCTGACTGCCTGATGGAGAAGCAACACACCAAAGGTAGCCCATCACTCCCCTTGGGAACTGTAGAAGAGGTTTCCAGTGCACAATAGTTATGCATTGCTTGAATAACAAACGTATTTCTCAGAGTTCTGTAGGCTGAGAGTCCAAGGTCAAGGTGTAGGTGGGTTGAGTCCATTCTGAGGCCTCTCCACTGGGCTTGCAGATGGCCACTTCTCCCTTTATTTTCACCAGGACTTCCTCTTCCTGTGTCTATGTCCTCATCTCTTCTTATAAGGATGACAGTCTCATTGTGTGAGGGCTTAACCATATAACCTTATTTTACCTTACTAATTGTATAAAGGTATTTCCAGTTATAGTCATATTCTGAGATACTAGAGGTTAGGACTTCAACATACAAATTTGAGGCACACAGTTCAGCCTATAACACCCCTAGAAAGACCCCAAGAGCAAGATTCAGCTCCAAACACCTGCAGACACTATCTAGCACTATCTAGCTACAGTACCAGTCAATTAAGAACTTTCTAATCCCTCTTATCTCCCATCCTGCCCTCACCACCAATTCTACCAGAAAACGATTCCTAGAGGGTCGCAGAACTTGACAAGCAAATAGCAGGGTAGTAAGGTGAAGTGCAGAAAGTGAGGAAAGGGGAAGTCATTTAACTTTAAATCAAACTTTATCTTTTTGGGGGGGGACGCAGGGTACAGGGATTAAACACAGGGGCACTTAACCACTGAGCCATATCCCAAGCCCTTTTTATATTTTATTTAGAAACAGGGTCTTGCTAAGTTGCTTAGGCCCTCGCTAAACTGCTAAGGCTAGCTTTGGACTCATGATCCTCTTGCCTCAGCCTCCCGAGCTGCCAGGATTACAGGCAAGTGCCACTGTGTCCCGCCATTATTTGAAATTAGACATCTGGACTGAAGATGTATATATAGCTTAGTGGTAGAGCACCTGCTTAGCATGCCCGAGGCCCTGGGTTCATCCCCAGCATGGGAAAAACAGAAAAAGAAAGAAAGGGTGAGGGGGGAGATAGATAGTTGGGGCTATATAGCTCAGTGGGTAGAAGACTTGATCAGCATAAGCAAGAGAAAAGTTGATTTTTCAGAACAGTAAAAAGGAGGAGGAGAGAAACTGGACAGTCTAACCTAAGAATTAAGAGTATCTAACAATTGAAATTCACTGTGAAACTTTTCTTTCTAATTAAGAATAATAATCAGAAAAGTCGCAGATTTCATCCAGAGGCAAGGAATATACTAACTTCACATTCAGACAGTGGGATACAAAACAAAGCAGCTTTGTGATGACACCTTGTCAATCTTATATAGTCACCACACCAAACACATATGAATGAGTGAATTTAAAAAAGCAAACTTCACTGAGTATTAATTATGGGCTAGGTGTTCTCATATGTGCTCTTGTGTGAATTAACTAAGATGCAGGTTTGTTAAAAGATTACCCAAATAACAAAGAAGTTACAGAATGTTTGAGGTAATGAATATGCTAATTACTTAATTTGCTTTCACATTGTACACACATATCAAAATATCACAGTGTACCATAAAAATATGTGCAATTAGTGTGTCAATTAAAAAAATTTAAAGGTATTAGAAAAACAACATCAATAGTTTAATTTTGGCAATGGACTCTTTCTAAGATACTTTAATATCTCACATTTTTTCAAAGAAAACAAACAAGCACATTCTTTTTAAACCATAAATGTCATTCAGCTATTGCATCACAATAATCAAGCAGTAAAACTCTTCTGAAAACATTAATCTCCCTGTATTCACAACTTGCCTTTATCCAGCGGATGACATTTCTCTTGAGAACCATATATATCATTCTTCTTTGAAAATAAAACCTGCCATCAACTAGGACTGATCTTGGTCCATGAATCAGCCACAGCCAGAGGCACTGATACAAAATTGGCCAGGGCTCTGGCAACATTACTATCTGGTCTGTCAAATCTGCTCCTCACGTGCTCCAATGAGCCTAGCAAAAAGAAGTCCTGAGGTTACCTTCTGCCCTGAATCCATTAAATTTAAAAACTACTGACTTAATCAAAACCACAACTTCTAAAATACAATGATTCTAGGACTGAGAAACTCTCAGTGATTCTCCCCTACACTGATGTTATCATAAAGATGATCTCTAAAATGCCCTGTCTTGTCAATATTTACCTTCTGATGCTCATTTCAGTATCACTTTCTAAACACACCATTGTGCTCACCGTTCAAGAGAAAAACTGCCTTGTCCATAGCTAGTGATCAACCCCAAATAGCCAGGTATATGAAGTTGTCTGTACCTAGATGTGGGTAAGCCCCTTGGGTGCTATACTCCAAAGACCTTTCCTTGAATTTCTCACATTTTGAAATAAAAAAAAAAAACCTATCAAGTACAGGTCCAATCCTTAAGCATTACTAGTGAAAATGCAAAAAACATAGCCATTGCACAAGGTTTGGCAGTTTCTCAAAAAGTTAAATCAAAATTTACCATATGCATTCCTACATATCTAGCCAGGGGGAATGAAAACACAAATCCACCAAAGGCTTGTATATGAATGTTTATAGAAGCAGTATTCAAATTGTGAAACAGTGAAACAACTGGAATATATCCTAGGTAAACAAACTATGGCATTTCCACATAATGGAATACTTTGCAGCAATAAAAGGGAATGAAATACCGATCCATGGTGAGCATGGATAAAGCTCAAAAACATTATGCTAAGTACAGTCAGACTAAAGACCACATATTGTATGATTCCATTTCTACCACATGTCTAGAAAAGGCAAATGTATAGAGACAAAAGAGATTAGTAGTTGTCTAGGGCTGGGGATGGATAGTGACAGGAAGTGACTGACATGGTATGAGGGATCCTTCCAGGATGAGGGAAATGTTCTAAAACTAGATTGTGGGGATGGTTGCACAAATCTGTCAATTTATTAAAAATCATGAAATGGTACACTAAAATTGGTGGTTTAAATTGTAGCAGGATGCAAATAGTACTACAGTGAAACTGTTTCTTAAAAGTTGAAGTGCAAGCCAGTGAGGTAGTACACACCTGTAATTCTGCCTGCTTAAGAGGCCAAGTCTAGAGGATCACCAGTTTGAGGCATGATACATATTTAATGCAAAAAGTAAAAAGGAGGCCCATATGCAAAGTGCTTGGTTATGAAAACTATCTTTAGAGTAAGAAAATAGGCTCTACTCATGGTTATATTTAACCACTGATTTTACTCCAGAAAGGTTTTATTGCCAAAAGTTGGCTTGCTGTATGTTTCATTGGCTCTTTGACTCAGTTTCAAAATAGGGACCACTTGGACTTTCCATGTTTTGGAATGTGGAAAATGTCATTTACAATGATCACAATGGTTCCATGTGGGATGCTAAATCTCTTTACCCAGTCATCCAGTGTCTTGAATACTTTTCAGAATAAGGGATACAAATAATAAGTTCTGTGAATATGGATGCCTCCAGGACAGGAGGAAGGGAGCAGATGAGAACCCTAAATGATTTCTACAGTCCCAACCATCACATCTGGACATAATTTGAGCCCTGGGGGTTCAAACCAGGATGTTTCTCATCTCCAGCCCAATGGGGAGCAGGTGGTGCTCCCTTGCAGGTGGGTCTCCTCCTTCTCTTTAGCATACCACTGCACCCACCCGCTGTAGTTGTGGTCTGTGGTGTTGGGTTGCTTGGCAGGGCCAGCGTTTTTTCTCTTCTCTCCCCACCCACCCAGCTACTTCTGGCAGTGGCTGCTCCTCTAGAAATGGGAAAGTATCATCAGGACTTTTCAGAGACTCTTGGGATTTTTGGCATTGGGGTCAGGGGAGTAGAGACATTTCTCTTTGATGAAGAAGCTGAAAAACATGAGCCTGGCAGCTTCCAGGACCCAGTTTAGCCCTGTGCAGAAAGCCGGCTTGAGAGGCGGAAGGGCAGGGCAGGGCAGGGGGCAGCTTCCAGCGATGCTGAAGGCTCTGCAGTTCTGTCACTTGCAATGTAAGATTACTGACGGATGCTTTGGTGCCTTCTCACCCACGCAGTCACACTTGGTCTGTCATCTCAGACACCACAGGAAGAGAGAACTTCAGTTGCAGTGTGTACGCAGTCTATTCAGCCCGTCTCTGAAGTCAGTAGCTAAATTTACTTCGTGAACCTACAAAGTGAAATATACACTCCCTGGAGACTAAATGAAATTAACACAATGAGCTGGCCTGCCACGACCACTCTGAACCTGCGTTAGGGAGGGCATATTCATCATTCCCTTGTTTGGTCATTAGCTATTCCCTGACCTAATCGCATCTGCCCTGTGTCCTTGCACCCGAATGCCACCATCAAAGTGCTCCGTTCATCCCCCACTTATGACTGAGGTACAGTCTCCACAGAAGACCTTGCCAGCAGCCCAAGCATGGGTCTTCTGGGCTATTTCTATTCTGATAGTAAGTTCTCTCTGGCTCTTCTACAGAGACCAGGCCAACCGTGAAAATAATCACAATCAAATGGAAATGAGTAAGTTAGGCTATTTAAAAACTTTTTCAAAATAAAAAGTCACTAACAGCTGGATCCAATTGGGAGGAGTGGCTAGGGTCTGGAGATGGGGTGGACCCTATCCCCTCTGCTTCTCAGGGACTTGGCTCTACAGAGATGAGGAGGTTTGAAGGAGGGAAATAAGGAAGTTCTCTTTCTGGAGGTGAATAGAGGAAACCTTCAGGATAGGAAGAAAAAAGAGAGAGTAACACTGAGTTTGCTTCCTCAGGAGTCTGGGGTGGGGATGTAGTGCTCAAGGTCTAATGACACTCCTCTGAGCAGTTATCCTTGAATAGTGGTGAAGATATGATATGCAAATGTAGCCACTCACCCTAATTTATTCTGAACAATAAACCTAGAAGAAAAGCCTAACACAGTGTCTCAAACACCAAAGCATCACCGCCCAGGGGCTATGCCAGCCTGGATTTGCCACATGACTATGCTGGCTGGCAGTGCAAATGAAAAAGCCTTTCAGATCTTTTTCCATTAGAAACTACCAAGTATTTATTCCATGCCTGTGACATGGGGGGCCTAGAACATGTGCCTTGTGAAGACACACCTCTGTTGACTGCATTTGAAACCCTGGACCTTCTCTCTTTCCATTTCCAACCATGTTCTGTGTTTAGGCATAAAAAGCAAACATCATTAATATGAAGGATAGATAATCCTTCCATCAGTTGTAAAAAAGATTTAATATGCTCCAATTCCCCAAACATCTGCAAGCTACATACCTTATACTTGATGCTAAGAGGGTTTACAGTAAAGACCTCATGGATATTCAAGAACTTGCAATTTAAGAGGACAGATAAGAAACCTGTAATGCCTTACTCATGTCATATGCATTGAATACCAACTATGAGCCAAGCACATACATAGCTGATGTAGAAATGTGGATTGCATCCAGTCTTTTGCCTACAAAATCAGTCTTTCTGTGCAAAAAAGCCCATGTGGCTTAACGCACTGGCACAAAGGCAGAGATTCATATTTGTACACCAAAAACTCACGCCCATTATACCACGTATCCTCAGTTTTTGATGAAGTTATTGCATTTCTGTACAAAAAAGGCTTGAAGCTAAGAGTATAACACCAGTTCACCGGATAGAGGCACAGAGAAACTTAATTGAACACCCATTTGTGGAGGGCATTCTAGATACCAGGTAATTCTGGAGTTACAGGACCTAAATAAAGTCATATTATTTAGACCAGTACTGCCCAATACTATACCCACTAGCTACATATGGCCACTGAGTGTTTGGAATCTTTTTTTCCAGGGCTGAGGATGGAACCTATAGCCTCATACATGCCAGCCAAGCATTCTACCACTTAGCTATACCACCAGCTGGCTACTGTGCATTGAAGTGTGACCGGTACAAATGGAAAATACACAATGGAATTCAAAGATTTACTAGGGAAAAAGAATGCTGACTATGTCTCTAACAAGTTTGGTATTGATTATATGTTGGAAATGATATTTTGACTTTATTATTATAATTATTTATATCTTATTTAAATAAAATAAAATAATAAATTAAGTTCATCTTTTTTAACTTTCTTATTGTGGCTACTAAAATATTTTCAATTACCTATGTAGCCTCTATTTGCAACTTGCATCTCTATTCGTGATAATTTAGATTTTCCCTTCAAAGACAACAGCTGGATCTTATTAACAAGGCAGGATAAAAATTAAGCAAAAAATGTTTATGCTACCAACTTCAATTCATTCACTACCATAAGATCATAAAACTCAGGTTTAGTAAATACTGCAGGTTAGTGATGAAACAATGATTGAAAGTTGTAGTTTAAAAGCACCCTGTCACATGTAGAAGAAAGAACAATTAACCAAAAATTTTATTCCACTCAGCATAGAGACCCAATCTATGTGAACTCAACTGTTACCTCATCATTTACTATTCAGAAAACAGGTCTATATTTTTCTCTGTAACTGTTGGACAGTTTTCCAAAGGATGCAAAAGGGAATTTAACTTCACACTAAGTAACTACCATCTTCAATTTAACTGAGGTTTTACTGATGCGTTAAGATTATGATTGAAGCAGGACAAGTTCTCTGAGGAACCTGTTAATGCAATTTGGAACAAGACTGATCATTAGTAAAGGAACTACATCTTTACAATGTCCACAATACAAAACGACATAATAATAGAAGGACTAAGAGGAAGACTGAAGCAGAGAAACATAGTTGCTAAATATAATGTATTAAGAATAACTTGTAAGGCAACCTCCTTTTATTGATATGGATAATAACAGCAGGAATAATCCTTTTGGACAACACAGCTACAATTCTTAAAAGTAGGTTGAAAGAGAAATAGATAGCATTATCAATGACAATAATAGCCACAAATAGGTGTCATTTATTTAGACTGCTTTGAAATTTTTTTTATTTTATCTTGTATAATTTTGTTTTTTAATTTTATTAGAAATAAGTAATATCTCCTTTAATACAACTACTTCGGAAATACTGTTGTTATTATTATTATTTTTTTCCCCAGCTTCCAGATTAACAAATTGCAGCACAGAAAGTTTATTGCTTACTAATGGAAGGCAATTAGATTTAAACTGAGGTTCAATTTTTGAGTCCCAAACAACACTGGGCTACATATTAGACAACTAATAATAAAGAAAAGTCTGATCCACAGATCACCTTTTTAGTATTAACAAACAAAGGAAAAAGTCAGTTGCCTTTAAAGTTGAAAGAGTCCTCAGACTTGCTTCTAGCACATAGAGCCTGAATGGACCAATTTGCAAAAGGCATTCCTCCGGCTGGCTACTGGCCCTCACTAGCATCCCTGCCTCACTCCAGGGAAGGGTAGCTTCTTCACTTCATCGTCCTTCTCATATGTGGAGCATAAGCTTAACAGGTAATTTTATTGAACTTAACCAAAGTCTTTTCCACATAGTTTTGCTAAAGACACCAAGGCAGTATCAGAGAAAATACAAACTATACAAACTAACTATGGACAGCTGAAGTGACTATTTTTGTACTCAAAAAGCACAGGCTGGGGTGTGGGTTTTCATGTTTTAGCAACAATTTGGAAAAAGCAGAATGTCTGATTCTTAGATACTTCCCTATCCTTAGGACATTTTGGTTCCTTAAGAAATTATTCAATCTCAAACATCTTTCTCTCTGAGCTATTAAAAAAATGAAATACTGCAATTACTCAGTAAATTATTTAAAGCACCAATATTAAAATGAAGTCCTTTAAAAGCCACCCAAGGAGACAGGAATGGGGCAGGGAAGTAAAGGTGATACTTGTTCTGGAAGCCACACACAAAAGCGCCCACAGCCGGCAGGCGGCCACCTAGGCCTGAAGCAGATAGCAACAGGGTAGGGTGAGCGGCTCTTTCTGATTTTTTGCCAGGGTGCATATAAACACCCATTTCTACTGCCATGGGAATCAAACACCCTTTGTTCCAGAGGGTATGCACTTAAAGTAATCAGGGGTGCTTTTAAAGGAGAGAACGAAAGTAAGCTTCTTGCGAAACAAGGCACAAACAGCAACACGGCTGCCAGCCCATCAACCAAAAGGCAGGCATGGGATGGGCATCGCTGGAGGGGAGCACTGCACTCTGCCTGCCTCTTCTGGCTTTTAGAGACTAAAAGAGCAGTAAAAAAAGTAAACAAAAGCACATTCGACATTGTAATAAAGTTGTACAGCAAAGAAAGAATCTAATTACCCAGGAATTCATCAAGAGTGCCGACTAGACATACACATATGGGTAGTGTCAGAGTGAAGTTTCCAGGAAAGAAGGAAGGAACGAAGGAAGGAAGGAAGGAAGGGAGGGAGGGAAAGAGGGAGGGAAGGAAGGAAGGCCGACCCCAAGAAATCTCAGATGGATATTAGTTATCATTTTTATGCCTGCATTTTGAATATTCTTTTTCTAATTTGAAAGAACTCACAGAAATGTGACTTTGTTTTCCTGAAGAGAAAAATGTTACCAGCCCCAAAGAAAAGCTAAGGATTTTTTACTTTAAACAAAGGCCCAAGAAGGTCCTGAGAGCATCTGAAACAACTTCCACACATGAGGCATGTGGACTCAGTCTGGAATAAGAGTTGCTTGGACAGAGAAGGGGTCCTCCCCACATAGTTCATGAAGGACTCTAGCATATATCTGTGGTTGGATCCTATCTTATATTTTCCTTGTGGCTGCCTTTCATGAGGAAGAAAGAAAATGCAGCCCATGATCCTTTTGGCTCACACATTGCCACATCCTCCAAGTGGCTGGGAGGAGGTTGCTTCTCTCAGCACCACAAGTCAGTACGCCTCATTTCTGAAAAATGCTCAATCACCAACATGTCGACTTTCATGGGAGATGTTCAAATTACTTGAACATTCTTGTCAAATTAAGCGACTCCATGCAGAACTTGTCAGTTAACTCACTGACAAAGCTTGACAAACAGATTTGTTTATGAGGCTGTCACCTGGCAGAATGCTAAGGGTGAGAGTCCCACATCTTTCCTCACCTTCATGCTGCTGCTCTATAACATTTGCCTCATCTGAGGCTCCCAATTTCCACCCTATTCTTCAGAGTGAACTGTCCAAGTCTAAACAAGTCTTCTTCGTCTGTAACAATTACAATTAGCTATGTTTAAGATTCCCAGGGTCACTGTGTAGATCTGAGAGACACATAAAAGGAGAGTGTTTAGGAGCCCAGTGCTGTAAGCAGCCAGAACACCCAGGTCATGTCTAGCTCTGCTTCTTCCTGTCTCTTTGCAAGGGGTCATTTTCAGTCTCTGGGCCTCCTCTGTAAAATGAATTCCCTACCACTCCATTCCAACCACCAATACAGTCCACCTTGTACTATTAATAGACTGTGAGCATGTTTTACTCTGTTTAAAAAATCTAAGCCCATGAGGGCAGGTTTGCCATTCATCCAGGGATCTCCAAACATTCGATTATCCCATCAACCCGTACCTCTCATGGGAAATCTGACATAAATAAGACTAGCCCTGACCCTATTCACTATAGCCCAGTAGCAAAGCGCCTGTCACAGAGAAGGTGTTCAAGTCTATTAAATCAACTTATTGAAAGCACTTACATTGGGCCTCCTCTGTTGCATGCCAGGCAGCATCTTTTGGGGCACCATTTTTTTACTTTAATGGCTTAAGGATGTCACCTGGACATGAACAGAGGTTCTGGGTGTGTCCGACATCAGCAGTGGCTTTTTCCAGCATCTGCTACTTCACAGAAGGATGTTTTGCTCTGTAGGAGCAGGTATCCCACTGCGGTTCAGCTCTCCAACCAGGAAATGTGGCCTGTCTTTTTCTGGACTCCACCAGCCCCCATCAGGTTGATGATGAGAAGGGAGAAATAGGGAGTGAGTTGGGAATATTTCCTCACTGGGCCAAACAGTCAAAAGCTTAACCTGTGAGCCAAGGAGTTGTCAGGTGCGGCCTAAGATATTTCCATTCCCTCCTGCAATAATAAAGCCAGGAGCTGCTGCTGCTTGGGGACAGGCTCAACTCCAGACCAAGAGATATGTTAGCCTTGGGCAAGAAGCTTAAGACCCATCCTTAGAATTCTTCACATCTCTGTAAAAGTCATACGACAGAGCCACTTTTTATTACTTCTAATAGTATTTTATTGCATCCAGTAGAAATAGCTACTAAAAATGCTCAACATTATAGACTGGTTGGTATAGCAACCAGTGACTTGTTTTCCAGTTGAAGGAATAAAACTTATAATTACTACTTTTCACTCATATGTGACAGATCATCCAGCTGTCTTGGGAGACAGTAGCACATAATAGAAAACAGATCCCTCTTAATTGTAATTTTTTACCCATCAGAGGTGACTGCTACAGGAAGCAGGAGAAACGTAATAAGGTTTTCCAGGTACGTTCAGTAGATCTCAGGTTCTTTACCTAAATATTCCAAAGAGGGCCAGAAATGGCGTTTAGGGCAGAGAGTTCTGTCAATCTTTTGAAACTGATAAAAATTATGAACATATAGCATCATTTTAGATAGGTAAATTTCTCCCAGAGAAAAATGGCCCAGAACCTGCATCTGATTTGCAAAATTGTCTACCTGTGACTTAAAAATATTTCAGCTTCATTGTTACATGATCATCCTTGATTTGTAAGATGTATTTCCCTCGGAGAGAAATACTTCACTTGGTGGCCCCCACCCCTTGTGAAAAAGCAAGAGTTCTTGGGCCTTGTATCCCCACTGGTGAGCTCTGCCACAGCTTTCTGACGGAGGGTCTACAACTTTAGCCAGCAATGCAACTAGGCAGATATAATCAAATTGAAAAGAGGTAGAAGCAGGCTGCTGCTGCTTTTAGTTTTAGAGTGATTTAGCTCTTTAAAAAGAAAGAAGCAATGCTTGTAATCCCAGCACTTTGGGAGGCTGAGACAGGAGAATCGTGAGTTCAAAGCCAGCCTCAGCAATGGCGAGGTGCTAAGCAACTCAGTGAGACCCTGTCTCTACATAAAACACAAAATAGGGCTGGGGATGTGGCTCAGTGGTTGAGTACCCCTGAGTTCAATCCCTGGTACCAAAAAAAAAAAAAAGAAAGAAACAGCATTCTAGATATTCTAGAACATTCTAAAAATCATTAAAAAAAAGACTTATTTTACAACAACAATACTCAACAGGGTAAGAAAATTAGGTCAAGGTTTAAAAAGGCAATAAACAAATATATTATTGTAATGCAATATATGATTATGAGGGAAAATGATGTAGTACATAATGAATAGCTTATTTTGGGTTACTTGATAATAAACATTAGCGTTCACAAAGTATAAATTAAGAAAAATATATAGAAAGAAAAGGAATTCATGCATTTCTTCTACTGTACAGTTTCTTGGACTACAACCAACTTTTCTAACATTTGGGTTCTGCTTATTTAGAATCAAGGAAGAGCCCATTATAATTTCCAGTGAATGTCATTTCTAGTGAATGGCCAGAAAGGACTAGACAAGATCACAGATAAGATTAGAAGAGTAGATGAAGTGAGATTTAAAAACAAACAAACAACAACAAAATAAACAGCTAATGAAGCAAGCAAAACAATGCACAAACTTCTCCAAAGAGTGAACACGAAGGAAAGGTGTTTCTTCCACATCTTCAGAACTTCAGCTTGTGTTTTGCTGCTGGCTCTGTGTACTCTTCTACCTTTTGATTGTTGTTTATATCCTCTAGACTAGATGGCTCTATGTCTAAGGGCCACCATCTGGGGCTTAGTGACCTCTGGAACATTCATGTATATGCACTTCAATAAGTTAATCACCCATGTGATAGATACTGTATCGCACACATGGCATATAAAGTTAAAGAATGAGGCATGTTTCCTTCAATTAAATAGAAGAATGCTCTGTTTTTAAATACATAGTTAAGTCTGCAAAATTACTTTTTAATATGCTGAGTAGATTTATTGGTACCTATCAATGAGTCTGATGTCCAAGACTAGATCAGATTTTTGTTCATTGTACATGGCTGGACTTGAGGAAAAGGGAGTCTGTTGAATCTTTCTTTTACTAAACTACCTATACTTTTCAATGCAGGGGTAACTATAATAAAAAGAGAAGAAATCCTTTAGATTATGCCACCCTTTACTAATAAATCATATAATTCTATATGTATAGTTATCAGCTTGAAGGTTAACTATCTTGATCCATAATATTCTGATTTCTTTCATTATCATTTTGTTTCAGAGGATAAAATAGGTGTGCTTCAACGCTCTAGTAAACTTTAAGGATACCTTCAGTAGGTATGCCTATATAGCTAACTGGAAGAAAATCCAGTCTCACTTCCCTACCACCCACTTAAAACATACCCAAGAGGCCTGGATATATTTAGCTTTGTTTTGTCAACTCCTATAATCATCATGCAAAGTAAAGAAAATTCAGTTGGTTTTTACAAAATAATGCACAACATTGTAACAGTGCATGTTTTCTGTGTCATGAATTAAGGAATTTACAATGTGACAGTTCTTAAGAATTAGGTACTTACAACACTCGGATTGCTCCTAGATCTTCTGATTAAGGTCATTACCCCCTCCCTACTCCCCAGATACCATTAGAAATGAAGACACAAAGCCAGGACAATGATGAGTATACTCTTGGATGATTCAGAGAAATATTCGTTCTTAGAAATGCAGTGTGGTTGCTGTAGCTGGAGATGGTTACTCGCCTGTTTGGACAGATGTTTTGTGTGGAACGGGGGTGGGGGGGTAGGGTGTCAGCATCCCTTGGTTATGTACCCTCCACATGTGCAACACTGGAAAACTAAGTTATCAAGAAAAGGGAAGGTGAGCATGCTACCAAGCACCATGTTAACATTTCTTTCTTTGAATTCAGGTTTAGACAAAATGTTGGATTAAAAAAATCCATGGGATTTATCCATTGATTTAAACAGAGTGGTTTCTTAAAGACATGGTTTTTATCCTGTTAGAACCTATAAATATGACATTTGGGGATCTCAATTATAGCCTTGAAACAACCAATACCATTAGGTAGTTCCAAAATGTACTAAAAGAGAAATTCCAAGTCGAAAATCACAACAAAAAGCATTGTATTCCTTTGTTCATCAAATAGTTGAGTACCTACTATGTGTTGACACAGTTCTAGCCATTAGGGATATATCAGGGAATAAGAGAGGCAAAATCCCTGCCATCATGGACTTATATTCTAATATGGAAAGACCATCAGTACTACCACAAATTATTTGGCAAAGTGAATGATAAGTATCACAGAGGAAAATCCAACAGGGAAAGGGTATCAGAACATACTGAAAGGGAGTGTCTGATTGAACAACTTAGGGGAGGAGGGCTCAGTTGTGTAGGTATTAGAGGAAGAGCTCTCTAGGCAGAGGGAACAGCAAATGCAAAGGCTCGGAGGATGGGATGTGCCTGGCAGTTTGAAGGAATAATAAGGAAGATAATGGGTCCCTTAAACTCCCTCCAGTTTAAGAAGTTACCATTGGGGCGAAATATTTCCCTAACATAGCCACATTTTCTAAACTCTTAGAGCAGGAATGTGCCTTTGGAAATGCTTCCTCAATCCTTTAGTCTCACCAAGGAAGAAATGAGGAAGAAGAGATTGAGTGAGTAATCCAAAAAGACACAACCAACAACCAGCTTAGAAAGGCTTTAGTGCAAAGGATCCCAAACTCAGCCTATTGTGTTTTGTCTCATGATTCAACTTTTTAATGAAGAGGCACTTTTCTTATTTAAAAAATGTTTTTAAATAATAAAATAATATAGCCAACCAATGTTCTAAGAGCTTAAAATTGATCGATTTCACTTTTTCATTCAACAGATAGCCAAAAGACCCTACATCACCCTAAATATTTGTTAGGAAATGAAATAAGAAATTCAGCAGGGCCTAGACCTTATTACTCAGCAACTAACTGTACAGGCATGTAACACAGAAATCTGTGCACAAAGGGACCTGTCTCAGTGTATTGTACCACTGTTTGTTATTATAACAGACTGCCCCTCAGCAGAAAAAGGTGCCTGTAACAGTGAAAAAGTGGCAACTCCTAATTTTCTCTTGGCAAGGGAATGAGTAGACTATAATTTATTTGTACACCAGAATTCTCTATAGCAGCTAACACAAATAAAAATCTACATCTACCTCAAAGAAACATAATGATAAGTTTAAAAATGCAAGCTGTATGTATACAGAATTATGCCATTTATGAAAAATGCTAAACACAAAATCATATATTCTGGAGAATATACAATACACAGAAGTACCAAGTGTGCTTGGGAACTGTACATAGTAACTCTGCATTAGTGGTTCCCTGGAGCTGGAGAAAGAGGAGGGATGGGTAAAAAAAAAATCTAAGTTGTAGTTTATTTTATTGAGGGAGGGGGAGTATTAAGCAACTCTTAAACTTAGGCAGTAAAAAATGAATGCCTCACAGTATTCTCTTTTGATGTATGTTTGAAATATTTCAGATTTCTTTTTATTTTGGAAGAAAGGAAAAGACAAAAGTTATCTACCACATTCTATTGACTCCAAAGGCTAGTTGCCCTTAACCTCCAAATCTGTTTCTTTACTTTTAAAACATGGGGGCTGACCCGCGTGGTGGCGCATGTCTCTAATCTCTGAGGCTCCTGAGGATTGAGAGTTCAAAGCTAGCTTCAGAAACTTAGAGAGGCCTTGTGCAACTTAGCAAGACCTTGTTTCAAAATAAAATATAAAAAAAGACTGGGGATGTGGGCTCAGTGGTTAAGCACCCCTGGGTTCTATCATATATATATATATATATATATATATATATGCTGGTGTGCAAAAGCTTGGGGTGTAGCTCAATGGTAGAGTATGTGCTTAGTATGCCTCAGGCCCTGGGTTTGATCCCTAGCAAGAACAAAATATCAAAGAAAAAGGGTAGGTGTACCTGACTCTAAGATGCATTGAGAAACAGCAGTCCAAGACAGAATTTCATTGTCAGAGAATACTATTAGTGGGTAGGGATCTATCATATATATCATATCATATATCATTCTCCCATTGAGACTCTGCATCCATTCTTCTTACTCAATTTCACCGAAAACAGTACAAGATTTTTCAATTGGGTTTTAACCACCATTACTACTCTCAAAAAAGTCACAAAGGGGATCTGTGTTGTAGCTCTGTGGCAGAGTGCTAGAACGTGCAAGGCCCTGGATTTGATCCCCAGCTTGCGGTGGGGAGAGCCATAAAACAAATTTAAGGAGTGTAAACGGAAAATGCTACTATAAATTCATTAATGAAACATTCCAGTGAATAGAGATTAAAGTCGTGTGACAGCCCATGTTCTCCTAGCCAGCACTGGTTAAAACGATGGACCCATTTCTTCTGATAAAATCGATTGTCTTACAACCCCAAGGAAGAAAACATCTTACCTGTTATCATTTTTGAAAGGTTATCGATTTATATTCATCAGTAATAAAACTCCCAGCCACACGAGTGCACAGGGCTGAGCTGAGCACGCAGTGGATAGAGCTACCAAAATCCAGCCTCCCTGTGATTCACAGTTTAAACCCGGGAGGTGAGACTCCGCGCTAAAGGGCTTCTATAAATCCTACTGATGGACAAAATCAGCTCCTCTCTTTGCTGGGTCTTTTAGGCCTTAAGGTCACATTCTCCAGAGAGCAAGCTATTTTTTTCTCCCCATCCCAGGCAGTTCGGTACTCGCCTCTCCCGGAAGGGAATCCCAGCCAAATCACCTGTGAGTCTACTGCGAAGGGAAGCCGCAGGTCCGAGGTGAGCGGCCTGGAGTCCGCACATTTGCCCCAATCAGCACTGCAAATAAAGTTGCGCCGAGCTGAGCTCCTTGGAAAAGAAAGGGAAGCCTGAATATACAGCCCCTGCACAGGCCTTCCCGTCACACTGGGCTCCATCTATCTTACTCTCCCGTCTGTTGCCTCTTCAGGTTTTGAGGCCCCCTTAAGCGCGATATGAAGTCCAAAGGGGTTAAGAGATGAACCCTGCAAACTGCAAAATCTAAACTGTAGACACAAACCTGCCCAAACCGGCTGCGAAAGGAAGATGAGTCAAAGATGCCCGCCCTCCCGGGCAGGGGTCGCGGGAGATGGCGGGAGCCCCTCTGGCGGCTCCACATCCTTCTTTTTTCAGAAGTCCCAGCTACTGCGAGTCTGCCTAACTCCAGCATCCCTCCCTCCCACCCTCCTCGGATCCGCGGCGAGTAAAAGGACAAGGGGGCGGTGGGCAAAGGACCGTGGCAGGCCCGAAGTGGTCTCGTCTGCGCCCTTCGGCCAGCTGTGGGGCTCTCGGGAGTCAGAAAAAGAACAATAGCGGTCCCAGGGTCTTGCGAGCCACTGGAGTCTCCAGCTCACTCCTCCTTCCCCAGCTCCTCCAAGTTCAGCAGGGAGGCGGGTCGAGCCCCAAAGCAGAGACCTGGGGGGAGCGGGACGCCGGGAAAGAGCGAAGCAGGTGAGACAGGGTGCAGACTCCAGGGCGCACCCAGAACATCCTCTCGGGTCCAGTCATTCATTCCCACGGCGCTCCCTCCGCAGAGCCCTGAGCCCCTGCCCTGCCCCAGCCCGCCGGCGTGCAGGACCCCTTTTTCCTAACTTGGCCTGTCCTCCATTTCTCTTCCCAGATCCCCACCATCCTCCTCTTCCCCTAGTCCCATCTGTCCTCCGCGACAGTTGGCGGCGGCGGCTGACCAGGCGGTGCTGGCGGGACCCTGGCTGCCGCCCTCTAAGCCGCTCCGCCCGGGCGCCGTCTGCAACACCTCGCAGCCTCCCTTGCCCGAGTCTCAGACACAAAGGAGGGGACACAAGCCGGGACCTCGCGCCGGGAGCCTTACAACTCTCGGCGACCCGCACTCACCCCATGGACACCGCGGCTCCCCGGGCCCGGCTGGCTGCGCCACCCCGCCTGCGGCTTCCCCAGGAAAACGCGGCCGCCGGGCTCGCTTCCTGCTCGGCTTCCTGCGCCTCCGTCCCTCCTCCTTCCCGCTGCGGGGGTCAGTGGGCGCCGCGACTCCCGGGCTGGGCCGGCGGGGCGGGGGCAGCGGCAGCACCACCACGTGGCCGCCGGGCGCCGGCCCCCGCCGACCTGGATCCAGGGGGAGCGGGAAGGGAGGTACTAGCCATTCCCCTCCCCTTCAACCCAGCGCGGCCCCAAATTCCGCGAGTCAGGTGATCCAGCCCGGCACTCTGGCCGGGACCTACGGGGGATGGGGGTGTAGGGATCCCTGGTGGCGTGTCCCCGGCTGCACCCCAGACCCCGCGCCCGCGCGCCCTGGGCGTCCGTGGCCTGCTTTTAGTTTCTTCGTATCGTGGGACCCTTCTCCGCGGATCTATCCCTGAAGTTCGTAGAGCCACCCGGGCTCCGACCCCTGGATCGGATGAGATCCCAAATAGTACTTATTTTTGATCGATTTCTAAAGTTCTTTTTGATCGTGGGGGATGTTGAAAGTAACTGATCCAAGCCCTCTTCTAACCACTTTTAACCAGAATCGGATCGGTTATATTTCCCAGAATTATTGAACAGAAAGTAAACTAGAATGTGTTCGTTTTCCCAGGACTGAACCAATTGGTTGGAGTCTGTTCCTAACACTCATCAGGTGGCAAGACATAACTACCAGTACTTCTTTGCTCAGGAGTTAAAAGGGAGACATCTACAGCCTGAACTGACCGGCCAGATTACCAGTGGGAACTGGCTGAGGGCTCAAGGCCAAAGACCCCCTACAGCTTCTCTCCTCTAGCCTTCTAGAACCTGGACTTTGAACCATAGAGGAGCTCTCCAATAATTCCAAGGATTTCAAAGCTCCCCACCTACTCATCTAATTTGGGCCGGTTTTTCCATGCATTCTAGTCATGCTAAGCAGCTAGGACTTAGAAAGTTTCTCATTCACTAAAGCTCTACACTTCTGGTTAGTGCTGCTTCCTTTGCACAAGGAGAAAGTTTCTGGAATAAATAAATGGTATGACTTTCGGGGCTCTACTGTAAATCAGCTGAACTTAAGAGGAAAAACAGCCAATTCCAACAAAAGTGAAATTCACCCTGACAGTTCAGTTTATAACGTCTTTGGCCATATCTTAACTACTATAGATCAGACTTTATCTGTTTCTTTCCCTAGTCCCATTCCTCCAAGGGAACTGCCTGTCTTAGCTTTTATATGTGAACTTGCCAAATAGGAAACAAAAGCTACATAACTAGCCCTATGGTCTTTGCTTCCTAACATCATGAATCACAGATTCCTCAGGGAAGCAGTGAAAAGCCATTGTAAAGCAAGATGCACGCTCCTTTTCTTGTCCTTTATCCTTTTCTCTAATAAGAGCATCCTCCAAAAGAATTGTAGAGTAACCCCCCCATGGTGCTAGGGATTGAACCTAGGGCCTTGTGCATGCAAAGCAAGCACTCTACCAACTGAGCTTTATCCCCAGCCCTCTGAAAGAAATGTGAACTAGCAAACCATTTTTAATTTTTTTCTTTTGTTTCATGCTGGCAATTTCTACAATATAATGCTCCCTCACGGTTCATGTTAATGGGGTACTGTACCCTACAGTACTGAGCACTGCTATGCATGGGTTTTCTCCTCTGCTTTTAGTGTATCAGTCTTCTTTAGGCAGAGGCAGATGGGAAGATAGGACTTGGTAAGGGGTATACGAAGCTGCTTTGGAAATTTTACATGTAGAAACAGTTCACAAGTTGAAGAAGTTAAAATATTAAACAACATTAAACATGATTGTTTGGATTTACAGAAAACCTGACCCTTATCTATTTAATCTGTCCCAGCCACCTCCAGAGAGTCTGTGTCAGCTCCCAGCCTCCCATGGGTGGCTCCTGTGCTATGCCCTTTAGTTGATAACCCCACCCTCCAACATCAGCAAGTCTGATCTGGGTGAGGGACTCTTGTTCAGGGAAGGACTCTTGTTTGTTGGTTGTGCCAAGCTCCTTTTCCAGATTCCCCTTTTTGAAACTCTAAACCAACCTCCTACTCTACAGTCTGTGCCTACAGACAACAGCTGAAATTCTGCCTCCTGCAGGGGAATTATTGGTTAAGTATGGGATTAAGCAGAGTTTTCTTATTGTTTTGTTTTGTTACTCAGGCCTTTTAGAAATGCTAATTGGGTTCAGAACACATTGAATATACCCTGGAATTGAGAGTAGGCCCAGGTGAAAAGATTTGAGTGAAGGCAGTAAGAATAAAATGACCATGTATAAGCAGTGGTAAAAACCTTTCTGGGAAACAGCACGTTACATTTCTTTATCCAAAGCTGGTAACTGTGACGCAATGTGCATTGCAATGAATACTAAGAGCAAGGAGACCAGGTGTCTGTCTTCACCAGTCTCTCTTTGACTTACTTTGCACTTGAACTTAAAGTGTTTTAACCTCTTCTGGTTCCACTTTCCTGATCAGTAAAAGACAACTCAAACTACGTGGCCTCTGAGAACTCTCTCACTTCTAACATCCTAAGCCCATTCTTTGTAGCACCTTCACAGGTAAAATTGTCCTGTTATTTCTTTGGGAAAGCATTGTTCTGTAATCACTCTAACAGTGTAATCTTGTCATACCAACGTAAATGTAAACTCCAAAGACTCTTAGCAGGATTACATAAATGAAATCCATTGATCAGTAGGGCTCAACTTTCATTTTTTGAATTAAATAATATCATATCTCTTCTTCAAACTGGCCCAATCTCTCATTAACATTGGCTCTCCCCAAATTAGTAGGGTAACAAAAAACTGCCCCTGAAGGAGGAAATAGATATTCATGGCACAGAGCCCCAAAGCTTAAACCTTATTTGGTATTTGGGCAGTGTGATGCTTTGAATCTGAAATGTCCCCTTTAACACAAAGGCCTGTGTGTTAAAAGGCTTATTCCCCATAGTGGTACAATCAAGAGGTGACAGATCTTTTAAGAGGTAGATCTTAGTGAGATGACTTTAGGTCCTCAGGTGCATTATGGGACCCAGGTCTTTTCCTCTTTCTCTTTGCTTCCTGGCCATGAGGAGAGCAGTTTTGCTCCACCATTTGCGCCTGCCATGATGTGCTGCCTCACCACAGGCCCAGAAGCAACAGGGCTAATCAATCATAGCCTGGAACTTCCAAAACTAAGCTAAATGAAATCTTTTCTTTATAATTTATCTCAGGTATTTGGTTATAGTAACAGGAAACTAATAGTCAGGATTTAACTACACTTCTAGGTTGATTTACAAGCAACAAGATGTAGATAATGGGGAGCTATAGGATGCAGCCCAGAAAATGGGACAAAAACACAAATAACAGAACTAGAAGGTTGAAGGGAGATATCCTACACACACACACACATATCCAAATATTCATAGAAAAAAACGCTTTACAAAATTTTTTCCGGGGATGTTTCAATAAATAGAAACTAACTTAGAAGAAATTAATAAAAAAATTTCATAGCCAAACTCGGTGGTGCACGCCTGTAATCCCAGCCCTTAGGGAGGCTGAAACAAAAGAATTGCAAGTTGGAAGCTAGCCTGAGCAACAGCAAGGCACTAAGCAACTCAGTGAGACCCTGTCTCTAAATAAAACAAAATAGAGCTGAGGATGTGGCTCGGTGGTCGAGTACCCCTGAGTTCAATCCTTGATACCAAAAATAAATAAATAAATAAATAAATAAAAGAATTTCAGTATGCTTTTTATAGTTTAGCGATATCATAGTCATAAAGCAGCCTGTAAACACTAATTAACCCATGGGTTTTCCACTTGCCGGAAAGCCAGCAGAGATCTCTTCAAGGGTAGGTTACTATGCTTGCTATTGCAGTGAAGTTGTATACCTGCTCAGCAGACAAGGCTAAGATGTCTTGTCTCAGTATTCTGCTTACAGAGTGTGACAGAGAAGCTAAGCACCTCAACCTCAGCATTGCAGACATGATGAGACCTCAAGACCCTCTGGCTTGTCATCACATATAAATCCTCAGAGCCATGCTGTCTGGTATGGTAGTCACAAACCAAACCTGGCTGCTGGACACTTGAAATGTTGCCAGTCTGAATAGATATATGTTGTAAATGCAAACCAAACCAGATTTCAAAGTTATAAGAATTTTTTAAAAAGCAATACTTTTTATATTATGCATAGAAATACTAATAGCTTTGATATTACCAAAACTAATTTTACCTGTTTCTTTTTTACTTAAAAATGTGGTTCCTAGAAAATTTAAAAATTATGCAGTTTTACATTGTATTTCTGTTTGGTAGCACTGATGTAGAGGCTAATGTTAGCAACTAACATATTTAGCATACTTTAGCCATGGTGACCATGTATTGCCCAATCTGGGACATTTTATAAATTCTAAGCCTGTCTGAATACTAAGACAAAAGGCAAAAACCAGAACGGTCCTGAGCCACCCAAATGTTAGGTCATTTAATCCTTACATTAACCCCATGGATATCATTATCCCCTTGGGGTGCAAGAGGGAACTGTGACACACAGA
Source organism: Xerus rutilus (assembly GCA_028644305.1). Lineage (NCBI taxonomy): Eukaryota > Metazoa > Chordata > Mammalia > Rodentia > Sciuridae > Xerus > Xerus rutilus. The sequence goes on along the minus strand of CM053405.1, from coordinate 24,533,154 downwards.
GAGTGAGTAACTTGCCCCAAAACATGCAGCTAGTAAGTGTCAGTGTTGGGATTCAAACTAGGGCAGTCTGGCTCCAGAGTCTTTGTTGTTAAGTGCTACTTCGGAGCTAATATGTATCAAGGATTTAATAGGGACAAAGTTTTTCTTTATCCATATAGCAACTTGGATGTTTTATTATCCTGACTTTACTCATGGAGAAACCTAATTTCAAATAAATGCAGAAACTTGCCCAAATCAAAGTTTCCAAACCACTGGAGGCAAGAATCATAACTTGGCTCCTAGAGTGGTCCTTTACTCATACTCCATATCACCATCCATCACACCATCTCTACTTACAAATGACTCGCATTAATCTCGTTACTTTTTCCAGTTCTGGCCAGGAACCGGATACAAGAGGAATAAACCTGGTGGTCTCTCCCTTCTAAAAAGAAACACTTTAAGATAATCCAAATAGCCATCATGTTGTTGTGTTAGTTGTTCCACTGAGCATGTCAGAAATTTCAGAAAATATTCTTCTATTCAAGTAGAGGAAGGTATTCTAAGGGGTTCATGAACATCAAGAAGTCCATTAGTTAGCCAGGCACGGTGATGCGTACCTGTAATCCCAACAGCTCTGGAGGCTGAGGCAGGTGGATTGAAAGTTCAAAGCCAGCCTCAGCAAAAGTGAGGCACTAAGCAACTCAGTGAGATCCTGTCTCTAAATAAAATACAAAATAGGGCTGGGGGATGTGACTCAGCGGTCAAGTGCCTGTGAGGTCAATCGCACATACCCAAAAAGAAAAAAAAAAAGTCCATTAGGTGATTATCAGAAGACCAAGAAGAGGCTTTCACTAACCTCCAGAATCAGAAGCAGCAATGAGTACAGTAGGTGTGACTTTTGCTTCCCTTGCTGTAGATCACAGTTTCAGCAGCCTATTAGAATCACTTCCTTAAAAAAAAATCACTGAGCATTCCAGTCATATGTCCCAGAATACTGCTAAAATGGTGTGTAGTGGGTCCAGGTATCAGTATTTTATATCTTTTCTGTATCCTCATAACACAGAGTTACTGTGTCACAGGCTGTGCTTGGAGCATCTGGTGCTCAGGCTTGCAAGTGGAGTGAAATTAGGTAACCAGGATAGGATGATTCTTGCAATGGGCTTGCAGAAGTTTGTGCTCCAGAAAGATTGCTTGAAAGAATGATTCTAAATGAAGTTGCTATTTTTGTTGGACTGGTATGATTGTTTTCTGCTAGATAAATTTCTGCTTATAAGGTATTTTAATTCAAATTCCTTCCTTAACCGATGGATACACCCATAGTGAATCTGTGTATTACTTTGGCTGATGAGTTCCTTTGAATCTGTTAATGGCGTCTTGTGTTTTTCAGAGGTTCTGGAGCCATTTGACTTTTGTTGTTACTCTTCTGTTTTCGTTTGCTCTGTGACATCTTTAGCAGAGGATGTGGAGTGGATTACTTGTTCTTCTCAAAACTGATCTTTCTACTATGTAAGTGAACACATTTTAGGACATTTTCCATAACAGATTGTTCCTGCTTAAGATATTTGACTGCACTACTGTGAAGATATTTAGCAAAATACCACAAGTTGTTTGCTTTGTCTTACTACGAATTCCTTTAACTATCCAAACATACACCGCAAGCAGGTTTCTCACATCAAGATGAGGATTCTTCTGAGTTAAATCTATCATTCTTCCTTTGCCTTTCAAAAGAGTCCTGTAGTTTCTTGCTCTGAACTTCCTGTCTGGGTTTCAGAATATGTAGATTAAGCCCATGAAAATATTTCTGTCTGTTCTGTGACATTCCAGAAGAGGAGAGAGGGATGGAATTAGGGGAGGCAGTGAGATCTCTGTGAAACATTCCTTTCACAGAGCCCAGCTGGGAGAGGGAAGGTCCTCAGAAATCAATGAGGGAAGAAGAGAGGCCATGGAGTCTCTCTTCCACTTCCTCCCATGGATTCCTGGAACTCTCAGGCACAAAAGCCAGGAAGACAAATTGGCTTCAGAATAATAGGCCAGTAAAAGGAGGGAGGCAGGGAGGTTTCTGGTGTTAACCATATCGAGGTCACTATTGGCCAACCAGAGGGGAGTTTGACCTTTTGAATTATGTAATAGGGAAGAGAAGTGTGGAGGCCCTTTGAAAGAACCAGAAAACAAAGCAAGTTGGCACTGAATTAGGTTAGGAAACCTCTCAACCAAAGACCCAGGGCTCAGGGGCAAAGAGAGGGAGGTGGAGATCTGAGTGGATCTCATATTTGCTTTGTGGGTTTCTGGGAAGTAGTTTAAAACATTTTTAGTTAAGCTGTGTGTCTTAGGAGGACTTCCAACATAATGTGCTTATATTAACAAATATAACATATGAGAACATTCCATGTGTTCCTGCTCTCTCTGATTCTCCCTCCCTGACCAACCACACTGTCTTCTGCCCTGAGTCTGGGCATTCTTTCTTGAATGTTAATTTCAGAGGGATGGAAGATGGCTAGATGTTAGCAGGGCATTTGAGAGGAATTTTAGAACATCATGTGTGTGGCCAGTTCTGTGGAAGGACAGTGAGAAAAGAGAAGCCATATCCAGGCAGGATTCTCCCACAGTGGCCCGGAGAGCAGGCCCCTCCACTCTGAAACTTCTGGGAACAACCATACTTGAACTCTCATTTAATTTCTCTTTGTTTTTAAACATGAAATGAAGATGAGAAATGAAATTCTTTATGGAAGAAATACTTTTCCATGTAGTAAATTTAAATCTTGGGGCTGGGGTTGTGGCTCAGTGGTAGAGCACGCACCTTAGATGTGTGAAGCACTGGGTTCTAACCTCAGGACCACATAAAAATAAATAAAGGCATTGTGTCCATCTACAACTAAAAAAAAATTAAAAATAAATAAATAAATAAATTTAAATCTCATTAAGTGTTTATCCCATTTAATAGTTGGGGGGAGAGGCAGATTACTTAGTCTCTTTTGACTTTAGTTTCTTCATCTGCAAAATGGAATGACATTAGTACCTGCCTGGGGTATTTTGGAAATTAAGTAGTTCATATAAAGCATGTCCTCTCTGCCTGGCACAGAGTAAGAATTAAATAATACTGTTAATTATTACTAATAGAGAGAAGGATAACAGGGTCATATAATCTAGGTGGAAATAAAATAGTGGAATATAGGAAAATTAGTTCAACTATCATTAAAAATGTCATAGCCATAGTTTATAGGAGTGTATTTTGTCAAGTCTTCAACAGTAATTTTATTGACTTTATTTATTGTCTAATTTGTAAGGTACAGCACTGCACTCACAAAGAAATATGAGACATTCTTGGCCTCAAGGAGCTCCGGTCCTATTTGGAGAGAAGCATATAGACAATTATGGAGTGAGACAGTAACATATTCCAACCCAATACATTTTTTTGGGATACTGTGAGTTGGTTATTCAGAGAAACTACAGACCTTGGCAACCACAGGAATGATTCTGAAAGACTGACTTTGTTTAAGTAAAAGAAATGCATATCTATAAAGGAAATCTATATTACTGACACAAATAGCCAGCAGGTAGAAATAAGCTTCTATATCTGATATCCTTCTTTCTGCCTAAGGAAGATCTTTTCCCAAGAAGAATAGATCAGGGACTCTGACACCTGGCCCAGATAGGTATTACCATAGGTGCTATTATCTGGGAAATTTCATCTGCATAAGAAGACAATGCTTGCTCTCTGCGCCTCTTACCCCAAACTTCCCTTGAATCATTGCTGTCCCTCCAGAAGTCCAAGCTCCTACCCCTTGGTTTAGCTCTATGTAGCTTTCCTTTTTGTCTTGTACTTTGTGTATGGCTCCTGTGTTTCTGCATGATAATAAATTTATTATATTTTTCCTTGTAAATCTGACTATTATCTGTTTATAGAATAAAATTATTGAGACTTCAAAGGTAAAAAGTAACTGTAAAACTTCCCTATAATGGCTAAAGAGTCAACAAAAGTAGGCAGCTAATGATTTCATGTTGTTCTCTAGTTCTTTAGCACTATTTTGTGTCTTTGCTAGGCCATATTATCTGGCCAGTCATGCCCTAGAAAATGTGAGGCATACTGTTTTGCTGAAATCTTATGAAGCTACAAATATAAGTAAAATCTTCTCTGTCCCCAGAGACTCCTGTTCTGTGACACCAGGATTGAGAGCTATTACACTCTGCAGTTTTCATGTTAGCCATGAGCGATTCAAACATTATTAGCCTCCTAACTGGCTGCTTAAAGTGCAATCATAGGGGCTTGAATAAAATTGGGGTTTGTTTCCCTCATATTTTGAAAAGTCACTGGCTTTGGATCAGTAACTCAGGGATGTCCGAGGTGAGGTTTTTGTGATTCTCTAGACCTTTCTCCTCTTCGTTACAAGATGGCTTACCTATGTGCAACACCATGCCTGTGTTCCAAATAGGAAGTCAGGAAAGAGTAGATGGCCAGCGAAATGCGCCCTCTTTAGGAGATTTTCTGAGAGCTCCACCCAATATCTTTATTTAGTTGGGCAAATTGTGTCATATAAACACACATATGAAAGGAAGGGAGGGAAATATACATTTCTATATGTATATGTTGCACATCATATGAAATCAGAGTTCTATTAATAGAAAAATGAGGGCAATGGATATTGGGTTTATCTATTGCTGTAAAATGAAGGAGTCCAGGTACTGTCAGCCCCAAATCTGGTGCTCTGTAATGTCTGATTATTTTAAATCAAAGAAGTGCTGGGAAGAGGCGTTCTTCTGATAGCTCCTTGTCTGCCTAGAGTCTGGACCCCAAAGGAAGAAAAACGGTTACCTCTAATCCCTCCCTCTGCATTTCCACTAACTAAACTCATATTGCAGAAAGACTAAAGTCTATAAACATACTAGGACAGGCTTTTGTCACACACCATTGTCCTCTGTTTCAGTCCCACAGGGAATCATTTACAATCCATTGTCTGTTCTGTCAGCCCAATGGACTTTGTCCTAGGCCACTGCATCTTCTGCAGGCCAAGTTTCCCTAAAAATCATTTGCTATTCCCCTGACATCCCTAATTCTCTCCATTCCCTATAGAAAAAGGGGCTTATAAACTAAATGGGTGAATGGGTAATGGCACTGATGGGACTCCCCTGCATGCTGTGATTGTTCCTTTTTTTGCATCTTAATACATTTGTACGCCTTTCCTCCTATGTTTTCTTTGTTGGTTTATTCCAGTGAACCTAAGTGAGATTCACAGGGAGAAAATGTGTCAACAAGAATGATAGCAGCCCCTGAAGTCTAGGCTGCTTTGTGGCTTCTACAAATCTTGGGAACCTGGTTCTCTGTGACAAAACTAAAACAAAGGAAAAAGCTGGGGATCTCAAATGTACACGCCCTCAAGCAAAAAGTTGACTTAAGGGAGCAAGTCATCAGGCAAAAAGAAGTCAAAAAGGAATGTGGTTGTCTTAGGTGTTAGTCTAAGGAATGAAAAGTAAAAATAAAAAGGAGATTTTCCTGAGATTTTTATAATCTCAAACCTGACCTCATAGAGTTTTCAGATATAGTGGTATCTGTCATCTGGGAAACCCCAGATAGAAAAATTATTTTAAAAAATAGTTCTTGAGGCTGGGTGCAGTGGCACATGCCTGTAATCCCAGAGGCTCAGGAGGCTGAGGCAGGAGGATCCAAGTTCAAAGCCAGCCTCAGCAATTTAGCAAGGTCCTAAGCAACTCAGTGAGACCCTGTCTGTAATAAAATACAAAAAGAGCTGGGGACGTGGCTCAGTGGTTAAGTGCCCCTGGGTTCAATTCCCAGTACCAGAGTATATGTGTGTGTGTGTGTGTGTGTGTGTGTGTGTGTGTTTCTTGTTCAAACTACTTCAAAGCACCTGGCATATGGAAGGGATACATCTTCAAATTGGACTTTTCAGGATTCCTAACTTATTCCTAACTTTTCAGGAGTCTGATATGAAAAATCAGCAAAAAATTCAAACACATGAAAAAATAGGCCACCTAAAGTCAGGCTCCACAGAAATAATGGAGGACAGAATTAAACTCCAAGAACTTGCAACATACAGAATATACAATGTATCTTCATAAAATATTTGTGAAGTAACAGAAGGAGGTCAACTAAACATAAGAAATACAGCCTGGTAGTGTATCTCAGTGGCAGAGCATGTGTTTAGCATGCATTAAACCCTGGACTGTTTCACACACCTGTAATCCCAGTGACTTAGAGAATAAGCAAGAGAATTGCAAGCTCAAGCCCAGCCTCAGCAACTTAGCGAGACCCTGTCTTTAATAAAAAACAAAAAGGGTTGGGGATGTGGCTCACTCCTGGGTTCAATCCTCAGTACAAAAGAGAGAGAGAGAGAAGAATAGGCAGTGTTGTTAAAAATCAAATAAAGATTCTAGAAATGTAAAATATTATAATTAAATTTTAAAATACAATGGATGGCTAAATGGTGGATAAATCACAGTAAAAGAGCGAATTTGTCCTATGTCCTGAATGTATTCCCTCAAATTTATATGTTAGAAGCCTCAGCCCCAATGCAACAGTGTTGGGAAATGGGGCCTAATAATGGAAGGTACTTAGGTAATCCACCTTATGAATGGATTAAATTTGCCAAAAGAAGGGCTTGCATGAGTGAAGTTTCTCTTTTCTATTCTCCTGCCTTGTAAAAACATAATGTTTTTGGACTTTTCTGCTGTCTGTCATCTAATCACACTGCAAGAAGGCCCAGTGCCTTAACATTGCACTTCCCAGCATTCCCAAACTGTAGGAAATAAATTTCTGTTTATGATAAATTACCAATCTCAGTTATTCTGTTAGAGCAGAACAAATGGACTAAGACAATTAGTAAATTGGATGAAAGTGTTGAAGAATCTTCTCATAATGCTGTAAAGAGAAGAGAGATAAAGATGTAGAAACTATGAAGGTGAGGCTAAAAAACATGGAATAAAAAATAGATATTTAAAACGTATCTAATCAGAATCCCAGAAGAATAGTAAAGACAGAAAAAAGTAAAGGCAATGTTCAAGCCACTAATAAGAAGCATATAAAATCTTCAGATGAGAAACATGATTTCTCAGATTTGTGAAGAAGTACATCAAGTTCCAAGCAAGAGAAATAAAAATAAATGCATTGCCACAAACATCATGTTGAAGTTTTAGATAATAGGAAGATCATAAAAAAAGATCCAGAGAGAAAGATGAGATTACCTAATAAATGACAGCAGTTACAAGCTGTCTTCTCAACAGCAACAAGAGAATCAAGAATGGGGGGGAGGGATTTTAAAGTACTGAGAAAATAATCACCTTCGAATTATATACCTTGCTAAACTATCATCCAAGACTAGGGGCAAAATAAAGACATTTCCAGAAGAACAGAGGAAGATATCTTCTGGAAACTCCTTGACCTCTTCACAGGATTCTTTCTTCCTGTCTCTACCACACAGATCTCCACTGTCATAACAATTATGGACCATGCTGAATCAATATTTTATGGCATTAACAGCATCATTAGAGTTTTTTAGACTTTTAAGTCCCTGGAAGGAAAAGGCTGGGTTAAATGACACTCTAACCATTCATTTTGCTTCTCCACTTTTTTGTTGTTGTTGTTGTTTTGGACAATACATCAGAGTCACACACATATATGTGCATGCACACACAAATACACAGAGTGTTGGCAAGGATCTTCTGGAAGAGATTTTGTAAAGGGTAAGAAGTTCAGGGTAGTCATAACTGATATTCTTTGTTGATTTGTGGGCAAGGTGAGAAATTTCAGTTATTTTAATATGAGATGAATATTCCACAATATGGCCTGATTTTATCTTCCTCACCATAAATTTAAATGTTGAAGCCGTAAACTCCATCACTCCAGAATGTGACCTATTTGGAGATAGGGCTTTTAAAGAGGTACTTAAGGTAAAATGAAGGTGGGCCCGAATCCATTCTGGGTAGTGTCTTTATAAGAAGGAGAGATTGGACACAAGAAATAGCAGAAGGAGCTGTGTACAGAGGGATGATCATGTGAAGAGTAAAGAAAGCAGCCATCTACAAACAAAAGAGAGAGTCCTCAGGGAAAACCAACTCTGTTGGCACCTTGATCTTGGACTTCCAGCCTCCAGAACCTTAAGAGAACCAATGTTTGTTGTTTAAGCCATGTAGTCTGTGGTATTTGTGTGTACCTATAGTGTGCCTTGGCAAACTAAGACAATCCACATTTTTCTTTTTGGTACAGTTTCCCTCTACCAGTGATCCAAAGGCTCTGTTCCTTTTTGTTTCTTTGTTTTTCTTTGTTGTTGTTATTTTTGTCACTAAATAGGTAGCATTTACTTTTCTAAGTCTACATGCATGTTCTGGAGAACTAGCATCAAGGAGTCAAACAGTAAGGTACTCCCTCCTAACTCTCTAGGCCTCCTAACTCCTGCATGCCATTTTGTACCAGTAAATGGTCAACACATCAGAGTCATACACATGCATAACCAAGGCCAGCCCCTGTACTTGAAAAAGACCATTAAGGAGGATCTTTCCCTATTCTTTCCAGATAATCCCTCCTTGTCACTTTTTGTGCCCAGGTCTCCCCAAAAGCAGAAGACTGATTATCCTAGCTATGCTGTGACCTCTGCTCCCTGTAGCATCCATAGCCCCCATGTTTACCTTTCTGGCTCTAGGCCCTGCATTGATTCCTGGGAATGAGATGCATAAGATGTTGAAAGCTCCATATCTCCTCCTCAATGTGAAAACTTTAGGAGACAAATATTTCTTATACCGTGCACCAGAAGCATGTTGAGTTATATGAAGGAATGCAGAGCATTCCTGCAGCAGCTCCACACAGGAAGAACATTTGTGGCCTTGAGAATGCTAGACAAATGCAAAGTAATGCAAAAAGTTCTCAATTGCTGAGTATTGTTGTGATATTATTTGCCAGGCTATTTTGGTCTCAATAGAGTCTTAAAGTTAAAGTTAGCAACATGTCTGATGGAATAATACAGCCTATCTCAAATTCCAGTGATTTTTTTTTTAAACAATGGTACTTGGAGCCTTGTTTCTCAAGGTACCTCAGGGGGTGGGATTCAGGAGGAGAGCCCTTCATTCTTGCTTTAACATACACGAGTCCAATTCCGTTGGGGATTAGAATCCATGGCCCTGATTCCTAATCCAGTACTTTCTCTCCTAGCTAAAATACTTAAATAATTATAAAGTTTTCACAAATAATCAGTGCCCACCTCTGGGAGTGGGGAGGATTATACATCTTCATCCTGTTGAACTGAGATGTGACTGTAAGTCTTGCTTTAGGCAATGACATAGTAATGGGAATGACAGTGTGTCACTTCCAGGTAGAAGCTTAGAATCCTGTGGGTGCTTTGCTCTGGTCTCCACCCCTACCCCATTTTGGGTATTGTGACAGTAGAGTAGAATGAGGTCTCCATTAGCCTTTGGCTCCTGAATGACCCTGATGTGAAGCCACTTCTGCCAACTCATGTGGGAAAAGAACATATGAGCAAGAAATGAACTTGGCCATGTTAAGATGCTGAGATTTTTAGATAGTTCGTGTCTGTGCACAACAACCTAGATTCTCTGACTAGCACAATAAATAGATTGTTCTTAAGATATTAAATTTTACATGAAATTTAAGTGAAAAGCTTTGTGATTTAAACTTGTATTCAGAAAACCGTGCATTAGTGCTGGGGGAAAAATATTTTTTGAGGACAAGGCATTAACTCCTTCCTTGCCAACAGCTCACATGATCTGGGTATCTAACAATTTCAGTTCAACTTCCCTGTGGTAAGTGTGATGGGGACAACCAAAATTTTCTAAAAGAGTCAAATTGTAAGTATTTTCAGATTACAAATGATATACGCTCTGTCGCAACTCCTCCTCCTCCTCCTCCTCTCCCTCCTCCTGGAGATTGAACACAGGACCTCTGTAAGTACTCTACCACTGACCTACAGCCCAAGCCTGAGATTGTGTTCTTTTTTTTTTTTTTTTTACCCCCATTAATGTGTTCTTTATAGAGCTTTATTTATCAAAACAGATACCTGGCCCATAAATTTCCTATCTATGACCTGGGGCATGGAAAACAACATCTGATCCCCTCAGATCTCCAAATCCCTCAACCACTCTTGAGAAAGGAAATCAGGTTGTCAGATAATTTGTTCATTCAATAATGATCCTTTGATTACCTGCCACTGTTTCATGCCATGGGGGAAGAGTTAAAACCAAAGCTGATGAGGCGTCTTAGTTTGTTCCTGTTGCTATAACACAGTACCTTAGAGTGGATAATTTGTAAACAACAGAATTTTTTTTAAAATATTTTTTTAGTTGTATGCAATATCTTTTTTATTATTTATTTTTATGTGGTGCTGAGGATCGAACCCGGTGACTTATGCATGCAAGGCAAGCGCTCTACCACTGAGCCACCGCCCCAGCCCTAAACAACAGAATTTTATTGCTCACAGTTGTGGAGGCTGAGAAGACCAAGATTCTGGCACCAGAAGATTTGGTGTCTTGAGAGGAGGCTCTCTGCTTCCAAGATGCCCTTCACATGGTAAATGAGATAGGAGCACAAAAAAGTACTAGTTTGTTCCCTTGAGCCTTTTAATAAGGCCACTAATCTCGTTCATGAGGGTGGGATTCTCCAAACCCAATTACCTCCTAACGGCCCCAACTTTTCATACTTTTGCATTAGGGATTAAATTTCAATATGGATTTTGGAGGGATACAAACATTCCAACCATAACCCAAGCACTGCTTATACAGTGCTTAGATAAAAGTGCACGGAGACAAAAATAAAGAAATAGACAAGATCATTTCTGATAATGGTTAAGGGCTGTGCATAACATAAAACATCCAACATTAGAGCCAGTGTCACAGAAAGGCCCTCTGGAGAGGTAATATTTGAGCTGAGACTCTGGGGTACACCTAGATAAGGAAGACAGAAGGGATTCTAGGCTCCCTTCCTGTTTAGTGGTATCTGAAATTCCTTTCACACAATTATAAAAAACAGATTCAGAATGGAAACCCATGGAGGAGGGCACATTTCAGTGTGAATACGCTTTGCTTGATCCATAACTGGCCAATCCACTCATCAGTGTGAACCACTGGGTACCATAGTTTTGCCAGTAGAGGTAGTTAGAATCCTTGGTCCTCAGGGAAGTCCAATTTCTCTTTGCATTCTCAACTCCCAGCCTGAGATGCAGGGGAACCCACCACTGTAGCTGCTGAGTGAATGAGACGTGAAGAGAATTTGAGAGAGGATATTTCTCTGCTGATGGCAGAAGTACCTCTAACAAGGACCTTGGCAAGAGAGTGGCGGCCTCACAATTCTCCATCCCTTTAATGTTCTTTTTACCATTAGGCAGTGTTGTTTGCATAGTTCTGATAGAAATCTTATTTGCTTCTTTGTTTTCACAAAATTTAGTTCCCAGGCATCTGTTAATTGCTCTTATTGCCCTGATTTTGTATCCCACGCAGCTAGGCACTTAATAAATGTTCAATAAATGCATGACACCTGATCTCTCTGCTTGGTAATTATGTTCTAGAAATAGAAGTATATTTTGAGCAGCATTCTTATTTTCCTCTCCCCATGGGCTTTTGTGCCTCACAAACAGTTATTGTTAACCAAAGAAAAAGAGAATCTAATACAACTTTTTTTGCTTTTCCCTGAGTATATTTATAAAGTCTGTTTAAAGGCATGTGAAAAAATCAGTTGAAAGATTTGCTTGGAAAATAGGGAGAGAATCTTTTCTGCAGGGTCTTACTTCTCACAAGTTTTATCACTCTGAACTACAGGAAGAAACAGCTGCAATTGAAATTTTTGTCAACTGCTAAGGAGGGAGCCAGATTTTGGATAGAGAATTCCTGTCTTCTCTCAAGTCCTTGCTAGCTGGGATAAGAAAGCATACCATTTATTTATGGTGCAAAAGGCTTTTTGAAAATCCTAGTCTTTCCTGAGATATGATGTGTCTGATGTTTTAGGCCAGCTATTTCTGGAAACATGGATTGTTTGTATCTGCTAAGAACATTGAAAATGCTACTCATTCTTGACTATTGAAAAACATTTTTGTGATTTTTTTAAATCACAGTGCCTTTATTTCAATTGAGGTCCTTTCTCAACCATCTAACCACCCCCACACATATTAGAGGTATCTTTTGCTTTGGAAAAAGAGTTTTTAGGAAATCACAGGAAGCAGTCAGATACAAGCTATTAGAAGAATGAAGCATGGAGCTAAGCATGCTCTGGGATTTTGAATAACAGTGCCACTGCTTGCTAGCTGTGGGGTCCTTGGCATGCTAATTAGTCTGTTTCTCACCTGTATAATGGGGACAATAAAAACACCTGCCTTGTTAGGGGTTTTGTAAGGACTAAAAGAGAGGATGCAAATAAAGTACTTAGCCCAGTGCCCCACGCACACAGAGCCCTCTGTGTTAGCAATGGTTCCAATCTGTTAGAGGCCATCATTAGCTGCACCCCTTTAGATGGCCTATTTCCAGGAAGAGGGTCATGTTTCCTTTTTTTCTTTCTAAAACATAAGAAAGTTACTGAACATGAAACACTGTGGTTGAAGGGCAACTTAGGAATGAAAAAAAATCTCTAGACCTCATCATTCTAAATCTCTAAGTTTTATCCAAAGTTTTTGAAAACCACTGTTAAATCATTTGGTATTTCAGTTGTAGCATAGTATGCAATATTTTGAAAAGCAGAGAGGTTACCAAATGGAGGATTAGGTTACATATTTATATGCAATGTACAGAAAGAAAACTTTCCTTTTTTAGGAGTTTGGTACTATTCCTGGTTTATAAGTCAATTTCCTTTTCCTATTCAAATCCAAACAGTTCACATTCCTGCATAACTTCATGGTTCTGGGTGTCTGTGGAAACAGCCACCTAGGAAGTGGTATTCCCCAGCTAAAGAGCTTCACATTAAGATTTCTTGGCAAGATGAGAGAAGGGTGTTTCAGGTCCGCAAAACCCATAATTTTAGCATGATCATCAGATAATAAGGATAATAATAGAGTTGTAGAATTTTAGGACTAGAAGAACATTAGATCCTATCTGAGCCAACCCCCTCATTTTACAGATGAGTAAATTCCTTACACTGGAACCATGTTTTACAATTCTGAAAGGGTTTTCACAGAGATTATATTATTTGCTCCCTCAATAACCCTTTGAGGTGTGAGAGGGTTGGTATTATTTATTGTCAGTTTTCAGATGAAGAAACTGAGGCTTTGGGAAGATAAGTGACTTGCCCAAGCCATGGAAAGAGCCAATCAGTGGCACAGCTACAATTAAAGCTTTGGTCTGCCTTGAATGCAACTGGGACTGTATGTGTCTACATGGGACAGACTTTTGGTCTTTGAAACTCCGTCAGGTACAGAATAACATCTGAGCTCTTTAACATGTACCTGCCGTGGCCTTGGCCCATCTCCCATGCCTCCTCATCTCCCATGCCCAGTTTTTACATTTTGCTCCAGTGACTCTGCATGCCTTTGTATTTGCAGTTTTTCTTTGCTTGCAACACCCTTTCATCTCACTCTTTACCCTAACCCGATACCTTGAAGAATGGACTTGAAGTGCTATCATTTTTTTTAAATATTTTATTTAGTTATAGATGAACACAATACCTTTATTTATTTTATGTGGTGCTGAAGATCGAACTCAGTGCCTCACACCTACAAGGCAAGCGCTCAACCGCTGAGCCACAACCTCAGCCCCAAGTGCTATCATTTTTTTTTAATTTTTTTTTTTTTAGTTGTAAATGAGCACAATATCTTTATTTATTTTTATGTGGTGCTGAGGATCGAACCCAGTGCCTCACACATGCGAGGCAAGCGCTCTACCACTGAGCCACAATCCCAGCCCCCCCAAGTGCTATCATTTTTACCTGCTCCTACTAGATCCCTTTTTTGATAACTTAGTTCTTGATAGTTCTAGTTGTTCTTGATAACTTTACCTGGTTCTGAACCTTAGCAAGGCTTCCATGAGATATTCCTCTATAATCCCTAAGTTCCCCCTTTGGCAGTGGTGATCTGGTAAAATGGCTCTTAAGAAGCAGTTAAAGTCCTGATTTGTGGCATTTGCCAATTTTCAAGGTGTAAAAAGACTCCCACTGTGACACATTTCAAGCTATTGTGACATCACATCAGTGTGCATAGCATTCACCTTTCCTGGGCTTGTCTGAGCTACACCTAGCACACCATTGCCTTGGACTTAATCTAAAGCGAGCGGGTTATGTTCCTTACAACCAAATATCATGTTATATCAAATTAAGACACCGTTGATTAGCTAGTTTATTTACAATCAAAAAGTAAAAAATAAAAAACAAACAAACCACATCCCTAAGCCATGATATGATGCTCCTAAGCCATGATATGATGCTGCAGGGACTATCCTGGGCCAGGCAGGAAGTCAGTGGTTCCAGCCTCTGGCTCATTTGACACTTGCTCCTGTCTATTCCTCTGGGTTTGAAACTTACCCTGCCCTTCCTTCTGTTGCTTAGGAAATTCTTTTCATGGTATCTTAGTAACCAAATGTAATACAGCTTCATTACTTTTGCTTATCTTTTTTTCTTGAATCCAGTAAAAACAAAACAAAACAAAAAAACGTATTTTGTGGAAAAAATACAGCACAGTGGCCATTCCTCCAAAGAGAAAACATGCTTTCTTAATGCCCTTTCACTCTATTCCCAACCTTTTCTCCATAGACAATAACTCTTCACTGATAACACAAAATCATAGGTAATTTTCTTTAAGACATTTTAAACGGCTATTGAACTCCATGTATACATTCAAAATGTACAGTACTAACATTTTGAATAATTTAAATGAACTGAGGACAAACGTCCAAGATTGCTCCTGTGTTATTAATGACCCTTATGTCATGGCAGCCAGCCTGACCCAGAGCTTTTGTAAGTCTCTATCAATTATCAGACAAATTCTAGTTTCAGATGTTACAAAGTGAAAAAGAAAGTACATCTCAGAATCAGTGAAACATGGTAGTCTTCGCTACAGAGAACAACTGGCTCAGCTAGCCATCACCTTCTCCAGGAACCCTTTCCTGGCCACCTGCCACCTTCCTCTGAGCTGGGCCAAGCACTTCCCTGTGTTCCTTTAGCCCCCAGTGCACATGCGATTTTTCACACTTTGTGTGTGATATCATTTTTCCTGAAGAATGTATGCTTGAGAACTTCTTGCTCTATCATCGCATGGCAGAGAAAAAGAGTGGCTGTCCCTCTGTGTCTCTTCTTATAAGGGCATAAATCTCAATCAAGAGAGCTCCACCCTTATGAATGGATCACCTCCCAAAGCTCTGCCTCCTAATATGATCACCCTGAGGACAGAGGCTTCCAATTATGAAATTTTGGGGGAACACAAACATTCAACCCATAGCACCCCTGATGTGGGAAACCAAGTACTGCTAAAATTCTAGAGGATCCTAATGGCCGAGATCCTGGCTTTTTAGATAGGTAAATGAGCTAACTCATGGAAGGTCTTGACATGAACTTTAGGCTGCAGTGTGGAAATTTTGAGCCAGACTGCTTTTCAGAGTCTAAAATCAGACCACTTAAATGGTTTCCTATTTTGGCTTTAGACTCTACTTTGGGGCCATAATGTACAAATCAAATTGTGAGGAAAGCCTGGGTCATCCTGGGGCTCCCCTTTTGGGCTCCATTCTTTCTTTTCTACAGGATTGGACTGGGCAAGGAACCAGCATCCTGAAACTGTAGGTGGTCTCCCCAACCTGTAAGGGAGGCCACAAGAGGAAATCAAGTTTCCGGGCCTCCAGAACCCAACTCAAGTCACTATGATACCCTGAATGTTTTCGTTTTCTTTAAATGGGGAACACACTCAATTTCTTCCAGGTCTTAATTCTTATTCTTTCATGAAAGTATCTAATTTCCCTCCTCTATTTGTTTTCAAAACTTCCAGAAATAAGTTACCTCTGATATTTTCTTTCCTCATAACACTCTTCAACCCACATGTTGCTTAAGGTCTAACCTAAAATAGGAAAGTGGAAGAAGGAAATACCAGTTATTGTTATCAATTCAATAAACAAAAAACAGAAATTCAAAAAAATGACAATACAGTTTTCCTGGTTTTGGTGTCTTGCACACTGGGATATTGGAAGAAATATCAAAGGATTGGAAAGTGGGTCCCAGGCCAACTGCTTGTGTCTGTGATTTAATGTTCAGACAGAGGTTGGGGGAACCTCTCTCTGGCTTTACAAAGGCAGAAATGAACCTCACGTAACTCTTCTTATTCAGGGAGGCTTTGTGGATAAGAAACCTCAAGAATGAAACACTTAATTATAACCAAACATGCAGCAAATGAAGGAACAAAGGCCAAGTTGTGCTGTCTTATATGAATCCTGTCTACAAAAACCAGGCAGCTTCTTCTAAAATTTGTAAGAGATCAATGACAATCTGGAATTTTTCATTTCTGGGCACAGTGAGAAGTTAAACTTAAATAGCCTTCTTCATTTATGTCTTTAAAGCAAGTTAAGTTCAGGCTCACCACTCTTGGAACTTTTGTATTGATATAATTTCAAGACTGGGGAAAAATATTTCAGCCATTCCCCTAACTCTAATAATTTCCATCCATAACCTCAAAAACGGAAGGTAAAAAATGACTAATGGTTGTGATGAGGAGGTTGCTCCTTAATGGTGCCAACAGTAGGGACTCAGAGAATAGGATCAGCCATTCTCACACGTTTTTGGTAGGGAGAGGGGGGTAAGGATTGAACCAGGGCCTAGGGCATGCTAGGCAAGTGCTCTACCAGTGAGGTGTGCATCCCAGACTTTTTTCTTTTCCCTTTCCCTCTTCCTTTCTTCCTTCCTTCCTTCCTTCCTTCCTTCCTTCCTTCCTTCCTTCCTTCCTTCCTTCCTTCCTTCCTTCCTCTCCCCCTCTCTCTCTCTCTCTCTCTCTCTCTCTTTCTTTCCTTCTTCAGTAGTGGAGATTGAACCCAGAGCCTTAGTTCATGCTAGTCAGGCACTCTACCAACTGAGCTACATACTCAGCCCAGTCCTTTTAAAATTTTTATTTTGAGATGAGGTGTTGCTAAATTGCCCTGGCTGGCTTCCAATTTGCCACCCTTTTGCCTTGGCCAGTGAGTCACAGGATTGCCAGTATGCATGGCCACCCTCAACACCATCCTCATTCTTTATACCATAACTTCTTTTGTGTGAACACTTATGTATGTCAGGATTTTGTACAACCTGCAGATGCATAAGTGATTTCTTTTCTTTTTGCATAAGCTATCTGGTTCATGTGAGAAGTTAACATGTTTCCCTGGTCCTCTATTTATACTCCTGATATTTATCAAGTGTCTAGTAGGATCCAGACATGTTATAACAATTATCCGTAATCCTTAAAATTCCCATTCCACAGATGTGGAAACTGAGACTAGGAAGGAAGTTCAAATGACTTGACCAAGACAGTTGAATCAGAATGGCTGAGTCAGCTTTTGAATAAATTCCTCTCTTACTCTAAATCTTACATTCTTTACACTATGTTGCCAAGTAAACTTGCCAGTCTATGATGGAATAGGGTAAAGTGTATCTGAAACAGAAAAGAAATTTTTATAATTTCATCAGGCAAATCTTCCTACAGTACCTCTGGGGAATCTACAAACCAGTAAACATAAAGTTAATTACAAAAGAAAAATGAAATATCATTATTGTCCACTTCATTTTCTTTTTTTCTTTAAGGTGGTGCTTGGGATGGAACCCTGGACCTCATGCATGGTAGGCAAATGCCTTACCACTGAGCTGTGTCCCTGGCCTGATGGTATCATCAGTGATACAGTAATATCCAGGGAATTTCCAATCGCCTCTGTCAATGGAGCCTGCCATTGATCACCCCCTCTCTGCCCGCCTCTACCATTGTAGACAGACCCCTCATGTGGATTCTAATCTACATGTTGAGCTCAGAACCTCACATTTTGAATCTCTATTCTGGAGGTCTCACCATGCTTCACTCCCTGACCCCTTGGGATTCTAGAATTGTCCATCCTGGAGACATGCTTAAACCATGGTTGCACTTTGTCCATTATTCCCATAAATGTCTTCTCTTGGCAATAGCTAGCTTGCCTCTTCCAGACATACATTGCCAACATACGGTTTGTAGGAAATTGTCAGGAAAATGTTAAGTATTACTGCAGTTGAGCCTTTGGGTCCCAAGTTGAGCATCCAAGAGAGATGGCAATAGAGTAAATTTGAAGAGGCTAATGGCTTCAGTGCAGAGTGGATTTCTATGGCTGGGTGGCTGCCCGGGAAGAATTCAGCCTTAGACTTTGATTCTTGCTTTGGCAATTGCAAACCAGTCTCTATCTGGTTTCCCCTCTTCTCTGTGCTCATCACTAAAGCTAAAGTAATCTTTGAATACCGTGAATCAATTTACTGTTTCAGATCTTCCACTGGCTTGCAATCATTCTCAGAAATCAAACTCAGATTGCTCACCTCAGCCTGCAAGGCCTTGGAAGATGTGGCCTCTAATTGGCCCTGCAATCTCTTCTCCCACCAGCTTCTTCCCAGCTCACTGGGCTCCAGCAGCCTGACCTTTGCTCTTCCCTGACAGGCCATTTTCCTCCTCAGGGCCTTGGCACTTACTGTTTGCTCTGCCTGGAGTAGCATTCCCCAAGGCTTTGCCATCTTCACCCTCAGGTCTCAGCTCCAATGCTGCTGCCCTGGACAGCCCTTCCCAGGCCAGACCTCCTCCTCCGATCATTCTCTACTGCATTTCCTGATCATTTCCTTGTAGCACTTTTCTGCTGGTTGCAATTCTCTCCTTTATTGATTGGTTGATTTGTCCTGGCTTATTGTTCTTCCCCTGCAATAGAATGAAAAGTTGTGTGGATGGGGATGTTGTTTTGATCAGTGCCAAGTCTTTATCTGGGCACGGAGTAGGTAGTTAATAAATATTTGTTGGACAACTGAATCCCTTAAATTATTTGGTTTTTTGTCTTTCAGACTTAATAAGAACTTCCTTCCTCTCCTTGAGGACCTGACTCTAAATCTGTGCCTCTTGGGCAGTTCCCCATTTATGACCCCATCATATAAAAATCCCCTCTGTAAATTTGTACCAGCTTTCTTGAGGGGAAAAATGTGTTCTAAACAGGATGTAATATACTATGAAAATTTCAAAGTGTCAAATGATAAATGTGAAACAATGGAAAATTATATTGCTATGGATGGTTGCCTTTCTGTAAGTCCAGTTGTAGCCTCCACATAGCAGTGTTCAGCCAACTCCCTAACAGCATTATATATTTTGGATCTTTGGTTGCTTTTTTTTTAATAACTGACTCCAAGTGTGGCTCAAGTTTAATACTCTTTCTCTGGCTTCTCTTTTAGTTCTTAAGACAGGATATTACATAAACCTAGAATTCCAAAATATGTCCTTCTGATATTTATTACTAAAACCACTAAGTTCTAGAAGTACACTTTGCCTTGAGAGGAATTTAAAATGCTTTTACATATAATGCTATTTTTTCCTGTTTATTATTGCTTTTTTTTTTCTTTCAGGCAGGAATGGTTTTTAATGAAGGGCTGAGTGGGTCAGTTAATTTCTGTAAACGTCTTAAGTTTTCACAGTTCAACACATACACACAAAGACACACATATCTTTGGATTAGCCACACTGGCCCATAGTTCTTCTTATGATGCTATTTCAGTCATCAAATAATACCGTTTTCCTTCCTCATCTATTCTATGTACCTTATATTTACAGTTTAAAAAACAAATTTAGATTGCTGACTTCATTAAATGTTTACAACCTGTGGAGTTTTTTAAAGAAGGAATGACCCTTGTTTTTCAGAAAAGGAAACCAGTTTGGAGGGGTTGAGTCCCCAAACTGTATCTCACTTGACCACCCTCAGGTCTTTAGGGGATGAAGACCTAACCTTATCACTGTCACATGTGGTTTTCCTAATGAAACTGAATAACCCTTTCACCTAGTCATGGACATATCAATACTGTTAACAAGATGTCAAAGAATTATTTTATTTAGAACAATGATTTCTGTGTTGTTGTTGTTTTGGTTCTTTTTTAAATAAATATTCTCTTATTTTCATCTACCCTTCATTCTCTTGACTTGATGATGCATGGCCAGGAAGTTCTGGATTTTCCTTAGATAATTAGTATCTTAATATGGAATTCACTTTATTCCAGTCAAAAGCAGTGTATCTTCATGTTTCAGTTCATCTCTGTGGTCTCACCCCTCCTTTCAGTTTTCAAAGTGCTGATGATTGCACAAAGGACCCTCCTTTCATACCGTCTCTGAGGACCCTAAGAGACTCAAGGATAATTTATGCACAGAGTCTGATTGCAATGCGTGGCAGGTATTTGTGAAAATCAGATAAAGTACAAGTCACATTTCAAGGCCATATAAAACATGCAGTTTCAATGCAGTTTGAAAAACCAAACATTACTTGAAACAATTGAGTTACAACTACAGGCAGGCAGTGTTTTCTCTAGGCTTTGTTTATCATAATGATGTTTAGTAGGGATGGATTATTAGGTTCATCCAAATTCTAGAACAAAAGACTGTTACATACCCTTGACTGAACAAGGGATGCTATTTCCCTTTTTGAGAAACATTTTGTACTGAGGTGCACTGTGAACTTAGATACAGGAAAGAAAAGCATTTCCTTCTAAAACAACCAGGATATATACTTAGTGACTGATCATTTCCCTTTGTTGCATATTCCCAATAGCTATTACTAGGGTAGTAACTCACTAATACTATGATGTAAGTATGGAATTTTTAGAAAAAACAGTTTACAGAGTTGTTTATGTGTATTATTTTATTTCCTTCTCCCAGCGATGCAATGAGTATTGTTATCTTTGCTTGCAATAGAGGAAACTGAAACAGAGCAATTCAGTGGCTTGTCCCAGACCACCTGGCACATCAGTAACCAAGAGCTGAAATCAAGCTTGCAGGTTCTGCAGCTCACGCTTCCTCCCAAGGCTGCCTTTCAGCACAAGTTTGTGCACTCACTGTGAGATCCTTTGGGAGGAGTTTTCTGAAATGTTTAATTTAAAGGAAGAGGAAGTGTCAATCACATTATTATTTTTGAGCCCTAATCACCACTAAACTCCTGGTAACAGATTTCTAATTTGTCTAGTTAATGGATTGGCTAAGATGATGCTTCCCTTGGATAACAAGCTGCTAAATAATATTGATTTGTTTCTTTATTTCAAAAGTGTATGAAACCTGCAGTTGACCATTCTGGGGAAGAAGAAGGAAGCTAATTTGATAGTTGTGTCTTTTCTTTTTCCCTTCCCTGGTTACTCAGCAGCCTTACTCTCTTTTTGTCTCTGGGTAGCAAAAGGATGTATGGACACAGGTACACTATGAAACAACATGGATGTTATGACAACATGATAGTATAGAATTTGCTTCTGGGATGTTAAAAAATAGGTTTTTTAGCCTAATGCTTATCTTGGCCTTATTCGAACTGCCTCTTATGAAAATAAAAGGAAAAATCATGATGAAAACAACATTGGAAAAACTTTTCAAAACAGTCAGGAGGCCACTAAGAAGCAGGACTTAGAACTGCTGCTGCTGCCTGGGAACATGAACCCAGGTCACCTTTACCCTGAGACTGTGGCATCCAGAACAGATAATTACCTTGTACCCAGAAACTCAAGATGTATATCAAAAGATTATGGCACTCTTGTTTTATAGACATTTTTACTAAGGATATGCATTCTTTTCTTTATCATCTGTGAGTCACATAGCCCCTGTCACATAATATGATCCTTAACTCCAGTAGGAGTTTCCCCACCAAAGAATTTTTACTGCCTTGTAATAAATCAATACTGTTTGCTTATTATAAGCTCCTACCTTCTGCATCTTCTTTGGAACACTGATTTAGAGCTGTCTGAAGTGCAATTCTTAGGATCTCAAGTTAAGTTCTCTTTATTTATTTATTTTTTTTTAATATTTTTTTAGTTGTAGATGAATGCAATATCTTTATTTTTATTTATTTATTTGTATGTGGTGCTGAGGATCGAACCCAGTGACTCACGCATGCGAGGCAAGTGCTCTACCACTGAGCCACAGCCCCAGCCCCAAGTTCTCTTTATTTTTGAAATTTCCAAGTTTGGATTTATCAACAGTTTCCCTCAAGGTCCAGAACAAATTAACTTTCCCAAATTAACACTACATAGCAGGACAGATTTAGGGGTTACATGAGTGGCTATATGTGTGTGTGTCCTTTGCAATCACAATAGACACCATCCTCAAAAGTGCCTGTGCTAGGTAATGCTTTGCTCTTACCATCTTGAAATTCTCAGTAAGTCTGAAGAAGGAATTTGCATTGCCACTTTGCACTAAGCCTTGAAGATTATACAGCATGACTTTTTGGTGCCTTAGGATATTAGCTTCAGAGACAGTGATCTGGCCAGGAGGTCAGAGCTCTGCTAGATGTTGAGTCTCCCCAAAAGTTTGGGAACAACCTGACACGAAGCTAACAGATCCAAAAGAACCTGGAGTTCTTGAAGGCTTGTGGTATGTGGGCCAGAGATCCCAGTTCACAGCAAGGACAGGGGACACTGCCCACGCCCTGGCAGAGGGTTTCCATCTTAATTGAATCCAAATGCCAGGATGATATGGAGAGCCTGTAGACTTTTGTTTGAATCCTTTTACCACAAAGCTACTTTACTTAACAGAGTACTGGCACAGGCAGATAGGAAACAGGTTTGATATGCAATAATCAAGTTTTAATTAAGTTGTTTAAAACCATTTTATTTTTGAAAGCATTTTTATTTTTAAAAATTTCATCTTTATACTTATTATAAAGTAATATGAATTGAGAAACACAATATTTTATTATTGATGAGCAGAAAAAAATTTAAAACCACAGTCGCACTCCCCAGAGATGAGCATTATTACCATTTTAATACACACACATACATATATGTACCATAAAGAAAATAAAACGGGAGTGGGGTACAATTGTACCATTGCACTATGTGGTACCATAGACTTGCTCCTTTTTTTCATTTAGTATTTCGAGAACATGATCCTATATTATACATTGCATGACACCTACCACATGATCTTAATCAAATTTAGGGTACTAAATTAATCTGTGTGGTTTGTGATTTCAATCGATTCTCATTTCTTGTTATTTTAAACAGTGTTATGATGAATAGGCATGGAACTGAATTTTTGCCATCATCCATGACAACTGCTTTAGAATAATTTTCCAGAAGTGTATTTTCTGAGTAAAAGAGATGAACATACTGAGAGATACTTGTCCAACTGGAACTGCTGTATTAATTTCCATTTCTGTCAGCAGAACTGAAGAGTCTGGGGAGTGTGCTGGGCATGGTGGCACACGCCTATAATCCCAGTGGCTCAGAAGAGTGAGGCAGCAGGATCACAAGTTCAAAGCCAGCCTTAGCAATTTAGCAAGACTCTAAGCAACTTAGCAAGACTCTGTCTCAAAATAAAGATTTAAATGAATAAATTCCTGGGGATGTGGCCCAATACTAAAGCACCCCGGGTTCAATCCCTAGTATCAAAAAAAAAAGAGTTTGGGGAGCATTCTTAGAGTCCCATGGAAACTCAGTTTTGTGGGTGAGTGAGAAGTTGTGAGTCACACTTTTAGTAAATAAAGGGCTCTTCCCTGATTCTCATGAAATTTCTAGAATTGCAAAGGGTCAGTAGGATGGGGGTGTAAATGGTGATAGTTTTTATGGTTTGTAGTCTATGCAACTGGTGTGGGGTGGAAGTTGTCCTAAAGAGATTACTGCCAAGAGGTTGCCCAAACATTCTATTTGCCTGTAATTGCACCTTATGGTTATATATAACAG
Source organism: Xerus rutilus (assembly GCA_028644305.1). Taxonomy (NCBI): domain Eukaryota; kingdom Metazoa; phylum Chordata; class Mammalia; order Rodentia; family Sciuridae; genus Xerus; species Xerus rutilus. The sequence goes on along the minus strand of CM053405.1, from coordinate 24,509,381 downwards.
CATGATCACATGGTGCTGAATCAGGATTTATAAAAATTGCACTACAACCATGTCCTGTAATTTGAAAAAGCAAAACAAGACTTCTTTTTTGCTCCTTATTCAATCAGTAGTAATTATTGGCTTATTTGGGTCCCTCTCCCCTCCTTATCCAGCTACACTTAAGATTTTTCTTTTTTTGTCACATAGAGAAGCAGAGGCTTAATATTGTGACCTTTCAAAAGTGAGTTCCCTAGCCTTCAGCTTCCTTTGTATATAAAAAATTTCAGCTCACATCTCTTTCATGTTTACAAACACTGAGTCTCATAATCCCCGAGAACATTGTACCATGGGAATTCTAAGACTGCCCACTTTTCTTTGGAGAATCCGTATGTAATCCTCCTGTATAAAGTAGGCCTATCTCTGGGCTTCTGGGTGGAAAGAAATCAATAAGAGGGAAACACAAGCGTATCTACCAGAAGCACAGCTGGAATGTACAGGCTCAGTCCATCAAGGAGCCTTTGTGTTTAATTTTTTTAATGAAAAAAGATTTTATTATTGAGTTCTCAAGGTGACACACCTGAAACCACAGAATTAGAATTCTGTGGTTCTGTGATTATAGATCATACCAAGTTCTCTAGTAAGTGGGTGTGTGATATATAACACCCTTTGCAGATAGACACTCCTGCAGATTATAGATGACACTACAGGATCACATTCTAATGTCAGGAAGAACTATTTTCTGCTGATAGCCAGGAAGTCATTTTCAGTGAGCAGTGGCTTAGGTCTGTGGTTTGTTTAATTTCCTACCCAAAAAATTGCAATGGATTATATAATCTTTACAGTGGGCAGTCTTAGAATTCCCATGGTACAATGGCTCATTCTTTTAAAGATGCATGAGATATGAATTAACCGTTTATCAGTAATTATAGTATGCATTTTGTCTTTCTTTCTCTTTCTTTCTTTCTTTCTCTCTCTCTCTTTCTTCTTTCTTTCTTTTCTTTCTTTCTTTCTTTCTTTCTTTCTTTCTTTCTTTCTTTCTTTCTTTCTTTCTTTCTTTCTTTCTTTCTTTTCTTTCTTTTTGTGGGGAGTTACTGGGGATTGAACCCAGGGTGCTAAACCACTGAGCCACATCCTCAGCCCTTTTTTTTTTTTAAATTGTGAGACAAGGTCTCACTAAGTCACTTCAGGCCTTGCTAAATAGCTGAGGCTGGTTTTGAACTTGTGATTTTCCTGCCTCAGCCTCCAGGGGCTGGGATTACAGGTGTGGTCCACATGGAAGTATGCATGATTTTTTTGTTTGGGTCCTTCTTTTCCTTTCTCTTGCACATCTTTCTGTTTTCCTTTTCTGCACCTGCATACTTTGCTTGAAGAGCTTACTCATATCACCTTAATCTCCAGCCTATTTCCTCTTATATTTGTGATTTTCGTTGAAATTTTCTCCCTTTTTTTTCCCCACCCAAGTCATGTTTACTTTTGTTTTTCTCCCAGAGGTCTAATTTCTCTCCATGCTTGTCACATTTAATCGAGGTTTGTTGCGTGAATAAGATGAAGAAAATCTCTTCTTCTCACACTTAAAAAAGAAACTGCCCACTATCTGGTTTTAGCTTATTTTAGGTGATTGCCTTTCTTGAGTAGGATCTCTGGCTTTTTCTTTAAAATATCTATTCAAAGAACAGTTTCATGCTTATGTAGAACACAGTGAGGATGTGTAGTTTCAAATTGGGTGTTCTGAATCCTCAGTGTCACTTTATTTATTTATTTAGGTGCTGGGAATTTACTCCAGGAACACTTTATCACTGAGCCACATCCCCAGTCCTTTTTTTTTTTTTTTTTAAAAAAATAGTTTTTAGTTGTCAATGGACCTTTATTTTATTCATTTATTTATATGTGGTGCAGAGAATCAAACCCAGTGCCTCACACATGCTAGGCAAGTGCTCTACCACTGAGCCACATCCCAGCCTCCCCAGTCCTTTTTATGTTTTATTTTGAGACAAGGTCTCACTAAGTTGCTGAGGCTGGCTTCCAATTTGCAATCCTCCTGCTCAGCCTTCCCAGTGGCTGGGATTATAGGTGTGCACCACCATACCTGGCCTCAGTGTTACTTTCTGAAACATGTTGAAGCATATTTATCACTAAACATGCTTCTTTCTGCTTTCTATAGATGCTTTGAACTGGAATTCACTCTCTTTGTCCAGGGGGAAATTGCCAGCCCTAAACTTGCTAATCAGAATCCAAGGATTTTAAAAGGGAGATGTTAAAATCAAATCATCACCTCAAGAGTCTCTTTCACTTGTTGAATAAAAAGATTTTGAAGAGACATTTAAAAAGACTTCTGGTAGATTAATATCCAGAATATATAAAGAACTCAAAACACTTAACACCAAAAAAAAAAGAAATAAAAACTCAATAACCCATTTAATAAATGGGCAAGTGAATTAAACAGATACCTCACAAAAGAAGAAATACAAATGACCTACAAATAAATGAAAAATGTTAAACATCTTAGCAATTAGGGAAATGCAAATCAAAACTACACTGAGAATTCATCTCATTCCACTTAGGCAGCTGTCAAGAACACATACAATGATAAATGATGGAGAGGATGTAGAGAAAAATGAGCACTTTTACGCTGTTGGTAGGCTTGTAAATTAGTAGAATCACTATGGAAATTAGTATGGAGTTTTTTTAAGAGACTAGGAATGGAACCACCATATAACTCAGCTATACCACTCTTCAATATTAATCCTGTTTTCTGTCATATGTGGAAGCTAGAGAGGAAAAAGGAAAAGAAAACTGTTTGTGTGTAGGGATCTCATGAAGATCAGTAGAACAGAGGAAAGGGACCAGGGGAGCTTACTCATATCATATCAGAGGAAGGAAAGGGGAAATACTGGGGAATGATCTTGGCCAAATTATATTGTTAAATGTGTGCAGGTATGAATATGTAACAATAAATCCTACCATTATGTACAACTCTAATGCACCAATAAAAATATGAAAAGAAAAGAAAAAGGCTTCTGGCACAGTGAATAGTTAGAAGATGTGGTTTGCATGGGGAAAATTCACTCTATGAGTGTTTATCACTGAACTATTTCACTCTTTTGAGGGCTGTCTGGAACATACATATTCATGTGAGGGAGGCATCTTAGACTTTTTGAGGTCTTGCTGGAGTCCATTCTTGAATGCCTGTATGAGTGGGGAATAAATTTTAAAATGTAGAGTATTGCAGATTTTCCAGGAAGTCATTTCCTTGTTTTCATGAATTGGTTTAGACCCAACTCTAGAACGGAATGCTATTTTTATGCATTTGTTCATAGCCGAGAGATCTAACACGAAATTTTAAGCAACACATCTGACAGTTTGAAGAAATGAAAAAGTGTCTTACTACATTTTATTAAATCAGGTTGACAATATATCTCATATTTGGAAATCATCTTTGCCTTTTAAGATGCTCATATGTATGTTGAGAATATTTGGGGGAATATAATGGTGTTTGGGCATGTTCTTTCATTTTCCCTATACTGTGGTTTGCTTAGTATATTTTTTCTCTACACTTGACATTTTCGCAGTGGGATGGACTGAAGCTCTATCAGACATAAATGCTCTGTAGTAAAATATGACTCACCTTGTCACTCCACTGTAAAAGTTGAAAAAGCAGTAACTCAAGTGTGTGGCTGACTCAGTAATTGCCCAGTACAGTCTTTATTGAAATGATCCTGCAATCTAGAAATTAGAAATGAAATAATGCATGAAGTCATTCTGACCCAGCCATTTTAGACCAATGTAAGTTTTTTCGAGGGGCATTTTTTTACAATTAGTTTTATAATTATCAATCATACAATTGCTCTGATCATTCCTGGACCACATTTCTATTCTAACTTGCTGCAAAACTGTAGCACACATTACTGAGAAACATAGCACATCTCCTGAGATAAAGTAGGTACTCAGTTTTCAAGGGAAAAACAAGTTGAAGGCCAGCCCCCAACACCCAGGAATGCCTTCTGAAAAGTTAAGAAGATTCTTCATAAAGTCTAATTTTGTCCGTATCTAGTGGAGCAGAAGGTTTAGCATGGGAGAGAATTTGTCTAGATAAATTGGGCTGGAGGAGAAAGGTCTCTATGTCTGACAGACCATTGAGCCATCCTCTCTCTTCCAGCTGTCAATATTGGGCATGAGAAGACTAGAAGGAGCCAGGAAAGGGCACCTGGCTTGGTGGATTGGGCAAAGCAGAGAGTGCAGTAGATTCAAGTGAGCACTAGTTCTAAAAACGTAGGTGTGACTGTGGCTTAATGATTTCCAAGTCTGTGCAGCAAAGTGAGCCATCAACATGCTAGTCTAACTCAAGGTTTGTTTTTACCCTGATTGCTTGCCGACACTTCATTGCCTCTATCTAGAATATCCCATTCCCTGTCCACCTGGAATATTTGGATTTGTTTTCTTCTAAAACTCAGTTTAGCTCCTGTGTTCTTTAGCAAGTTTATTTTTTAAAAAATTTTTAGTTAGCAAGTTTTTGCTGAACTCAGAGATAACTCTCTCTGTTCTCTCCATACCAGGTGCATGCTCTGTTTATTGTTTTCCTTGTTCAAACCAGTGTGGTGTATGTATTTTTTTTAAATTTTTTTTTAGTTGTAGATGGATGCAATATCTTTATTTTATTTATTTAGTTTTATGTGGTGCTGAGGATCGAACCCAGTGACTCACCCATGCGAGACAAGCACTCTGCCACTGAGCCACCGCCCCAGCCCGTGGTGTATGTATTGACTTGACTCATTTGTGCACTTCCTCTGATGGATCTTTAGCTCCCATAGAATAAGGCCGTGTCTTCATTCATGTGTGTGTTTGCTCTGCCTTGTTCAGAACCCAGCACACAGTGGAAGTTCATTGCATTTATGTTGAACAAATGAATGAATGAAAGAAGAGGCATATTTTTACTATTATGAATCTAGGAGGCAGCACATCCAGAGATACTGGAGAGGGTGTTTCTATAACGTGAGGGAGATTAGATTAAATGTTATCTAAGAAAATGCCATGAATCAAGTAGCTGTTCTGGTTTTTCAGGGATCAGAGATGCAGCATAAAGAAGGAAAATTAGAAAAATCTAGCCCAACTCCCACTTCAAGTGAGCAGCGCCTTCTGAGACCTCATGGACAGAAGAGAGCTGGCTTGCATTTGAGTACTCCAGGGCTGGAGGGAGGAGGAACTTAACCAGATAGTTTGTTTTTCATGAGTAGGCACTATTTACCTCTTTGGAGCCTTCATCTGAGTAAGCAATCAGTAACTTTTAGCTACTATTATTGTTATTATCTTTTATTCTTCATGAAAACACCTAATGTAGCTACCAAGTTTTCTGTTTCTTCTTTTCTCAAGGCTAACCTCCCTGAGAAATTAAACCAATGACTCAGATCCCAGATCCCCCGTGTTCTGGCCGCTCCCCCTCACTTCTCATGTAGCTCCACAGTCACAAGAGCAGGGACCAGTGCTTCCTGTGATTCTGGTTCAATTAATTTCAGAGAAAGTTCCTGTCGTCTCTCTGTTCAGTGCTTATCAGAGACACCCTCAAAGCAGAAGACTAAAATTGTGACTGGTTGATATAGATAAAAAATACATAGGCACAGAAGTTAAGAATCAAATTAGCGTAGCATTCCTGTACCCAAGGGGAACTGGGGTAGGAAGAATGATATTAAATAAGGGATCAGGGACACTGCAAGTTCATATTTACCCCACCCCCACAAAAATGTTGGTAATTTAAGTATAAATTATAACAGAAAAAAACTTTCTCTCTGTGTTATTTATTCACATTCCTGTTTGCTTATCAAAAAGCAAAAACAAAATAACTTTTATGTCTTTGAAGGAAAACCATTTCTAGCTCAAAGCAATATATTGAATTGTTGAAGAATAAGAAATATGAGAAAGATTTAAAAACTCAAATACCAAGCTGTATACTAATTTTCAGGGGAAAAGTGGTTATACATATTTTATGGGAAAACTAAAACAAAGCCAGAATATGTGAATCTTTTATCAGTATACATTTTGCTCTATCTCTTTAGATACTGATAAAAGACTCGATCTGTCAGGGTGATATAGCAATTCTAAATATCTGAGTCTTGCCACTCTTACATTTTGGCTATGTTAAGTCAAAATTAGGCAATTTAAAAGAGTAGACATATCCGAGATAAACCACACATCAAGGAAGACTGAGCAGCAACAGGCATCACCTGGGGCCTGAGCATGTAACCAAACTTCAGAATTAGCCAACCACTCAGCTGTCTGTTAAGGACAGAGATGATCTCCTCCACCGTTATTCATATGTTAAAGCCCTAATGCTCAGTACTTTAAAACATGACTGTATTTGGAGATGGGACCTTTTTAAGAGGACAGTAGGTTAAATGAAGTCATTTGGGTAGGCTGTAATCCAATATGACTCTCCTAAGAAGAAGGAGGAATTTAAGACAACCACGCAGGGATGCTGGTGCACAGACAAGACAGCCATCTATAAACCAAGGAGGGAGGCCTAGGGAGAGACCAAACCTACCAATGCCTTGCTCTGGGACTTCTAGCCTCCAGATCTATGAGAAAACCAATTTCTATTGTTTAAGGCACCAGGTCTGTGATATTTGGTTATGGGAACCCTACCAATTGATCCATTGCCTTATCTTTGGACTTCTTGATAAATACAGTCAGAAAATTTTTTGTTTGTTTAAGTCACTGGAATAGGGTTTATTCTAACAAAGTTGTTCACAACACACACACCAACACAAAAGGTATCATAGCAATAGCCTTCTTCTCTTAGAAAAAGCAAGTCTGAGGGTATGAGATATACTTAGAAGATCTAACATTGAAGGCCAGAAGAACACAGAGGACCATCCTGAGTAACACTGTCACAAGCACCAGGAGTAGCAGTTCATATTGGAACTCAGAGGTAGGTGAAGATATTGCAGGAGTGGTAGCGTTTAAATTTTTTCCCAAACACACCAGGGTTGACTTTTGGTTTCTGTTCTTCCCACCCTCCCATAAATGGACTGAAGGATGAAAGCTTATGAGGATTTGGTTTGTGGTCAAGGGACCAGAATGAAGCTGAATGCCCCATGCGTGGGCTTCGACCAACGACTATGACCTCAGCTAACCAATCAAATTAACTAGCAACAGACGAAAAACACAAATTTTGCCCAGCTTTAGGGAATGAGAACTCATCATGTCCTATGTAGTAGTTAGAGTAGGACAGCATGGAACCTATCTAATTTTATGGGTTTCCCCCTATTAACTTAGGTTATCCAAGTTCTGACTTCAAAGCAGGAAGTTGGGCAGCCACTGGGTAAAGAGTTCAACCACCAACATATAAGTAGCACATAAAATTAAACAGCCCAGGCTTGGCTCTGAGCTGTGAATTAAGAAACGTTCCTCTCATGACTAAGTAAAAAGTTATTTTTGTTGAACCATGTGTTGTTTCTAGAGAATAGTGGTCAGGCTGACTGTAGCCACATCATTTTGTGGTTTCAATGCTTGGATTCAAATAGTTCCTCTTTGGTCGTCCTGCCTGCAGGATCTTCCCTTCTAATTCATTCTGGTTTTTGCTGAAGCTTTCTAAGATCCCATTGTTATCTCCTTCCCCCACCTTCAAATCATGCCTTTGGCTTTAAAACTGCTGAAGACATCCCTTAGTGTATCTACCCAGCCTGCAGTCCTACATGCTACCTCTGAGAGCCTGAAGAGATAGGGAAGTGTGAGTTGTGGGGTAGATTGTTTTACGCCACATTAGCAGAACAGTACAATTTATCTTGCAGAGAGGAAAGATTGAGACAGATATGCAGAGAAGTCAAGATGAGAAAGGCTGGAACTAGTACTGAGGGGTCAAGAACAGGAAATTTTTTTTTTTTTGGTACTGGGGATTGAACTCAGGGGCATTTGACCACTAAGCCACATCCCGAACCCTATTTTATGTTTTATGTAGGGACAGGGTCTCACTGAGTTGCTTAGTGCCTCACCGTTGCTGAGGCTGGCTTTGAACTCACGATTCTCCTGTCTCAGCCTCCCCAAGTGCTGGGATTACAGGCTTGCGCCACCGCGCCCTGCTGAAAGTTTTCATTTCTGGTTCTGGGCTGGGGGAGATCTAGCTGTGCATTCTCGCTTTGCCTTCCTCACTCTCTTTGACCTACAGTAGTTTGAGTGATTTTCTGATACTGGGATCCAAAACCACCTTGAGTAAGGCAAAGCGAAGCTCAGGCCCTTGACTTGGCCTTGGAGGCCATCCTCACTGCGGACATCACAGATTGGTTTTCTTTTTATCGTTCTGCTATCCTAGGTGGAGTTCCATTTATGCCAGTCTACTTTCTGTCTTCCTCTCAGACTTGGTGCATTTCTGGCTCTTTCCTCCTTTTACATGTTTCTTCTACCCAAAATACTTTTCTCCCTCTTGTTGGCCTGCTAGGATTTTACATGTTTTAAAGATCAACTCAAGTTTGCCCTTCTATGTAGTCTTCTACACATTTCACAGCCACAGCAACTTGACCTTGTTTTAAACTTCTATCCTGCTTACAGTTTCTGTTACCATCTGTTTTGAAGTAGCAATTGCTACGGTAGTTGGTAAAAAATAAGCTATGTTATAATAAGAGCAACACCTTGATGGTAAAAACTCTAATATCAGAATTTGCAAATAATATGATAAAACAAAGAATGTATCCCACAATGTCAGAAAAGGAGGAAAGTACCCAAAATATATGGAAATATTCGCATTAATAAAATAATATAAATCTGTTATAAAATATGCAAAATGTATGCTCATATGACATTTTTTTATTCATTTTAATTAACACTTCCACTAGCTACGATAAAGCACAGTCAGAGAGACAGACAGTATTAATGAGAAAACAAGAAATATCAAAGGGAAGAAGGATGCGGAGAGATTGGAGAAGATGGAGATCACAGGAACAGGAGTTGAGGGTACAGAGAGGATGAGACAGAGACAACACATGGGGGATCCCTCCTTCCTCTTGCTTCTCAGGTGAAATAAACTTTGATTCTCTGACACCACCTCCTCTTTTGAGGAGGAAAAGGGATAGAAGTTGCCAGGGTGAAGTAAAAAACAACACTAAGATGACAAGGATGACGAGGACAACTGCTTCCCACTGGCAGTGTGGACGTGGCATCCATGGCCTCTGACCCAGGGTGTGGAACTCAAGATTATGACAAGAACAAACAAGTAGTATGTAGGGACTAATTAGTATTTTTTAAAATGAACGTTTAGATCCTTATAGACCTGCCCATTCAACACCACGCTTAATATCTACTGCACTCCCCATTATTAGATGGTGCATTAACATATAAAGTAGCCTCACTCACCTTCTCTTGTAAATTATGGAAACTCAACCCAAGTCTGATAATACTAGCAATAAACATCACTTGGCCATTGGCGAGTTGATTCTCTGCCTCCTTGACTCATCATTGACCTTTGGTTCACAAGAGCTCCCCACCCTGTCTGCCTCCCTGTCTCTGGTATTTCCCAAAGCTAGTGCTCCATGATTTGTATTCTGGCTAGGGTCCTTGTTCTCTCAGTATCTACTCCCCTAAGTTACAATAAGTAATAGCATCAGTTTACTCTGGCATTTCCAGAGATAACACTTTGAAGCCCAGAACATTTCTATTGTGTCGATTTTATATCCTCAAACATTTTTATTCAGTTGTAGAAGAACACCAAAGGCAACCTGAAGGGGAAAAGATACTACATACTGGATTCAACTATGCTTATGAAACTTGAAAAGATTACTGAATTTCATTTGTTTGTTCTTCCAGCCTATTATAGTTTTGATATGAGGTATCCTCCCCCTCAAAATGCCTGCATTTCTGCAGGAATATTTAGAGGTGAAATGACTGGATTGCGAGAGCTGTAATGTATTCCGTCCATCTTAGTTTGAATGGACTGATTGGGTGGTGATTGTAGGCAGGTGGGGAATGATTGGAAGAGGTGGGTCACTGGGGCCCTGGAAGGGTGCGTCTTTCCTGTAGTCCCTTCCCTTTCTTCTTCCTTGCTGCTATGAGGGGAGCAGCTTCCCTCTTCCATGCCCTTCCTGCATCACGTTCGGCCTTTTTGGGTCCAGAGCCATGGAGTTGGCTGACTGTGGACTGAGATCTCTGACACTGTGAGCCCAAATAAACTTTTCCTCCTCTAAATTGTTCTTATCAAATATTTTGGTCATAGCAACGCAAAAACTAACACACAGCCTCAATCCATACCAAGACCCAACTCTGTACAAAGCATTGACCTTGAATAGACCAAAGCCTAGTGGGAAAACAACCTAGGAGAATTTATAAGTAACAGATATGAAAACTCACCTCTTTAGTTTTACAATATTTTATGCAACTAGAAAACTACCTTCTCTACCAACTCCCCACTCCTGCCCCTATGCCTACCCTCATGCTCTTTCTTCACTCTGTCTCAGAGATGGTATTAACTGGTGTTGCAAAGGTGGGCAGGTGAGCTCTGCTTCTGCATATGCGTGTGTTAATATTGAAATCAGTGAGACGTGCTCTGACTTAATGGTTCACTTTTACAAAGTAAAGTCTGTCCTTTATCTAAGAAGCTATGGTCCTAAATCTTGCTTCATTTACTCCAGCTGGATTCCAGAGAAACATGTACAACTCAAAGAAGGACAAAACACCTTTCCTGTCTCACCTGAGCAATGAGCATGCGCTGCTGGATGCCTTTGCTGCCTGTCTCTGGAAGGCAGCTTTCTTCTGGAAGTAACTCTCCTTGTGAATAAGCAAGTAGCTTTTCCCTGGCTGCCATTAGGATGCGTGGGAAGCAGTCCTACCTGTCCTGTTGCCTGGCAGTCTCTTTTTCCTCAAATGGCCAAATCTCTGTTCTGTTTTTATTCGTTCCTCCTTCCTTAAAGTCAAAGTACCCCTTTTGGGTGTAAACGCCTACCCTGAGGTGATAGTACTGGGTGCTTCTTTGTATTTTCAATCTCATTGATTGGGATCCTGGAGCAGTGAAACACCATCTCTCAATGTCATACCAAAATTGGTATGTTGTTCCTAGATTTTGAAATCCAAATGGAAGGTTTTTAGCTATCTATTCATCTAGTTGAATTTATATGATTCACTGTCCAAATCCAAGTCACAGTTCTGTGATGAAATATGAAACTAATTTTTTCCCAGGACTCAGATGCCACAGATCTGACTGAACAGTTCACAACAAGGTCAATTCCAATCCTGTCACATGTTGATCAGCTCATCCTGGAGTTGCAAAGCAGGACATTTAGGTTCAAAGAGGTACTGGCACAGTTTCTAACACAGACAGGCTCCTTGGCAGAAATTTGTTAATTGAATAATACAGTCTTGACACCAGATGCCATCTTTTGAGAGTCTCATTTTTCTTAAGATGGATGGTTATGAATCCATGTTTAATACAAAAAGAAAGGATAAATTACAGTTTCATCAGTGATTTGGAAAATAAAGTGAACCCTGTCTTCTGGAGGAGCTACATCATTTGTGGAGCTCGGTGCAGAATAAAAACACATGCAAGACTCCTTTGTTAAAAACTCATTAAGATTTTTAAGATTGTAACTGTAGAGCATTAAACCAAGCGAGAGCCCCTGCTAAACACAGTCAGATACCATGCAGTTCACGCTAGCTCCCCATTTGATTAACATGTGCAAGTCCCTATAACTTAGTGGGCCTTGTGCCTGCTATTGTCATATATATATATATATATATATCCTTCTTTCATTCTCATGACAACCATAGGAGTATCATGGAATTTTTTTCATCTTATTTATATGATATTTAGTTGTTTTCTCTCTGTCAAACTCTGAGCCAACCACTTTCTCCAGGCTCCTGGGAAGTATAGGCAAAGGAACACCCACAGAGTGGAGGGTACATGTGAGGAAGAACTACGGGAGGCTCCTTCACACAGAGAAGAGTATGAGAAAGGCCACCATCAGACTAAAGAGCCTCAGGGCCTCTGGAAGGCCAAGCCCAGAACAGTGTAAGAGGAAAACTGTTGCTTCAGAGAGGGCTCCTAGAATTATCAGTGACAAAGCTCCCAAACAAGGTTCCATCCCAGCCCTGGACGCAGCCACCCCAATCATGGCAGCCCAGCCCCAGGAAAAAGTGGCTGCTAAATTGCCCTTGTTTAGACTGCACTTAGGGATAAATGAGGTCAGGGGATGTGGGACTTCCATGCTGCTGAGGCTCTCATCTGGCTGTGTCCCTGTGGTTTCAGTCTCACTGCAGACAGGGTGGGCTTAGCAGCTGAGCAGAGCAGTTGGGCAAGGAGGGGTGGAGGTGAACTTGGAGCCCAGGTAGCTCAGCCCAGGGGATGAGGAGCTGTACCAGGAGAGCTTCCCCAATGTAGAGAAGACAGAGGGAAATTTCTTAACTTGCTCCAGATCTTCACCAAAGAGTGAATATAATGCCATTTGCTAAGCCCAAATGTAGGGCTTTCCCCACAGACAGAAACTATGTCAATCGTGAACAATGCATTTTTATATATGTTAACATATGCTGTCTTGTACAATTTCTCCTCATTGACTTATGTAGATAATAATTAACATGAGTTGAGAACTTACAAGTTCTCTGGAAATGTTGTTTGCTTTCCATGTGTTCATTCGGCTAGTGCCGAGCAGTGCACTGAATGCTGCTGTGGTCTGGAATTGGCAGAAGGCAAAACGCACACACAAAGGATTAACTGAAGTGATTTTAATGAGGAGACTACTTTCAGAGGTGTAGATAGGATTAAAGGACTCTTCAAGGAATACAGATGTATCTGGAAATAGCAAGAACAGGAAACCGTTAGCATCCCAGGCCCGAAGGGGCAGTCACCAGAACCTGATGACATCTTTAGACTCCGCAGAAGCTACATTTTAGGTGCTGTGTCTACAGGTGAAGGAAGACAGTCACTGCCAACATCCTGGTGAGGAGACAGTTAATGGAGGATAAATATTCCAATCCCCTTCCCTAGGCCTGTGGATCTCCTGCTAGGACTTTCTGTTTTCCAACCCAACGGAATCAAGGTCTGAAGTCAGAGTCAGCTTCCCAAGACACACAGAGAGGTAGAAGATGGCCAGGGAAGATCGGGAAAAAATTGGAATTATCCCCATTTTACAGATAATGAAATGGAGACCCAGAGGGGCTAGTTAGCTTTTACCAAATCACACAGCTAATATGTTGCAAAGCAGGATTCAAACGTGGGAAGTCTCAGTACAGAATGAGAAGACTTACCACTGTGTTCTAAAACATGTCCTCAAGTGGTATAGATGTATGACATGTAACAATAAACTATGTGCTATAAAACTTATTGGTTTAAAATACTGTAATTAGAGAAAGCCAGCCTGAGCAAACAAAAGTGAATTTTAATCATTATAAGTATGTGAGATTGGGTTACCTTCAAGATAAAGAATAACTAGAGTGAGGATTGTGAAGTATTGCCTGGAAGATGCTTTTAGGGGACTTGGTTTTAAGAAAGGAGAAGAGTGAGGGGAAATGCTGAGAAATGTTATTGACCAAATTATATTGTTATATCATATGCTCATATGAACGAATCATATTGTTATATTGTTATATCATGCTTGTAACAATGAATCCTACCATTGTGTATAATTATATACAACAATAAAAATACGGAAAAAAGCATTTTCATTGAATGTTATCAATAAAGAATAATTAGATAAAAATTTAAAGCTGGGAGTGGTGGCGCACACCTGTAGTCCCAGCACTTTGGGAGGCTAAAACAGGAGAATCATGAGTTTAAAGCCAGCCTCAGCAATGGTGAGGCGCTAAACAACTGAGTGAGACCCTGTCTCTACATGAAACACAAAATGAGGCTGAGGATGTGGCTCAGGGGTCAAGTACCCCTGAGTTCAATCCTTGGTACCAAAAAAAAAAAATTAAAAAAAAAAAGAGGTGGTTTGGAGTTAGCAGCATTAATTTCACAGAAACAGAACACTTTAGGATCAAGAGTACTTGAAAAGATCACGTCTTAAGTGGGGTATATATTCTTCTCAAATTTGTATTCTTTATAAGTTGTTTAAATCCAGTGTTAATTTGACAACTAAACACTGAGCATCTCCTCTGTGTGCAGCATTGTTTGAGGTGCTGGGGACACAGCTATGAACAGAGCACATGAAAGCTCCACTCTCAAGGCAGGAGGCAAAGAACAGATAATGAATAAGTATGAAAGCATGCTATGCAGCAAAACTAAAACAGAATAAGAGGACAGAGTGGTAGGGGAGGGAGAAAGATAGTTTTTCTTATAGAATTATCAAGAGAGATGTCTCTAATAAGGAAACATTTGAGCAGAGAACTGAAGGAAAGCTGTTTTGTTGATGATGCAAACATGAACTTTATCTCAGCAGCATCATGAAGAATTTTAGATTGGGCAAGGACCACAGAAGTAAAGTCTATTTATTTATTTATTTATTTATTTATATATTTATTTATAGTACCAGGGATTGGTACTCAACCTCAGAGCCACATCCTCAGCTCTATTTTGTATTTTATTTGAGACAGGATCTCACTGAGTTGCTTAGTACCTCACCATTGCTGAGGCTGGCTTTGAACTCATGATTCTTCTTTTTAAGCCTCCCAAAGTGCTGGGATTACAGGCATGTGCCACCACATCTGGCAAGTAAAGTTCTTTATCCACATTTATTCATGAATAATTATCAATAGAGCTTGAATGCAGGGTAACATGCTATCACCCTTATATAACATGCTATCACCCTTTATATCACCTCTGGCACAGAGGCCCATAGTTTTTGCATGGGATGCTATGGTTTTCTGATTCACAGCCAATTTCAAGTCAATGAGTTTTTACTCTGATTTTGTTTAAGCTACCTTGAGGTATGGCTTCTCTTTGTATGATATGTCAAGGTGCCTTAGAAGTTAAACAAAATTCTAGCAGTTGTGGCTACCACTGTTTGTGACATTACAAATTGTCTCTCTTTCTTACTTGCTTGCTTTTTTTTTTTTTTTTTTTTGTAACTTGAAAATTAGACTGGTGATTCAGCCCATGTGGACTGGTTGAAAATCATGCTCTCTGTCTCCTATCTCTCATCTATATCTATCAGAAATTCAAAACAGCAGAGTTATTGTCCTAGTGTTGGAGGTTGAGTACAGGAAACAGAATTCAGGCAGGGAGGGAGATGGGACATTAAAGTTCAAGTCAAAGACCAAAGTTCGAGACACAAGAGAGAACAGGCATCAAAATGTGACATGTTTCCAGGCATCACATCAAATACAAGATCTGGATATAGGAAAAGGGTCAGCAACCAGAGTGAATAGATGGACATCTGGACAGAGAGACTAGGGAAGGTGACTGAAGGTGAGAAAGCCAGGCCAGGGGTCAGAGGGCAGAGCGACAGCAAGGGGCCAGGGCCTGTGTTGGTTCATTTTGTGTGACAGCTTGACTGGGCTAGGGGATGCCCAGACGGCTTCTAAAACATGATTTCTGTATGTGTCTCTTCAGGTGCTTCCAAAGAAGGTAGTGTTTGAATTAGTAGACTGAGTGAGAGATTGCCCTCACCAGTATGGGTGGGAAATCAGCTGAGTTCCCAAATAGAAAAAAAATTTAAAAGGTAGAGGAAAGACCAATTTATTCTCACTTCTTGAGCTAGGGTATCAATTTTTTTCCTGCCCTCAGACACTGAAACTCTTAATTTTTTAAAAATATTTCTTTAGTTGTTGATAAACCTTTATTTTATTTATTTGTATGTGGTGCTGAGAATCAAACCCAGTGCCTCACACATGCTAGGCAAGTGCAATACCATTTAGCTACAACCCCAGCCTGCTCTTAATTCTTGAGTTATAGGACTCTGGGACTTGTACTAGGGGTCCCTGTTTTCTCCTCTAGTTCTCAGGCATTTGACCTTGGAATAAATTATACCACACATAGGATTTCCTGGTACTTCTCCAGTCTGTGAACAGTATATTGTGGGAATTTGCAGCCTTCCTATTTGTATGAGCCAATTCACATAATAAATTTCTTCTTATACATCTAAACACATCCTATTGGTTCCGTTTCTCTGGAGAACCCTAACTCATACATTGTCAGAGGTGATACTTATAGATGCATTTCTTCAAAGGCTATGCTCCAAGGCCCAATTTCCACCCCTTACAGGGTTAACAATTTTATTTTAATTAGTTAATTAGTTAATTAATTAATTTTGAGATGAATTTCCCTCTGAGGCTGGCCTCAAACTCCTGGGCTCAAGTGATCATCTTGCCTCATTCTCCTGAGTAGCTGATATTATAGGCATGTGCCAATGGGCCTGGCAATTACTTTTAATGTACATTTATATGAAATAATGTTTTTAACTTTAAATACCCATCATATGTATCAAGGTAATGACTGCATGTATTTTCTCCATAATTTACGGATGGAAGAATTTAGGTCCAGAGATGATGAGAAATGGATGTCATGGATGATGACCTAGGCCACATTGTCATGTGTGGGGAAGATGGTAAGGAACTAATCACAGGAAGCCTTCAGGACAGTTGAACTTCAAAACTGCCAAGGGTGGGCTTACCCAGGGTCTATCAGGTGAAATTCCACATGAATTTTTATGGTCTGAATATAGACTCTAAAGGAGAGTACTCATCAACATGAGCAAAAATAATAGCTATCATTTATTAACTGCTTATTACGGCAGGTGCTTGTAAAACCATGTAAAACCTTGTAAAGGCTTGGCTAAGATGCCACTATGGAGTTGGGACACTGGTCTTCAAGATGAAATATATGTACCAACTCATATGATGTTGTGTCTCTAGTAGGTAGGAGTGGGATTTAAAAGTTGAAAGTGACTCTCTTATTATTTCTAAAGATCTATTGGGGAGTTTGAACTTCCTTTTTCTGTAACTTTGCTCTCTTCTTAATTAAACTTCATGGTTCCGTAAGTAAACTGGGCAGTGGAAAAGAGAAAGAGGTGGCAGGAATCTTATGCCAAGGAATATAGTCATAATTTCACAAAGCTGATAGTCATGACTGTCACCTGGTCATTTTAAGCTCCTTGGGCTAGGAGTCCAGCTAGGCAAAGAGAAGGGTTTCTAACCTGGCAGGGATCATTGGTACTGGTTATCTTAAGGAGGCACACTTACTTCTGTACAGTGAGAGCAAAAAGACTTATATGGAATTTGGGGACATCTGGATACCCTCCTGGTGCATGTACATGGAAAATGGGCAACTGTAGCAACCACAGTTTCATAGGAACTTGGAAATCAGAAGCTTAGACTCCTTTGGGATAAAAGTGTAGGCTATCTTATTTGTTACAATCAGCTCTCCATTACTATGACAAAATACCTGAGAAAAACAGAGGAGGAAAGATTTATTTTAGTTCATGGTTTCAGAGGTTTCAGTCCATAGTCACTTGGTTCTGTTCTTTCTAGACCTGTGGTGAGCAGAATATCATGATAAGAAAGGCAAAATGAAGCACTTCATCGTGGCTGGAAAGCAGAGTGAGCAAGGTGTCAGGAAGAAGATGCAGTCCCCAGGGGCCTGGCTCTAAGGGCCTGCTCCCTTCAACTGGGTTCCAACTCCTATGGTTTCCACACACTGTGTGTGTGTGTGTGTGTGTGTTTATAATTATAAAAAGAGGATTTATTAGACTGTCTCACAGAATCAGATGCTGTATAGTCCCACAGTGGTCATCTGCAGGCTGGAGAGCTGGTGGAATGAGTAGTCGCTCAGTCCAAGAAGCTGGAGCCTTAGAAGAAGGGCCAATGATTCAGCCCAGTTAGCACTGAAGGCCTGGAAACTCCCTGGAGAATCACTAGTCAGAGTCCACTTTGAAAATGACCTGTATCTTAGTCTGTTCTGTGTTGCTATAACAGATACCACAAGCTGGATAATTTATAAAGAAAAGAAATTAACTTCTTACAGTTCTGAAGGCTGGGAAGTCCCATTTTGAGATGTTGGCATCTCATGAAGGCCTTTCTGCTGCATTATGCCATGGAAGAGGGCAAAGCAAGAAAGAACAAAAGGTCATACTGGCGGCCTCAAACACCTTTATAACTGGCATTAATCCATTCTGGAAGATAGACCTGTCATAACCTAGAAATCTGCCATTAGGCACCACCTCCCATACTTTTATATTAGGTATTAAGTTTCCAACACATGATTTTTGGGGGGACATAGTCAGACCACAGCAACCTGATATAAATATTTTTTTTCCTTTGGAAAATGTGACCAGATACCTTGAAAACTCAAGGTTGCACTAGTGGATCTGAGCCTGAAAGGGGTGGACTATAGTGGAGGCTGTTGATCCTCTTTTACATTCTCTTGGCTCCCATTGATCCATGCAGGCACCAGTCCTAACTCTCATCCAGAGCTTCTCCGGACACAAGAGTGTGCTTGGTTTACTGGGAGACAGGCCCCAAAATTCTGAGGAGTTCACCTGCTAAGGAGCAGCCCTCTACCAGTGAAAGATGAGAGGTGGTGGTTAAATACCCAGCTTTTTATTCCTTGGGTGACATTCTCCTGATGCATGTTCTTGAGAGTTTTCCAAGGGATGCTTATGGAGTAGAACCTGGAGACTCTGGAGGGGGCTGCTTCCTAATGCATGCTGTGTTGATGGGCTTCCATTTCCTGCACACGGCCCTAGTCTCTTGCTGGTGCCTATTGATATCACTTCTTTCATAAGCCATTTGTACTCAAATCCTCATCTCAGGACCTGCTTCCGGGTGAATACAAACTCAGGGAGTGAACAAGCCAGAATATGAATCTAGGTTGCTTGGCTCCATAGTCCAGGCTTCAACCATTACGTGTGAATTAAAGAATTATCCCATAAATATAAAGAATGTTATTTTTTTTTTACAAGAAAGTACTTCATTTGGTATTGATTTCTGTGGGTGAATCAATAATGGACACTCATCTGGATGTTGCTTTTCTCTTCTTTTCCAATAACTTCATTTTTTTACATTTGAGAAAAATGCAATTGCATATAGTATTTAAAAATGAGGCTCTCACCCTTCAAAAAACATGGCAGGCATGTAAAGGAAAATTGTGTATATTTATTAGTTGTTTCTGCCAACCAAGTTAAATCTTGCCCAGATTTAGAGCAAAAGTCTTGCTCCTCTACATCCAAAGCTTCATTAAGATCTTTGTGAGGGCTGGGGTTGTGGCTCAGTGGTAGAGCACTTGCTTAGCATGTGTGAGGCACTGGGTTCAATTATTGGCACTGCACGTTAATAAATAAATAAATATCCATCAACAACTAATAAAATATTTTAAAAATATTTTTTGAATTATTCTCATTCTTACAAGGGAGAAAAGGAAACCATGAAAAAGCAGGAAATGACCACATGCTCTATCTCTTTGCAATAGACCTGAGTCATCCAGCATTCTTCTCATTCCACCTCCTTCTGAAGCCTAGTAGTCTGATTTGAGTCTGAACAGAGGTGAGCAAAAACCACTCTTAATACACACTGGCCTGAGAAAGTGTCTGTACTTTTCTTTAGAAAGGTGAAAATTGCCAATTAGTTATTACACCAAAATACTGGGGCCTGGAGTAATGAGCACTGGCCACATTGATTGTGGGGATAGCCTGGCCAGATGTGAAAGTACAGTTAGAATTTCTCTGGATCATATTTCTCTGAGTATTTCTCTGGGTCACCTCTTGATTATTTCCATGAACTGCATTGGCAGTAAAATCTAGAGCCCCGCTCTGGAACACTCTGCCTGGGTATCTGGTTTGAATTCCAAGTTCACCACTTACTTGGTGGTATTACATAATTTTTCTGGGGTTCAGTATTATCATCTGTAAAAGAGAAATAATAACTGTATCAATCAGGATCCCAGCAAGAAACAGATGTATTTTCAGAGTGAGAAGAGTTTAACAGATTGGTTATCAACTCTGGCAGAAATTAGGAGAAACCAGCACATTGCAGTGAGGCACCCTGGTCTGGTAACATCAGGGAGAGGATACTGCCCCCTGGTCTGTGGGATGTGACTAGAATGGAAGGTAGCTATAGGTTTGCCTGTAGCAGTCTGTGTGATGGTAGTCATGGCTTTCTGTGGAGGAACACTGCCACTGCCATCTCTCAGCCCTGATGTTGTTATTCTCATTGCTGTTGCTTCCTGCTGGTAGGAACTGGACTCTAGATTGCTGTTCCATGAAAAGGTCGACCTCTACAACTAGGTCCTGCATTATCCCTAAGGCAAGGAGCTTCTGAGTTGAGCCCAGATTGAACATTTGATATGCTCCCATCTGGATAGGCTTTCCTTCTTACCTTAGAAAGTAAACCTTCTCCAGACAGGTAAACTCCAACCCAGACACAAGTCAACTACATTTGAGCTCAGAATATAGGAAGTCTGTCTTCTCTATTAGTTAGAGATCTAGGCTCAGTGCCTCTTATAGGGAATGTAATTCATTTGCAGAACTGAATCTTGCCCACCTACTTCCTCCAGAGTTCACTAAAAAGAGAAATTGCTGCCATCTCTTAGGCATCTAATTATGGGTCAGAGTAAGAAAGAGGTTTTACTTGATTTTTAACTTTTAATTTTATAGTAACTCTACCAAATATTAGTATCCTCATTTTACAGGTGAGAAAACTAAGATGCAGAATGACTCACCAACACAGTGAATAGGTGGCAGAGTTGAAATTATTCTGACTCCAAAGGCTTTTTCACTATAGAGTGATGTCAGTGGATCCAACTTGAATCAGGCAGTTGCTTTTTCTACAGCCACAAATATATGTAAGCAGAGAAAAATGGACTTTCTGTCCTTGAAGGACCCACAATATTGGTGGAAGACAAGATTCACACAAATGGGGTGGTTTGAAATGATGTAGAACTGTATCAAATCAGTTGCTAAGCTGAGTACCACAAAATCTACATGTAGGGGAGCTTATAGCAAGGGGAGAAGTCATGGAGGGAGACTTCCTGAGAAGCTGGGCTTTGATGGAGAAGTGTGTCAGGCAGAATACCCATGGAGGGGGAAATTGATGGACAAGGAGGAGGAAGATTGACACTAGCCCAGCCAGTGGAAGAGAAAATTGACAGTACGAAAGAAGGGAGTACTTGGGAATAGTAGATAACAAAAAGGGTTGAAGAATAAGGAGGTTGTCGAAAGCCAAGAAAAAAGCAGGCACTCAGACTCAACGTGGAACAAAAGGACTCAGAGTAGTTCTGGAGAAGTTGTATCAAATGAAAGAGTTCAGGAAGGTCTGAGACTTTGAGGGGAACAGAGGCTAGGACTTAGCTAAGAAAAACAACTGGAGCCACCCTTCACAAGAGCTAGCCAGATGTGGTGAATAACAGAGTGGAGGAGACAAGGATGACATCCTAATTACCAGGTGGCATCATGCTCAATAAAGGAGACAGGGCAGAGGGAGACAACTCACCTGTGAATTGAGTTCATTTGAACTTGAATGGAAGTGTCTCCAAAGGACAGTGAATGTCACTCCTCTGATCAGAGAAACAAAGTTCTTGTTTGTTTTCCTTTTTTCCCCTCTGAAGAGTGGGATACCTTGCTTTACAAAAACCTCCAGATCCCCCTTCCCATAGATTAGAAAAGCCTTTGAATAAATGCCCTTCAACTAAGAGGTCACCTGTGTGTGAACTGAGCTGTGTGTGACCTCAGGGTTGGTGGACTAAGGAGTCTGGGAGAGGGTCAAAGGAGGCTCCCCTCATTCCTTAAGTATGGGGAAGTGTATTAAAGTGTTCTTGCTAGACTGAAGGAGAAATCTAAACAAGTCTAATTTGTCATCTTGTTAAATCTCGAGAAATTAAAAATACATCCTTATTAATCAATCAGCCAAACACTATTTACTCATCCAGCAAAAGTTCTGGAAAGTGTTCATCCTCATGCCTTCCCTTGGCCATGAAATTACATACTTTTATTAAAGTACATACTTTCATTTCTGTTAAGATGTCTCAGGCATTGTTTCCAATAAACTATTCCCATCAGTAAATTATGAACACCATAATTTTCCATTAAGATTTTGTATTTGTCTGATATCTACCCTTTTCTGTAAATTTAGGTCCCTTCCTGCAAAATAGATAGATAGATAGATAGATAGATAGATAGACATAGATAGATAGATATAGATAGATAGATATAGATAGATAGATAAATAGATAGATAGATAGACTTTGCTTATTGGATTGGAGAGGCAATTTTCACTTCCTTTTGGGGAAGCCACAATTTAGGCTATATGTGAACTTAATTTATACATGACTTTTCTTCCTACCTGTCTCCCCTTTCCCCATTTATAGAGTGCCAGTTGAGAGCTGGATTTATTTGTTCTTATAAGACTTTTTAAATACTTTTCTTTATGTCCTATTAATTAAGGGAAACTCATCCTGCCTTGAAAACAAACACCATACTTCAGTCTAAATAATGCCTCATGTTATGTGATGTTTCTTCCAAAGAATTTTCATGTGTTCATGCATGCATGCATGGTGTGTGTGTTGGCAGTGGGAGTGGGGGTGAGGGAGTGAGGAAGAGGAAGAGGAAGGGGTGTCAAGTTTTTTCAGAACTTGGTAAGAGTGTGGTCTTAGTCCTCAAAGAGATAACAAGCACTTACTTAAAACGATTGCTCCCATTGAAGTTCTATAAAACTTCTGAAGACATTTTACTAGACCAGACGTGAAATGGCATTTCCTGATTAGCTGTCAGGAATACTATGTGTCTATAGACATGAATCACATCCCCTGTTTGTACATTCCATTTCACAACAGGAACATGAGTCGCACCCTGCCCAGTCCTTACCAGCTTGGGGAGAGAGTGGGCAACTGGCCTCCCTCTTACGGGGATATCCAGCCTGAACGTCTTGCTGACCTGGGCTGAGATGGAGCCCGGATGAGAGAAGATAAGGTGACTGATTGCTAAGTCAAGAACCTCTGCCCAGTGGTAAAAGGGAAATGAAATAGAGGCCTGTGGGGTTTTCCTCAGGCAATAGGACTTCTGAAAGCCCCCTGAATTTTTTGACCTACAGGCCATGCCCGGTGCCTACAACTTTGTGATTCTATCACACTCAACCAGCACCCTCCCCCTGGTTCCATTTCAACCTGATGCCAGCCACTTGCCTTTCTTACCTTGCACAATGGGTGCAGGAGCACTTCCTGTGTCAGCAGGAAGTGAATAAAGAGCTCCTAACTGGGCTGGAAACTTGTTTCATGGTTCCTTTGTTTGTACAGCCTGGCATTGTTTTCCATCTAGATTTCTCGTCCATTGTCTTTTAGTGAAAAAGTAGCTATTATCCATACTTTTGTCCTGAGTACTGGTTTAAATTGTTGACCCACTGTGTTAGCTTTTTGTCACAGTGACAATTACCTCAGAAAAACAATTTAAAGGAGGAAAGATTTATATTGGTTCACAGTTTCAGAGGTTTCAGTCCATGAAGTTCTAGGCAGAACATCATGGCAGAAAAGCATGGCAGAGGCAATCTTCTCAGCTCATGGCAGCTGTAAAGACGAGAAAGCAAAAGAACATACTAGAAAGGGCCAGGAACAAGGGGCATGGCCCTAGTAACCTAGTAACTAGGCCCAACAGTACAGTTTCCACACTTCCCAATAATGCCATCAAATAGGAATCTCTTAATGGGTTAATCCATAAGCCCTCATGATCCAATCACTTCCCTGAAGCCCTACCTTTTCATGCTGCTACTTGGGGACCAAACCTTCAACACATGAGCCTTTGGGGGACAGTCTACATCCAAACCATAACACCCATCCATTTTGCCAGGATCTCAGAAACAGGGTGTTTCTTACTATTGTTTGCTCTCCTGTCCCCCTTTCGCATTTTTCTTCCTCCCCTCCTTTCTTCTATACATATTTATCGAAATTTGTGTGCCAGCTATGAACGAGTGCTGGGACTCCACAGCACAAGCAGAAAAGATGGAGAGAAAAGTAATTATAATAAAATAAAATGTGTCATGGACGGTTTAGTAGGGAGTGCAAAGAAAGATGAAAAATTGAAAGTTCTGGGGTGCCTGTGTGAGACAGAGAGGAAAAAATGAGACTGGAAGGTAATCCAGGGGCCAGATTCTATAAGTCATACTATAGAGGACAGACTTTATGCCATGGACAACCAGAAACTCTGAGAAGATTAATAATGGTTAGTCTCTATCAAGCAGTTACCACATATTTTTCAGATATTAACATTTTCACAATATCCCTTGGAGATACATATTTTTTGTTAGTTTTTTTTTTTTTTTTATAGATGAGGAAACTGAGGCTTGGAGAATATATCAGTCAGGATCCAACCAGAAAAACAGAATCCCTCTAAGTATTTAAACCAAGGGAAATTTAATCCATAGGATTGGTTTTGCAGATAATGAAAAATGTAAGAACCAGACAGCAATGGTGAGGTAACAGGGAGAGAGGCAGCAGCAGGGAGCAAAAGGGAGGGAGCTCGACTTTTGTAGCCTAAGAGGCAATTACTTGGCTGGAACCACAGGAGGCACTGATGGCAGGGAAAGGTGTATCTACTGGCAAGTGTCCACCTTCCACTCTCCAGCATGTCCAGTCTTCTTACTGGCTGTGTCCACTTAGACACCAGAGGTCCTGGGGAATGTACTGCCCTGTAATAGAGGGAAGCAGGGGAAGACATTGCATTAGTGTGGCTCCCAGTAGGGATCAGTGGCACATTAAAGTAGGATAATCAGAGCTGGCTTTATGTACTAAGAGCTTAATTACTAAAGTAAAGGGGAAGAATAGAGGAACCATATGGGACAGTGCAAAGGACCATGAGCCTACCCTCAGCAGAGCTGCTGCCTAGAGACAGAGTGATAAGGGAAGAAGAGGTTACTAGGACCCAGAAGGCAGGAGGGGGTTGTTGGAAAGCAGACCATCTGGAGAGGAGTAGGGTTTTTTCAAGGGAAAGAGCTACAAACTCATAAGAACAGAGTTTAGAGAATGTATTTCTTGACATTTTTCTTTCATCTCATTAGCTGGGGTTCTTCTGTCTAAACCCAAAAGGATTCCTGTCAGGATAATATTTACAATTTCCATTTTAGAGACAAGAAACCAAAGCTTGGAGAGTTAGGTGACTTTTCTAAGGTCACATCCCTAAGTTGTATAACTGTACACTGAATATATACATCTGATCCCAAACCCATATTTGTTAAGCACTATACTATGGGATCATTTCTTACATTAATGCTTCAAAACTGAAATTTTAACTCTTTGCTCACCTACCTGGTTAGAGTGTGATTTATATGGACCTTCAGAACTTTCTGCATGAGACGCCTTCCTGCTGTCTAGATCCTGCCCCTTCAGCATTACCTTTGTTTTTCCTGCCTTAGGAACTGAACATCTATTGATTACCTAACACCACTTGCATTACTAACATTTTATGTGAAAACAAAACAGTTCTTCTTATTGGAATCTTATTGGAATCAAGGGTGAGTATGAAAAAATCGTAGGTTTCTCTAGTAGCCAGCCAAATGCCTTAACATAAAAGTTCTTTAGATGCTAGGTGTATGTTGGCTAAAACCAACAAAGAGAAAGATCAACCTTAAGAAAGAATTTCACCAATGAAAAACTCTACATTTGAAGATGTTTGTTGTCTCATTGTTTCTAATGTGAACTATGAGAAGCAGCACCAATGTCCAATGATAAGGGAATTGCTAGTGTTAGTGGCTCTTACCAAATACTCCGCAGGTAGGACCTTAAGGGTCCCCTTGCTCATTTCTGCTTAGAGTACATTTTTGGACCAAGCTGTTAGGAGATGAACTGTTGGTACTAGGGAAGAGCTAAAAACTCTGCCTCATACTTTCAACCCTAGGGAGATGGGGACTTAGGCAGATTTGGAGCTGCTTCCTTTTGGGAGGATTCCCTGCCATGGGAAGACACAGGTCAGACATGGTTTAGTCAAGGGAAAAGAGGAAGTAGTTCTGGACAACTCTGCTGCAGGCTGGAAGGAAATCTTTTCCATGGGGGATGGCTTTACGTGCATCTATTCACTACCAGATTGGTAGGGTCTTGAGAACTGAGAAAAAGCATGTGACCCAGGAAACAGTGATCCACAGATCCCTCATTGTCTTCTTCCCTTGTCATGCTGTCCCTAGGCTGCAGCTCTGCTGAGGGTAGGCTCATGGTCCTATGCACTGTCCCTATGGTTCCTCTGTTCTTCCTTCCTACTTTAGTAATTAAGCTCTTAGTAAATAAAGGCAGCTCTGATTATCCTACGTTAGTGTGCCACTGATCCCTACTGGGAGCCACACTGGGATAATGTCCTCCCCTGCTTTCCTCTATTACAAGGCAGTACATTCCCCAGCAGATCCATGATTGCCTTTTAGTATAGTCATGGGGAGACAAAAGAATCCTATGGCTCACATGTGTCCAGCTCTCCCTACACAGGGGCCTGAGACCAAAGCCACGGTAGGAAGTGTTCATTTACCTGGGCAAATGAGCTAATCTGTGTGTGTGTGTGTTCATTTACCTGGGTGGCCCATCTCAATGTTTCCCTAGAGTACTGCTTCTTCAGCTGTAATCTACAGACTTTGAGTATCTCTGGAACCACCAAGGGGGTTTATAAGGTCAAGTTGTTTTTATAATACTGACATGATGCTACTTGTATTTTTTTAACTGTATAATAAAAAACTAATGTCTAAATCTGGCACTCTAACATGAACTAAAGCTGTGGCTTTATGCATTCATATAGTTTGGTATTAAAACAGTTTTGTTTTTCCTACCACACATTCACAATGTCTTTTTCAAAAGCCAATTTCATGTTTATCTTTTTGATATTCTGTGTAATGAAATGGTGATTATGCATAAAGCATTTCTATTTCAAAGCCGATTATATTGGCTATCATAAGGAAACACAGTTGCACAATTATTTGAATTACAAGTTGAACTAATCATATTTTTCATACAAGCTCTTTTACTTGACAAATGACTGACAAATTATGACTATTCAGATTGGACTATTTGGCAGACATTTTATGAAAAGTAATACAAAGTGAGTCTGTCACTTCAAGGAAAACAACTGATAATCTGTTGCCAATGATGAAAGTCAAGCTGTTTTTCTTTTTCTCTGTGTGTGTGTGTATGTAGTGCTGGAAATCAAACCCCAGGTCTCATGCATGCTAGGCAAGCACTTTACTGCTGATCTACTCCCAGCCCAAAAGTCAAGTTTTAAGCAAAAATATAGATTTTTGGAAGAGTTGTGTTCACATTGTAAACTTATGAGTTTCCCAGCATTTAAAAGACTTTTCTGATAAACTAATTGTGATATGAAAAAACATAACTTTTTTGGTATTTAATAATGAAAAATGTCAACATTAGGTAGCTTTTATAATTTAGAAAACAAGTACCTTCCAAGTGACTAATATAATTTGTCAAAATCATGCATGGGTAAAAGATCCTTTTCAAGTGCAAGAACATTAGTGGCTTTTAATGTAACATTATAAAAAGTCATTGATACTGTTTAAGATTCCAGACTACAGCTAATCTGTGTGTGTGTGTGTGTGTGATGTGCATGAACTGTGGGTCCAAGCCAGAGCCTGACAGAAGCTAATCATGTGCTCTTCTACTGAGCAACAACCCCAGCCCTATAATGAATCTTTAGTAGACTCTCATTTGCCAAGCTTTGGATAGTGACAAAGAATACCCTCAATTATCTGAAAAGGGAATTAAAAATGTATCTCCTTTTTTTAGTTGTAGTAGTCCCTCAGCATCCACAGAGGATAAATTCCGGATCCCTCAAGCAAAACAAAATCTGCAGATACTCAAGTCCTTCATGTAAAACAGCATAGTATTCACAAATAACCTAAACATATCCCTCCATATATTTATATCAGTTTTGAATTCCTTACAATACCCAATACAATGTTAAGTGTTATGTGAATAGGTATGCTGTGTTGTTTAGGGACTAATGAGAAGAAAAAATGTCTATACACATTTAGTATAGATGCAGTTCCCCCCTAATATTTTTTTTTAATATTTATTTTTTAGTTGTAGGTGGACACAATATCTTTATTTTATTTTTATGTGGTGCTGAGGATCGAACCCAGTGCCTCCCGCGTGCTAGGCGAGCACGCTACCACTGCGCCATAATCCCAGCCCCTCCCCCCTAATATTTATGATCCTTTATTGGTTGAGTCTGCATTGTGGAACTTGGGGGTATGGACAGTTGACAATATAGATCTGTGTGAGATTATATTTTCTTCATATCCTTCAACTAAGGCAATATATTACAATAGACTAAATGCATAGACAGGGATAAGGTTCCAGATGTCTTCTATTAAGCTAGACTTTAATTTGCAGAATTACAAAAGTAATGTCAGTGTTGTCACTGAATTTTCCTTTGTTTTGAAAGTATGTTGCTTTTTTATGGAACTGTTATAACAACAAGTCCTAGAACCCTCCTTTATTTTAATAACATATATTTTTAGAATATCAGTTTCAGGGTTGGGATTGTGACTAGGAGAGCACTTACATAGCACGTGGGAGGCATGGGTTAGATCCTCAGCGTCACATAGGAAGGAAGGAAGGAAGGAAGGAAGGAAGGAAGGAAGGAAGGAAGGAAGGAAGGAAGGAAGAATGGTAGGTAGGTATTATGTCCATCTACAACTAAAAATATTAGAAAGAAAAGATCAGTTTCAATTTCCAACTCAGTAAATATTAACACATATGAGCCACGCAAACCAAAGCTCTATGAGATCCTTAGTAAGTTTTTAAAAAAATATTTATTTTTTAGTTGTAGGTGGACAGAATATTTTTATTTTATTTTTATGTTGAGGATCGAACCCAGTGCTTCACGCATGCTAGGCGAGCACGCTACCACTGCGCCACAACCCCAGCCCCTAATAAGTTTTAAGTATGTGAAAAACTCAAAGCCAAAGTCTTCAAGAATGACTCAGCTAGAGCTCTTGGTGAGTAGGGATAGGGTGGGGTGGTAATGACTGACAGCAATGTCTGATGATTCTGGAATTCTCCCTTGTTTTCTACTTGTTCTCTTTTTAAGAAATAATGCAGGCATTAATAACTAGACTTAGGAAGATTTTTAGAACATTACTTTAAAAAGACAAAAATCATTTAAATGCAGAAGGCAACCCTGAAAGAATTCCAGGGAATATAAGAATTGATAATGTGTGTGCTTTTGGGCAGGAACTAAAAGGGAACATTGCAAAATGAGAACTGTAATGTTAGGATGGTGGGATTATGCTTGATGAATTTTCTTTGATGTTTTTATACTAATATTTCACCAATTTAAAAAGTCAAGTTAAAAATACTCATACACACAATATAATTTTACTATGAGATTCAAACATAAGAGTTCTCTAGAAAAAAATTTCCCCCAGTTATTTTATAAATCAAGCTCTCTGTTAGGTCGATTGGCCATGAACATTTCCAAGCTCTTTCAGTATTCTGTCTAGCGGGATGGATTTGTGGACTGTATTTGTCTCCCAAGCCTTTTGAAGGAGGTATACAAATCATGCAGATTCTTGGGGGCCAAGGGTTGAGTTAAGTCTCTGAAGGTCAGCTGCTGGGCTGGCGGCAGTTAGCACCTGGTCTTGTTTACATTGCACTGACCAGGTGCCAGCTGTTTCTTGTGGCCAGGAAGACCCGGTTGGACCGCTTTACTAATGGAGATGAGCAAAGGCAGCACAACACAAGGCTGGCTGTGAGTGAAATTTCTAGAAGCTTCTAGCTTCTTCACACACACAAATTAGGTAGAGCAGGTAACACTCCAAGTATCCCCATTAGCAGTAAACTTTTAGAGTGGGGATATGGTACAGAGAGAACACACTTTCTCAAACTGGTAGGAACCTGGACTCACAGGAGTGCCAGGCTCATGGTGTGGACTGTGCACACACATGGAGGTCTGCCTTTTTTTCACTTGTAGCATGACCTGAGCAGCTTTCCACAGACCTATACCCTCACTTCCATTGGCTGCAGAAGATGGAGATGGGCACGTGCATTTGTCCATTGTGAGATCTCTGTAGCTAGGTAGCTATATAAAGAAAAGAGATTTATTTAGCTCACAGTTTTGGAGGTCAAGGGCCTGCATCTGGTGATGTGGTGATGGCCTTCCTGGTGGAAAGTGAGCCCCAATGCTGTGCAAAACATCATGTGACAAGACAGAGAGAGTATATGTGTCCCTTCTTGTCTCTTCTCTCTTCTTATAAAGCCACCAGTATTTAATCAGGGTGATCTGACCTGATGAATTTATCTAATCCTAGCCACCTTACAAAGTTGAGAGTATATGTATCCCTTCTGGTCTCTTCTCTCTTCTTATAAAGCCACCAGTATTTAATCAGGGGGATCTGACCTGATGAATTTATGTAATCCTAGCTACCTTACAAAGTTCCATCTCAAATGCCACAGTTGGATAAAGTTTCCATCTTCTAAATACCTCGCAGTGGGAATCAAGTCCCAAAACAAACTCTTGGGGGACACAACCAAATCATATTCAAGCCATGGCAATACAGCATAATGGGGGAGCTGGGATGTTCCCCAGTTCTGCCACTGATAAAAGCCCTTTCTGTCTCAATTTCTTCATAGTGAGATAAAGACAAAGCATTTAACTGCTAGGGTTGCTTTGGGGAAGAATGCAATGATTTACAGCACATAAAGCACTTAGAAGAGCCCTTGACACATAGTAACTGCCAGAAGCTAGGAGCATCACAGCCTGGAGTGGTTGGAGATATGACGAAGTTAGACGTCAAGGCTGGAGCAGGTCAGGAAGCACCTTTTGGCTCTAGCAAGGAGTTTGGATTAAGTCCGGATGCTGTGGAAAACCTTGGAGGCTTTAAGCTGGGAAGTTGCTTGCTTTGATTTATGCAGCTGTGCGGAGGGTGAAACACAATGAGGAAAGAATGTGGAGAGTGAGAAGAGCCCTGGGCTGTGTCAGTATCGGACCAGAAACGCTACTGCTGTCCTAAACTAGGCAGGTAGCAAAGAAAGGGGCTAGGGGTGATCTGACTTTGAATGCTCTTTGAAAATAGAGCAGCTGGTGTTTAGCTATGGGGCTTTGGGAAGTGAGAAAAGAATCAAGGGTGGTCCTGGGTCCAGGGATACTGGATGGGAAGTCTGAGTCCGGAAGTGCACATTGGAGGGCGAGTGGATTGATAACTCCCGTTTGATAACACACAAACTCTGTTACCTTCCTTGTCCTTCATTCTTATTACCACCGCCTTGTCGCCTGGAGACCAGACCACAGCACCAATAGATGTTCTTAGAACTCCGGATTTCAGCCCCTCCTTTTTTGGTGCAACTGACCTTCTTGCTGTCTTTCAGGCAGTTTTCCCTTATTCTTTCTCCAGCCCTCTTACCTGGCATCCTGATCCTCTTTTTGCCTAAGTCTGGCTCAGCTTTCAAGGCAAAATGGAAGCGCGTCCTCCTTCACAAAGCTCTTCCCCTTCTGTATTGCAATACAGATTATAACTATCACCCATTTGATTTCTAGTCTGTTATTAACCTTTTCTTTCAAAAAACTTATTTACTTTTAAAAATTATTATTTTATTTATTTATTTTTAAAAATTTTTTTTTAGATGTTGATGGACCTTTATTTTATTCATTTATTTATATGCAGTGCTGAGAATCGAACCCAGTGCTTCACACATGCTAAGCAAGCACTTTACCACTGAGCCACAATCTCAGCCCTTATTTACTTTCTTCCGCTGTTCCCTAAACCCTTTTTGACGGGACCTCAAAGATGAGGACAGGACGGGAGGAGTGGGGAGCTGCATGTATGTGTGGAAGGGTGGGAATTAGAAGGTGCCCTTAGAGGAGAGAAGAACACAGAAGTCAACTTCATACACTGCCTGGAGCTCAGGGCTTACTCGGCACAGCATCTGATTTATGCTAAATTTCACCCAGAGTGCCAGGCCCGTTTCCAGGGGACTGACATTGTCTAGGCTTCTTATCACTGGTGAATAACTTGAGGCTGCTTCTCTGGGATGTGAACTGTGCAGAGGAGATGGTTGAGTGGGCAGCTCTTTGGATAATGGGCCACCTGTCCTCATTTTCCCACAGGCCTTGTTTTGTTGTCAGCCAGGTTCTCAAGATGAACAGAGAAAGACCAATCCCTGCAGAGCTCATCCGAGGCCAACTGTCTGGGCTTATAAAAGGCACAAGCAGCTATCTTTAATTGGTTCCACTGATTGCCCCCACCTATTGGTAAATTGCTAATACAGTCATTTCTCATTATCCATGGGGGATCTGTTCTAGGATGGGGGCTAAATCGATGGGTGCTCAGAATGGCATAGAATTTGTATATAACCTACACACATCCTCCTGAATACTTTTAATCATCTTTAGATTACTGATCATGCCTAGTACAATGTAAATGCTATGTAAATAATTGTTACAATATATTATTTAAGGAATAACTACAAGAGAGATTCTGTTCATGTTCATGACAGATGCCATTTTTTCCCAAATAGTTTTGATTCACACTTGGTTGAATCTGTGGTTATGGAATCCTTAGCTATGGAGGGCCTACTGCAGTTTAATTTTCAGGGCTTATTCGACAGTCTCTTCCTTGAGGGCCTCACAAGGGCCTGAAATTATGATTGGTCCCTTCTTTGTGTGAAACTATGTATTAAGATTATTCTTGCCATCATTAGAGGAGTTTAACATCTTGTTGCAACTCAGTTTATTGTATTAACCAGGTCAGCACAGAGCAGGGTCCTGGTGGTCCTTCTTTCTTTTGTCCCTCCTCCCTTTCCTCGCTCCTCCCTCTTCTTTCCCCTGTTGAAATGTTTGTTTCCAAGTACACATTGGTTGGGGTGTGGAAGGTGGTGCTTCTGGGTTGTGGATCTGTGGCTGTGGTGCTGTGGAAGTTTGGGGCCTGGAATGGGGACATACCTGCTAGGGCAGCTAGAAAGTACTGGGCTTCTTGGCAGAGCACCAACTTTTTCCACAATAGCACTCTTGTAGCCTGAATCATGACCACTAAAGAACCTGTGGAACCTGTGATTTTCACTCATATAGCAGAGGCACTTGGCAAATTTGATCAAGCTAAAGATCTTAAGATGGGGATGATCCTGGGTAGATCCTGAATGGAATTCTAAGTGTCGTTATAAGAGGGAGGTGGAGGGAGATATGACCAATGTGACTGTAAAAGTAACCAGAAGAAGAGATGAGAGTAATCAGAAGCCAAAAGAAGAAAGAAATAGATTTAAAAAAAAAAGAAAGAAAAGAAACATATTTTCTCCTGGGTCTTCCAGACACCTTGGTTTTAGATTCATAAAAATGAATTCTGACTTCTAGCATCCAAAATTATGAGAATAAATTGGTGTTGCTTTAACCCATCAAGTTTGTGGTAAGCACCTGTTAGGAAATGAATATTGCTCCTTGGTCTACCCTATGTCTGGATCCTCTAAGGAGCCTCCTAAGTGTCCAAAAGTCATTCATGATATAGCGTGGTGAGTGCTTGGGATCTACTGAACATCAAGGGCCAAATAAGGACCTTTGCTGCAGGACAGACTTGCTCTCCCAGGAGGTGTCCTACCAGTTCAGAGTGGAACCTGAGGGGTCAAGCTGGAGTCTGGTGTGTCCCAGGAAGACTGGCTCATGGCCTGTATTAGTGAGTGTTCTCCAAGAGAAACAGACACACACACATATAATTTATTATAAAGATTTGGCTCACATGATTATAGAGGCCAAGAAGTCCCAAGATTTTCCATCTGAAAGCTGGATTCCCAGGATAGTTAGTGGTGTAGTTCTGAGAACTATAGGTCTGATGGCATAAATCCCAGTCCCGGGCAGAAGACTAATGTTCCAGCTCATTCAAGGGAAAGAACACATTCCCCCTTTCTCTACCTTTTGATTCTACTCAGGCCATCAGTGGATTGGCACAAGAAGTAGCAATCTGCTTTAGACAAGCCACCCTCACAGACACAACCAGAAATAGTGTTTAAACTGGACAAGTCCCAGTCAGATTGAGACACTCAATTAACATTATACTGTTTTGTATCCCTTCGGTGATCAGTTTTTTCTCCAAGCTCCTTCTTTGTCCTTTAAGTCTACAAAGAGAAACTTAGAAAACAGATCAACTGGCCTGGAAACATAATTTGTGATATTTGGTACAAAATACAAATTCAGAGCCCACTCTTCTACACTTGATGGGACTTTCAAGATGGCAACAGCTGAGCATTAGCCAAGTATGAGGCCTTATGAGGGCAGATCTCTGAGCCACTCTGCTGTGGCCATCTACCGAGAGGCCTCCTGCCTTTAATCCCCTTTCTGTTTCTAGGTTGGATTTCCACTTCCTATACCACTTTCTTAAGTACATGAAGCATTTTAGGAAGTGATTTTTTTTCCCCCTTCATTCCTTGTCTCTTTCATGGAAGAGATTACTGCTATCCAAGTTGCCAAGCCAAAAATAAGACATGCTTCAAGGGTGAAATGAAACTCAGGATCCTGCTGATAACTGATGTTTTCAAAACAAACAAGGACAGCTATAAATATGGTTTATGAGCTCATTAAAAATCCCCAAACCACAACATCACGATGGGAAAGAGAGTGTCATTTTAGCGAAGATCTTTAAAGCACCATGGTGAACCTGTTTTCTGCAGTTTCATGGTGTCAAGTGGGGTGCTTCTCAGAGTGGACAGGGGAATAGAAGGTCTCCAGGGCTTCTGTGAAGAAAAAGGAGTTAGGGCATTTCCCATGCAACCATAGGGAATATAAATATATTGGCTTTTGAGGGAAAAATAATTCTGTAACAGCTGGCCCTGGGCCTATACTTCCTGTTCCCCAAATCTCATGCGATCCACTGGTGGGTGGAAAGAAAAGGGAAGAAGGTCTCAGCCTGAGATCCTGTCCTTTGTGAGAAAACTTTCCAGACCAACCTGATTGTGTCTAGCTGGTCTTTGGTGTCCTGGTCCCTGAGCTCCATTCTGTGTCACTTGCCTTTAGATAAGTTATTCTGCCTCTGTAACACTGACATCCCAAATAGGCTACAAATGCTTGATAATAGCTTTTAGTGAGATCCATTAGTCAATAGAGGAGCCTCTCAAAATCTGTGAACTACTGGATCATCAAAGGCTTCAAGGGACAACTGCTTAGAGGCAACAGCTTAATTGGCAATTTTACTTTTAACTGTGGAGAGAAGTGAGGGGCAAGGTCTCCGAGGCTGTGCTTAGTTAGTTGACCTTCATAAATTAAGTGACCCCTAGAAAAAGCCCCACTTTCCTGATGAACAAAGAATTCTAGAGGTGACAAGGATTTTCCAGTCCCAGGGAGGATGCCCAGCCCTGCCTGTGAGACTACTATGGGAACAGGCACAGGTCTCTCCCAGGGAAGCCTGGCTTCTACTACAGCAGGCAAGCCAAGGAAGCCCGGCCTTCTCAGAGTTTCTTCTTGTGCTTTTCAGAACATACTCCCCTGAAGTTAACAGAAGTCAGAGATCCTGAGAAAGGGAAGCAGCTGTGCCATGCAGGGTGAGCTGGGGGCAGTACTTTGCTGCACATGAGGTCACATGGCATGAGATCTCATTGACTGCAGGTCCATTTGTGCAATCTTGGATTATCTTTGAAAGCTCAAGTCCTCTGGGTGTGGGTACAAGGTCTCCAGCAGCCCCAGTTTGCAGGCAAGGGAATTGATCTGATTTTGCCAAGCTGAAGGGTATTCTTTAGGGCATGGGAGAAAACTTGAAGGTGGGAATCTTTTCTTGTGCAGGGCCAGTACAAGTACAGGTGGGTTTCTTATTGAAGGTCTTAGGATGGCATGATGAATGGGTTAGAAAAAAAAATATTCTTGTATTTCAAGTTTTTCTTGGTTGGCTCAGTTCTCAGGCAAGGAAGAGAAAGCTCCTTATATCTGGAATATTAGAGTCACAATTTACCTGCTATGTCTGTAGTTTCTTTTCCCTTCAATTCAGTTTACTCACCCCTGCCAAGTTTCTTTTCCTAAATGGTGTTTTAAGTTACTCCACTGCTCAAGAACATCCAATGGCTCCCTACTACCAATTGTGTCTACCTTGTTAATCCCAATTATATTTTTAAATAATCTGGCTCTAATTTACTTTATTTTTGGACTCTTCTGTCTAGAACCTAAAAGTCAAAGTAAATTTCATCTAATGTTTTCTTTCCAGGTTATAAGCATAGCTATCCTGATGAGGACGTCATGTTTCTAAGAAACCTATCATGATCTTTGCCTTAAAACTTTTACTGCTATAGGTAAATTGTTTAAAAATCTTGGAGACCACTGATTTTTAGAATGAGACACTGAACATGAAGAATGTATTTTTCAAAAGATAATAATAACGCAATCCATTTGAGCAAAAACTTTTACAGATGCTTTTCAATTTTTTTTCACTTTTATTATTACTTGGCAGCCTCACAATCACTGTACGATGCACATAGCCCTGTGGCTATGCTCCTGTTTTTGCCAATGAGACCAAGGCTAGCCCAGTGTGTAGGGGTACAGGAGGGAGCAGGACCCATCTTCTTGGACAACAAAGAATATTCTTGCATTCTTTACACAACCACAAAACCGCCTATGATTCCTGACCAGCATCACATGTCTATTCCTACCAGGTCCTGTTCTGAAATTAAAATGTGAGATGAAAAGTTGGATCTGCAGGTCTTCAGGCAACAGCTTATCTCTGCTGAAGTCAGCACCACTCTGCAGCACATAAGGATCCCAAAATGCCAGGCCTTTCCCTATAAATAGTCTTCATCCTTAAGTAGTAGCAGACTTGCCCAAAGCCCCCACAGAGCATGATAGGTTTAGATGCATTTTATGTCCCTGGGCTTTTAGTCAAGTTATTCCTGTTCAATGAGTCCACAAAGTCCAAGTCTAGACCTCCCTCAAAAATTTATTTATTTTAGCCGGGCGTGGTGGCGCAAGCCTGTAATCCCAGCACTTACAGAGGTTGAGACAGGAGAATCGCGAGTTCAAAGCCAGCCTCAGCAACGGCGAGGCGCTAAGCAACTCAGTGAGACCCTGTCTTTACATAAAACACAAAAAAAGTAGGGCTGGGGATGTGGCTAAGTGATCGAGTGCCCCTGAGTTCAATCTCCAGTACCCCCCCCCAAAAAAATTATTTATTTTGTGAAACAGAATGAATGGTGTCAACTCTTTCCAGAAAGTCCCTAAACTATGCTCTTAGAGAGAGCTTGTGAAAATGTAGAGGAAAGGGTAAGAGAGGAGGAAAAAAAGAAAAACAAGGAAGCAAGATCTGAGAACTTAATTTGAACATCAGGGTGACCCTTCACAAATTATAACCCTATGAGCCAGTGATACCTATTGGATGAGCCAGCCACTTTTTTAAATTTTTTATTTTGGTACCAGGGGTTGAACTCAGGGGCACTGAACAACTGAGACACATCCACAGCCCTATTTTTTTGTATTTTATTTAGAGACAGGGTATCACTGAGTTGCTTAGCACCTTGCATTGCTGAGGCTGGCTTTGAGCTCAGGATCCTCTTATCTCAGCCTCCCAAGCCATAGGATTATAGGCATGTGCCCAGCTGAGTCAGCCACTCTTTGGACATAAAGGCAATATTTTTCTGTGCATTAACTTTGTTAATTTGTGAAGTGTCATTTTTGAAATCAGTGGTCCAATGAACTGATGCTGAAAGTTAATTGAAAGGCTGCCTATGAGTGCTTAGCTCTGGATGGCGCATCTGTGTGACAATTACAAAGTGCCACTTTCCAAGGAACTTAAGTCATTACAGGCCTGCCAGGGTGCCAGAAGACTGATCACAGAGCATGTGCAGGAGTAGCTGGCTGCTGCCCTCAAGTGAACCCTCTGCTGCTACACCGCCATCAGAACAACATTCTGTTACATGTAGAAGACACTGTCAGTACCTTTAGAGCTCGAAGTTACCATTCCAACGACATGACAAGGAGCCCATGCTACAGGCTTATCAAGCAATGCTCAACATTT
Source organism: Xerus rutilus (assembly GCA_028644305.1). Classification (NCBI taxonomy): domain Eukaryota; kingdom Metazoa; phylum Chordata; class Mammalia; order Rodentia; family Sciuridae; genus Xerus; species Xerus rutilus. The sequence goes on along the minus strand of CM053405.1, from coordinate 24,471,617 downwards.
AGTTTATATTTTAGGAAGACTTATCAGAAATGGACCCTAGGGGAGCAAGTGCAGAAGAACAAGAGAAGGATGAAAAGGAACTGGAAATCAGGATGAGAGAAGAATATGAGACCGATGGGTAGGAAGACCAAGAATTTGTCCCCTGCTCTGGGGTGCTTAACCTTATTTGTGCCATAGAACTCTTGGAAGCCTGGAGAAGCCTATGACCTTTCTCAGAGTAATGTTTCAAAGTGCATTAAGCAACATTCATAGGATTACAGAGCAGACTACAATTATAAGAAAATACAATTATCAAAATGCTTAAAAATGAATTTATGATATAATGTTTCTTTGCTAATTCATTAAACTATAAGATCTAAAGGCAAGTCTTAATTTTCCTGAAGTAATGATGCAAGTTAATGCTATTTCAAGATATCTGCAACAACTCTCAGGTGGTATGAAGATATCTGATTTTTACTGGTTAAAAATTTGTAGCCACTGCTGTGCATTATTGCCAATGTTTGCAATGGAAGGAAATGGCCAATTTCCATTGGAGTTGAATGAAAATAACATAATTTATTTTCCCATCCAACTTCATTCTCTTTTTGGAACATTGTGATTCTGTTATCCCATAGATTAAGAACGTCTCTGCAGATGTTCAAAATTACCTGGGCAAATCTCAGGGGAGGAATGAGATCACATCCCTTAGACCTAATAAATCAAACGCATCTCTTGGGGGGTAATGTTTGCTAATTGCTGTAGATAAAAGGCTTGGGCAGAAGGGTTTTATTTAATTGCTTATGTTGGTTTTATAAAATTCATTATTTAAATTTATTAAAATGTGCCCTTGGTTCATGAATTATGCACAACTGGATTTGCTGAAAGGATGGTTACTTAAGATGCTGTCAAAGAGGACTGATTGATGAATCCAGACTGTGTTTAGGGGAGGAGCCTGCTGGGCTCCCTAAGTGGGTCTCACTGGAGTCATCTCCAGTGGCCTTGGAGATGGTCTCTGGCAGCCTTCCCAGCAGGTTTTCGACATGTGGGCTTGGAGGAGGTGACAGACAGCCACACAAGCTCAGAGATCAGAAGTCCCCTAAGTGAGACAGCTTTCTTTCCAGGTCATTTTCGCTCTTCTTATTGTTTTGGGCTCTTCCAATTCTCATGTCAGAGCTGCAACCTACCTGACTCTAAATGCTTTCATATGCTCCTCGGGAAAGAAATTAGTAGTCTTGTGCTGCCTATAGAAATCCTGATGTCATCAACCCTTGCTCTCAAGTTACCACGGCAACTCTCTCAAGTGGACTATGTTGGTGGCAGCAAGGGGGATGGCGAGAGGACACACTGCCTCCCCTTAGAGAACTCCAGCACCTTACAAAAACTGCAACTGCTGGGCTGGAGCTGTGGCTCAGTGGTAGAGCACTTGCCTCGCCTGTGTGAGTCACTGGGTTCGATCCTCAGCACCACATAAAAATAAATAAATAAAATAAAGATACTGTGTCCATCTACAACTAAAAAATATTAAAAAGAAAAATGTGCTACTAACTTAAAAAAAAAACTGCAACTGCTGTTTCCACTAATCATAATAAAATTAGTGGCTGTTCACTATGAAAGAGCCAAATGGTGCTCTAAATCCATATATATTATTTGTTGAATACTTTAATATCTAAGAAGTGGACACTTGCTTCCTTACACAGAAATCCTCATTTCTTTAAAGAAATGAAGAAAAGGCTTTTTTTATTTTTAAAACTTTGTTTATTGACCAAGAATGGAAGGCTGAGTATAAAGAAAATGAATGTCGAAATTTTTAAAAGTCCTTAAACATGACGAGTTTCTTGAGAAGAAAATCTGGTGTTCAAAATCATTTGCATTTTCAAGAAAATGGTAGAAAGGCAGATGCAGTGATCAATAATCCCTTTCTTACTGCCAGGGTGCACGCCACGATAAAGACTTTATTTAATGACAGCTACTTCTTATTCAATAATAAGCCGAGCCGCCAAGTTCAGGTGGAAACTTATTTTTAACATTTTCTCAGCAATGCCCAAACCAGTTTGAAATCCCAGAGCAGATGCAAATGGAGGTGAGACATATTTTCACCAACTTTGTTGTCACTCTCATCGTTGTCAGGGGATGCAGATTTCGGGAAGCCCTAAAGCACCTCTCCCTTTCATGCAGTTGTGCAGCTAAGCGATCCGGGGTGTGCCCAGTGAGGCAGTCAATGTGTTGCATCAGGCAAACAGCACTAGGTTTGAGACCAGGTTCTGCTGGGTGACCTTGGAGCAAGCACCCATGGAGCACTTTGAATCTCATTTTTCTACAGGTTTAAAATGAGACCAGCGCTACCTGTTTCACAAAGTCATTGTGAGGATTGCTTGAGATGATCTGTGGGGAGGCACTTGTTAAATTGTGACATTTATACAAATGTCATAAAATGTTTGTCCCAATAAGACCTAAAGAACATCGCTTCTTTTAGAAAGAGCTTCAGTGAACTCTGTCCCCAGCAGGGGGATGCCGCAGGCTGCCAGCACACAGACTGTCTTCCTTTTCAATGACCAGCACACAATTACCAGAAGAGCCACCCATCACTTAGAATTGGCACTTACAAATTTGTGTTGTCATTTGTCTTGTTAAAGTCTCCACCACTAGACCTTTGGGGCAGAAGATTTACTGAAGTCATTTTGTCCTCAATGCCTTCAATGGCAAGTAAACAACAAAGAGAAAATATACAGGCAGCTGGTAACATTTACTAAGCCCAAACCATGTGCCAGGAAGTGTTCCACATTGATTAATGTACAGGATGTTCACAACAAGCCTTTGAAATAAGGACTATCATTATCCCCGTTTTATAGGCAAGGAGACAGAAGCAACAGAGGGGAAGAATCTGGCACAGGTAATAGGCAGGGCTGAAATGTACATGCAGGTGCTGGTGCCAAGACTGAGAGCCCAGAGTCTAAACCGCTCTGCTTTATTGTTTTTTAACTGTGTGTTCAAAATAAGCACAGCAGGTGGGAAAGAAGGGAGCACTTGGCAATTTCCTAATCTGGTCTCTGCCCGCTTTCCCTCCTGCACCCGCAACCTCAGAGTGTAAACAGGGTCATCTTGGAAGTAGGGTCTTTGCAGATTAAGATGAAGTTATACTGGAGTAGGGCAAACCCTCAGTCCAATCAAATATGTGTCCTTATAAAAGGGAAATTTGGACCCTGAAACACAGGCCAGAAGACCATGTGAAGATGAGGACAGGGGTTTGGAATAATGTTTCTATGAGCTCAGGAATTCCAGGTATTGCTGGCCAACCACCAGGGATAGGCAAGGAGCAAATCTTCCCTCAGTGCCCCCCAAGGAACCAACCCTGCTGACTCTTGGTTTGTGAGTCTTGGCCTCTAAAGTGTGAGAGAATGGATTTCTGTAGTTTAATCTACCCCGTCTGTGATCTGCCTGTGAGCCCTAGGAAACCAGTGCACCTTCCTTGTCTTTGTTTCTGTGTCCCAGGGAAGTGAAGGAAAATCTTGACTCAAAAACTTAAGAATCTGAGGCTTTGGGAGGTTTCATGTTGCATTATCTCATTTCCTTTTTCTGTGATTAAATCTCATAAAAAAAAAAAAAAACATCTCAGCCCACTCAGATTAATTGCGAGTACATCCCATGGGCCATTATCTCTTGGTGAAGTAAAACCAGTCCCAAAGGTAAACTGTGTGAACAGCCCGTCTTTGCTCTCATCCATTCTGGCTATGAAGTGGAACTATGCACTTCCTACTGCCCCTTTTTTGGGGGGAGAGGAGGGAAGGCTTGGGAGAGGTCAGTCTCACCTAAGAATTTGAATTGGTCTGTGAAAAACAGAACTATAATTTTTAAACGTCTGCTCTGATGCTTAGTGGTGGAGTTTTGGATCAAATGACCAGTTCAGCAAAGCATTTTACTGATAGCAAAGTTGGCATACTAGAGTCTAGGTTTAGGAAAAAGCTGGAGATTGCTGAATTTCTTATCATGACTGAGCTTAGAAATTGTAAGGAAAGAGAAGCACATTGTGATGAGACTCTGTCCAGGGGCTTCCCTAGAGATGTCCCTGGATCGTGGTCATGACTGTAGGTCTTTTCAGAGGAGGCATGGATGATATTCAGTTTTAAGCTCTGCTGTGTGAGACTGTGATGTCATTCCCACTCTGGTTACATCAAACCTTCAGAATAGATTTCCTGCATGGACAACCCTGTAGTAATCGTCCTTTGGAGGGAAAGATGGAAGTGTCCTCAGAGGCACAGTGGAAGATGTTATACAGAAAAGAGACAGGAGGAGAGGCAACCTGGGAAGGGGAATAGGAATCAGAGAAACCAAGAACCATAGCTTCTTCTACCATCCACCTCTCTTCCTCTCCTCACACTGTTTTTGAGCTTGGAATTTAAGACCGTTTCGAAAACATCGTAAAGCGTGCTGAGATCAGCAAGCTAGGGAACTTGAAAAACCATTACAGGCTGCTGAGAACTAATGTCTCACCTATACTGAGAGCCAACTATAGGAAAGGCACCTGGAGACACAAAAGTATATAGTTCTTGATGTGAACTGAATATTTACACCCTGCCAAAATTGATATGCTGATTCTTAATCCACAAAGCCATGGGGAATTGGGGTGAGGCCTTGAAGATGTGATTAGGTCTTGAGGGTGGAGCCCTCATAAATAGAATTAATAGAATTAATAGCCTCATAACAAGGAGGAGATTGGAATTTTCCTTGCTCTTCTCTGCCTTTGGTGACAGATATCTGCAAATCAGGAAGCAGGCTTTCACCAAACACCAAATCTGCTGCTGCCTTGATCTTGGGCTCCTCATCTTCTAGAACTCTAATTAATAAATACGTGTTGGTTAAGTCACCTAGGCAATGGGAACTTGTTATAGCAGCTGGAGCAGACTAAAATACTGGTCCTCAAGGAGGTTACAATATTGGAAACAAAAGTAAGACTAACAATAGAAGTCTGACTAACTAGAGAAGAGAGAATTCTGAAAACAGTCACTGGGCTAAAATTAAGGTATCATGAAAGCTCTAGGGGGAATCTATTAATTGCTTCTTCCAGCTTTTGGTGGCTGCCAACAGTCCTTGGCTTGTGGCTCAATTACTCCAGTCTCTGCCTTCATGGTTACATTGCCTTCTTTTCTGTCAGTTGATAGTAAGATCTTTGTCTCTCTTCTACAAGACACATCTAATTATTTTTAGGGTCCTTTCAGATAGTCTAGGATAATATCCCCATTTCAACCTTGTTAATCATATCTGACAGATTTTTTTTTCCATGTTCACAAATACCAAGGAGCAGGACCTGATATGTTTGGGGACCATTATGTAATGTGTTACAGGGACTTTTAAGGCAGAGAGAGCAGGAAAGTGAAGGACACTAAACAGAGATGGAGAAGGGTACTTGGACCTGGCAGCTGGGCTGATGGGAAGCCACTGCAAACAAAACCTTTCACAAAGAGCAGTATGTGTGTGTGTATGTGTGTGGATGGGGGCAATACTACATAGGCTGGCCTGCTGGGCACCTGGAGCTGTGGTCACCTTTTTCAAATTCCTAGAAGAGCCATTTTCTTTAAATTCCTCATTAGTTTCAAAAGGCACATTTATGTAAAATGGAAAGGAAGATGCAGACACAGCAGCCCTCTTTGGTCATGAATTTGAAAGGCTTAGTTACAAATGTAGTGTGAAATTGTCTGAAATTCCTGGCAGCAGACATGAGTCATGTATTACTGTCTGACATTTACAGAACATTCTTCATGGCAGTTTCTAGACTTTGTTAAGAGAGAGATATTGAATTTGCTGGATGACAGATCTTTTTGTTAGAGCATGGGTCAAATCTAAGAAGATGAAATGCTGTAGACATAAATTAAAGACCTGTACTCAGCCCAAAGAACCAACCAAAAAAATTCTACAGTAGACTGGAGACTCAGTTGAGTTGCAGCTTGATAAAAACTTATTGTTAATAAGAAGTCTGGTATTGAATCAAGAAAAGTGATGAAGATCTTAAAATTGTGGTGCCTTAAAAACCAATGTGCTGGGCTGGGGTTGTGGCTCAGTGGTAGAGCACTAGCCTAGCATGTGTGAGGCACTGGGTTTGATCCTCAGCACCCTATAAAACATAAATAAATAAATAAATAAATAAATAAAAGTTTAAAGAAGTTAAAAAAAAACAATGTGCTCTGGGGTTGCATTAATAAGAAAAACAATCTGAAACAGGGAAGGAGATTTCAACATTGTAAAAGGGAGGAAAAATTAATTGATATAAAAATTTACTGCTTTTGGAAGAAGCGAAAACCGGGTTTAACCCTGCTTTTGGAAACACATATGCCCTCTCACATTGCTTTGGAGAAATTCAGTTTTGAAGGGAAATAACATGGATAGAAAATTCTGAACAAAATAGAAGATATGGATGGATTCAAGTGGGCTGGAAAAGAAAATATTTGATGGACAATTAAATTTCCCTTTAGAAGTTCACCAGAATTGTTAAAAACAATTTTTATAGTGAATCAATATAACTTTTATAATTAAAATTGGATGAACAAATTAAAACAAGGGAAGCCATAATTGCAATCTATGCTACCTTGGTCAAACCATACCAGAAGCACGAAGTTAGTAGGCACCAGACAGAATATCAAGAAAACTTTCATAGGAGAGTGACTGATACTGTACAAGTTTCCAAAGCAATATGATAAAAACTGGAGAAAAGATTAGCTATGTTTTAGCATGGAGAAAAGACTTTTCAATTACTGCAATGGCCATTTTTTGGAAAAGAAAATTCATTTATTGTGGATAAGGGGCGCAATTCAGAGAAGACTTTAAAATTAAAACATAAAGAATAATTTTGTGTGTGCTGGGGATTGAACACAAGGCTTTGTGCATGCAAGGTAAACACTTCTACCAACTGAGCTATATCCTTAGCCCTAAAGAATAATTTAAAGAACAAATTTTCTAATAGTTTCTCAGAAACAATATAAGTAGAGTGCTGAAACTTTGATCATTGGAAAGATGGTTAGCTTATGTAAACTTTAAAGTGACTTTGTATCCTATTGAATGTTCACTCACAGACACACTCCCTTCTTATTCAGGCTGCATGTTTAGGGGAGGATCACTTATTCCCAGCTCAAAGGGTGAGGAGGCTGGGAGAATGGTCTCAAATGAGTATGTAATCCTCATTTCCTGAATTGGTGATTGGCTTTGTGTTGGGTGTGTGACTAGTTATGGCCAATAACAAGTGGTATATTCAGCTGAAGTAATTTCTGAGTTAATTGGGTACCTTAGTTGTCACAGCAGCCAGATATATGCTAACTCAATCAAGCTTTGTGAAAATCACTAAGTTTGAGGTGGCACAATACAGTTAATATAACACATGCCTTCTTGAAAAGAGGTATATAAATCAAGATTGTGTAAATTGAATATTATTTTAAGTGGACAAATGGAATTACTTTCAGGATAATGTCTTGAGTAATGGGTTCCATTCTAGGCCTTACATTTAAAGAGAAAGCTGGGAGCTGCCTAAAGGAAAACAGCTAGGATGATGGGAAATTTGGAATTTGTGTGGAAAAGACTTTGAGGCTGAATAGCCTGAGAAAAGAAACCTAGTGTTTGGTTGTTGAAGGTTTTTTCATATAGAACAAAACTTAAAAGTATTCTCTACGTCTCCTAAGGTTGAATTAGTGGTTGAATAGTACAGGGAGGCAGATTCCAGTCTGTTGTAAGGAATAATTTTCTAAAAGCTAAAACTTCCAGCAATAAACCAAGAGGCCTTAGGAAACTGGGCAGTTCCAGGACATGGTCAAGTAGAAGCCAACCTACCATATTATTCAAGGGGAATTCTTGCCTTCAGTGGAATTGAACTAGAGGATTCTGAAAAGTGCTTAGAAATAGGGTGTTCTTCATTAGCACAATTTAACAAAAGAGGAAACTAAGGCTTACTGAGGGAGGCGACACATCTAGGCTCTCACAGATGATTAGAAGTTGACATGACCATTGTAAATCCACTTCATGTACAACCGTAATAATGGGATTCTAATCGGAATAAGTTATACTGATTCTATGTATGTATAATATTTCAAAATATACTCTATAGTATGTAAAAATAATTAAAAATAATTTTTGAAAAAGCTAATTAAGATCTTTAAAAAAAGGAAGTTGACATGGGCTAGGAACTAGGAGAGATCTAAGGCTAGGACGGTGGCATAAACTTTTGAGGACACAGAGCTGTTCTTCTTTTAAAAATTTTTTAATTTTTATTTTTTAAAACAGAAGCTGTTCTTTACACACATGGGACTTGGGAATTTGGACTTTGCACACCACTGATGGCCAGACTCCTCAGCTCTACAGACATGTGATGGGAATTCAGGAAGCTGACGCCTGACTGCTTCTGTCCACCATCAAGATGCTTAAGCATTAAAAAGCAGAAATGATGCCAAAATAAGACACCACTGGGCTTGACCAATCAGGTGAGACTCTGGCCTATAATCTGCACTGGGGGGATCCCGTCCTCTAATTAACTCTGCCAAAATCTTGTGCTCCGAGAAGCAGAAAAAGGTCTTTGTGGTGCAGCTAGTAGAACATGACCTCATCCTTACTTGTATCCAGCCTGTCCGCTGAGAGGGGTTAACGAGACTCCAGGCTTTCACAGTGGGGCAAATTGAAGTCTTTAAAAAATAGACACAAACTGAACTTTGCACGCAAGTTTGCTGGAAAGTGCTTTGGGAACAATAATTGTGGGAGAGTAAGGAGAGCCAGGTTGGGCAGGGGGAGAAGCTGAGCCGTGATCCAGTGGCCACAGAGGTTCAGTTGGTTCTCCAGGGATCTCTAGGGCAAAGATAGCCCCACAGAGTTGGCCCACTTGAAGCACGGGAGGGGCTAGGGTATGGAGCTTTGTATCTCACAAGGCATCTTTGGAATCAGGTTACCCCCAGAGGAGAGGGTGTAACCTTGGGCAAGACTACTCTTTGGCAGAAGGCAGTTCCTGAAGAGGAACTCAGCTGGGAGCAGTCAGGAGCCAACAGTCCCAGCAGTTGGGAGAATGAGAGCATGGATCCTGAAGCAGCCAGCAGGGTGGCCACCATGGTGTTGCCAAAAAGAACCACTCCCCTCGCCACTGTACTCTGTGGCAGGCTGCCATGCAAAGCAGAACACTCCCATTTCCTCAGGGGGGAACACTTCTGGCACTTGACGAGGTTCCTCTGGCTAAATTAATGCTCCAAAGTACGCACTCAGTCTGAGGAAGGAAGAGGAGAGGGCATGTGGCAGGAGGAGTTTCTTTCCCAACCCCCAGTCCTGCACGGTCTGAAGTAGATCTCCACAGAGGAGGGGAACACTTTGCATACACTCTCTACTCTGGGACTCCGCAGGAGCACCAGCAGTGGCCATGGGAAAAGAGACGCTGTCAGAAGGAAATAACCCTGTGTTGTAATTAACACTGGTCAAGGCTGGAGTCATGGACTTTGGAAATTTGGTGATTTTCAGCCAAAAGAAGTGCGTCAGATACAATGACCCAACACACCCAGGATGAACATCCTCTGGGAAAGAAGAAAGCGAAATCTGGACTGTTTTTTTGTTTCCTTGACTGGGTGGGACACTTCACAGCCAGGATGTGGCCTCCAGGCTAGTTTTGTTGCCCATGTCAGCCTTCATGCAGCCTCTCTCTCATCTAACTCCAGCCTTATGCGATTGTAGTGCAGCCTAGAAGGGTCCTTCACCCAACTGCTGATATTGTCTCCCTCTCAGCTGTGAATTCCATATGATGTACTCTTTGCATCTGCAGGACACCCCACACCACTTAAAAGACTGACTAGCAGCTCTGTTACAGGTTCTTTCTTTCCATATACTCTCCCTCCCACACAGGGCAGCCACTATCAGTTGGAAGAAAACAGATTTTATTTTCTTTAAGCAGAGTGATGGGAAGAAAGCACAATATTTTCTGAGGACCAGCTACTGGAACAGAGGGGAAAAGGAAGGCTCCTGATTGTCAGGACTGTGACTGGTTTGAGGGTGTGAATTCTCAGGAACGTCCTCTGTGGAGGTTCCAGGGAAAGGCTGTGCTTTCTCAGCATTTCATAGCCGCCCACACCTTGGAGTTTCCCGCAGAGCCAAAGACTACAGACACTCAATTGGCTCCATAAACTCACTTTCACAGTTTTACTGTGTGCCAACTCCATGGAGTAGGGGCTATTCAGATTTCCATTTTACAGAGGAGGAAAGTGAGACACAGAGAACTTACAGTCACACAGCAGCTGAAGGGTAGACTTGGGTTTGGCACACGGCCATCTAGTCCAGAACCTGTGCCCAGAGCCACTACTCTGCACTGTGGGTCAGATCCACTGGAGAGCCATCTGTGAAATAATGGGGGTACTTCCTAGGCTATTGCCATAGAGATAGCAAGGATAGGGAGAAGGAGGCACCACTGGGTCTTAGTCCTGGGAGTAAGTGAGACTGGCTGATGAAATGAGCACAATTTAATCATTTCTTACCCTCAGAAAACTTGAAGAGTACATTTTTTACCCCTGGAGGAAATCTCAGACAGTACTTATTACTTTTCCAGAGAAGCTTAGATAATAAAAAGTAAAACCCAATGTAACATCTAGACTTAAAAATGTTACCTGGTTGTAACACTCTCTCCTTCCCAAGTGTATTAGCATCCTGTAGTGGTCATAACAATTACCACGAATTTGCTGGCTTAAAATAACTGAAATTCACTCTTTCAAGTTCTGGAGGCCAGAAGTCTGAAATCAAATGTTAGCATGGCCTCCCTCCCTTTGCAGGCTCTAGGGAAGGATTTTTCCTGTCTTTTTCAGTTTCCTTTGGCTCCAGGACTTCCTTGGCTTGTGGCTTCATCACTCCAATCTGTCTCTCCATCTTTATATGCCCTTCTCCTATGTGTGTCTCTCATAAGGATGTTCATCATTGGACTCAGGGCTAACCCAGGTAACCCACCATCCTTAACTGACTTACATCCTTAAAGACTATTTTTCAAAATAAAGTCACATTCATAGGTTCTAGAGGTCAGGGCATTGGCCGTCTTCTGGGAGGACCAAGATTCAACCCATTATACCCATTTGGGGCCTTCTTTTAATTTGAGAAGCTGCAATAAAAGGAGCGTGTGTGGTACGTGTGCATGAGGAGTTTTATCTTTCTTTCCTCCCTTCCCCTCCTCCTAAGTTGTCAGTCCCTGCATGGACTGACCCAGGAGCAGGGTGGAGAGGAAAGGAGCAGGCAGACTGAAGTGGATTTGACCAGTGCCCATGCATTCTGAGGCTGGGGCTTTTGCATATGGCAGATGTTGGAGACTGACTCTTTTTCGCATGGGGAATTTTGAGGATTGCCTACCCCAGTTTGCTGGTTCAGTAGCTGGACTATGGGAAATACACAGACAGCCTTGGCCCACATGATTTTGGAAGAGCCAGTGCCCCCAATGTGGGTACCTCTTATGACCATGCCCACCAGCAGAAACAATACCAGCTATAGATTCAGAGTTCTTTCCCAGGGTTTCTTAATCACCAGGAGACAACTGTTAAGGTTCTATGAGGGGTTCTCTTGGAGATCCTTCTCTCTCGCCTTAAGGTATATAGGAAGAATCCCTCTCCTCCTCAGGGTACAATGTACAATATATCAACAGCTCTCAGCAACACAGTCTCCTCTGCTGGCTCTGTGGTCTCTGAAGGAAGGGAGGTTTTACCTTCTGTCTGATAGCCTGGAAATGGCGGTCAGTGTCACCATGCTGGCAAATCTCTCCTCACATTTGCTCAGCATATCCTGCGTGAAGTTCCCTTTCAGATATGGACGGGACTGACTCCTAGTACTTTATTGTTCTCTGACTTTAGCTCCACTGCCTGAACTCCAAGGCATCAGAGAAGGTCTTCTGTTGGATTATGTTCAGTAAGTTAATGGGGGCTATTTTCCTTTCTCCCTAATTGGATTTGCAAAAAACATAAAGAATATGATAAACCTTTCAGGTATCACGAAGTGGCATGCATATTTCCGCTTTGGTAACTTTATAAGATAGTGCTTGACACATATGAGAACAAGAATAATAGTAGAAATGGATATTTATTCCCCAAAACATGTAATGTCTTTCCACAGGGGCAGAGTAGGAGGTTGGCTTTTGGGATTCGAGGAGAAAGGGTGCAAAGGTGAATGGGATGCTGTACCTATCTCAAGGCTTTTCTGCTCCTCTCTCCATAATTTCAGAGAACCCTCTATTTGAGGCTTACCTTTTGGTGTCAAGCTTCTGGAGGTTCATGTTAAAGTGCATATGTCCCAGGCAAAGATCTCTTCTTAAGGCCTGATCAGCAGTTTCTCCAACAGGGCTCTGTGGAAAGGTACATTTAAACATCACCTTCTGTCCATCCCTTCTCTCTGCCTTAATGGAGTCAGGTCTTCATCTTCTTCAATAGGGGTGACTAAAATAACCACCTACCCAATCTCCTTGGGTGTCATCTCACACAGTAGCAACCCAAGTTTTGCACCCAGAATCCTCTGCCAGCATCTGCCAGGGTCTCAGCGGGAAACAGAGTCCATTCAGTTGGTTCAATGGAAGAGGCTTTAATGAAAGAGCTATTTACAGAAGTGAAGTCAAGGTCAAGGGCTCTGACAGGGACTATGGGCAGAGACTAGCACAGAGGGAAACATCTTCTAGATTTAAAGGAGGAAATAAATGAAGGGAGGCCTTGAAGCTATAAAAGAGAGAGCGGCCCAGCAGGAACCATGCCTGGTGTGGACAGCAAATGCTTTTGTGCCCCTGTCACATCCCCCAGCCTCCTCCAACTTAGCTGCAACTGAAGTACTCTTGTCCTGACAGCTTTTCACCAAAGGCAGTAAATTGTCTTTCTGATTTATTTCTACAGCTTTCACTGAAGCTGCACCTGCTTGACTTGCTTAGAAATGCAGCCAGAACCCTGAGAGAGTCAGTGTCCTCGGGGCACCCAGTGAGCAGTGGGTGGGGCCTGGGAGCTGGGAGAGAAATGTGCAGCTCTCCCATTCGTCGAACAGAAATTCCAAGAGGTGTTTCTTGGAGGTCTCCAGAGGCACATTTCAATTGCTCCCAGCAGAAATCTCAATGACATTTTCATATTTGTTTTTCTCCCTCTCTTGTCTGACCCTCCTTGCTCCCCCAGTCTTGGAATCACCTTCCAGATATTTCTAAAACCCAAGTCCTTGCCTCAGGCTCTGCTTGCTGTGGAGCCTACTAAGAGGTAGACAGTCAGCCATGACCAAAACAGTGGCCTGCAGAAGACAAGAGTGGAGAAAGAAATATCTGTAAACTACTACCTGTGCCTCTTTTTGGTTCAATTACAAAGAAGCCAGCAGAAAGGGGAGTCTGGGAGATGCAGTCTTTTGGGGGTCAGCTTCACAGGACAGAGTAGAGTAGGAAAAGAAAGAAAATGGATCTAACAGGGCAAGTGGAGAGTAACCAGCAGATTTTCTGAATCACAAAGCTTGCTATGTTACTCCTTCAATGATAATGATAATCATGAAAATGTGAATGAATAGTATCTCTTAAGGCCTCATGTGCTAATGCATGTTTTATAATGATGATCTCATTCAATGTAGCAAACTACTCTATGAGGTAAATATATCATCATTCTCATTTCACAATGAACAACTGATGCACTGTGAGGTTACTCGATCCTTTTAATGCTGTTTCACTAGGAGGAACACACCAGGCTATCCTGATTTCTTGGTCAAGTTTAAATTCCATAGGTAGGACTTGGCGTTCTGCCTTTAAGCCTTATGCCTTATCTTCTCTAAGATGCCTACATTTAGTCCAGTCCTCAGCCACACAAAATGATCTGATATGTCTTAACATGATCCTTTTGTTAACTTGCTTTTGTTAGTCAAGCTTTCCATTGCTATGACAAAATACTGGAGAAAAATGACTTAAAGGAGAAAAGGTTTATTTTGGCTCAGGGTTTCAGAGGCTTTCAGTCCATGGTCACAGGCTCCATTGTTTCTGGCTTGTGGTGAAGCAGAGCATGATGGTGGAAAGGGTGTGGTAGAGCAGAACCACTCACCCCATGGTGACATTAAGCAGAAAGATAAAGATAGATAAATAAATAGATATAGAAAAGAAGGAAGGAAGGAAGGACATAAGGAAGGAAGGAAGGGACCAAAAGACAACAGGTACCCTTCCAGGGCACACCTTCAGTGACCAACTTTCTTCAACTAGGTGCCACCTCCTCAAGTTTCCATCACCTCCCAATAGTCCATTCAATTATAAACCCATGAATGGATGAGTCCATGGATATTATTAGAGCCCTCAAGATCCAATCACTTCCCATAAGCCTCACTTCTGAACACTGCTGCACTGCGGACCAAGCCTTCAACATAGTATTGTCCTTTGGAGGACATTTCATATCCAAACTGTAATACTACCTCAGTGGCCTTCAAGTCTCAGCTTCAGTGCTACCTCCTACAGGCATCCGCCCCTGCTGTCTCTCATCACTCTGCACCCATTAATCAGCCTCTTCTGTGGTCCCCTCACTCCCAGGAGCCAATACAGGCAGCACTCACAGGACTGAGCGGAGAACTGATTGGCTGGATTGTCCCTCCCACCACCATGAGCTCCTTGAAATGGTTGTATCTGGTCTCTTCTTTCTCTCCACAGTGCCTGGCACGTTGTGAATTTTCAGTAAACATTGGTAAAGGAGGCAGAGGAGAGGTTGACTCTGAAACATGAGAGATGGCCAGTAAGATGAGTGACTGGGAGCAACATCAGGGAAGGGTAAGGTGATCAGGAATATTAAACTCCCATGTTATTACCATGAATGTCAAGGTCTTGACCTGAACAGTGTTCATACACTGGAACCATGTCCTGGAAGACAGTGACTGCAGTGAGACACAGAGCTGGGTTTTGTTTTGGTATCTGTACAATGACATAAGCAGTAAAGCCTGCCTGGAAGGTTGATGTGGAGGTCAGTGGAGACAGGTATAGCTAAGTGTGCTCTGGGAATCAAAAGCTTCTCACGGCTGGTAAATCATAAATACTACTGCAGGAGGGAGCCCATGGTGTTACCCATTCCTAGGAGGTGCATTCAGCCCTCTGGGAGCTGCATTCGGGCGCTTACTCCACAGGTCTCCCCTTCATGAAGTACTCTAAGCGATGTACACATCCATTCAAAGGGATTTCCTTAATTTGCTTCACCATCCCTTACTTACTATATTTTTTTTTATAATTAAAGGTGGAGAAGAATTCATGTTTTAACAATAAGTCTTCAAAGCATTCCATGCTCCTTGTCATTCCTGAGATAACGCTGGGTGTGCAAGATCAGACTTGCATGCTTCGTCACTGACTCTGTTCGCTGTGACTGGGCATTGATGTGGAGTGTGGCACTGGCTTTCCTTGGGTGTCCATTTTCAAGGTCCAGGGAATGATTCTGGTGGTATCTTTGGGAAGCAAACTTCTTCAAGCCACTAAGAAATCAACGTAATATGTTATTGCTTCTGCTTCTCCTTGTATTACTGTCCAAATGTAACAAATTGATAGATTTACCTCAGAAATCATTTAGTTCTTTTTCTCTGTCTACATTTGATTTTGAGAGACCAGATACCCAGAGAAGGTAAGAAAGTTGCTTAAGGTCCTATAAACAGTGGGTATCAGGCCAGAACCATTCCTCATTTTAGGTTACCCCATTATGCTGTCACCCATGGGCTGAATTGTGGAAGTCCTGCTACCTCAGGAAGTGACTGTATTTGGAGACAGGGTCTTTATAGAGGTCATTAAGTTAAAATAAATTCATTACAGTGAGTTCTGATTCAATATGACTGGTGTTCTCATAAGAAGATGAAATCAAAACACAGACACGCACAGAGGGAAGACCTGTGGAGACACGGGGAGAAGACCACCATCTACCAGCCCAGGAGAGAGGCTGCAGAGAGACCTGCCCTGCTAGCTCTTCAGTATTGGACTGCGAGCTTCCAGGATTGTGAGAAAATAAATTCCTGTAATGTAAGCCAGCCAGTCTGTGACACTTTGTTATGGCAATCCCAGCAAATAAATACAATTCCTTATAAAAACTGGTTGAAGAAGAGGGGGAAAAAAGAGAGAAACAAAAAATCATCAATTCTTTCTATCTTGTATTTATTAACCTTTTTCACTAGGCTAACAAATAAAATTAAAATGCTACATGTAAGGAGCATATGCCATAGACTTGCCTGGTCATGCTGGGAACTCACTAAGTTGCTGGCCATAAGGAACAGCAGGAGCCATTGACTTGCTTAGTCATGCCTGCTTGTAATCAGTAAGGGACTGTAAGGGGCACTAGCCATAGGCCTGTTTAGCAATGACTGGTTACAACTGATATGGAGCACAGCTCCTTGTACATGTGCAAAGAATATGCCCAGTTGCAATTATACTATCTCACTGGACATAACCAATGGACACTGACTTTTACTGGGTGTAATCAATCACCAGCTCATACCACCAACTTGGAACTGCATTTAAACTGCTTGTCCTGTCACACTGGGGGCTTTGCTCCAAGGACATTAGTGAGACTGGCCATCTTGCTGTCTGTCCCTGGATCAACTTCACCATTCCCTGACGTCCAGCCGTTGGCTGAAGAGAACCACCAGACAAGGACAACATCTGCTCTTTGACTAAGAGAAGTCACATGGAATTCTGGAGCTCATGGTTTCCCTAGGATTCTGTGAATTACTTGTAATGTTCAGTTGCCCTAGGATAATGTGAATTACTGGTAGTATTTAGTTGCCGTAGGATAGTGTAACTTACCTATAGTGTTTAATTAGTGATCATTGAATGTTAGTTGGGGTGCTCCAGCATACCCAATACTTTTTGTATTAATTAATGATATTTGATGATTGTTGTGATTGAACATACACTTGCATTTAAACACAATCTGACTCCGAGTAATCAATTGCACTGCTTGTGACACTATGTTTCTTTGATTTCACAACAAATTTATCCCATGTGTGAAATAGGTATGTTAGGCAGTGGAAAGGCAGTGGAAATTTAGCATAGTGGATTTCAAAAAAGAGAAAGTCCAGTGGAGAGAGGGGAAAATTAACAAGCAATAATTCTCAATCCTAACATTAGATATATTTTGATTCACATAACCATCCACTTATCTCTCTAGTGAGAATCTCACTTTATTAATTACCATGTAGGAAACTGTTCTATTAAGCCAAAGAGAGAGTCACTTCCTGCTTCCTGAAAATGTGAGCTTCAGTCATATTAAGAGTGTTCCAGGGCTGGGATTGTGGCTCAGTGGTAGAGCACTTGCCTCCC
Organism: Xerus rutilus; assembly: GCA_028644305.1. Lineage (NCBI taxonomy): Eukaryota > Metazoa > Chordata > Mammalia > Rodentia > Sciuridae > Xerus > Xerus rutilus. Next base: position 24,454,393 of record CM053405.1, on the reverse strand, counting down.
ATGTGGGAGGCACTGGGTTTGATCCTCAGCACTGCATACAAATAAAATGAATAAATAAAGGTCAATGAACAATTAAAAAAAATTTAAAAAAAAAGAGTGTTCCAGAATCTTTGCTAACTGTCCTAAGCTCGACTCCTTTGGAAAGACACCCAAAGGTTTATTTTTTTTTCCTTGTCAAAGGAAACAAAAATATACATTAACACACAAAGAAAGATGAAGTTTATTGGAAAGATTTTTCTCCAGGAAAGGGAAGTTTCTGGGCAAGCCCCCAAGCACAGGAGTTTCGGTAACCAGTACTATTTTATTTTCAGAGATATCATAAGTCAGAATTTCCATGTTTGCAAAGCATTCTTGTCTTCATTACATTCATGATAGTTTATTCTAGCAGGTGAGAGTACTCCAAGGACTCCAAGAAGGAAAGGGCAATTAAGATTTATGACAAAGTACTGCCAGGGCAGTTCACATAAAGCATCTGATGATATCACAGTGCTGTTAGCATGAAGAGCTTACAAAATCCTGAAAATGCCCCAAAGTCTAAAAGGAAAAAATGAATCCAGCTCACAAGTAATTGCTGCTTCTCCTTTTCCACCACCTCCTCCCTCTCTCTTTTCCTTCTCCTCCTTTCTTGGCTTCTAGGAGAGGGAAGTTGACCCAGCAAAGGACACTTAACTCTTGAACTTGAGACACTAGGGCCTTCACTCCTATGTCACGCGGTCCTGGCTGATGGTTCATGGGGCTGTGGTGTCCATTGGCCAAGGCTAAAAAGAACCAGAGAAAATGCGGGAAAGAGAGGGAGGGAAGAGATTTGAAGCCAACTGGATTAGGGGCCATTTCTCACCTCAGAGCACTGTGGCTCCTCACTAATGCCCCAGGGGCTGCCTCGCAGTTTCACATGTGGCAGGGACTTGGTAGTTCTTGAGTTCTTCAGTCCTGTGTTTTGCTCTCTGGTGCTGCTGGTCTCTTGGGAGAAAAGCACTGCTCCTAGTAAAAAACAATCACTGAGGATTAGGTCAGTATTGTTTCTCAGGGTTATTTCATCCGGGAACCCATTAATGCCTTTTGTAACCAGCAATCCCTACTGGAGTTGAACACAAGGCTTTATCTGTAAGGCTTTGCATTTGTTGCTTTGATTGGCTTGGTAGATAATTTCTAAAGTAATAGCAAGCTCAGAATGCTAACCCACAGAATGAGAATACTGAGATAGTGTTTGATCCTTGGAGCAGATTGGATGATGGAATGAGGGTTGTGGAAGAAAGAAAAGGCACGGGAATTGCACTATTTCCCTTATTCTTCTCGACGTATTTCTGAAGACACTCTTATCCCCTTGTTTTTCTGGGGAATTGGTGCCTGAGGTTATATTAGTTGCTCACTGTTGCAGTTTATTGGTGAAGGTACTGGGATTTGAAGCCCATTCTTCCAGAATAAGATCCAGACCTTTGCAAGAAGTGAGAAGGTGAAGAAGACCAGTTTTGCTTACCTTATAAATATGGGGCAGTGATTGTGAAGAGGGAGCTGTGTGGTCACTGAAGGACATAGTCACATTCAGAATATATGAACATTGGTACTTCTCTTGGGGAAAAAATCCTCATACTCTGATGGGTACATTTTAAACTCAGGCAAAGCTGAAAGAGATCTGGGTGGAGTTGGGCTCCATAAAAATCACTACCTTTATGGTTAAAGATTTATTATGTGACCACAATATGCTGGGCATATAAATAGACTTGACCTTTGCTCTTAGGAAATCCAGAGTAAACACACAAGGTTTATAGCCAGAGTGTTGATGTCAGCTGAAATGTTTTAGGACCATACACATTCCAGGATTCTAGCAGGCAGAGTTGAAAAATGTGGCCTACAAGGAGATTTGGAATGGAGGAAGTTGTCCAATCTCTGTGGTCACATCTACCCAGTTCCTTTACTTTTGTAGGCTGTGAGTTGAGGCGGGTTATTCAACTGCTCTGAGCCTCAACTTCTTTCACCAAATCAGGATAATAATACCTGCCTCAAAGGATTAGTATAAAGTATAAATTTTAAAAAATGTGTGTAAAAGCCAGGCACATGGTAGGTGCTAAATAAATGATAACTGTGGCTATGAAAATCTCCCAGTTGTCTATAGGGTGATATCAATCCCTGTTCCCTGGTATTTAAGGCTCTCTACAGTTAGTCCCCACTTACCTCTCCAGTCTGTCCCGCTCCCCTTCATGCTGGCTCATTTTCATTTACGTCTACACCCTGGGAGTTCAAAGTTAACATCCCTGGCAATGAGCTTCTTACAAACAAACATCAGAAAAATTTTAATCTTGGGTTCCACATTGTTCTGCTGTGCTTTGTCCTGTAGAGCTTTCTGAGCTGGTGGCCACCCAGCTTCACATGGATTCTTTTGCCCATTTCACTTGGGAAGACCAAGTACTCGAGGATCACATCCCTCATGGCTATCAGAGTGCAGCTCCTGGGACAACTAAGCTTTAAAAATTACTACCTGAGCTTGATGCTGCCATAGGCTGGGTGTTTGTGTCCCTCCAAAATTCTAGGTGATGATATTAGAAGGTGGGGCCTTTGGGAGATGACTGGTCATGGGCACAGGGCCCTCCTAAATGGGATTGGTGCCCCTGTAGAGGAGGCCCCATAGAGCTGGCTTGTCTCCTGCCATGTGATGCCACAGGAGGAAAGCCCCATCTGTGACTCAGAAAGCAGGCCTTCTGGATGCCAAGTCTGCCAGGGCCTTGAACTTAGATTTTATAGTCCATGGAAAAGAGAGAAATACATTTCTGTAGTTTATTAGTTTTACTTACTAAATATCTGTGTGAAGCCAGATTTCACTCATATACTTCAATCCAACCAAAAACGTTCTAACAGATATAACTGAGAATTCCAGTCTTTTATTAGACCAGTCATTAAAAAGATTTGCTAAATATAAAACAATGCCATTCTCCTCTTTAATTTTTTCTTTTTTTTTTTTTAGAAAATAGTTATTTTCATAAATATGTGTTATTTGTATGTAATTGGGCTTATTTGTTTAAATGACAAATAATCTTCAAATGTAATTTTCAGTTTCTAATTGGTTAAGTATCTATCTACCTACCAAACACATATAAGAAGTCCTTTAAAGTCTTCAGTATTTCTTAAGAGTTTGAAAAACTTTTGGAACTAAAAAGTGAGAATGACTCGTTTAGAGTAAAAGTTCTACCAGCTTCAAAAAACTGTCTTATCATCCAGTTTGGGTTCAGCAAATTTTTCTTGAGTTCCTATAGCCCTTAAGTATGTATCACTCTTCTGTCACTTGATATTATCTTATTTCTATTTTAAAATCCATAAAATATCCAAGCTTCATTCAGGCCAGAATCCTGTCTTAACTGCTTTTGGGGGAAGATGTGAGGGAAATCCACAGGACCTGCCTGCTGTTGAGGGGCTACAGCAGAGTTACCTATGTTACTGGCATTATGGTCTTGATATGATATTGCTGATACAGCAGAACCTCACTATCTTCTACAAATGCTGCTGGGATAGTGATCTGAATTAGTGAAAAATCAGAATTAAAATATAGATTTAGTTGACATTTGTATATTTTTCTATTAACATAGTTATACTTTACTTTTCAATTAAAGCAAAACTAACATGTAAACACTACATCAATTTGTAAATTACAAGAACTAAAAAAACCCCTCAAAATAAATAGTGTGTAGTTGTTTTTCAGCCTTTAAAATATTAAAAATGACCTGTAATCTCACAATGTAGAGATAATGATTGTCAGTGTTTAGGTCTGTTTCCTTTATGGACATATATCATCTTCAACTGCAAGAGTTTTATAAGCCGGGCGCGGTGGCTCAAGCCTGTAATCCCAGCACTTAGGGAGGCTGAGACAGGAGAATCGCGAGTTCAAAGCCAGCCTCAGCAATGGCGAGGCGCTAAGCAACTCAGTGAGACCCTGTCTCTACATAAAACACAAAATGGGACTGAGGATGTGGCTCAGTGGTTGAATGACCCTGAGATCAATCCCCAGTACCA